>JAQQTO010000009.1:1328875-1993312 GCA_029884595.1 Ormosia semicastrata | reverse complement strand
AAGGAATAAAAGTTTTACGGGTAATGTGACGTTATTTACTGATAACGCCAACATGTGTGGCGTTATTACGTAAAAAACACCAACATACGTGACGTAATTACATGAAAAACGTCAACAGTGATGACACTATTACGTGGTTAGCACCATTTATGCTTACGTTTTTCATATAATTACGTCATACGTATTAGCATATTTATAAATAATAAATAATCCATATAGATAAAAAAAGTGTGATAATTTAATATATAATTTTAAAAATATGATAATTTGATAAATAATTTTATCATTAATGATAATTTTATAAAAAAGTCTGAATTTCAAGATTAAAAATTTTCTGTATCAATATCATTGCTCTTGTATTAAATATTTTAGTTCTCTAGTTATGATTGATAGAGCGATGATTAATAAATTATCTTATCCTAGCAGTTAGTACTATTTAATTTTATTTTATTTCATATTACTTTTAGTTATGTTTTTCTTCTTTTATTGTTGTTATCTTATTTTCTATTCTAGTAACTACTTTATTTATATAATAATTTTTTATCATAACTTAAAATTGAATTTAACGTGCGTTTATTCAAAACGTCATGACAGATAACTGAGTTCTTTGTTGGGAAATAAAAACAGAAGAGTGCGGTACCTGTGTAAAATTGGGACAAGAAACTCTCCTGGAGATGAAGAAATCCATTTCTAATGTTTTTGCTGAATTTATTTTAACTTTGTTTCTTTTAAAATAAATAAAAAATAGAAATTTCACTTGCAATGCTCTTATGGCTTCCATCAGCAACGTATATTTGGTACTCTGGTTAGTTGTTTAATTAGTTGCCAAAATCTATCTACTATTTATTATTTATTATAGATATTTAAATTATTATTTAACATATATAAAATTGTGCAAGTCATTTTAAAAATATACATATCTTTAAAAACATTTTTTATTGCAATCAGGTGATGTTCAAATCAACATGTGCCTAACTCAACTAATTTACATATCTGGTCTGGTCTGATCAAAAGAATGTCATCCACATCAAGAATAGAAGATTTACAAATATATTCCTTACAATCTGACACTAAGAAAGTGATTTAGTTGATATTTAAATTTGTGATCGTGTCTCCCTATCCACACATCATCATCCACTGCTAGACCAACTCATTAGAATAAAAAAAAATATTTATATATGCCAAACAATTATTTAAGTGCCCATGATAATTACCAGTATGTGAGTGAAAAGCACAAGGCCTACCATGGTGAAGTTTTTCTCCCAAATTTGATGTGTTCCTCCTCAAACACCATTCATGGGATCACCATTGTTGTTGCTCGTTACCATGAAATGTTATTTTGATGTCTGTTGGAAAGGTCATTCCATTCAAGTTCTTAATGAACTTTGTAGAGATAAAATGAAAAACTAAAAGATCATTGATCATTTACGGAAGTACAATAAAAGAAGTAAGGAAAAGCAAGTCATGAACGGAAAACGTAGAAGACATGCGTAAGTAATAAGAAAAGGCCCGAAAGAGAAGAAAGAAAAGACTCAAGAACCTTACTATAAAAAGTAGAAGAAACTCAAGAATTTCATTAGAGTAAAAGAAATCCTAACAAAGCAAAACTTTACTTCTTCCCAAATTCCCTCGTAACAGAACAATTATTATTTTTTCAACAAAGTTAAGTTGAACAATGCTATTGTCAAGTCACATATCGCCTCCCTTGCATTAATTTTTTCATCCTTTCTTGGAAAAAAATGAACTGTTGATAATTTTAATGTTTTTAACCATAGATTCATAGGATTTTATCTACATAGCTAACTTAGCTAAGAGGGGAATGAAGCATGGGAGACTCTTATACATCTTTCGTAGAGAAGGGAAAACACAAGCTAAGAATAAGAAGAAATGTAATCAAAAGAACAGCAACATCTATATCCAAATAACAAATTAGACTTCCTCAATATCCTGAACCATTTACTTCTCTAGTTTTTTTTTTCCATAGATGCTCTCTATAACGGTAACGTTTTAAATGTTCTTAAAGGAACTTGGAGAATGGATGCTCCACATTCTTTCACCATTGATTTTGTAAAAACATTAGTTGATTTTGTATCAACAGTTCATGTATTTCACCTACAACTTTGTTAACAGGTAAACAATTACTAATCCCCTCCTTTTTTTCTCTCTCTTATCTTTCTCTCTCCTTTCTCTCTCCTTCTCCTTCCCTATTTAGCAACTCCATTGCCCCAACCTCCATAAACACCAAATGACCTCCATCACGACAACAAAAGCACCATCAGTTTCAAGTCATTAATTTATATGAAAATACAATAAGGGTGAGAAATCACAATTTCTCAGTATAAGTATTTCAAGACTAGCATTTATTCATTCACAAAGAATAAACCAACAGCTAGTGTCAGGAATAAGATTACAACAGGTATAAGAATCACTACTTACTACCAAAAGAATAACTCACATAGCAATCCTATGTAGTGTTCTCAAGTAAACCACATTCCTAAACTCACACTACAAGAAAACTATCAGCAATATTATACAACCGCCTATACAATCGTAAATATCGTTGATTACGATAACTGCCTATACAATTACCATGCAAATGCAATGCTTGTTATGTTGTATGTTTATGCCTAACATATCTTAAGACAATGATTATGTAATGAAGTAGAATAGTGTTAGTGCAATGTCATGTGTAACAACTCAATATTTGCTATCCAATTATATCGTCATATAAAAGAACAATTCAATACTGGTCATGCTACTTCTAACATACATCAACAACTAACCCATATCATTCATACATCATGAGTAACTATGGAGAGTCACGAAAAACAAAAGATATATATATACATCATTGCCCTCAAGGCATAGTGTAATACATAACTTTTGTAATAATAAAAACTAAGATATTATACAAGCTTTTCATCAAAAAGTATATAACTATACTAGTCTTCGTCCATCTTCTCCTTCCCTTTTGAGCAACTAACACCTAGATTTACATGACAACACAATCGGGGGTGAGAAAACATATCTCAGTAGAAGTATTCCAATACCAGTATATAAGCATATACTAATAGATAATATACTCAATTATCAACTAAACATTTCAATCACAGAAGCAAACAACATCTCCATCTCAGAGACACGTAATTGCCCATACAACTGCAATACATGAATATGTCATGATAGCAACCGCCCATACAATTGCCATGCTATGCCAAACTTTATGACTAATGCTTATGCATGTGCAATAATCCTAAACATGTAATGCAAATTGTATGAAACCATTTACAAGAACCTAATTCTATGGTAATGCCATGAAATGCATGAGCCCTGAACAAAACAAAGGAACCCAGTTCCATAAGCTTTGAACAAGCACTAGAAACTCAACTCCAGCTATTCCATGGGGTGTGAGGGAAAGACCATCCTCAACTCATTACTATGATCTGGAAGGTATGTTACCTCTTCACTTACAATCACGTATGATCACCCTCTCCAGGTAGTGAAGTCTCATCAACTACACGGTCTTCAGCAACAATGACCTTTATGATAGGAAGGATTGATTACCTTCTCATTCAAAATCACATTAGATCACCACAATGAGGACTCACCCTCATCATCATAGATAAGGAACAACAATAATGCAAATTACTACAATAACTAGCATGTCAATTGATTTACATTCTTAACTACCAACATGAAACACAAAGATGTTAAATACCACGATAAATAACATATCAATTGATTTACATTCATTTTAAAACCTTCATTATAGTCTCCACACACTTTAGGGAACATATGTCAATGATCCCATCAAGTCAAGAACTTGGAAAACATCAAAAAATGGCATTTTTAAAGGTTTTAGCTCAGACACGGCCCGTGTCAAATGACATGGCCCACCCTGTGTCCTACACTTGAACACTGTTCACAAAATCCCCTGACAGAGAGGGACACAGCCCATCCCGTGTCCTCAGACACGGGCCGTGTCGCTTAACCAGAAGCCCTACATCAACTCTGTAGCACGTGGTACTGTTCCATTGATCATTTTCTTAGATTTTGGCCATTCCAATCCAATTTTTCAGTGATTCTAAGACCCCAATAAGTTCTCAAACACATAGGAAATCATTAATGACAACCTTAAACTTCTTAAACCACTTTGATTTCACTCAAAACCAAAGATCAAGGATAAACATCCATTTCAAAACCTAAAACCTCATTTCTCCACTCAAATGGAATTTGAGGCATCCAAGGGTGGGAAATCCATTTTCATACACCCCACAACTCAAAAACAAGCCATCATCAAGTCTTATAACAAGATTCAAGCCCAAACAACCAAAAATAACTCAAAAACCTAAAATCACACATCAAGCTATAACTCAAGAACAATATGGAGAAAGTAGGAAATGAGTTAAGAAAAGGTTTTGCCCCTACCTCAATTCCCAGAAAAGGAATCGGTTAACCTTTCCTCCGTAAAGATAAGCTCTTTCTCTTGTTTTGATGAAGATCCTCCTCCCTTGGTAACTTGATTCTCCTTCTCTTTGATTTTCCCTGTGCAGCCGTGAAAGAAGAAAAGAAAATGAGAATTACTTCCCATTTTGGCCTTAAATAGGCCAGCAATAGAAACAAGGTCATGCCCTCTAATTTTGGTCACTTAATTCACCCGAACAGTTAAAAATACTTAGTTATAACCAAACTAAATTTTTTAACTTCCAACAAATTTAAAATACATTCTAAGATTCATTAAAAATCTCGTTACGCTATTTTCACATTTTTTCATATATGCTGGGGGTCAATCCGGCACCAAAACACACAACTAGTATGCTTAAAAATGTCAAACTAACTCCGATAATTTTCAAACTTTAACCACATCTACTTCCACATATTTAGGACCTAGAAACAAGTTCTCCACACTTAACTCCATTAATTGAGCATTTTTAATTAAAAAACGGGACTGAAAACAGCTATATTTAATATATAGAGTTACAGCAAAGTGACTAAACGTTAAATGGTCACAAAACTTCACAGACATAATAATCAGGTATTAGGCTACCTCTGTAACCTTATACAAGTCTATCACGTTTTTATGGGTGTTACATTACTCCCATTCTTTTTAAAATTTTGTTCCCAAAATTTGGTTTACTTATGGTAAAAAAACCCCAATAACTCACACAAAACAACAGGTATAACCAAACCTTAAGAAAATAAAATTACACAACAAGTACAACCATGTATTCACCTTTTCCTGAACTATAGATTGGTAAAGCCTTTATATTCTGTATATTGTAGACTCTCTCCGGTCTTTACTCTGACTTTGCCTATTTTCTTGGAGGGAAATTCCTTGCAAAATGGCCCGGCTGGCCACACTTATAACATGTTACCTGATCAGCTACACAAGTTTTACCTTTGTGGTGCCTACCACATCTAGCACACAACTGGTCATGACCATCTTTCTGATCTTGCTTCCCTCTGTCTTTCTGGTCTCTATGATATGGAGCACTCCCCTTTGATTTATTTTTTGAACTCTTCCTCTTGTGGGATTCTTGTGATCGATGCTCATGCTGTGGTCTAAAACTCAGGGGTTCAATAACCTTACATTTATTCACCAAGGATGGGTAATCCCTGATCTCAAAAGGTTTCACCAACCTCCTCATGCTCTCCTTCAGCCCAGTTTCGAACTTCACACACTTCTAACTGTCATTTGGATTATAATGGAGTGAAGAAGAAAACTTGGACAGCTCCTCAAATTTCACTACATATTGACCAACCGTCATGTTTCCTTGCTGCAGCTGTAGAAACTCCACCTCTCTTTCTTCTTATACAGGTTGTGGGAAGTATTTCTCCAAAAAGACAACTTTAAATACTTCCCAGGAAACCTGGGTCCCAACTACCTCCGTCAGTCTCTTCACACTGTTCCACCAGTGCTCAGCTTCTCCTTTCAGCATATACACTGCAAGAGACATCTTCTGCTCCCCTAAATATCTCATAGCTGTGAAAATTTTCTCTAACTCAGTTATCCATTCCTAAAACCTTTCCGGGTCATAATATCCTCTGAACAATGGTGGACTCGCCTTTCAAAACTCAGAAAAGGTCATGAAAGTCCTGGTTCCTTTCCTCCTATACCTCACACATAGGTGGTGGTACCGATGGTGGTGTAGATTATGTTTGATTAGCCTCTAGCCTCTTAAGCACCCTAGCAGTTGTAGCTGTTTGCTCCCTCATTGTTGTTGCATTCGCAGTCGTCTACTCACGCATCACTTCGGCCATTGCCATCACGGCCTCGGCCATCCCCGAACTCTCATTCTCAAGGTTCCACTTCTTGCTTCCACGCAGTCGTCCCCTTACTACCGGCCGCTCTCATGCTACCATAGTTTCCTATAAGTACAGAACAATCCATATTAAGTTAGTTAGGCTTAATATCACGTAACTGTGTCACAGTAACTAAAGCAAACATCTCAAAGGCAAAACAAGCAATTCTACTCAAACAGTCACATGTAAGAGATAAGAAATGCATAATCAACACGAAACATGCCTAAGCATAGCTAATCCATACCCTGACTCAACAGGATGAACTGCTCTGATACCAAAATATAGCAGCCTAATATTTGCTATCCAATTATATCGTCATATAAAAGAATAACTCAATACTAGTCATGCTACTTCTAACATACATCAACAACTAACCCATATCATTCATACATCATGAGTAAATAAGGAGAGCCACAAAAAATAAAAGATATATATATGTACATCACTGCCCTCAAGGTATATTGTAATACATAATAATAAAAACTAGGATATTATACAAGCTTTTCATCAAAAAGTATATAACTATACTAGTCTTCGTCCATCTTCTCCTTCCCTTTTGAGGAACTAGCACCTGAATTTACATGGCAACACACTCGGGGTGAGAAAACATATCTTAGTAGAAGCATTCCAATACCAATATATAAGCATATACAAACAGATAATATACTCAATTATCAACTAAACACTTCAATCACAGAAGCAAACAACATCTCCATCTCAGAGACACGCAATTGCCCATACAACTACAATACATGAACATGTCATGATAACAACCGCTTATACAATCGACATACTATGCCAAACTTTATGACTAATGCTTATGCCTATGCAATAATCCTAAACATGTAATGAAAAATGTATGAAGCCATTTACAAGAACCTAATTCTATGGTAATGTCATAAAATGCATGAGCCTTGAACAAAACAAAGAAACCCGGTTCCATGCGCTTTGAACAAGCACTGGAAACCCAACTCCAGCTATTCCACGGGGTATGAGGGAAAGACCATCCTCAACTCATTACTATGATCTGGAAGGTATGTTACCTCTTCACTTACAATCACATATAATCACCCTCTCCGGGTAGTGAAGTCTCATCAACTACACGGTCTTCAGCAACAATAACCTTTGTGATAGGAAGGATTGATGACCTTCTCATTCAAAATCATATTAGATCACCACAATGAGGACTCACCCTTATCAACATAGATAATGAATAACAATAATGCCAATTACTACAATAACTAGCATGTCAATTGATTTACATTCCTAACTACCAACATGAAACACAAAGATGTTAAATATCACGATAAATAACATACCAATTGATTTACATTCATTTTAAAACTTCTATTATAGTCTCCACACACTTTAGGGAACATATGTCAATGATCCCTTCAAGCCAAGAACTTGGAAAACATCAAAAAATTACATTTTTAAAGGTTCTAGCTCAGGCACGGTCCGTGTCAAATGACACGGCCCACCCCGTGTCCTACACTTGCACACTGTTCACAAAATCCCCTGGCAGAGAGGGACACGGCCCACCCCGTGTCCTTGGACACGGGTCGTGTCGCCCAACCAGAAGCCCTGCATCAACTCTGTAGCACGTGGTACTGTTCCATTGGTCATTTTCTTAGAATTTGGTCATTCCAATCTAGTTTTTTAGTGATTCTAAGACCTCAATAAGTTCTCAAACACATAGGAAATCATTAATCACAACCTTAAACTTCTTAAACCAATTTGATTTCACTCAAAACCAAAGATCAAGGATAAACATCCATTTCAAAAACTAATGTTGAGAACCGTGGATACATCACATAGCGGAAAATAGAATTCCCACCAAGGATCCATGCAAAAAAAGCGATAATTTGAGTTTTTAAAAATGTTTACCTCTTGAAAACTTGATAAAAGGAAGTGACGTGAATCACCAACACCATAACAGCGACGATGTCTCTGTGATATCCACATGAACAAACTCACGAACGTCCAGCATTCACAAAAAGGAGTCTCACGTCTCTCACACAATGCTAACTACGAAGAGAAGAGAAGAAACCTGTCACTCTCTCACTCACTTTTCTGTAGGTACGGCTAGGGCTCTGTAATGCATGTCTCTAGCAACCCCCTTAACAGTACTATTTATAATAGTGACTGCCTTAAGTGAGTGTGAGCAGCAGTAAGGTAAGCTGTGTAACCCTAAACTCATCTGTTATGAGTCTGGCCCACATTTGAATCTGAGTCTAACTTGGATCTATTACTCCAATTTTAGTCTGCTCTATGTGTGTGACCCTGCAGGTTCTCATTATATTAATAGTAATATTAAAATCCTATTTTAATATTACAAGCAGTGAGCGGTATCTAGAAACACATCACTGCTACCCAAGTAATGAGAATGTCAATGATTTGACATAACCTTTCTGTGACTAATGTTTCCGTGTCGTTTAGTCCCTTTGTCAAGATATCTAGATTGAACACAAGGCATGGAATGCGTCACCCTTGTATAGTCCAATCCTTCGTTTCCTGATACTCGAGTAGACTTTGTAACAACAAATGAAATCAATATCTCATATTGACTTATTTTGAGCATGGTCATGCATTTCGCAGTCTCACTTAATCAGGGGCCCGAAGATATCGCTCCTGTTATGTAGGAGAGACAAATCCCATCTAGGTCACTCACATCCTTCTGTATGATTTGCGATATGTCCAATAACTAACTTTATAATCACCTTGTTACAAATGACGTTTGATGGTAATAAAACACATAACTCCTCATGTAGGAATCATAGTGATTTCAGGTCAAAGGACTATAGATACCATTATCACTATGAGAATCGCTTATGACACTCACGTAACGATCCATATAGCATTCTCATGGCGGGTCAGTTCAGTACATCATTACTCTAATATGTACCCATGTGAAGACTTGATATCTCATATCCATGACCTGTGAGATGTGGTCATCAGTCTACGCACATACTAGTCTCAATGCATTATTGTTGTCCTAATTAACAATAATACTTGACTATGGATATTTAAGAATAATATTCTAATTTTATCCAATAGGATCTCACGATCAAGTCAACCACTTGATGTCCTATGGCATCAAACTTACTATTCTAAGGACTTTATTATGTATATTAAAAAAGAATACAATAAATGAAATGCCTTATATATTAAAATTAGCATAATAGAATGTATATAAATACAGACAAATGTATCAGCCTCTAGGGCATACATCAACACCTAAAACTTCATTTCTCCACTCAAATGGAATTTGAGGCATCCAAGGGTGGGAAATCTATTTCCATACACCCCACAACTCAAAAACAAGTCATCATCAAGTCTTCTAACAAGATACAAGCCCAAACAACAAAAAATAACTCAAAAACCTAAAATCACACATCAAGTTATAACTCAAGAACAAGATGGAGAAAGTAGGAAATGAGTTAAGAAAAAGTTTTGCCCCTACCTCAATTCCCAGAAATGAAATCGGTTAACCTTTCCTCCACAAAGCTAAGATCCTTCTCTTGTTTTGATGAAGATCCTCCTCCCTTAGTACCTTGATTCTCCTTTTCTTTGATTTTCCCTGTGCAGCTGTGAGAAGAATAAAAGAAAATGAGAATTACTTTCCATTTTGGCCTTAAATAGGCTAGCAACAGAAATAGGGGTGTGCCTTCTAATTTTGGTCACTTAAGTGACCAAAATTAACCCGAACATTTAAGAATACTTAGTTATAACCAAACCAAGTTTTCTAACTTCCAACAGATTTAAAATAAATCCTAAGATTCATTAAAAATCTCATTACGCCATTTTTACATTTTTTCATATCTGCTGGGGGTCAATTCGACACCAAAACACACAACTGGTATGCTTAAAAATATCAAACTAACTCCTATAATTCTCAAACTTTAACCACATCTACTTCCACACATTTAGGACCTAGAAACAAGTTCTTCACACTTATATCCATTAACTAAGTAGTTTTAGTAAAAAACGGGGCTGAAAATAATTATATTTAACATATAGAGTTGCAGCAAAGTGACTAAATGTGCTCAGATGGTTACAAAATTTCATAGACATGATAATGAGGTATCAGGCTACCTCTGTAACCTTATATAAGTCTCTCGCATTTTCACGGGTGTTACAGAACCCAGGTTCTACAGAATTCTGCAAAATCGATACGGTTCCATTCATAATTCTCACGAAATTGACTCACTCCAAATGGATTCTAGGTGATTTTAAGTCCCTAACAAGTTTACTAACATTTAGGAAACATAAACCACTAACTCACAACACCAAATTTGGATTCTTAGATCAAATCACAAATCAAGACCTAATTTTTCTCACTTTTAGCCTCAAGGTTCAAATGTCAAGTTCTAGGTTTCTAACACAAACCTATTACATGAACGAGTCATAAACAACCAAGGAAACTCATCCAAGCAAGAAAAACTCATCAAGCAACTCTAGAAACCAAAAGGACCTATTATGCACCTCCTATGCATAAGTGGTGAAAATGGAAGAAAAGAGTTACAAGAACACAAAACCCCTACCTCTTGGATCAAAGATAGTGAGGATGATGAAGCCTTAGCTTTTCCTTTCCTATTCCTTTCCTTCTCTTCCTTCTTCTTTGCTTGGTTTCATTTGCTCCTCCTTCGGTAGCTACAACCGTGAGAGAAGATGAGAGAAAAGATTGAAAAATGAGATACATATATCTCATCTCATGCTTTAATATCAAGGCTATCGTGAGTAACTTTGGTCACTTAAGTGGCCATGTGATATAACTAATCTGTTAAGAATATTTAAATTTCACCAAATCCAATTTTTTTAGAGCCAACAAGTTTAAAATAAATCTCAGGATTCATTAAAGATTTTGTTGCACCAAAACTTCTATTTTTCATATCAGTTGCTAGTCAAACCGGCATTAAAATATACAGCCAGTATGCTTAAAAATACCTAACTAACTCTGATTATCCTCCAATTTTAATTATAGTGCAGTTCACACATTTGTGACTTAAAACTAATTTTCCTACATTTAATTCCATTAATTGGGCAGTTTGAGCCATTTTCGAAGCTAATAATAACTATTTATCACATATAGTGTTGCAACAAAGTGACCAAATATATTCAAAAAGTTACAAAACTTAACAAGCATACCAAACTAATAATAGGCTATCTCGATAACCATTTATAAGTTTAACATATTTTTATGGGTATTACACACCACAAACCACAGACTCCAATGTTGAGCCATGAGGTTGTAGAGGAAGTTGTAGACGAGATTGAGGAATTAAAGTTATTGGAGGTTGTTGAGGATGGCCAGAATGTCACCGGAGAGATTGTTAAAAAACTTACAATTCAAAAAAAAATTAAGTCAAAGGTTTTAACCTATTATAATAGATAAAATTAATAGAACATTCATGTTCAAAAAATTTTTAAGAACATTATAAACAGCTCCTTCTATAACACCTTAACGTCACTAAATTTTTTTCTTCTCTCGCATCAATGCACCAAAAACCACTATAGCCCAGTTCTGATTTGGATGTAAACAAGCTAAAGAAGATCCTCAAAAGCAAAGAATTATGTCCTCCACATTACTACTGCCATCTAAATTATGCCTGCTAAATGCATTTCTTATCCCCAACCTCGACATCGTACATGTAACTATATAAGGGAAGGTTGTGAGTGCAGCTGTATGTAGGCCCCAAATTGGTCCCACGTGTACTGCTTTAGTCACAGCCGTTCATTTGCATCGATAATGATAAAAAAAGTTTCAGAGTTCGTTTTTAAAGTAACCATGTAAAATGTATTTACTATTAGTTTAATTTAAAATACATCGTTATTTTAATTTATTAATAATAGATACTTTTTTATTTTTTTATTTTAAAATCAAACTTGCTTTAGAAAAAGCTTATTCGATAATGATAACCCATATTCGAAAACCTTATCCGATAATGATAGCCCATATTCGAGCTTTCTCAAATGATACTGCGGAACCATTTCAAGCACTGGTCCTGAGAATAGAAGGAACCAACACACTTGGACCATCTGTCTATGGCAATGTGTCTAGCAGCCCTGCCTCACAGAGTCTAAGATAATAGCATGACTTGGATTGGAGGTTATGTTGCGGGTATAAAGTAGAAGCAAATTATGGTTGGGTTAGCCAGATTAATGCCTTAATTTTTCTTTTTTTTTAGGGGGGGGGGGGGGTCTACGAGAGTGCCTTAATTTGAGTGACAATATCACTGAGCACCCAATACTAAGTAGCACCCAAAGGCCCAAACCAGATTCTACTTATTTTTTTTGTAATACAATGATGGTAATAAAGTTTGAACTTATAAGTTCATTCAAACTACCCCAACTCATTACCACTAGTTCGGTCCTCGAGGCTTCCCAAATTCCACTTTTGTTCTGAAAGATGATGTTAACAAGTACGATAATAATTTGGATTTGTTACCCTGTTATGTTACTATGTTTCATTCATATTAACCGACTACATTATTTGGACGATGACTTCAGTTAGAGCCACTAAAATTATTTGAAGTGAAAGAGTTGACGATTGAATAATTTTTTTTTTTTAAAAGAGTAGTTAAACTGTTCTTTCTGTCCACTGAGGAGGCTAGGCATTCAGTAATCTAGATTAGAAACTGGAAGCAGAACTCACAACTTTACATCACACGATATCTTTTAGCACACTTCTTCCTAGCAGTAGTTAGTCAAGTTCATGACTTTTTCATTGGCCTGAATTGTTAATTGCCACTTCTTTTTCAAGTTATGTGAATCCTACCTAGCTATGTCCTATTAAAACTCAAGAAGAAATGGAAAAATGAGGAAAAAAATTTAACAACTATACATTTATAATTGCAATGAAGATTGACAGATGAGATTATGCTTTTACTTGTAGATCCTAATGACAATCCCTGCTTTCTTTATCTGCATTGTTGGAGAAGGAAGGAATGAAGCACTTGAAGCTTTAGTTTTGTGTCTCCTACAAACTTAGGCCTAGGATGTAGAATCTGATTTTTTATCTGCATCTGCTGTGGCTTGGACTTGAGCTGCATATTGTAAGTTCCACAGCACATCCTCAAAAGAGGGACGTGATGAAGATTCTGGAGATATGCATTTGGTTGTGATAGATATTGCAATTGATAATGACTCTTGACAGCAAGTAGTCAACACTACTGGATCCACAATTTTTCTTCTACCATCTTGACTGCCAAAGGATGTCTGTGGTTCACAACACCGGATCTTGGATTTCATTAATTAAAATCTTCATAATGAACAAATTGAAATAAATATTTCACCAAAAGAATAAATATTGAGGATAGAGAATAGGGGATCCCAGCGCTTCTCAATACATATTAGACCCTAGAAGTTTCATCCTGGTAATTTCTCAAGAATTTGACCAACATAAATGTAACAAGTATAGAAGAGATTAAGCTGTGTCAAGCAAATGAGAACGAGCTGCGCTACACAGGCTAGGCAAACACAGCCCGGCTATCAACCGGATAGGCCAAAAATGTGGTATCCGATGCACACCCGAGCTGTATTTTTCCAGACCAACTACAATTTTTTCATATTATTTTTTTATACTACTTTTTACACTAATTAATAAAATATAAATTTATAATTAATTATATATAAAAGTTAGTTAATGAGTATCTATTAACTAGTTAATATATATGATTTCTATTAAACAATGAATACATGTGATTAATTATAAATTTATATTTTATTAATTAATGTCAAAAGTGATGTAAAAAAAATAATGATATGATTATTTTTATTTTTAGACTGTAGTTCTTTTTATAACTATTATATTCTTACATCAAATAGTATATACATTATTTTTTACACCTCATCTAATATCATTCATTATACATATTTTTTTATCACTTTCTCTCACTCAATCACATCTCTTAAAAATGGTGTATACATTAATATACTCTTAAAAAAGAGTGTAAAACTATCTTTATTCTTATTTTTAATGGGTAGAGACTTCTCACTTCTATCGAAGCATATAATCATATACATATATATATATACCAACATACATCTCACAAGCATAGAAGTCTTAAGCTATGTCAAACAGAAATGAGAAAGAGCTCCACTACACAGGCTAGGCAAAAACAGCACGACTGTTTACCGGATAAGCAAAAAAAGTGGAGTGGGCCACCCCAATGTTTGTATCCGATATACACCCAAGCTGTGTTTCTTTGGACTCTCTAGTTTTTTTCAATGAGAAAAGTCATCTCACTTCTATTGAATCATATTGTAGTCTATGGTTTAGCTTGGAGAAATTCAGCATTTAAAACACATGGACAAAAGTTTAATCAGTGCATGCGAGATCAACATAGGGAAATTTTGTCAAATTGTCTCAATTGGCAGCAGATTTTGCTGACTTAGGATCATGCATCTTGGCTTGGGTTTTTTTTGTCTAACAGGTGCAGCACTAGGCCTATAAATAGAGGCTTGCTGCACGGTGGTTGATAATCCGTTTTACAAATCTATTGACTGTGTAGCAAAACATACACAATATATCTGCATAAAGTGTAGAAGTGTGTGTGAGCTTCTTGAAATATTTGTTATCACTTAAATGCATTAACACACTATGTGGTTTGAATTTCGTTACTCTGCCCTTAGTGGTTTGTTAAGCTTACCATCTTATACTTTTTTCCATGGAGTCTTGTACTCTTGTACTTTTAACAAAAATAACACGTGAGAGGGGCGTGTACACACAACATGACGTCGTTTTTAGGCATCAAAATGCCTCAAAATGACGTATTTTTATGTTACACATGTATATCACATGTATTTTTTTGTTAAAATATGGACAGAAAATAGTGAGATAATGGACAAGCCAAAAGGGCGCATAGTGCAAAGTTCAATTATGCTAAACCATAGGGTGAGAAACTGAAATAAATACATAAGGTTATTTCCTAAAGCTTTGAACTAGTATACTAAAAAACAATCTTGGGGATTTTCCTTATAGCGGGGATACATAAGGTGAGAGAAATTGTATATGTATATATCATTACTCATATTCATCCAAAGAAAAAATAAGGCAGACGTTTTTCTCTAACCTTTCCATTAAGAAAAAACGCTTCCCCTTTCTCGCTTGCTGTGGGTCCAACTAGTGATTCAAATAAAATGAATCCGAAATTATAAACATCATCCTCTATTTTTGTCCTTTGGCTGCAAGAAAAAAAAAAAAAAGAACAACAGTTTGTTGGTATTCATCTACACAAAAATACTAAGCATGAAAAAAATTTCCAACTAGCATATTACGCATTCCATTTTTCATACCCTCAATGAAGGATAGTAAACGGAGAAAATAAAAAGTGATGACTGAACAAAACGCACAGAGGTAGTGGCAGTGAGGAGTGAAGTGGCTTCAAGGAAATTAATAAAAAATTCGAAAATGTGAGTAAATGCTAATAGGTTTGATTGTGTGATGCTGTCAGTGACAGTGAAGCTGATAAAGAGAGTATGGACTATGTAGTATTAATGAAAATGCTATATTGCTATTGAAATTTATAACATAAGATCCCAACAAGATAGTTAAGATTCCAGTTGCAAGTTCTTGCACTGGTTAAGCTACCATCGATTACATACCATGATTTTGGATTCTCTCCCTTTGCCTGTACAATACATAGAAAGCAACAGAGTCACTCTTGAATCAATCATGATAGACCTAGGTTAAGCAGCTGGATTTAATAGCAAGCAAACATACCTCAAGGTTTTCGATCTCTTCAGCGATGATGGACATACCATAGTCACTTAGTTTGGGAATGTGATGTTCATCAAGTAAAACATTGTTTGTCTTTAATTGGTTTCTAAAACAGCCGGGTATAACACCAGTATGTAAAAAATGCACAGCCTTGGCAACTCCAATTAAAATTGCCAATCTATCAGACCACTTAAGTGCCTTATCTGGTGAAAATTCTGCATGTTTGAATAAAGCAAGATTAATTAGTGGGTTGAAGCCTTCAAGACTATGACACAAATTGGTAATAAAAATAGAGGTTATGAAGGTTGAACGTGATATAAATATATAATAATGAAGGGTTGGAGCATGTTAAATGCCGCCGATGATAAATCATAAAAACTAAAGGTTATCCGCCACACTATACATCCCTAAGGCAGACATTTCTATATAGTAATATCCATGTCAAGCACCAAAAAAGCAGAGTTAAATCATCTGGTTTTACTACTTCCTAATGGCACCGCTGGATGTAACAGGGAGATGAGATCTTAGTTTTGATACCATGTGAGATTTTAACTTAAAACGAATTGGCGTTAAATAAAGTAGTCCAACAGATATATAAACCGCCTTCAAAAAATTGAGGCGGGCGATGTGAGACTCTTAACAGAGACAAGAAGGGTACCATTTGGTGAAATTTATGCACTCATCAATATGCATAATAATAAAATTTCATACTAACCTGACAGATGGGCACGATAATCCCCATTTAGCACATACTCATATACAAGATGAAGTCTGTGGGTACTAGCATCAACTTGTCCACCACCATCAATACAATGACCCAAGAGGCTAACCAAATTTGGATGGTGAAGCTTTGAGAGCAAATCCAACCGAGCTTTAAGATTTTGTATTGAGCATTTCTTTGACAGAGCCAGAGATCGTATCACCACGTAGGATCCATTCTCTAGTTTACCTTTGTACAGCTGAAATGTAGCAGCAGACTTTAAAGTAGTCCATTTACAGAGGGCATACAAAATGAGTATGACAAAATTTCCTTATGTATACTAATATGGCTACAAAATCACACTTGACCATCTAACACATGAATTATGACTCAAAACAGTTAGTCTTCGTTTGGGATGGTGCAATCTTGACAAGGATTTCAGGAATTGTAACCTTCCAGAAAACTATAGTTGTTTTGGCAAGAAGGTGCTCGGAATATTCATAGGGCAGCCCCCTTCTTATCGGTACATTTTATGTTATCTTAAAGATCTGATTTTTATATAATTGGATATATTATTTTAATTATAATTGATTTTATTTTCTTATTTATATAGACTCTTTCTTCTATAAATAAAAATCTTTTTATATATATTGATTAATTCAAAAATTCATAGGAGAGGGAGTTTATATAAATAAAATATTAATTCAGATTATTTCTGAATATCTGAATTTATGAATTAATTAGTGTGTACAAGAGATTTTCTATTTATAAAAGAGAGAGTTGATATAAATAAGGAAATATAATCAATTATAACTAAATTAATATCTCTAATTATGTAGAAATTAGATTCCAAGATAATACAAAATCAAGCCTAATTTAATTCTGAGATAGAAACATACAGATAACCATCAATTCTGAAGAATAATCACTTATAAAGAGTGTCTGGAAACTGGAAATTATCCAATATCTTTCAAAGAGAATTGAGTGATTGAAGGGTACCTTCCCTATGGAGCCTTCACCAATATAAGTTGACAGGGCAAAGTTTCTTGTGACTTCCTTCAACTCTTCAATTGAAAACTGCCGACAGGTTGGAGTAGCTTGTGTCCCTAGCTTCACTGCTTGAGAAATGAATCCTGAAAGAAATAGAAAATAAAGACATTAGTATTTTAGATGTGCATATCCAATTAAAATCTAGAGACTTCACTTCAGCAATCTAAAGTTTACTGTTAAATCAATAAAGCAGAACATTATTGCCTAACCTATGTACTTACTGGCACTTGCAAGGAGTTCAGAGGAAACCCCTGTTATTGAGTTATCTTGAACAACCTTTGGCAACACCTCGTGCCGATATATCTCCCTTGAATGATATCTCCTATAAAAGAAAACTCCAAAAGCTAAAAGCACAAGAACAACTACAACAATGATGGCAACTGCTGCAGCTATTTTCCATGCCCAGAATTTCTTCCATCCTGAACTGGATACTTTACAATAAGACCCTCCCTGCTGAGGTTGAGAATCAACAGATAAACAATTTCCACTATATCTAACAACTCTTCTATCAGATGTCCTGGCCAAGCAAGAAGGAAGTCCACCGTTTAACTTGTTACTAGAAATATCCACAAACCCAAGTTTGCTCCCACATCTTAGTTTATCTGGAAGGGACCCACTTAGCACATTGCTTGCTAAATTCAAATAACTGATGTTTGGCAAAGAGAACAAGGCAGATGGAGGTATCCTACTGAGATGATTTGATGAAAGATCTAGATGTTGAAGATGACCTAATTCACCAAACTGACTAGGTATCTCACCTGAGAATGAATTTTTGCTTAGCAGAACTGTGACTACTGCTTTGGGCATCAATGGTAGTTCAGAATCAAAATGATTTTCTCTTAAATTCAGTACATGTAGGCCAGTGAGAGTACTGAGATCAGGCAATCCACCAGACAGCTCATTGTGAGACAAGGAAATATCAGTAAGGGTCTTAATTTTGCCTAGTGAGGAGGGGAATGAACCCTTTAAGTGGTTGCTCTTCAAACTCAAGACATTTAGATTAGTTAAAGAATCAAACCAATCAGGCATGGTGCTGTTAAAATAATTGCCATCAAGTGTTAGTGTATGAAGCTTTACCATTGTAGCTATTCTTGGTGGGATAGAACCAAATAAGAAATTTGAACTCAAGTCCAAAACTTCAAGTAAAGATAACCGATGAATCTTATCAGGAAGTGGCCCCCAAATCCCCAAGGATACCATGCTAAGGACCCTTAAGCTGGTTAACCTCGTCAATGTAGTAACAAAAGAATCAACAGAGAAGCTCACAGATAGTGTCTTATTGGGAACTGCAAAACCATTGAACTTGTCAACCTTCGCAGGTTTATCTCCCATAATTTTAAGCTCAGTTACTGAACTATCCTGACACTTAATGCTCATATGCGCAGATGAAGAAAGGCTACAAAGGTCTCCATTGTAATTTTCCCAGATTTGCAAAGTGGTAGGGTACTCTAGATACTTCCTTAACTGTAAAAGGACTTGGGTCTGAGCAGCTTGTAGTTCATGGGTACTAGGGATGAACAAAAACAAGGAAAGAGCAACAAGATAGAGGTAAAAATATCTCATTGAACCAGCTTTGAGCATTAGGCACCAAATTTGATGAAGGTGAACATCAAACTTAGCAGAAGTTTTGAAAAGACACCTGATAGGAAACATGTCAGAAAACACTAAACAGATCCTTCAAACTTCAAATAATTTCAAGAGCAATAAAATTAGCTTAAGAAAAACAAACAAAGCAAATTACCCTGAAAACGCCACTCTCTGGAGAAAATTTTGTTGAACTAGAGGTTAAAATAGTGTATCATCTGCTCCATAGACCTTATATACACATAAGCTGCTGTTTCATTTATGAAATGGCAGAGAAAGCTAGAAAATTTTCAAAGATGCTCAATGGGGTGTTATTCTCATTTCTCAAGCAAGTTAATTAAAAAAAATGAAGAAGGAATGGGAACAAGGACCATTCAGTCAAGCTCAGGAAGCAAAGAACACAAATGTGTATGAGAGAGAACTTGTGAGAAAAACAAAGAATGACCCACCAATAGGAAGCTCAAATGGAGACAGTAGCAGAGGATACAGTGGGGTACAGCAACTTGGGAAGTTAAAGATGAGCAGTGGCATTACAGTGAAAATTCATGCTTCAATGATGAACATGTGTTGAATCAAGAGAGGTGAAGGAGAAGGGAGGTAGTTGAAAAAGCCGTAGGATAGACACTAAATAAGGTATAAACTGCATTAGGCATTTATTGCATTGGGTGAATTGGAAAGGTGGCCTCACTCTTTCTCACTCCCTGCCATTAATGGGAGAATGACAGGACCAGTGGTGGTGGGGTTGAGGAGATTTTGAGAAGACGAGAAGGTGGTGGGGAAGGAGAAGAACAAAGTAGATGAGTAGGGAGCAGAAACAGAGGGGCACAGAAGATGAACGGAAGATACGTTGATAAGGGTGTGAAGAAAATTTAACTCCAATCATTTTTTTTAATTTTTAATTATTTTTTATGTGTTATTTAAATAAATAAGTAAAGTTTAAAGTAACAAATAAATAGTGATTAAAAAAATTGAAAAGAATGATTAGAGCGTCTGTGAAAATGAATTGAAACAAAGTTTTATTTTAAAAGTGTAGCCTAATGGTAAGTCGTAACGTGTGGCTGCTTAATTGATAAGAGTGACATGCAAAGAAAACAAAAACAATTATCTTACTATTTTTTTACATAACTTTTATATTAATTAATAAAGTATAAATTAATAATTAATTATATGTATTAATTGATTAATAAAAATTATATATATTAATTAATTAATAAAATATCTATTAATTAATTTATATACATAATTAATTATGAATTTATATTTTATTAATCAATCTAAAAAATGATATAAAAAATAATATAAAAAAATTGAGATTGCAAAGAAAATAGGGTAGTCTGATTTCGAAAATTGTTGTCTATCCTACTTTACCTCATCCCAGTTCCTACTCTTGTCTCATTAGGGGCCATCCAAAGGTTCAAGAGCGACCACTCCACTAGGCTTGGAAGATGAATAAATAATTTAAAATCTTTTTAATTAATTTTTTAATTATTAAATAAAAAATATTTATTATATTTTATATTTTTAACATATTAAATATATTTATTTTTTAATATTTTTCTATTAAATATTAAAAAATATTTTTAAAAAATATAACAAAACCTCTCACATTCGGTCCAATGCCTTAAAAATAAGTGTAGCCTCATCCTTTGTTTGTGATTTCTCATATCTCCAACCTTAATATATTCTCATCCTTTTTATTTGTATTGTGCTTCTAATTTTTGTTTGTTCCCCTTCATGTCCTATGATTCTGCTAGTAATTGTAGGAATGCCATTCCATTCACATGTTCCTTTTTGGAGTTCGGAGAGGGTCCCACTCCCCATGGTTTGATGATTAAGTTTTCAAATAAATTGAAATGAATTTCATTACTTATTTTGGCATGTTTGATGATAATTGTCATGACTATGAAGTTGGGTTATATTGAAATGGATTTTTGCTAATCCATCGATTTTTTAAGGTATTAGATTGTATAGTTCGATTTTGTATATGGAGAATAATTCTTGCATATAAATTTTTTTACGCCATAACTAGTTTGATAATTAATTTATATATTGTTAATTATTAATTGAATCATCGCTAATCAATTTAAAAATTATGTAAGAATTTAGCGTGTAAATAATACTACTGCTTGTATATATAAAAAATTTTTGGTACAAATGATAGTAATGAAATTTAAATTTATAATCTCATATAAATTAGCTAAATTCCTCACCCATTAATTTAACTCTAATGGGTTTGTATATATAGAAAGTTGTGTACATCTAAAAAAAAAAGAAAAAAAATGATAAATATAGAACTCATAATCTTGCTTGGCAATTTAACCCTGCAAGTGGGTGGGTCTTGAGGCGAATTAGGGTTATTAATGCTAACGTGACAGCATGAGTTCGAGTTTTCGTCTCCAAGACTTACGGAGCAAATAAAGAGAAATAAAATACTAATTTGGAAAGTACACTATTAAGATGCAAGGATAAATTTTTGGTTATATATAAATATAATACGTTTTTTTATATATATTTATAAAAAATTAAAAAAAATATAATCTTTTGTTATGAATAGATTTAATGTGATTTATTTATTTTTAATTTTTTATTTTTTATATTTAAAAATAACTTGTTACATATGTATGTACACAAAAATATTTCTCGTACAAGGTTAAATTAAGCAAAAATCCGCCTTGTTCATTGACAAGCCTACTCATAATCTTAATTACAACTCGATAAAATATTGACGTGTGAAATGTTAGTTTTTACTTTCTTTTTATTATTAATGTATTTAAATCTATATTTTCTTACAAATTAGTCAAACTTTTCAATTTTAGCCAAATCTATAATTTTTCAATTCAATATAACCAATAAAATCATATGAAACTGTATAATAAAAATAGCGTGCAATATCCATATATCGCTATTTTTTCTTCTGAGACGTGTAAGTGAAAAAATGGTTTACAAAGGAAGTCTTCAAGATCTTATGAGGGCAATAAATTATAATTATAACAACACGTTATTCAATTAGACTTCAAACAAACAAAATGGTAATTTACTCTTATAACACCATATATTATGAGTACTTATGGAAAATTTACATTGCTACAATGGGTTAAATGAAACCAAAAGTTCAACCGAAAAACCAAAAGTATTGTCGATGTACGTGTATAGTATAGCAGGGGTTGTTGAATATTTAATATTCAAGTCACTAAAATGATTGTTATTTGTTAGAACATTTATTATATATCATTCTTGCTCACAATTGATCATGATCAAAAGAAAGCGGCATCCATAAAATCCTTGTACTCCACCTTTGGGATACTTTTCATCAAATGTCAAGTTCATCCTCACCTTCAAATTTAATAAGGATTTCATGTTAAAAAAAGAACATTAAAGTGCATAATCAATTCGAGACCATATATTAAGGAACAAAAATCTTTTTTAACACTTAGCATATACACACATTGAACATTGTATCTCTCTATATATAAATGTAATTAGATACTATCATATATCATATGTCATACTAAAATTAATGTATCGTATGCATATATGTAAATGAAATGCCTAAATATTATATTTTAAGTATTCAAATAACATAACTCATTAAAGAAAATACCACTTGATTGATCACTAAAATAAGTTATGTTTCTTGATTGGTCACAGAAGTAAATGGGGCCACTTTGGATGATGGTTGATGCATAACATGTGCACCTAAATGCTTAATCATTCCTTAGCATAATCCCACACTGAAAAGAGATCAATGCCATATAGAATCACTTTTGCAAAATGTTCACTATAAAATATAAATTACTACCATTCCTTCTCATTCTAATTGTTTTTTTTTTAAATTTAGTTTATCCCAAATTATTGTCATTCTAGAATATCAAAAAAGTATTAATTATTTTTTTCTCATCATTTATTATTTCAACTAAACCAATAACTACACATAACTCATAATTAATTAATTTTACAATTTCTTAAGAAAAAGTAATTTTCTCATATTAAATTATATTACTTTATATTTGAGGCTATTTAATAATATTTTTAATCTTAGATAAGACTCTTCTAAAATGAATTTATCTTTAATGTAAATAAATAAATATATATTTATCATTAAATTTTAATATATTAATTAGATTACGATATATTTTAGATTAAATTAATATAAATATATTCTTATTTATCTATTTAAGAGATAATCTCACATTAGATAATTTTTTCTCCGTAATCTTTGTACAAAAACTTTAAAAGAAAGTTATAATAAGATGGAAGGAGTATAAGTCTAGATATGATGCACTTGTATCCTTTCAAGGACTAAAGTTTTGCATTTTCTTATTCAAATACAAGGTTTATTTTTTTTATATTTTTTTTACGATATTGTAAACAACGTTGTTGATCATGTGTCAAACTTGGGAAAACGTCAAAAACTAAAACATCCATATGGCTAGTGAGGAAATCCTATAATTCATAAATCTAACATGTTTATATGTGATTATTGTTCTTTCTTACCATGGAAGAATAGTTTTTCTTTTCAATTTAACGTATCTTAATTTAAAAATCATGCCATTTATCATGTCTTAACTTATACCATGTCGTATCTCATCCTAAATAAAAGAAAACAAAGAAGTCAATAATTTCATAATCATAATAAGATAAAAGTCCTATCTTGTCTTTTTGGCAATCATATGCAAGATTTGATTAAGTTATTATTATTATTATTATTATTGTAGATGAGGTATATAAAAATAGAGGGGTAAAACGGGAAAAGAAACAAGTATCACTTGTCCGTTAAAACGATGATAGGTGGGGACCATTTTGCAATGGACAGACTGTGGTGTCCCCTCCTTAGGATTTCGTAAAAAGAATGTTAAAAATATATTTTTTAAATATTTTTTAATATTTATTGTATTATTAATTTATTTTATAAAGTTAAAAAATTTATTATAAAAAAATATTAATAACCTTCATTTTTAAATTAATAATAAAATATATATTAAAAAATATTTAAAAATATATATTATTACTACCATTTCTCTTCCTTTAAAATGGAAGTTTGAAACTGCTACTTACTACCGCTGCCGCTCTCCTTTTTGTTCTTTACTCTTTTGTTTTGAGGACCGCGCGCACCCCTTCAAACGTGGGAGTGGAGTTCCTTTTAGTATTTATGGCTTGTAATTTTGCTCTCATATTCCTTTTAATATTTTAGACTAGATAATATATTTATTGAGATATAAAAGTGTTTAGAAGAGAATAGTATAAATTGATTCATAAAGTTATTTAATGAAATAATAAAGTATAAGAAAATGACAAATAAATAGAGGAGAAACACTTTAATCATTATTTATAAGAACAAGAGAAGTATACAAAATTGTGTAAATTACAGATGGATTAAACTCATGAGTCATACCATAAAATTATGAGAAAGAATAATTGAATGAAGATTAAGACAAAAGACTCATATTTCAGAGAATCAATTTGGTTTTATACTTGGGAGGTCAATTATGAAAGCAATATATCTTCTACGAAAATTGATAGAGAAGTATCGGAGGAAGCAAAAAGACATACATATGGTTTTCATTAATCTGAAAAAAGCCTACGATAGGGTACCGAAAGAGGTCTTATGGAAGGTTTTAGAGAAGAAATGAGTTTGTATCGCTTATATTTGAGCAATCCAAGAGAGATATACAAAACTGTACAAATTACAGAGGGATTAAACTGATGAGTCATACCATGAAGTTATGAGAAAGAATAATTGAACGGAAATTAAGACAAGAGACTCATATTTTAGAGAATCAATTTGGTTTTATGTTTAAGAGGTCAACCATAGAAGCAATCTATCTTCTACAAAGATTGATGGAGAGGTATCGGAGGAAGCAAAAAGACCTACACATAGTTTTCATTGATCTAGAAAAAGTCTATGATAGGGTACCGAGAGAGATTTTGTGGAAGGCTTTGGAGAAGAAAGAAGTTCATATCACTTATATTCGAGCAATCCAAGATATGTTTGATAGGGTTAAAACTAGTGTGAGAACACAGAGTAGAGTTACAGAAATTTCCCTATAACTATAGAACTACACCAAGGGTCAACTTTGAGTCCTTATCTTTTTACCTTGGTCTTGAATGTGCTTACTGCATGTAATACCCTAAAATGACATGTTAGACTTGTTTATGTGTTCAAGAGATAACATATGACTTACTTAGCATGTATGTTTAATTTTATGACAATTTGAGTTAGTTTAAGTATTTAGTTGCAACTTGGACTGTAAAAAGTAGTTTAAAATGACTCAGATAATAGTATTAATTGCTTAGATGAGAGAAATAAAAGAAATAAATATGGATAATTTATTTCTAGATCACAAATATATGAAACAAGTTACAGTTAAAGTTTTAAGATAAACTGAGGTAGTTTGACATTTTTAGGCATACTGGTTCTCTAATTATAGCCGGTTTGACTAGCAGTAGATATAAAAATATCAGATAATCGTGAAATGGCTTTTTATATAAATCCTACTATTTATTTTAAAATTGTTGGAAGTTGAAAATCTTGATTTAGCTAAATCTGAGTGTTTTTAGCAGATCAAAATTTTATCAGTTTTGACTTAAAGGTCATTTGAGTCTTTAATTCCCCTTTTTATAAGCCTCACTCAAGGTCAATTTGCTTCACAAAATAGAAACAGCAAACTTGCAAAGAGAAAGAAAGGAAAAAAAGCAAAGCCCAAGGAGGAGGAAGGCAGAAAGAAGAAAGTCAAAGGAAAAACTAAGACTTGAGATCCAATCAAACTTGAATCTCTACTCAGTTGCCAAAGGTAAGGGTTTTATGATCATTTTCACTTCTTTCCACTCTTTTCACTATGTATGCACTTAAGGTGCATAATAGGCCAAATTGAGTTTTAGAGATATTTGATGTGTTTTACTTACATGATTGAGTTTCTTTGGTCATTTATGACTTGTTCACAGCAAAAGTTTAAGGTAGAAGCTTAGAATATGTCATTTGGACCTTGGATTCCCAAAAGAGGGGTTAGGTCACCCTATACGTGATTTTGGTGCATTAATCCAAATTAAGAGGTTTAAGTTTGTAATTGATGATTCCTATATGTTAAAGAACTTATTAGGAATTTAGAATCACTTAGAAACTGATTGGAATGGCCATAATTTTGAGAAAAGGACCAATGGAATAGTACCACAGTTCTACAGAATTCTGCAAAATCTGGATTCTGCTATGAACGTCGTGGCGTGAGTACACTGTGCCGCAGCGTGAGGATGAACTTGCAGAGTGCGCCGCGGCGTGAAGAACGTCATGTCAAGGCACATAAGGTTCAGTTTAAGGTTTTCAGAAGGCAGAGGCTAGGGTGTCGCGACGTGCCTTGCTTTGTGTCGCGGCGTGAGAACTAGGAACTCTAAAAATGTCATTTTTGATGTTTTGAGTTATAAACTAGATGGGATCATTAGTATATGTTTCCTAAAGTATGTTAATGTACAAATAGTGATATTTTTCAAGAGATAAATTATCAACTAGCATATATAAGAAAATCTAAGCCTTTGGTCATCTAAGTATAATGGATGGTCTTAGGGTATGATTAAGATACTACTAGAGGTAAATCAATGATAAGATTATCCTTTAAAGCAACCAAAAGTAAGGGTTTGCTATAGATAAGAGTCTAGCACCTATGGTAACTTATTGTTACTTAGCTTCACTAGAGATGTGATGATGAGGAGTGTTCGATATAAGTAAACTAGGATAAGTTGACATTGTCTACCTTTTAATGTGACTTATATGGCGTGAGGTCATTTAGCCAAGAAAGAAGGGAGTCAAGAAGTTCCTAAGGGGACAAGTATTCCTAACCAAGTGCTTTGGTCACATGTAGCGTGGAAATTTCAATTTTTTCTATCTACAAGGGGGTAAACATGAGAAGTCATAATTTCTTAGTGAAACATGCCTAGGTCTTAAATGAGCTAAGTGTGTAAGAATGAAAGCATGAATCTTTAACTTGGTTTAGCTAGTTATTAAAGTTAAATCTTGTAAGAATATAACTTGTCTTATTCTTAATTGTTAGGACTATGTTATTATGCTATGTATGTATGTCTAGTTTTGATTACTCATACTAAGAATGTAGTTTCTCACCTCGCTGTGTATCATGTAATTCCAGGTGAATATTCTTCCAAGAGTAAGAAGAAGAAGGAAGCTAAAGAATAGATTAGCTTTATGTTTTATATTTCAAATGTTGTATCTTTTAGTACTTCTTTTGAAATGTATAGACTTATGTAATACTTCAAGCCTTTGCTAAGGCTAATGTTGTATATGTATATTGATGCATTATGATATAAATGTTGTATTTTCCATATTTGATATGGTTCTCTATAATGTTTCCAATGAACATTATGGATATATCAATTAGACTAGTATGTGCGTAGTGACATTATAATGCTAAGTATCTCCTTAGATACGTATATGTTGAGATACTGGTGTTAGGATGTTACATTATGGTATTAGAGTAGTTCATCCTGTTGAGTCGGGGTATAGACTGATTATGCTTAGACATATTAGTAGTTCCTTCTTAGAAATTGTGCTTTTCTTGTTTCATATGTCAGATGTGATGATAGAATTGCATGATTTGCCTTAAATTGGTTTGTTTTGTAGCTTCTGTTGCACGGTTGGTATTGAGACTGCAACCCAATATATGTTATTTCTGTGTGTACAGGAAACTATGGCACCAACAAGGCAATCTAGAGAAGCAGAGAGCTCGAACCCACAGGATCTAGATATGACTGAAGCCTTTATGGTTATGGCCAATGTTATGACGATGGTGCTTGAGAGAATGGAAGCAAATCCACCTCAGCAGCCTCCACCACTTGAGCATCCTATGCAAGATGCAACACAAGTTGGAAAGAATCAGAATTTCCTGAACTTGACAGCTTTCCGTCAGACGAACCCTCTATTGTTCAGAGGCAAGTTTAATCCTGCTAAGGCTGAGGAGTGGCTTAGTGAGATGGAGAAGATCTTTGATGTGATGGTTTGTTCGGAGGAGCAGAAAGTGACCTTCGCCTCTTTTATGTTGAAGGGAGAAGCGGAGCATTGGTGGAAAGGTACTAAGAGGGTACTGGAAGCCGCAGAAGACCAGATATCATGGGAAGTTTTCAAGACAGCTTTTCTGGAGAAATTTTTCTCGCAAATTCTACATGATGCCAAGGAAGTGAAATTTATGTAGTTAAAACAAGGAAGCATGTCAATGGGCCAATATATGGCCAAGTTTGACGAGTTGTTGAAGTTCTCTTCACATTTCCATTGCCATCCTAACGAGAAATGGCGATGCTTGAAATTCGAGACAGGTTTGAGGAGTGATATCAAGAGCATGGTGAGACCCATGGAGATTAGGGACTTTCTTGCCTTGGTTAACAAATGTAGGATTGTGGAGTCTAGTGTTGTCTGCCCTCCATCAGAGGAATAGGTACAAGGAGTCCCAAAGAGAAAGAGAGAGGATGATAAGAATAAGAAGGGTGCTTCTAAAGCAAGCAACCCCAAAGGAAAAGACAAGATGGACTATAAGTTTTCAAGGTGTCCTCAGTGTAAAAAACTACATGGAGGCAAGTGCTTAGCAGGTTAGTTTGTGTGTTATACATGTGGGTTGTCGGGGCATTTCTCCAGAGTTTGTCCTCAGAACAAGGAAGATACGCCTGCCCTAAAGCCGCTAGCTAAGGGACAAGTTTATACTCTAGGCGGAACAGGGTGGCCTAGTCTTCCGACCTCATTCAAGGTAAAGGCATAATTCGTAATCATCTTTTAAATGTCATGTATAATTTAGGAGCATCCCACTCCTTTGTTTCTTATGATTGTGTAAGGATGTTGGATTTGCCTATGTCAGAGTTATCATATGACTTATCTGTTTCCACACCCACCGGTAAGTCAGTCATAACTTCAAAAGTGTGTCTTGAATGTTGTATAAGGATCGAGGATAGAGTCTTCTTTGTAAACCTTATTTGTTTACCCCTTGTGGACATAGATGTCATCCTTGGTATAAATTGGTTGTTTTCCAATCATGTGATTTTGAACTGTTCAGATAAGACCCTAATTTTTTTGTCTGATGTTTCTACCAAAGTTGTTTCTTTAGAGTCTCCCTATCTCAATGCTAATCAGGTCAATCACTGTTTGGTAGAAGGAGCTCTGGGATATGTTCTTCTTACTTCATTACATGTAGAGGTTGAGCAGAGCCTAGACAATATACCCGTGGTGAGGGAATATCCTGAGGTGTTTTCGAGTGACATAGTGGAGCTACCACCGGAGCGAGAAATAGAGTTTACTATAAATTTAGTGTCGAGTATAGGACCTATATCTATAGCACCCTATAGCATGGCACCTTTAGAGTTAGCTGAACTCAATAAACAGTTAAAGGAGTTGTTGTATAAATAATTCATTAGGCCCAGTGTTTCTCCATGGGAAGCACCAGTGTTAATAATGGAAAAGAAAGATGGTACCATGAGATTATGTGTTGATTACAGGCAGTTGAACAAGGTAACCATCAAGAACAAGTATCTGTTTCCTAGAATAGATGATCTGATGGATCAATTAAGAGGAGCTTCAGTATTTTCCAAGAGTGATCTAAGGTTTGGGTATCATCAAATTAGAGTTAAGGGGGATGATATCCCTAAGACCACTTTTAAAACTAGGTATAGGCATTATGAGTATCTTGTGATGTCTTTTGGGTTGACGAATGCTCCAACAGTGTTTATGGATTGCATGAACAGAGTTTTTAGACCTTACCTAGATAAGTTTGTGGTAGTGTTTATTGATGACATCCTCATTTATTCAAAGATAAGGGAAGAACATGAGTAACATGTAAGGATTGTCTTAGATATCCTAAAGGAAAAGAAACGATTTGTCAAATTGTCCAAGTGTGAGTTTTGGCTAACAGAAGTTCAATTTTTGGGCCATGTTATTTCTAAAGGAGGAATTGCAGTGGACTCTAGCAAAGTGGAAGCAGTGTTACAGTGGGATAGACCCACCACTGTTGCCGAGATCAAGAGCTTTATAAGCCTAGCTGGATACTATAGAAGGTTCATCAATGGCTTTTCTCAGTTAGCACTGCCTTTGACTAGGTTGACTAGAAAGGGTAGTACTTTTGAGTGGACTCAGGACTGTAAGAATTGCTTTCAAGAGTTAAAGAAAAGGTTGACTACTACACCAGTGTTGGTGGTTCTGAATCCCCATGAGAACTTTGAGGTCTTTTGTGACGCTTCAAAGATGGGACTAGGGTGTATTCTGATGCCGAATAGGAGAGTAGTTTCCTATGCATCATGGTAGTTAAGGCCACATGAGAAAAACTACCTTACGCATGATTTGAAATTAGCAACTGTAGTATTTGCCTTAAAGATTTAGAGGCATTATCTTTATTGAGTCCAATTTGAGCTGGTCAGTGATCATAAGAGTTTAAAGTATTTGTTTGATCAGAAGGAGCTAGACATGAGGCAAAGAATATGGATGAAATTCTTAAAGGATTATGACTTTGAGTTAAAGTATCATCCGGGTAAGGCCAATGTAGTGGCTGATGCACTAAGTAAGAAATCCCTACATGTGTCCTGAATGATGATCCAAGAGAGTGAACTTCTCGAGAGTTTCAAAGATTTGAGTTTAACAGTAACTGTGATGCCACAGAGTCTCTTTGTGAGTAGAGTGGACATAGTAAATGACTTAAGGGCTCAGGTTTTAGAAGCTCAAAAGGAGCATGAAACTTTAACGGATATTAGTGAACAGATCTTTTTAGGAACCTTAGACGATTTTGATATGGCTGATGATGAAATGATAAAGTTTAGAGATAAACTTTGTGTTCTAAGAGAGTCAGAGGTCAAAGAAATGATTCTAGAAGAAGCTCAAGGCAGTAAGTATACCATCCATCCTAGAACCACTAAGATGTATCAAGATCTAAAGAAAATGTTTTGGTGGTCTGAAATGAAAAAGGGACATAGTAGAGTATGTTGCAAGGTGTTTAGTTTGTCAAAAAATGAAGATTGAGCACCAGAAGCCGGCAAGACTGTTACAATCTTTAGGGATCCCAGAATAGAAATGTGAAAAGATTTCTATGGATTTTGTAATGAGTTTACCTAGGACTCAGTAAAGTTTAGATGCAGTTTGGGTTATCATGGATAGATTAACCAAATCTGCCCACTTTCTACCAATGAGAGCTAGCTATCCCCTAGAGAAATTAGTTCAGCTATATCTAAAGGAGATAATTAGGTTGCACGAAGTTCCCGTAAGCATAGTTTCAGATAGAGATCCTAAATTTATATCTAGATTCTAGGAAAGGAGCCTTGCGAGAGGCTTTTGGGACTAAGTTAAGCCTTAGTATAGCTTATCACTAGCAAACAAATGGGCAAACTGAGAGGACTATCCAAACCCTTGAGGATATACTTAGGGCATGTGCTTTAGAACAACAGGGTAGTTGGGACTAGTTCTTACCGTTAGCGGAGTTTGTTTGTAACAATAGTTATCATTTCAGCATAAGTATGGCACCCTATGAGGCTTTGTATGGGAGAAAGTGTAGATCACCTCTATGTTGGTATGAAGTAGGTGAGAGAACCATCCTAGGTTCAGAGTTGGTCCAGCAGACCACAAAGCAAATTAAGATGATTAAGGATAGGTTAGTTACTGCTCAGAGTCGACAAAAGAGTTATGCTGACAAGAGAATGAGACCTCTTGAGTTTAATGAGGGAGATCACGTGTTCTTAAGAGTTACTCCTACAATAGAGATTAGTAGAGTATTGAAAACTATAAAATTAATTGCTCGTTTTCTTGGTCTCTACCAAATTCTAAAAAAAGTTGGACTCGTAGCTTACCAAATAGCCCTTCCTCCTAGTTTGTCTAACCTTCATAACGTTTTTCATGTATCGCAGTTGAGAAAGTATAATCCATATCCTTTGCATATCATAGAATATGAATCTATACAGTTAAAAAATGATTTGTCTTATGATGTATATCTAGTAAGGATCATGGACAGAGGGGTCAAAGAGCTTAGAGGTAAGCAGATTCCTCTGGTGAAGGTTATATGGGGTGGCAATGACACCGAGGAGGCTACTTGAGAGTTAGAGTCCCACTTGCAGCAGGACTACCCGGATTTGTTCCTTTCAGGAGAGCATTTTTGGGGTCAAAATTTTAAAAAGGATGAGAGAAATGTAATATCCTAAAATGACATGTTATACTTGTTTATATGTTCAAGAGGTAGCATATGACTTGCTTAACTTGCATGTTTAATTTTGTGATAATCTGAGTTAACTTAGGTACTTAATTACAATTTGAACTGTGAAAAGTATTTTAAAATGACTCAGATAATAGCATTAATTACTTAGATGAGAAAAATAAATATGGATAATTTATTTCTAAGTCACAAATATATGAAACAAGTTACAGTTAAAGTTTTAAGGTAAACTGAGCTAGTTTGATATTTTTAGGCATACTGGTTGTCTAATTATAACCGATTTACTAGCAGCATATATGAAAATATCATATAATGGTGAAACGACTTTTTATATGAATCCTAATATTTATTTTAAAGTTGTTGAAAGTTGAAAATCTTAATTTAGCTAAATATGAGTGTTTTTAGCAGATTGAGATTTTATCAATTTTGGCCTAAAGGTCATTTGAGTCTTTAGTTCCCTTTTTTATAAGCCTCACTCACGGCCAATTTGCTTCACAAAACAGAAACAACAAACTTGCAAAGAGAAAGAAAGGGAAAATAAGCAAAAGCCAAGGAGGAGGAAGAAAGAAAGAAGAAAGCCAAAGGAAAAGCTAATGCTTGATATCCAACCAAGCTTGAATCTCTACTCAGTTGCCAAAGGTAAAGGTTTTGTAATCATTTTCACTTCTTTCCACTCTTTTCATTATGTATGAACTTAAGGTGCATAATAGGCCAAATTGAGTTTTAAAGGTGTTTGATGTGTTTTACTTGCATGATTGAGTTTCTTTGGTCATTTATGAATTGTTCATAGCAAAAGTTTAAGGTAGAAGTTTAGAATATGTCATTTGGACCTTGGATTCCCAAAAGAGGGGTTAGGTCACCCTATAGGTGATTTTGGTGCATTAATCTAAATTAAGAGGTTTAAGTTTGTGATTAATGATTCCTATATGTTAAAGAACTGATTAGGAATTTAGAATCACTTAGAAACTGATTGGAATGACCATAATTCGAGAAAAGGACCAATGGAACAGTACCACGGTTTTACAGAATTCTGCAGAATCTGGGTTCTCCTATGAACGTCGCGGTGTGAGTAAGCTGTGCCGCGGCGTGAGGATGAACTTGCTGAGTGCGCCACGACATGAAGAACGTCGTGCCACAGCACGTAAGGCTTGGTTTCTCAATTTTCAAAAGGCAGAGGCTAGGGTGCGGCGGCGTGCCCTGGTTTGTGCCGCGGCATGAGAACCAAGAATTCTAAAAATGTCATTTTTGATGTTTTGAGTTATGAACTAGATGAGATCATTAGTATATGTTTTCTAAAGTGTGTTAAGACACAAATAGTGATATTTTTCTAGAGATAAATTATCACCTAGCATAGATAAGAAAATCTAAGCCTTTGGTCATCTAAGTACAATGGATGGTCTTAGGGTATGATTAAGATACTACTAGAGGTAAATCAATGAGAAGATGATCCTTTGGTATGTATAAGTTATGTATGATCTTTAAAGTAACCAAAAGTAAGAGTTTGCTATAGATACGATTCTAGCACCTATGGTAACTTATTGTTACTTAGCTTCACTAAAGATGTGATGATGAGGGGTGTTCAATATAAGTAAACTAGGATTAGTTGGCATTGTCTATCTTTTAATGTGACTTATATGGCGTGAGGTCATTTAGCCAAGAAGGAAGGGAGTCAAGCAGTTCCTAAGGGGACAAGTATTCCTAACCAAGTGCTTGGGTCGCATGTAGTGTGAAAATTTCAGTTTTTCCTATCTACTAGAAGGTAAATACGAGAAGTCAGAATTTCCTAGTGAAACATGCCAAGGTCTTAAATGAGCTACGTGTGTAAGAATGAAAGTATGAATCTTTAACTTGGTTTAGCTAGTTATTAAAGTTAAATCTTGTAAGAATATAACTTGTCTTATTCTTAATTGTTAGGACTATGTTATTATGCTATGTATGTATGTCTAATTTTGATTACTCATATTGAGAATGTAGTTTCTCACCCCGCTGTAAATCATGTAATTCCAAGTGAATCTTCTTCCAAGAGTAAGAACAAGAAAGAAGTTAAAGAATAGATTAGCTTTATGTTTTATATTTCAAATGTTGTATCTTTTAGTACTTCTTTTGAAATGTATAAACTTATGTAATACTTCAAGTCTTTTCTAAGACTAATGTTGTATATGTATATTAATGCATTATGATATAGATGTTGTATTTTTCGCATTTCATATGGCTCTCTATAATGTTTTCAACGAATATTATAGATATATCAATTAGACTAGTATGTATATAGTGACATTACAATGCTAAGTATCTCCTTATATACGTATATGTTGAGATACTGGTGTTAGGATGTTACACTGCGCATATCCTAGAGTCAGTGCCACAATGCATGCTTTTTGTAGATAATATAGTCTTAGTTGGAGAGTCTAGAGAAGAAACAAATGGGAAGTTAGAGCTATGAAGACGAGTTTTGGAAGAACACGACTTCCGTCTAAGCAAGAGTAAGATGGAGTATATGGAAAGTAAGTTCAGTAAGAAGCGTGCTAATACTAACTTAACAGTGAAAATTGGAGACCATATCATACCACAAGTCACACGGTTGAGGTATATTGGATCTATTATACAAAATGATGGAGAGATAGAGGGAGATATAAACCATAGGATTCAAACTGGATGGATGAAATGGAGGAGTGCTTTAGGAGTTATTTGTGATAGAAAAATGTCTCTCAAGCTTAAGGGTAAATTTTACCGCACAACTATATAACCTGTAATGTTGTATGGTACTGAATGTTGGGTGGTTAAATGTCAGTACGAACATAAGATCAGTGTCACTGAAATAAGGATGTTGCGCTAGATGTGTGATCATACAAGACAAGATAGGATTAGGAATGAATGCATTAGAGAGAAAGTAGGGGCAGCACCTATTGTGGAAAAGATGAGAGAATCTCACCTTAGGTGGTTTAGACATGTAAGGAGAAGACTCTTAGAAGCCCCTGTAAGAAGAGTAGATTAGGTGGAAGATAGCCCAATAGTTAGAGGTAGAGGGAGACCAAGAAAGACTATAAATGAAACAATTAAAGATTTAAATTTGTGTGATATTTCTGAAGACTTGGTTTATGATAGGGTACAATGATGTCATTTGATCCATGTAACTGACCTCACCTAATGAGAAAAAGCTTGATTATTGTTATTGTTGTATTCGCTTCAACCAACAAAACTAAACAAAGCAATTACAATCCATGCAGCCACTCTCTGACATTCAAACACCCTTCGCAGTTGATGAAACATATAGATATTAGGATAATGCTTGGTGCTGTATTTCAGGGTGTATATCTTGCAACAAAGTGAGGTGACAGATAGATATGCAAAAAAATAAAAGAAAATATTTTATGTATACTAGAATATGTATATTGTATTTATATCGTATGTTAACGTGAAAAAATGTCAAATCAATATGTATGTAACTATAACATTTTCACGACATATAGAATGAGTTTGTGAGTGAGTTGAATAAAATTAGATGTATTTTAATTAAATGAATAACAAGACTGAAAAATAAAATAGAATTAGTTGAAATTAAATGATAAATATTATATAAATATGAAATGATTTATAAAAAATATATGTAAATATTATTATTCCCGATAATAACAATGTAGCATTGTATAATAACTACTCTGTTACTCTTATCCTCACGAGCAGCTAGACGCAAGTTGGACCACTCTCCATTTCTTTTTGTTTTTGATTTTGCACAATAAAATGAAAGTAAGGATGGTTTATTTCAAGATTTCTGGTGACTGGTGAATGTCATGTTTGAGATTGCTGAGGCAGGCAGGTGGGTAGTGACGGATATAGAGGAGGGCCAATGAGGGCCTTGGCCCTCTACCTGTTGCAATTTTTCTTCTGTGGTACATAAAATTGTATTTGATTTATGTTTGATATTATTAAATTTTTTTCTTGACCCTCTTACATTTTTTTTAAATATAAACAGAGATTATGCTAGATTGACAATTTTTTAATATATAAAATAAAACAAATAGTGCCTAGAATTATTTGAGGAATACCATAACTTTAAGTTTAGAACTAAAAATTTAAAGTTTAAAAAGTATAAACAAATTCTGAATTCAATTTGTCCCTTTATGTTATATAAATCAACAAAACTTTAATAATATTCAAAATGTGCAAGATTAATTTTATTACTATTTGTCTGACTTATAACAAAGGAAACATTATTTCTCACAACTTCTCAACATTTTGATCTCAAAATTTTAACTTGCATTGATTTTGTTTTATGAAAATTCTAACTTGTCATTTTGTGTGTGTTTGAAATAACTGTGAAAAATAGATTATTTTAGTAATTAATTAATATATAAAAGTTTTTTATTATAATCAATTATAAAAAATATGTTTAAATATGTTAACTAAAAAATTATTTTAAGTTAATTTATTTCGTTTAAATAATATAAAAATTTATTTTTATATATTAAATTATTAAATTAAGTATAAAATGATTAAAAAAATTATTTGTTTAATTAAAAAAATTATTTAATTAAAAATAAAATTATATTTATATCTCACTATTGAGAATAATTTTAACAACCTTTTAAAAAAATATTCAAATTTTAACTTATTTTCAAAAGTTATTCTCATACATAAATTTTTCATTAACAGCTTTTGGAGCAAATTATCAAACAACTAATAAACATAATCTAACAGCTTTTATTACAAAAAAAAAAAACTGTTACACCCCAAAATAATATGAAACAAACACCTCCTTAGAAGGTGAATAATGGGAGTAGATAAAGCCAGCTTACTTGTACGTAATTCTGTTGTTTTTTCAACCTGCAAAGAATTATTGTCCTAGTGGTTGTTTGTACCTTAATCACTTTAATGTTTTTTCCTTTTTAAATACTTTACCTTGATTCTAATGTTGAATTGTACGTTATTAACTTTTGTTGAGTAATCGTGTGTGTTTAGATTAGAGTTAATAAATTTAAATTTAATTAAAAATATATTTATAAATTTAAGTTTAATTAAAAATAATTATAATAATGTGATTTATTTTTAAAATTTTATATTTTAAAAATAAATTTGATAAAATAAATATTAAAAAAAATTCAACAAACAAAATTGTTGTTTTTATCCAAACTTATGTTTGAACAAAAGAAAGCATTTTAAATAGTGCAAATCAATAAATATTTAAAGAAAATGATAGTCATATCACATTTTTTTCACTATTTTTTTTATATTTATTTTGAATGAATGTGATTAAGTGAAAAAAGTGATAGAAAAAAGTAAATATAATAAATGATATTAAAAATAATATGAAAAAAGATATCTATATTATTTGGAGTAAAATGTAGTAAAAAAATCATAGTTAAATATTTAAACACATTTTTACATCGTTCAAGAATTCCAAATTTACATTTGGAGCCTCCAACGAATTTTCTAACGACTTCCAACCTCTTTTCAAACATACACTTTACTCACCTAATTGGGTTGAAATTGGAGATGGTAGTGTACGTAAAAAAAAAAGTGTTGTGCATATGGGATAATATAATCCGTACATTATTTTAATTTATGCTCAAACCTGTACCCTATAGATGTGTCAGACATTGGGATAACTTTTGTTTAGTACTTTACCCATCTGATTGGAAAAGTTTAGAAGTTTGAGCTGTTTCTTGGTGGTCTAAATGCAGCTGCTGTATGTGATTTCTTTTACTTATACAGCTTACCTATATTTTGATGTTTTATTCGTGTTGGCTGAATGCTGGGTATTTGAATAAGCACATTCTCTTCTATATGTGTCTAATACTGTTATCCTTTTTCCTGCATTATTTGTGTAATGATATTTTATTGACTAGAATGGCTTTCCAATCATTTACATCTTCAACTCAAAATTTTGAACTGATTGAAGAGAGAACTTGTTTCTGTGGGAAGATAGCAACTATGAACACTTCTTGGTCTGATAAAAATTCTAATAGAAGATATTATTAGTGTCATATTACAAATGGTAGAAGGCGTCTAAGTATTGTGTCTTTTAGTGATTTTGACATTTAGTTTGGGCTGACAATTCCGCCACTTTGTAATGTGTTGTTGTGATCCCTAATTGCGTTTGTTTCTTATTCCTTGCTACGGGTGCAAGTATTTTAATTGGGTTGATCCCTTGCTGAACATATGATACCACAATCATCAAATTTAAGCCGAAGATTTGACAGGAATCCAAATGAGATAGGGATAAAGAAGTTAGGACTACAACTGGCTATGAAGGAGAATGAGTTGACAAAGATGTAAGTTCTACTAGTTGAATGCAAAAAAAGAGATAAGATATATTTCAATTTGTTTGTAGGAGCTTGAATTTTGATAACTTATGCATGTGTTTTAGTGGTTATCAGAATGTAATGTAACGTTTACTGATGTAATATTGAACCAAGTAGTTTAAACTTGTCAGCAATGGATTATATCTTAAGATGTGAGGCGTGAAAATAAAATGTATTAATTTTTAATTCATTCAATTCGTTTATATTAAAATTAATTCAATTCATTTAATTAAAATAATATATTTTATTGAATTAAATTTAATAGATTAAATTTAATTATGGATGATTAATAATTCAATCAAAATATGTATTAAATATCCAATGAATATCCAATTAAAAATCAATCCAATAGATATTTAATATATTTTTAATTCATCCAATCAATTAATTTTTAATTCATCCAATCCGTTTATATTAAAATTAATTCAATTCATTCAATTAAAATAATATATTATATCGGATTTGATTTAATGGATTAAATTTAATTATGAATGATTAGTAATCCGATCAAAACATGTATTAGATATTCAATTAAAAACTAATCCAATAGATATCTAATATATTTTATGTTTTATTTGGAGAGAATAAAATTTTAGAAAGAGAATAAAATTTTTTAGAGAGCAATTTTTTTTTAAATAAGTGAGATAGATATCCATCTAATCAATACATTAAAATGAATTAATGGATAAATTAAATATCCATCCATTAAATTAGATCAATGAATTGAATAATATTAAATATTTTATAATATATTTTAACTAAATTAATAATTTATTTTGAATCTATCTATTATGATTCAATTCAAAATTAAACTAATCCATTCATTTGCCACCTCTTAGGTTTCTACGTAGTTTAATTATGAAAGATGCTATATTCTACGACGGAAACCCATTCACGAATAGCCCAACACATTGATCTTTTATAAATATATATATATATATATATATATAATATATATATATATATATATATATATATATATATATTAAAGAGAAAATAATTATTCTTACGTGACTATGGCAACTAAATGCCAATTATCATTCGTGAGTTTTCCACAAAAAGAGTTTCGCGATAATGAGCATTATTGTTTAATTATTGAATTATTTAATTTAATTGAGATCTGTCTATTTTTACTGTTGTTGAAGTAAAATATTTATTTTTGATTAGATTGGCAGTGAGACATTTGTTTAATCCAGATGATGATTAAGTTGCATTAAACTCTTTGAAAGAATGACAAAGATTTTGTTTATTTTTTCTCATCACTTATAAGGTCAATTTTTGTTTTTTAAAATGATTGCACTATTAATGGGCCATATGATGGGCTATTCCCTTCTTGATGGTTCTAATTTGTTGAAACAAATGAGAAAAACTAATTAGGCCCAAAATTAAATAGGCCGAAAAATAATTATAAAATCTTATATCCAAATACTAAGGTTATGTTTGGATATTTAGTAATTGATAGAATAGAATGAGATAGGATGGAATGGAATGAGATAAAAATACCATTCCATTGTTTGAATATTTTAAGATGGAATGGAATAAAGTTACCATTCCATTGTTTGGGAAGTGGATGGAATGGTATGAGTTATAACTTTATTTTTCCTAAATTACCCTTATTGCAAACACACCACTTTTAAGATATGAGGTTAAAGTAGTAAAATACTAATTATAATTATAATAGAAAAACTGATTCCATCCCATAACCCCCAAATTGGGGGGGAAGAAAATTGGGGATTTTTGGTGGAATGGGATGGGATCCATCCCACCCACTTCCATCCCATTCCATCATTTTTTAACATAACCAAACAATGAAACCTATCTCTATTCCATTTCATTCCATTCTATCTCACTCAATTCCATCAATCCAAACATATCCTAAGTGACTCTGGTATAAATATTTCAGTTTATTATTATTTTTTACTATGTATTATCCGTGGTTTAAGTATGGTTATAATGATTCTTTGTACCATTAAAAATTCCCTTATAATTATAAAATAAGTACAAAATCTTATATCCAAATTGAATCTATTGTACTAGAATCTTAGTCTATTCAAGTTTTTTACTATAAATTAATCATGGATTAAGTATTTTTCTCAATGTATTTTTTTGTACTGTTAAATATTCCCTTAACCATATTTTTATTAATTAATTTTTTTACCTATTTTAAAAATAAAATGCCCACTATTACGCATGCAACCTTCATGGGATGTGTTGCTTGGCATACAGGTATTGGGAATTTGGTGTGTTCATTTATTCTTGTCATTAATTGGAGGCATTCAACCATCATGCCTTTTCATGTAAGATCGTGTTCATTCATTGGTTCCTATAAGTATAGAAAGTTGAGAGTGAGTTCAACCATCAAATATGATATTTTGTTTTTGTCAACCCCTGTCTTTTCACTCTCTTGCATTCATACTCCCAGCCTTGCGAAACATCCATGGATAACGGTAACGCTTCCCCTGCAATGCCAGATGAAGAGGAAGTTGTTTGGTCTTCTTTGAAAGTGAAGAAGATATGATGGAGAAGGATGGTTTGGTTAGAAAAAAAAATTGATTTAAATTAATTGCTTTGGTTGCATTTGGAATGCCGTTGGTAAGTTAGGATTTACTTGTTCTTGAAAGGTTACATTTTCCAAAAGTTTGATTAGTCAGTTTTTCAAGGTTAATGTTTTGATGAATAATATATATATACATACATATTATACATATCAAAGTTCAAGAATGGGAGGATTCTCCACAAGGACCAAATCGAGAACAAATCAGAGTTAAAAAGAAATTTTCATCATCCAAGTTATCAAGATGAAACATGGAGATGATGATGAAATCAAAGATCAAGAGGTGTTAAGAAACTTCAAGCTTGAGAGAGTTGTTGAGAAGGCTAGCTAGTATGAAACTTGAGAGAGTTCCTGAGTAGGAACTTAAGTAAAGTGCGTTGACTCAGCATAAACAACAAAAAAAGGCTACTTGCCATAAGAAGGAGAGATAATTGTTGGAAGCCTCAGACAATTATTTTTTGCATGCTATAAAGGCTCTAAGCTTGAAATGAAGAAGATTGAATCATTAGAGACTAATCTGAGAAAGATTGAAGCTCATACACGAAAAACAACTCTCTCACATCTACCTACTTTATTTTGAAACTTTTGTAATCCTTAGTAGGTGTATTGTAGGTTCTGCAAAACTGAGTTTATACACTCTTTAAGTGATTACAAGACCTACCCACTTATATCAAACACTTAAAACCCATCCTTGATTGTTGAGTGTTAGTGGTGAGCTTATGGATTGTGCAAGCCATTTATAAGCTTAGTAAAGTTGATTGTAAAAGCTTGAAGAAGCTTGGCAAGAAAGAATACTAGTGAAACGTGCTTGGAGAGGCTGAGGGAAAAGAATACTCGTTTATAAGAGCCTGAAGAGGCTTGATAAGAAAGAATACTTTTATATAGTGAAAATCATAGTATTTGTTAGGTACTGGACGTAGCCCCAAGTGGTTTATGGGTGAACCAGTATAAATCCTGGTGTCTTGCTTCCTTTTTTCATTTTAAGTCATTCCAATATATTCTAACACTGATCTTTAATAAATCTATGTTTTTTTATAAGAACTAAAGTGTTTTTGGTTAAAATGAACTTAACATGAATCTTCATAATGTAAAGTTTGAATATGAGTTTCTGGAACAGTTTCTTGTTACTGAGAAGGACCTTTTAAAGTTTAAGTGTTCATACATTAAGCTATTAATAAAAAAAGATTTATGGTGTTGCAATTTGAAAATGTAAGAGAGTTTAATTTTACTCAACATGTGAGTTTTCTCACGAGTTCTACATTGTAAAGTAACCTTCTCACCTTCAAGTTAGTTAAACTTGAGAAAAGTGTGAGAAGTCTGAAATTTTCAAGTGAAAGGCAACACAATTCAACCACCCCTTCTTGTGTTACTACCAACTTTAGTTGGTATCAAAGCTCAACCTCTTGGTTGAGCACACCTAACAGTGTGAGCGAAAAAAGATACTAAAAGAAGTATAACAATGCAACAAAGAGATGGATCCTACCTACCATAAGGTTCTTCTACTAATAGACCACCTACTTTTGATGGAAGTGACTACTACTATTGGAAGGAAATGATAAAGCTCTTCATTGGATGCCAACATGTTGATCTCTGGGATATTATAGAAACTAGTCCCTACATTCCTACGAGAACTGGTGAAGATGGAATCCAAGTTGAGAAACCTAAATCTCAGTAGACAAAAGCTGAAAAGAACAAGCTCCTTCTAAACTCGAAGGCAAAATTCTTTCTCACCTATGCATTAAGCCAAGGAGAGTATGACAAGTTTACTGGTTGTGCCATAACTAAAGAAATATGAGAGACTCTTATCATAACCCATGAAGGAATAAACCAAGTGAAGGAAGCAAAGACAAGTATGCTGGTACCCCATTATAAAATGTTCAAGATGAAGGAACATGATGGCATAGATGAGATATTTGCCGGATTCACAGTGATTGTGAATGATTTCAAGTCTCTTGGGAAGACCTAATCTAATTAAGAGCATATGAGAAAGTTGTTAAGAAGCTTGCCTAAGGTGTGGAGACCCAAGGTGATTGCCATACAAGAAGCCAATGATTTATTGGTTTTGAGGCTGGATGAGCTGTTGGGATCCTTGAAAGTGCATGAGCAAGAGTTAGCTGAAATGGAAGAAAATGCTCCAAAGAAAGGAAAGGGCATCGCTCTCAAGTCCACACACAAGGTAGCCATGTAACTTTCTCTCCAACCCTCTCAGAGCTCTCTCAGCTCCAGAATAAAATTGGAGGAGGAGAGTGAAGATGATGAATCTGATGAAGATGAGCTTTCTTTTATATCCAGAAGGATATAGAAGATGTGGTGAAAGAAAGGAAGAAGAGGAAGAAGCTTCCAATCCTGATTTTCTTAATCCATCAATCAAAAACCATTTTAAATCTTATTCCCCTTTCAAAAAGAATTTTACAAGAACACATTACATTTTCAAAAGCATTTTAGAATGGTAGAGAGGTTTTATATTAAAACCACATATTCCTTAAGAGTTGTTCTGGACCAGGTTATAGGTCCATGGGTCTAGAGCAACCTAGCCCACCAGAATAAAACCCAAACATTACTGTGCACTCGTAACTGTCTATTTACTAGGCATAAATCATTTAGAATCCCTTTAAGAGATATGAATGTTAATATAATCATATCCCACATAAACAGGGCATTAACTACAGAGAATAATGGACTCCTTGATTTCAGGTAACAATATTTAATTCATATTGAATGCTCAAAATCTCAACACCCTAATACACTCATACTTATACCCTGCAAGGTCTAGAAGGTACGGATCTAATCTCCAACTCAATACACTACCCTCCTTGCACACAAACTGACTTGAGCTTTGGAGTGCCTTTTGCAGTTACCCACCCCCTCACTCCATCACTGATGCTACTGCACCACGGAGGTACCCACCATCATTTATCTTTTCAGGTAACCCTCAGAACCCAATTTTGAACATTAGCGTTGTCTGTGGAAAGAGATAAATTTCTACTCCTAACACCAGCATCAATACTCTCATTACCACCATCATCATGGTTAACACAATGAGGAGACAAACCTTAACCAACCAGAATTGTGCTTCTACTGCGCGCAACCCACCATCTGCAAATTGTCGTCTAGCATTTATCCTTGCTACTTATGAGCTAATCTTAGAACCGGCCATAGCTCAACTAGAACCCAGTCAAGACGGGCTGGAGACTTCTTTCACTAGAGAAAATCTCCCCCTCATTCCTTGCGAGTTTCGGTGAGACAATGTCTAGGTTCCTTAAGAGCATCATCTAGTAATGGACAATGAGTATCAGAATTGCAATGCCTCAAACATCGAGTAAAGAATAAAGTCCAGTCTTGTCGTGCTAAATCTGATCATCAAGAGCTGTCTAGGGTAGAACTGCTTTCTCTAGTCAGACTTCACGATGAAAGAATTCATCTCCATGAGGAATTCACAACTTGGAGAAAGTTGCTAACTGGGATTATGAAGGCGAGAATCGATCTCCAAGAAGGAATCATGAAAATAGAAGGGACAGAATTCAGGAAGATGACTGCCATCCAGAAAACTCTAGGATCACAAACCCTGATCATAATGATGAAGTTGTCCATGTAAGAGAGCAGGAATATGAAGTAAGGAGCTCGATTTCTCAAAACTAGCCCTTCTCTGATAAACTGATAGCCTACGAGATCCTTAGGCATTTCAAATATCCCACCAATATTGAAACCTATGATGGGACCACAGACCCTTAGGAGCATCTAGATGCCTATATTTTTGCTCTCTTATTTATTGGGGTGATGACTCTCTTATGTGTCGCGTTTTTCCTCTGTCGCTAAAGAAAGCCACCTTGAGATGGTTCACCACCTTACCTCCTAGTCCATTATTAACTAGAAAGGCTTGTCCTCAAGATTTTTGCTGCACTTTACCACTAACAAGGTGCAGCCTAAATCCATTTCATGTCTTTCCTAGATTAAGCAAAGAAATGATAAGTCCCTTTAAGATTTTTGGTCTCAGTTCAACAAGGAAATGGTCAACATCAAAGACTGGGATGAAAGACTTGGGTTGCATTACTTAAGAGAAGGACTCTACCCTGGGCCTTTTTCATTCTCTCTAGCCAAGAAGAAGCCCAAGACAATGGATGAGTTTTGCGCCCATGATGATAAATACATCAATGTTGAAGACGTTCTCCGAGCTAGGAAGCATCTTAAGAAAGGAGAAGATGCTAAGCCCAAATCCAAGGAACAACTAAACCAACAAGGCTGGAATTTAAAGCCACCTTTCAAGGGGAAGTATGAGAACTATACTCCCCTCAATGCACCTCGGGCTCAGATCTACCAGGAGGTCATGAACACCGAGCTTCAAGATGTGCAGAGACCTCCCCCTATGAAGAAGCATTTGCAGAGGGATAAATCCAAGCAATGCGCTTGGCATGATAGCCATGGTCATAACACAGAGGATTGTATCAATATCCAAGATGCCATCGAGTTTCTCATCTGGGATAGGCGTTTGGGTCGGTAAGTACTGCGCCAAACCCAAAACAACAATCAGAGGAGAGGCCATTACAAAAAGCAAAGCTATAGCCCTCAGAGTCCCTCTCCTCCCTACTAGAGAAGACGTTCTCCGGCTAGGAATGACAACCTCGGCCCAAGCTCACCTCGGGCTAACGCCCAAACTCAAGATAGGGCCCACCCCGGAATGATAACCATTAGGACAATCGTTATTGCATTGAAGTAACCCGAACAATTTTGTAAAGCTTTTTAATTGTTACACCCACTATGTTACTTCCACTATGTAAGAAACCTTTTTGATATGAATAAATCAATTATTTTTTCAATTGTTATTTTATCTAAGCCAGTACCTCAGTCGTGACTTTAAGTTCACAAGTACTTTGGCTCATTCTCATCTAAAGTCAGTACCTCAACCGTAACTTTGAGTCCATGAGTACTTCGACTCATTCTCATCTAGAGCCAGTACCTCGACCATGACTTTGAGTCCACGAGTAATTCGGCTCATTCTCATTTAAGTCAGTACCTTGGCCGTGACTTCCCCAGAGTACTTCGTCCTGATACAACCCACAAGGTTACTACACCTTGGTGAGGTCTGAGGAGGATTGACTATTCCGATATTCATACATGATGGCTTGATAGAGGAATCCACTTGACCATTGTCCGAGGTCAAGGAGCGCATTTAAGGGTTTTCACCCGTACCTTTATGAGCTTAACCTTAACCTATAAGCAGTCTAGGTTTATAGACATTAAGCATATTCATACATGATGGCTTGAAAAGAGGAATCCACTTGACCATTGTCTGAGGTCAATGAGCGCATTCAAGGGTCATTACTTGTACCCTTGTTGCCTGATCTTAACCCATAAAACGAGGTTTACAATGGTTAAGCGTAGCCCGGGACAGTGGACTCCACACCAAGAGGTTTCCGCATCACCTTTACAATTTCAAATTAACCCATAAACCTAAAAGGTTTAGCGTGGCTGAAATGCTGAGCTGAGCCCATAAGCCTAGCAAAGGTTTAACATGGTTACACATTTTTGACTGTGACCCGAGATATTGAATATCACTTTGAGGCCTACATAACATTACACAAGTCTAATTGGAAACTATCATAAATGAACCCAACCATTGAGATCGAGCTTTAGACTCATCTTAGTTAGGTAAAATGAGTGTTCATTAATAGCCATCGAGATCAAGCGTTGGACTCATCTCAGTACACCACACTAAGTGCAAAACGAATACCAAGATAGAGCGTTGGACCCATCTCAATTTGACAAAAGCTAAAATTCGACAAGTATGTAAGAGACACCGAGATTGAGCGTTAGGCTGACCTCGGTGAAAGAAAGCATACATCAATATGAAGGAAATTCCAAGTATTAAAATTAAATAAAAGATGCCCGAGATTAGGACTTGTCCAAGTACATTAATAAAACCCCACGTATGGGGCAAAAATGAAAAACAAAAGCTAGAAGGTTGGACAGGAGCCTCCCAGAGTCACCTCAACCTCTGCCACCTCAACCTCTGCTACCTCATTCGTCATCATCCTAGCCTCTTCCTGAACCCCCCCGACGTTACTTCTACCCTCTCTCCGCCATCTACCCCCGTTTCCACTTAGTCACTTGGGGTAGTCACAGGAATAACAACATCAATAATCTGGCCATCTCGGACCTCCCTCAAAGCACTGATCCTATAACACCCCAAATTCTGGCTATATGAATAGTAATAGCAGAATTGCACTGTTTTGTATTTTCTGTGTGGTATAAAAATAATTTGACTGTTCTGAGATCATATTTGATCATTTTGTGTGATTGCTCCTGGCCAGGGAAAATAATAATTTTCAGGCTGGGGAAATTCTGATCTGCCTCATTTGGAGACGGGGGATCTTACTAAACCCGAATCTGAGTGACTCAGAAAAGAATCTTTTAATTTTTAGAATCTATCTATGAAAACAAAAATATTGTACTGATAAATATCTGTGATTAGATTTATAGCAGTCGTTGCTATGAATGTTGGACCCGATAAGTTTTAATTAATAGAAAAAGTGTTTAGAACATTTTTTTGTAATTAAAATTTAAAATGATCCAATAGGATATAGTCAAAACAAATGGTTGGACTTTTCTAACCAATGAGAATTGGTCAAGGAAAGAAGTTTAGACTTCCTTGTGGACCATTAGATTAGAAGCTTGACTTAGGAGCTTTGATCTTCATCATTGATTCAATCAATGGTGTAAAACAAATCCTACTAAAACTATCAAGTAATATTCACCCTAGATAAGATTAATGGATAAGATTGAGTCAACATTAATTGCTTGACTTTTTCTTAGGAAACTAATTAACCTTAATTTAGTTATCCTAATTACCTAATTAAGAAATTAAGTAAACTAACTTAATTAGGGATTAGTTATAACTTAATCCTTATTTTAATATTCTAATTCTAATTAGAAGTGATGATGCATGTTAAATATGTATTAGATACAAGTTAAATATGTTAAACTAAATTAGTTATGTACTTGAAGGATTAAGTAAGAATGGTTAGGAGATTAAATCCAATTAATTAGCTAACCAATTAACTAGTAACTAAGCTTGAACTAATGATGAATTAAGGACTTAAACTCACCTAAACCACCATGGTCCAGTAGCGAAATTGGAGGCCCAACAGCAGCAAATTTTGGACGGTCCAGCAGCTGAATTGGAGACGGCCCAGCATGCAGAATTGGACGTCCAGCAGCAGCCCACTGTCCAGCAGAATTTGAAGAAGCTTCCAAGTGATATTTGAATATCACAAAGTCATGCAAAGTCATGCAAAGTCAAGTGTGTAACCAATGAGAAGTGAGTGTCCTTGTGCAATTAATGAATGGCTACTTAAGCAAGCAAAAGTTCACTCACGGTCATTCAAAAAAAAAATAGCACGGCAGCAGCACATGTAGCAGCTGGATGGAGTGGATAACTATGCAAATAAACCTCTCCAAATGTCACAAATTATCACACGGCTGGCAGCTGTCTTCATGCACTCAAAATTAGATAATCACACTCAAGTAATTTTCCCAAATATCACAAGTATTACACGGCTTGGCAGCAGCATTCTCACTTCCTCATTATTCACTTTTTACTTATCAAAACATAAGCTTATTCTCTCAAAGTTTCAAGGGAAACTCACGCATCTCCCATTTCCCATCTTCTTCTCCCAATCGGTCACCACCAAAAACTCACACCATCCATTCTTTTAAACACTTATCTCTTAGTTTGTTTTGACTCAAGCCATGTTCTAAGCATTTCTTCTTCAATATCCTACCTTGTTCAAAGCTTCTTCAATCTAAGCTTCTTCAATCTTTTTCCTAAAGAGGTAAGCTTTGAGTTAATGATTCAAAGTTGATTTTTTTTATTTTATTAACCATGATTTCTCCATGGTTTTCAACCTTGATTCTTGTATGAACCTTCACTAATTTTCTTAGAAATTTGGGGCTTGTTTTGGAGGTGAACAAAGTCTCAAGGAAAGGAGGAAAACTTAGAAAGCTTGTCTTCAAGAGGTAAGAGGGAGACTCAACCTTACCACCCATGTTCTGGTAGTATGAGGATGGTTTATTCGGTGAAAAATCCTTAAGGATTTATTCACCTATTGTTTGAGGTTCTTGGACTGTATTGATTGCTTGATTGTGTTTCTATGTTTGGATTGTATTTGGGATGTGATTTCTATGTGTTTCTATGTCATGTACGTGTAGTATCCGTGAGATCCGATTTTATTTCGATTCTTGCACTCGTATGCTATAATGCTTAAGGAACTGATAATATGTGTGTATGTGGAAATATATACTTGTAGCGAAACTTATATCAGTATGTATGTGAAATTTACACTAAATTTTATGAGGAAGGGCTCAATTGGAAATGCCATGGAAATATGGGGTCATTATGTAAATATAAATTTTTGAGGGGTTATAGTGAAAATACTATATTTTGAGGGACGAAAATGTAAATTATGTGTTTTGAGAGACGAAAGTATAATTAATCTGTTTTGAGGGATGAATATGTAATTATGTATTTTAAAGGACTATTTTGCAAATATGAGAAAAATATAGTAAATTTTAATATTAAAATGAGTAAAACAGTAATTCTGATTTAAAATGTATGAAAAATAGTTACGCGATTGGAAAACACTGAAAAATCACTACGTGATTTGAAAAGGCGACAGAATTGAGTCGCGAGTGAGAAAATACGAAAATATGATTACGCGATTAAATTACGGTAACATTGCTTGTTAAATTATTATATGAACCCTGCACATGGGATATCAATGGAAATTGTGAATAGTGCATAGTACATGCATTGAAAAGGTCCAAAGAACTGTGTAAGGCAAGTTGCCTAGGAGAGATTACACCTCCTGAGTGGGTGCGATAAGCGTAGTGTAGGTCACTGATTGACCTTGGGGGCATTGGGGTGCGGGTTGCCTACAATGGACAGTTGGTAGCTCTTCTGTACCGTGGGTTAGACCGATGCAACACACCAATGATCCGGACCGAGACACTATTCCTAATCATGATTTGATAAAGACTGTCGTGCATATGCTAGATGTGCAGAACTTGAGCACGTGGTCTGAAGCATGTTGGTGCCGACAGATCTTTTCAGTCACTCTCTCCGACTTGAGTTGTAGCTCCATGGAGTAGGATATTGAGTCAGTGTACATTGCATTCACATTTGCATTCATAGGGGATATATTATTGTAATTCTTACTCATGTGTAATTCTTGCTTGTGATAATTAAAATATTGAATACTTGAGTATTGAAGATAGCGTAGTCGTAATTCTTATTTTTATTTCCTGTGTAATGATTATATATGAGGTTAGTGGCATAATTGTAATTATAGTATAACATCTGTATGATATTTTGTATGTGATTATCTTCATTGCTACCATACTAGTATTGGCATAGGTGATCTCACCTCTTGTATATATATGTTGTATTATGTTTATATGTTGTTAAGATACTGAGTCAGACGTAGAGTGAGAAGTAGAGAAAGGTCCAGATTCTGTTGAGAACTTCGAGTTTTGATGGCTGTGGAGATCCCTAGCTTTCTGGGTTACATGAGACTGACATTTATCGGAGGGGACGAGGCATGGACTGAAGATCTTGAGAGAAAGTGTGTATATTATTTAGGAGATGTAAATATTAGACTGAGTAGGTTACAGTCAGGGAACCCTTACTTTTCAGTCACTATTTATGTACAGTTAGAATTTCCTATCTCCATTAGGCAGCACTGGGAGCGTACTATCGCACCCCTAGAGAGAGTAGTGTTGTATCGTCCGCTCGGACATTTCCTCCCCGGACTTTACGTAGAGTTGGAATTCCCCCACCCGGGAAATCTGAGGAGGACCCATCTGAGGGTTCGGCTACTTCTGAGAGCTCAGCTGCCTAGTAGTACTTGGGCAAAAATGTCAATGTAAATAGTGTTTAAACTTTTTGGAGTGACTAGTTTGTAATATTTATAGTATGATAGTGTTAAAGACTTGTATATGTATAACAAGAGACTTGAATATGTATAAATGATGTAAATTATTTATAATGATGCTATGATGTTTTATTTTTTATTAAGTTTATTTTCTTGTTATTAAGGAATTTTGAAATTCCTATTTTTCCATACAAAGTACGTTATCTAAATAAGGTTAATCTGGAAATTTTGAAACATAAATGTGGCATCCTAAGGTGGGTGTTACAAATCCCTTCTTCATTAAGATTAGGGTTAAGTAGGCAGAGTTGGTTAAAAGCGTTCTCAAATGATTCCTCCATGAACCTTGACCAGTCACCTTCCATTTGTGTAATTTCTTCATTCAACATGGTCTCGATCTGGTGCAAAAGTTCACATTGAGCCCAGACACCAGAAAGGATGGACTCAGTAGAGGTTAGGTTCTTTTTCAACATGTTCTCCTGAGTCGTTGCTTCACCGAGTTGGACTCAAAGTGTGTCAGCCTCAGCAACCTTAGCTCGAAGCAAATCAGCCTCAGTAGCCCTAGCTTGAAGTAAATCCACCTCAACAACTTGAGCCTGGAGAGAATTGACCTCGACAACTTTAGTAGCAAGATGGGTGACCTTAGCCCAAAGCCTACCGACTTCGGTGTCGTAACTTGAGCTCCTTGGTAGCTTCGGCCAATCGCCCATCCTTTTGGGCAACTTCCGGCTCAAGATTTTGCTTTTCATCTTGAAGGGTGTTGAGCTCCCTCTCTAAGCTAGAAGCCTCCTTGGTGGACTCCTAGGCCTCCTCCGTAAATTGAAGGAAAAAGGTGATGCGCAAACTCTGAAGTTGGGCCTCATGGAAGAGCTCTGCCATGTTATGGTCAATTAATACATTAGTCTCAGCAGGATTCAATAGGTTGCCATCAATGAAACTGGTAGGATCAGTCTTATGAGTCTACACCGATCTAGATAGGAAATGAAGTGGAGCACCCTCCGGGATAGCAAACCTCGAACCGGTTGGGACCTGGAACACTTTAAGCTCCTCCGGGATGCCCTCAATGACAGGCCTTTTGCATCCCTACTACTTTCGGCTCACCTCTTCAGGGGTCGTAGCGACAGAGTAGGAGAATGGTTACAAGCATCTTGAACCTCAGTGTTTATGGGAGATAGAGGGATTACCTCGGTTATAAGCAGAGGGACTGCATTGCTCGAAGGTGTAGGAATAGTAACAGTCACCCTTGAAAGAGCTGTCAGGGCCCGAGATCCAAACACCCCACCACTCTTGGTTGCCAACCTCTGAGCCAAGCGCTGAAGTCTAGTATGTGGAGCCATGCTTTCTGCAAAAGAAAAAAAAAGTATTACAACACTTAGATAAATATTAAGTGCAAAAAGAAGAAGAAATGTGCAAGATGAGATACCTAACAAGGCTTTTACGGAATCAATGGGCTTATACATGATATCCTTACAGTAGATGACCCCATTTTTTGAAGTGCAAGATGTAATATCCTCCATAACCTATTAGCCTTAATGATTGTTATAATAGCTTATATACACTTGTGTGAGTTACCTGTTAATTTTAGTGATTTTCTTAATTAGTTTGAGCATAATGCTATAACACTGGACGTGAAAAATAGCTCATATTAGCTCAGAATTTAGAACAAATTAGCTAGATGATGGAAATAAATATAAAAAATTTATTTCTAAGTCAAAAATAATTAAAATGGGTTGTGATAATTTTTGGGGAATTAAATGAATTGGGTTGGCATTTTTTATAAATAGAACGAGTGTTTAAAGGCCAAATAAAATAGGAGAATGACTTAGAAAATTATGAAACTTTGTGGAATTGATAAATAGAGGATGAAGATTATTTTAGAAATGATTATAAGTTAAGGCAAATACCTATAATCATATAAGTTTAACTCCTTGAGTTTATCTTAACTTAAGGAAGAGTAATAGAACTTAATGACTGTCAATGGTCTATATAGATAATTATTAAAAGATAATTATAGGAACTGAATGAAGTCTTAAAATTTTCTAAAACACCTATGGAAGTTAAAAAACTTATCAATGAAAGATCAAAATATCTCTAAGAGACAAATCTCTTCCATTCAATGATGACAACACATAGTCTTCATTCTTATCTTTTTCTTTCTCTCCACAGCCTTTGACCACACAAACACACACATTTACACTTTTTCTTTTCATTTCACTCAGTTAGCAAAAGAAGAAAGGAAGAACAAAGGAAAGAAAGAAACTCCATAACCATCTTACTTTCAAATCTCACTAGAAAGCCTTCTAGCCTTCATCTACCAAAGCTTAAGTTAGAAAATTTTATCCACTCATCAAGCTTTAACTAGTGGTGGTCTTAAATATATCAACAAGCATATTTTAGGTGTCTTCCATCATCTCCTAAGAAACTCAAAGGAGCCTAGGTAGGGGTTTATGTCTTTCCTACTAATCTTTTTTATTTTGATATTGTGTATGATGATGATTTTGATTAATAAGTGATCAACGAATAGTATATCTTGGTGTTCTTGTGAAAATTTGACTTAAACATATGTTGAAACCCGATGATATTTGGATTGGAATTGAAAACAGACGAGTTACTATGAAATTTTTGGGTGTTAATTGTGAGGATGCTATGTCTTAGAAACTATTCTAATGGTTGAAAAGCATCTGATAATCGAATATGGGAATTGGTAATCAATTATTAGTTTACAAAAAGATACTATTGGATGTTGGTAATCAATTATCAAATTATGATAATTGATTACCAAGTTCCAGAATGAAGACGTAGGCTGGTGATAATCGATTACCAAGTTACATAATGGAAATGAAGGTTTATGATATTAGAAATGATCATCGTACTTGGGGGTGACCCTAGATGTGATTCCTTTGTGAAAGAAAATTGATATTAGAAATAATCTTCGTACCTGAGGGTGATCCTAGACTTGACCAAGCTTACTTGGGATAGCGTTGTGTAACAATGAACTGTTATGTATAGGTTGAGTATACCATCCTGATAAGTAGACAATCACCACATGTTGGGTAGTGTGAGGAGGTGACATTCCTCCCTACCTATTTAGAATAAAAGGACATAGGTCCGAGGAATATACTTAGAAAGATGATAATAAATGAGCACTAAAGTAAAGATTTAAGGCATTGTTTGAGCATTTGTACATCATGATGAGTATGTCATATATATATATATATATATATATATATATATATATATATATATATATCATAGATTTGATATTGAGTATTTATATCTTGAATAATTGTAAATACTCTAGTGATAATATGAGATGGTTTAAGTGGCTGCACTTCTAACACACGCACACATGCACGCAACACGCACACACACACACACACACACAGAGATAGATATCTATATTGTATGAGTATATGTTGATGATTAATGACTAAAATTGGACTCCTGCCCTCTGGAAGAGAAATGAAATATTTTAGCTTTTGCCACATTTCTATGAAATATTTTAAAATTGATTTAATTCCTCGAAGCAACTGAAATTATTGTGATGACATAAGTTTGATTAGATATACTGAGAATTCCTAGAATTCTCACCCCTTTATTTTGATTTCCATGATGATTCCAGCATATGATCTAACCGTTGAGTAAAGATGCAAATTTTGAAGTAGTACAAAGATGAATATATATATATATATATATATATATATATATATATATATATATATATATATATATATATATATATATATATATATATATATGTAACATCCTCTGAAATCTATTAATCATAAGAATCGATATAGAAGTTCTTTGATATTAGTACTAGTTACTTGTAAATTTTGGGATTATTTTGAGCTCGTTTAGGTATGATGCTATAACATAGGATATGAAAAATAACTCATATTAACTCAGAATTAGTACAAATTGTCCGGATGAGGAGAATAAATAAATAAAATTTATTTTTAGGTCACAAATAATTAGAGTGAGTTGTAGTAAATTTTAAAGAATTAACTGAGCTAGTTTGATATTTTTAATTACACTGAATAAGTGTTTAAAAATCAAATTAAATAGGCAGGTAGTTTGGAAAATTATGAGAATTTATAGAAACATTAAGTAAATGATGGGGAATTTTCTGGTAATGAGTACATGTTAAGGTAGATACTTGTAAATCTATTAGCTTACTCCTTAGGTTTAATTTAACTTGAGAAAGAGTAATTGAGATTAAGTGATAGTTTTAAATGTATGGAATGATGAAACTAGGATTGAGATGAATCTTAGGATTGAGATGAATCTTTGAATTTATTATAACACTTATGAAAATTAGAAAACTTGATTTTGTAAAATTAAAGTATTCTTAAGTGATACAAAAGTTCTAACACAATTTTCCATCCTTATCTTTATTTCCACTGCCTTCCTCTCTGCCTCCTTATCTTCATTTCTTTGACTTTTCTTTTGTTTCTTGACTCACTCACGTAAAACAACAAGAAACATAAGAAAGAAAGGAAGAAAAATAGAAGAGAAAGAGAGAGGAAGATAGAAGGAAGTAACATGAGAGAAACAAGGAAGAGGAAGAAGGAAAGAAAGGTGAAGGACCAGGCAAAATAAGCTAAGGGATAGAATAACAATCATATAAGAATAGAGGTAGGGGGATTTGTGTGATCTTTCTATGTTGTTTTCTCCTTGTTTTTATGGATTTTACAATAATTGAATGTTTATGTGTGCTTAGTGAATGGAATTTCAGCATGGTTATGTGCATAACCATTAGTGATGATTTTGATGAAGTAGTGATGATTTGTATTGTTATACCACATGATTTTGAGTTTGGTTTGATGTGTATGTTGATTGAAATGTATTGGTGCATGAAAGGATGACAAAAGGAGGCATGTTTATGGTGGTCTAGTGCAAATTCGCATGGTTTGTTCGAATAGACCCCTGGTCTATTCGAATAAACTCAAACAGAATGCCAGAAATTAAAATCTTGAAGCTTTTATTCGAATAGACCTATACTCTATTCGAATAAACAGCTTGAGCAATGTTAAAATTTTTGCAAAAAGTTCATCTTGACAACCTGTAAACATTGATGCATATCTTGGATCATAGAAATTCAAATGAGCTGCTACTGTTGGGGGTAATACTGCATCACCCTTTCAACCTTTTGGGGAATACCACATCCCTGTCAATCATTTTGGGAATACCACATCCCCTTATACACAACATGCAATAATATTAGTAATTGAAAAAATATCACACAAATCCAGTACAAGGTTTTATGTGGTTTTGCTAATATGCCTACATTCACGGATGAGAAGAGTCAAATCTACTATCAAAACAAATCTAGTCTGCAGGCCTTATAAGATAATCTCTCATAGACTCTCATTCTCACTCTCATAACACTACCAATTCTCAAATATAAGTATTTATTACTCATCCTTCTTAGTTTCCTATTGTAAACAAATCTTTTACAAATCTTATACATTTCTCATAAATCTCTAACATATTTTTCAAATCTTTTAACAAATCTTTAACATGTCTTCATATCTTTCATATTTTCACAAATATTCTATATATTCACAAAATAGGAAATCAGCGATAACAATCTTTAATGGAATTTTGATCAAACCCAAAAGTCTCCACCTTGATCCACATTCCACCATCATCTCTAACAAAACAATCTTCAAATCTTTAAACTTTCAAATCTATCGTTATCAATGGAACACGTCACTTGACCTCTATGCTAAGAAGACTTTCGACAACACCTGCTGCCATTCATAACGCTCAATCATCCAAATCTCAAATCAAATCTCCGTGCTTGCACCGTCGTTATATGGAAACGCCGCTTGACCTCAATGTCAAGAACACTTTTGAAACATCAGCCACATCTATCGCCATCATAACGAGACATATCACTTGACCTTCATTGTCAGGCAAACTTTTGACACGAGGCCCCAAAGGAACCATACCATCGCCTCAATCCTCGAACCACCGGCTCTGATACCACTTGTTGGGGGTAATACTGCATCCCTCTTTCAATCTTTTGAGGAATACCACATCCCCTTCAATCTCTTTGGGAATATCACATCCTCTTATACACAACATGTAATAAATATTAGTAATTGACAAAAATATTACATAAATCAAGCATAGGATTTAACGTGGTTCGACTAATATGCCTACATCCACGGATGAGAAGAGTCAAATCTACTATAAAAACAAATATAGCCTACATGTCTTACAAGACAATCTCTCTCAGACTCTTATTCTCACTCTCATAACACTACCAATTCCCAAATACAAGTATTTATAACTCATCCTTCCTAATTTCCTATTGTAAACAAATATTTCACAAATCTTATACATATATCATAAATCTCTAACATATTTTTCAAATCTTTTAACAAATCTTTAACATATATTCATATATCTCTTCATATCTTTTATATTTTCACAAATCTTCACAAATCTTTCATATCTTCATAAAATAAGAAATTAACAATAACAATCTTTAATAGAATTTGGGTCAAATCCAACAATTTCCACCTTGATCCAAATTTCATCATCATCTCTATCAAAACAGTCTTCAAATCTTCAAACTTTCAAATTTATCATTATCAATAGAACATGCCGCTTGACCTCCATGTCAAAAAGATTTTCGATAACACCTGTCGCCATTCATAACGCTCAATCTTCCAAATCTTCAAATCAAATCTTCGTGCTTGCACCGACGTTATATGGAACATGCCGCTTGACCTCAATGTCAAGCAGACTTTTGACATATCTACCACATCTGCTGCCATCAAAACGAGACACGCCACTTGACCTCCATTGTCAGGCAAACTTTTAACATAAGGGCCCAAAGGAACCATACCATCTCCTAGATCCTCGAACCATAAGCTCTGATACCACTTGTTAGAGGTAATATTGCATCCCTCTTTCAATCTTTTGGGGAATACCACATCCCCGTCAATATCTTTGGGAATACCACATCTCCTTATACACACCATGCAATAAATATTAGTAATTGGGAAAAATATCACACAAATCAAGCACAAGGTTTAACGTGGTTCGACTAATATGCCTATATCCACGGATAAGAAGAGTCAAATCTACTATAAAAACAAATCTAGCCTGCATGCCTTGCAAGCCAATCTCTCTCAGACTCTCATTCTCACTCTCATAACACTACCAATTCCCAAATACAAGTATTTATAACCCATCCTTCCTAGTTTCCGATTGTAAACAAATCTTTCACAAATCTTATACATATATCATAAATCTCTAACATATTTTTCAAATCTTTTAACAAATCTTTAATATATCTTCATATATCTCTTCATATTTTTCATATTTTCATAAATCTTCACAAATCTTTCATATCTTCACAAAATAGGAAATTAGCGATAACAATCTTTAATAGAATTTAGGTCAAACCCAACATTCTCCACCTTAATCCAAATTCTATCATCATCTCTAACAAAATAGTCTTCAAATCTTCAAACCTTCAAATTTATCGTTATCAATGGAACACGTCGCTTGGCCTTCATGTCAAGAAGAATTTCGACAACACCTACCGCCATTCATAACGCTCAATCTTCCAAATCTTCAAATCAAATCTTCGTGCTTGCACCGACGTTATATGGAACACGCCGCTTGACCTCAAAGTCAAGAAGACTTTCGACATATTTGCCACATCTGCCACCATCATAACGAGACACACCACTTGACCTCCATTGTCAGATAAACTTTCGACACAAGGGCCCAAAAGAACCATACCATCTCCTAGATCCTCGAACCATCAGCTCTGATACCACTTGTTAGGGGTAATACTACATCCCTCTTTCAATCTTTTGGGGAATACCACATCCCTATCAATATCTTTGGGAATACCACATCTCCTTATATACAACATGCAATAAATATTAGTAATTGAGAAAAATATCACACAAATCAAGGACAAGGTTTAACGTGGTTCGGTTAATATGCCTACATCGATGGATGAGAAAAATCAAATATATTATAAAAATAAATTTAGCCTGCATGCCTTACAAGACAATCTCTCTCAGACTCTCATTCTCACTTTCATAACACTACTAATTCCCAAATACAAGTATTTATAACTCATCATTCCTAGTTTCTTATTGTAAACAAATCTTTCACAAATCTTATACATATCTCATAAAATCTCTAACATATATTTCAAATCTTTTAACATATCTTTAACATATCTTCATTTATCTCTTCATATCTTTCATATTTTCACAATTCTTAACAAATCTTCCATATCTTCACAAAGTAGGAAACTAGCGATAATAATCTTTAATGGAATTTGGGTCAAACTCAATAGCTACTTGCTCCATTTGAAAGCAAAGATATAAGGCTTCATGTAGTAAAATTTTTGTCACTCACTAAAGAATCCTAGTTCGCAAGTAATAATAGGTCAAATTCTGCAAAATTGCATTATGTTGTCATGGATGGACAGTCTAGAGATTTTATCTCATAGCTTGGTCTATAAGAATCTAAAAATTATAAATTAGTACCATTTGAATGCTAACACATAAAGTTTCTTGTAGTAAAAATTTTAGATTTTTAAGACCACCCAGGTGGCTCCAGTTTTTGTTTGAGTTTAAGGTAAATTCTGCAGAAACGAGCAAACTAACACTTGTTAAACCAGAATACATAACTTTTTGCTCTGAAGTCTAAAATACATGAGACTAGTGGAATTTTGAAGTTAACACGTGAGAATATAATAGGTAGAAATTTTAAGAATTTTGCATTCTTCATGCATTTCCAATTTTAATTTAAAGTAAGGTCAAATTCTGATAAAATAGCTAGTTGTCCTATTTCAACTTCTGCATTTTGTTGCATAACTTTAATTACACTAAGTCAAATGAAATGAGGTTTCTTTCATTTGAAAGATATGATATAATTTTATTTATGTATAAAATTTTAGAATTTTTGAAGTTAAGATGTATTTTTGGTGCAGTCATGAAAATTAACCTTTTTAGGCAAAATTGAGGTTTTGACAGTCTTACCTTTTTAAAGTTAAAATGAAATTTAAATTTCCTTCTTACTTCAAAATATATTTCTTGGAAACTCATACATCTTTATAATATAGTAGATTGAGGTTAAGATACTCCTTCCCTACTTGAGATGATCTTATGGTAGATTGAGGTTGAGATACTCTCTCTTTACTATTGTTTCTTGTGATATAGTAGGTTGATGCTGAGATACTCCCTCCCTACTTGAGATAATCTTATGGTAGATTAAGATTGAGATACTCTCTCTCTACTATTGTTTCTTATGATATAATAGGTTGAGGTTGAGATACTCTCTCCCTACTTGAGATGATCTTATGGTAGATTGAGGTTGAGATACTCCCTCCCTACTTGAGATGATCCTATGGTAGATTGAGGTTGGGAAACTCCCTCTCTACTATTCTTTCTTGTGATGCAGTAGATTAAAATTAAGATACTCCTCCTCTACTTGAGATATAATTGTGAGATGATTGTTATTTGAATGAGTTTATTATCTTATGATTCAATAATATGATGATATGGTCTAAATTATATATGAGAATGATTTTGATAAATAAATTAAATTGAGATTTCTATTTTGGGATAAGAAAAGAACAATTTTGGCTTTCGTCACCTTTTTAAATGATGTTTTGAGACTTCTTTTTCCCTGAAATACCTAGAATTGTTATGATGACACGATTTTTATATATATTTCATCTATTGAGAATCTAAGATTATCACCCCATGTATTGTGTATTCCATGATAATTCCAGGGAAGGAGCCTGCTGAAAAGTAGGATACAGGATATGGAAGCATATAGAGGCTAAACCACTTTTAAGACTGTAGTTTTGTATTTATTTATATGTATTAAGAATTTTGTAACTTCGTATATATTTGTGTCTTGAAATACCTAGTCTATAGACTTTGTACAGGTCATATTTATGAGAAATACAATTATATGTGTATTAATTATCTCTTACGAGGCTTAATTATATATATATATGCTTATCAAGGTAAGATATGTGTTTCTTGATACCAATGTAATGGATTGTATAGGCTATTGAAGCTAGTATGGCTTATACATGTCAAGTATATAATTGAGTATTTCAGGTGCATATTAGTACTTGGAAGTATTATAAGAAAATTTTATGGTATCCAAGTAGATAAATATTCATAATTTTACAAGAGTATGAATAATATTATCCCTCACAGGGCTCGTGTAAGAAAAACAAATTTAGCATAGTTAATCATCAAGGAAAAATAAAAGTTAGCAGTGATGTGCCTAAGCCTAAGTACTTCAATGTAATCCGGATATACTAGGAGTATTAGTCTTGGGGCGTTACACAAGAATAGGCAATAAGTGGGAAAGGTTTAACTCTATTCCTATTTATATGCGTGGAAAAATCACCCCAATCGCTGCCATTAATGGGAGCAGATACGCTTTTTCGTTTAAAGCATCTCATCATGGTGTCTTCTGTTTGAAATTTGAAAATGGCTAATCATGACGCTACAAACCCCAAATGGTGGCTTCCCTTGTTCATCAACCATGTGGCACACTATTTCTAAACAAAAGCAACTGGAAGGACAATGCATAGAACATTCAAAATTGAAATTACGCATGACGATTGAGAAGGACGCCTAAGTCGGACAACGGACTTTCACCAAGACCGTGGCAAAATCATAACTCGGAGCTCAGTTCTAAACCAAACTACACTCACAATACGAACCCCACGAACTACATATAAGGGCAACCTATTACATACTCCGGACAGTGGAATGAAGACTTAAGCAAAGCGATCCAACTCAGATCCTAGTCTTACTCATTAATCTCGGGAAATATACAATGACACATCACAGACCTCGGCCCTTTAGAAAAAATATCATGAGATCTAATGTTAATACTATGACTCGAATCCCTTTGTCCACTACGTGCTATGTACTCCAGTTGAACTCATATCCTGACATTTAATTGTCCCACCTAAGCTCTAAGTTAGGGGCAACTATTCTAGACTAGGTTACAGGTCCACGGGTCTGGAGAAACCTGGCTCCCCAAAATAGAACTCAGACATTACTGTGAACTCGTAACTGCCTATTTACTAAGCATAAATAATTTAGAATCCCTTTAAGAGATATGGATGCTGTTGCAACCGTCCCGAAGGGCTCCACGAAATTAAAAAGAAAAGAGGGGGAAAGATCTCGGGGTGTTGGGAGTCACCACCAATTGCTTTATCCATTAAATGGAATGGTGCAATTGGACACCTAAGAGATGGTCTATGTTTCAGAGTTTGAGATTTAGGGGTTGATTACGGATAGGGAGAGTATTAGCACCCTACACCGTCAGTTCTAAGAACGGTTACCTATTTAATTTAATATTATTTACAAGATTAATTAAATTAGTCCTTTATTATTAAAAAAAGAATTATTTTTATTTTTATTTTGACATGTCCCATTTTGTTAAGCATAATATCAAGAATGATAAATGATAAGATAAGAAATGAGTGGCCGAATAGCCATTATTTTGGAACAAATTCTAAATCTACAACATATTATATAAAAGTAGTCACTATAAGAAATTCGCGATTTAGCAAGGGAATTGCGAGAGAAAATTTAGCCCTCATTAAATTCCAAAAAACATAGTGAAGGTGGAAAAAACTAGTGACTAGCGATGAATTTGCGATGGAAAGTTTCCCTCACTAAAAAGAACTAGTGATTAGTGAGGGATTTGTGATGAAAAATTTCCCTCGCTAACCTGATTGAAAAAAAACATAAGCCCACTCATTTGGGAGCTTTCCCTCTCCCAGTTTTTCCTTTCCTTCCCTTTCCCTACCTCAAGCTTTCCATACCACCGACCACTATTTGTGTAGTCTGCACCAGTAAACTCTTGAAGATTCCCTCTGGTACTAACATTTATCTCTCTCTCTCTATCTTTCAACACTCCCAATCCCGAACCCTAGCTTCCTTCTGTTTTAGCCCATCCCACGATTCAGTTTCGGAATCCTAGCTTGCTTCCATGGCATCCAAGAAGAAGGACTCTGAAGGCATCACCTTGTTGTCCATGTACAAAGACGAGGATGGCGATGAAATGGAGGACGTCAAAGAAGATGAACACGAAGATGCACGAATGTGCAGGGACCAACAATAAGATGCTACCTAAGATGTGAGATTCCCTTCCAAAGAAGATTTGGCAGCTGACACCTATAGAATGGCAGTTTTCAAGTCTGGTAACAAGGCTGCTGATGATGGGTAAACCCCGGTGGAGAAGACTAGGTTTGGGGCTTCAACGCCGCAACAGGTTGCGCCCAACATGTTGGTTTCACCAAAGGAGCAGATGGTAGTGTCATCGGAATCGAGGATTCATAGAAAAGAGAAGCTTATAATAGTGTATTATGAGAGATTCATGGTTACACACAATTGTACCATGTCATCTTTACACACACTCACAAAAAATTAGGAAGAGAAAAAAAATGGGACCCTCTAAATACACTCATCATAAAAAACCATCTTCTCTCTCTAATTTTTTGTGAGTGTGTGTAAGGATGATGTGGTACAATTGTGTGTAACAAATAATTTCTCGTGTACTATGGTCATGACAAAGTAGCAATGTCACCTAAACCTAAGGTACTTCTTCTCTTTGAAGCTTTTCTATTCTCCTAAGCTGAATGTTTTGAAATAGAGATAATGAGTGTTAATTGGTTCTGATTGTAGGAAGGAGAGATAAATAGTAATGGTTGAGTCATGTTCGGGGACCAACTTCATGTGACCAATGGTAAGTAAGATTCATCCCAGCATTGAATTATAAATCCTAATTACTAAGCAATGTTATTTGTTTGAATAACATCTGTTCTTAGTTTTTGATACAACCAACAGTGAAAGTTATATTATTTTTTAAAAAATGGAACTTAATACAAATTTATTCTTCTTGGCTTGCTACTTCTACAAGGCTTTGTTTTATAGCCACTTATTAATAAACCTTTACTAAAACTGCCCCGTAACATCAAGGATCCTCTATCCATCGGGATAACATAAAACCAATATCCATTTAAATACTTTGAACCAGAAGAGTTTGTGATTGACTATGCGACATTGAAGATTGATTTTGATGATAACAAACATAAATATGATGGAAAGACCAAGTCCAAGAACTTCAAGAATAACTTTAGGACTTAGAGTCTTTTTATACGAAGCCTTCTAGATATCTCATTGATTTTGGAAGAAAAGATAAAAATGTTTTCTTAATAAAACTTCTTTTTAAAATGGCTTTTGAAAATAGTTAAAAGGTTTTTGGAAAATTTGGAAGCAAATTATCAAGTTTCAAAAATGTCTTAAAAATGGTTTTGAACAGCTTTACTCGAATAAAGCTTTCTTTATTCGAATAAATTATCTCATTCGATCTATTTTCACAAAAGCTTATTCGAATAACAGTGGAGTTATTCAAATAACAGGTTTTAACTGATCACGCCTTTTGTTTTCAAATTGTGCTATTCGAATAGCACATAAGCTATTCGAATAGAGGCGTTGTTGTGCATAACTTTCAAAAAGGATTATTCGAATAACAAAGATGTTATTCGAATAACTATGTTTCTCAAAAAACTCTATTTGAAAGAGTTATTCGAATAACCATTGGGTTATTCGAATAACATGTTGCAGAACTAGTTTCCCCATGGGTTATTGAAATGTGTTATTCGAATAACACAAAAGTTATTCGAATAAACACGGGTTCCAGATTTAGAAACTAAAGTCTTTTTTCTCATTTATTACGAGAATACAAAACCCACAACAGCTATTTTCTCCCAATCTCTATAAATAGTGACGTTGGGTCATCTTTGAATATACCCAATAATCTGAAAGAATTTTCTCTTGCTTTAATCTGTGATTTTCATTTTTTACATACTTTCTGTGCTCTTTTATGCCAAAACTTTAAGATGTCCTTAAAGAGCTTCATAGAGCTTCAAGTTGTGATATTTATTCTTTTGAGAGTTTCTCTTCTTATGTATTCTGATTTATTGTAAAGAGGGTAAGGTATCCCTCAAAGGTTTGTAGGGGTGAGGTATCCCTGAAAGTTGAGGCTTTAGCATAAGGGTAAAGTTTCCCTGCCTGTAAAAAATGCTCTTGTTTGTAACGCTAGCAAGTGCCTGTTCAAGCTTGCATTGATAGTGAAAAATCTTGGATAGTTTTTCGAGGACTGATCATAGGCCACAAGTGGTTGGTGGTTGAACTACGATAAATATTGTGCCTGGTCTTCTCATCTTCATTTTCTTTTTTTTCCTACAATTCATTTGTTATTATCATTAGCTCTTGTTTTGTTCTTAAAGTTTCTATATATCTTCTATTCTTTATTCACTTCTTTTAAGAAATAGCTTCAATGAAATTTGTTTTATAAGCATTTGTAAAAAGTTTTTAAATACTTAATTCATCTCCCTCTTGAGTACTGGAAGCCACTTGGTAACAAGTGGTATCAAAGTTAAACTCTTGTATAAAGAGCTTAGCAGCTTTAAGAGAACATGATTTCTTTAAACGATTTTTCAGAAGGATCTTCCATAAACCGAACACATTTTTTCAATGGGGATGGTTATGCATATTGGAAGGAAATAATGAAAATTTTTATTGAAGCTATTGATCTAGATGTGTGGAATGCTGTTGAAAATGACGTTTTTGTTCCCATGTGTGAGGTCGATGGTGTAAAGATTGAAACACTAAGAAATAAATGGACTGATGAGGATAAGAAGAAAGTGTAACATAATTTAAGAGCCAAAAATATCATTACTACTGCTTTGGAGTATGATGAATTTTTAAAATTTTAAACTGCAAAAATTTCAAAGAAATGTGGGACACTCTACAAGTTACCCATGAGGGTACTAGTGAAGTAAAGAGGTCGAGAATTAATTCTCTTACTCGTGAGTACGAGTTATTTAGAATGAACAAGGAGAAAGCATTCAAGAAATGTAAAAGAAGTTCACCCACATTGTAAATCATCTTGCAGCACTAGGAAAGAGTTTTTCTAACGAATATCTTATTAACAAAGTTTTGAGATATCTTAGCAGGATTTGGCAACCCAAGGTAACGACTATATCAGAATCAAGAGATTTGTCAGCAATGACCCTAGCTACCCTATTTGGAAAACTTTATGAGCACGAATTAGAGCTAAACTAGCTAAGTCAAAGTGAAAAGCATGATAAGAAGAAAAAATGAATAGCACTCAAAGCCACCTCCTCGGCAATTGATGATGATGATGAAGAAGGTACAAAAAACCTTGAGCTAAATGAAGAAAATCTTAGCCTTCTGGTAAAAAGGTTTGGGAAATTTCTCAAGAAAAAGGAAACTCAAAGAAGACCGTCTTCCCCTCCAAATAAAACCCATCTTTTAGGGGAAGGAATATCTTCAACTCCAACTTGCTACGAGTGTGGAAAACTGGGACACATGAAGATGGAATGCCCAATTTATCAAAAGAAAATGGTGAAATTTGAGAAGAAACCCTTCAAAGAAAGAAAAGGAAGAAAAGCCTAAATAGCATGGGATGATAACAACATGGACTCAACTGATAACTCAGATAACGAGGAAGCCCATTTATGTCTTATGGCCAAAGGAGAATAAGAATAAGAAAGTGACACTGAGGTAATTTCTAACATTGACTTATCCCCTTCTTATGATGATTTACAAGAAGAAACTTTTGAAGAGTTGCATGATGAATCACTAAGGCTTACTAAATTTGTCTCTTCATCTAAGAAAGTAATTTCTTCTTTAGAAAATCAAATTCTTATTTTAAATAAAGAAGTTGAAGAATTAAAAATTGAAAATGATACATTAGAATTAATTGATGCTTGCACAACCTGTTCCTTGCATGCTTCATCTTGTTTATCATGTCAAATCCTTAAAAAGGAAATTGAAGATTTAAAGAACACAATTTCTAAATTCACATTTGGAAAAGATAATTTAAACATTTTGTTAGGAAAACAAAGAGCTGTTTTTTAAAAAGCTAGAATAGGTTACAATCCTAAAAATCAACATAAATTTTATAAAAACTTCTTTGTTCATTCAAGTACGTCTAGTCCTTTTATTAAATATTTTTATTGTGGGAAGAAAGGACACAATGCATCAACATGTAACGCAAGGAAAAATATCAACATAAAAAATGGAACCAAAATGGTTTGGGTTCCTAAAATATCTAGAACTAACACACAAGGACCCAAGAAAATTTGGGTACTAAAAGTTAAAATTTAAATATGTGTTATAGGTGTACTTGAAGGCCAAGAGCTCAAATTGATAACTCGATAGTAGATGCTCCAAGCATATGACCGGAGATGACTCCAATTCTCATTCCTTGTTCCCAAGACTCACGAACACGTAACATATGGAGATAACAACAAAAGAAAGATTATTGGAGTCGGAAAAGTCGGTAAAAGTCCTAATTCTTCTATTGATAATGTATTGCTTGTTGAAGGACTTAAACACAATCTACTTAGTATTAGTCAACTATGTGATAAAGGAAATAAAGTAATTTTCGATTCAAATTATTGCATAATTGAAGGTAAAAATGATAAGCATGTTAAGTTCGTTGGTCATAGAGTTAACAATATTTATATGATTAGCCTTGATGACATAGTTTCAAATGATGCGAAATGCTTTTAAGTAAGGATGATGATTCATGGTTATGACATAGGAGAATTGCACACATTCACATGTATCACTTAAAAAAGTTGGTCTCTAAAGAGCTAGTAATTTGACTACCCAAACTCAATTTTATAAAAGATAAATTATGTTATGCATGTCAAAAGAGAAAACAAGTAAAGGTTTCTTTTAAAGCAAAAAATATATTTTTAACTTCTAGACCTTTACAACTTTTGCACATGGATCTTTTTGAACTATCTAGAACTATGACCTTTGGTGTGAATTACTATGCATTAGTGATTGTGGGTGATTTTTCTATGTTTATATGGACTTTATTCCTTTCCCATAAAAATGATGCATTTCTAACTTTTAAAAGACTTGCCAAAGTTATCTAAAACGAAAAAAGTTTTTCTATTACTTCCACAAGGAGTGACCATGGAGGTGAATTTAAAAATCATGATTTTGAAACTTTTTGTGATGAACATGGCATTGAGCATAATTTTTTTGCCCATAGAACTCCACAACAAAATGGAGTTGTAGAAAGAAAAAATTAATCTTTAGAAGAAATGACAAGAACTATGCTCAATGAGGCCACACTTCCTAAGTATTTATGGGCGGATGTAGTAAACACCATTTGTTATGTAATGAATAGGGTCTTAATAAGGCCAATTTTAAAGAAAACCCTATATGAGTTATACAAAGGAAGAAAGCCAAATGTTTCACATTTTCATGTTTTTGGATGTAAATGTTTTGTTTTAAATAATGAAAATGATAACTTAGGAAAGTTTGATGCTAAGTCTGATGAAGGTATTTTTCTTGGGTATTCTAATCATAGCAAGGCGTTTAGAATTTATAATAAAAGAACTATGACTATTGAAGAGTCTATTCATGTTGCCTTTGACGAAATTAATCCAAATGGACCGAGAAAGGACTTTGCTAATGATGTTACAGAAATCTTTGCAGAAACATATTTGGATAACAAGGAAAAAGAAGCCAAAGAGGAAAGTCAAGACGACACCCCAAGACAAGAAGACTTACAAGTCATGGACCTTCCCAAAGAATGGAAGACTTCAAGATATCATCCTCTTGATCAAATAATAGGCGATGTTTCTAAAGGTGTAAGTACTTGAAACTCTCTTAGAAATGTATGGAATCACATGGCTTTCATTTCCCAAATTAAACCTAAAGACATAAATAAAGCTTTTAATGATGAACATTGGATCTTGGCTATGCAAGAAAAGCTGAACCAATTTGAAAGAAATCAAGTTTGGGAATTGGTTCCTAGGCCCAACGATCATCCAATTATAGGAACTAAACGGGTCTTTAGGAACAAACTTGATGAAGCTGGCTTAATAACAAGAAATAAAGTTAGGTTAGTTGCAAAAGGATACAACCAAGAAGAAGGAATAGACTATGAAGAAACCTATGCACCTATAGCTAGATTAGAAGCTATTAGAATGTTACTTGCATATGCTTGCATCATGGATTTTAATTTATATCAAATAGATGTTAAAAGTACTTTTTTAAAATGGTTTTATTCAAGAAGAAGTATATGTTGAACAACCTCCGAGTTTTGAAAATTATGAACTACCCAACCATGTTTTTAAACTGAAAAAGGCCTTGTATGGCTTAAAACAAGCTCCTAGAGCTTGATATGAAAGGTTGAGTAAGTTTCTTTTAAAAAATAATTTTTCGAGAGGAAAAGTTAATACAGCCCTTTTTATTAAAAATAAAAAGCATGATATTCTCCTTGTACAAGTTTATGTAGATGACATTATTTTTAGCACTACTAATGAATCCCTTTGTAAGGAATTTTCGAAGACAATGCAGAATGAGTTTGAAATGTCGATGATGGGAGAGCTTAATTTCTTCCTTGGGCTTCAAATCAAAAACAAAAGAAGAGACTTTCATAAGTCAAATCAAATACTGCAAGAAGCTGCTCAAAAAATTCAGAATAGACAATACCAAGCATATGGCTATGCCAATGGGCACTTCTTGCTATTTGGACAAAGATGAAGGAGGTAAATCTGTAGAAATTACGAAATACAGAGGTATGATTGGATCCCTTCTTTATCTTATTGTTAGTAGGCCAGATATAATATTTAGTGTATGCATGTATGCTAGATATCAAGCTAATCTTAAAGAATCACACCTATGTGCTGTTAAAAGAATCATGAAATATCTAGTAGGCACTTCACAAATGGCTTTGTGGTACCCTAAGGGTGCCGCATGTAGCCTAATTGGCTATTCTGATTTTGATTTTGCGGGATGCAAAATGGATAGGAAAAGTACTAGTAGGACATGCCACTTGCTTGGAAGTTCTTTAGTTTCTTGGCATAGCAAGAAGCAAAATAGTGTGACATTGTCTATTGCTGAGGCTGAATATATTGCAGTCGGGAGTTGTTGTGCTCAAATCCTTTGGATGAAACAACAACTTCTAAACTATGGTCTTCAGCTTGATCACATTCTTATAAAATGTGACAACACTAATGCAATAAATCTATCTAAAAATCCAATTTTACACTCTAGAACAATGCACATAGAAATAAGGCATCACTTTATTAGAGATCATGTACAAAAGGGAGATTGCATACTTGAATTTATTGAAACATCTAAACAACTTGCAGATATTTTCACTAAACCATTAGCAAAAGAAGCATTCTTTTATATTAGAGGAGAATTAGGAATAATTGATCAATCATACATATAAATGAATTCCTGTGTTTATTGGCTTATTATTCCTGAATCATTACTGACTTGAGCATTGAAGGTATCACAAAACTTGTTTTGCAAGTATCTCATCTTTAGATATGTTTCATTCTCTCAAATTGTATCCCTATATGTGCTTATAATTGTTTTCGGATAGCTTTATTTGAATAAACCAGTGGTTATTCGAATAAACAAAATCAGCAGTTCAAAAATTTATGTGTATATATGTGTTATTCGAATAAAATTCAATTTATTCGAATAACTTGAAACTAGCAACCACAGACTCTGTGCTTTGTGTCTGTGTTATTCGAATAACCTGAGGTCAGCAATTGCATATTATATTTCTTTGTGTCTGACTTATTCGAATAAGAGACTCCTTATTCGAATAACGCTTTAACATAATCCTCTATCTTTTATCTAGTCATTCGAATAACCAAAGAGCTATTCGAATAAACCTTGGTAAAAAGCCAAGCTTGCATACTGGATTACTCGAATAACTAACTGTATAGTTATTCGAATAATAGCTGACAGAAGGCCATGTCGTTTGGTTTTCCATGAAAGGTTATTTGAATAAAACTCATGCTATTCGAATAAACTCGGGGCCTCTATATATTTCACAGCGTGTTTCTCTTTTTCTTTTCCATCTCTGTTTCTTCCCTCCCTCTTTTCTCTGTACCTGCTGAACCTAAATCTCTCACACCTTCTCCACCAGCTTTCCACCATTATTGCTCTCTATCTCCACCATTGTCCTCTATACCTCCACCATCTCTAAAACCCACAATTCACCATCACCATCAACACTTTTCCAGCCATGGCCTCTTCCTCTTCCTACGCAAAACATGCCCGCATAAAGACCGCTCTTTGCAACAACCCACTAGACTTACGAAGACTTTCCTCGAGCATAGAGGAACTGAGTCGCTTCATCACTCACTTTCAGGAGCGCAATCTTGTGCAACCAAAATACCTGGATTTCAATTTCTTCCAGAGAGAAGGAGGCTTTGACTTCCTCAATCTGCTGAACAATCAGGGTGTGCTTTATCTCTGCTCCCACAAAGCTGACCTTTACCCTAATTTGGTAAAGATATTTTACTGCAACCTGAAGATTGAAGGGCAAGACCTTCTCTTAGAAGTTTGTGATCAACACATTGTCATCACCCCTCAAGATTGGGCTGTGCTATTTGAACTACAGTTTGTAGGCACACATGTTGAAGAAGATAGTACCCCATTCATTTAGGAGTACAACAAAATTTGATCCATTGAGGATCTGTTAAAACCTGGTCTACCCTTGCCTGATAAAGGTGTCAAAGGAGGCATGCTAAAAAGCCTAGATAGGCTCTTGCATTACGCTTATGCACATATCTTGGCTCCTCGAGGCAGAAATTATGCCTACTTGAGGGAAAATGACATCTTTATGCTGTGGGTTCTGGAAAAAGATCACCAAATCAACTGGCCAATCTTCATCATGAAGCATATGATGAAGGCAAAAGGCAAGGAGAAGTTTGACTTACCTTATGGCTTGATCATCACTACCCTTCTTGAGAAATATCCTCAGATTCTGGAAACTCTGATGCTCCTGCTACTCCTGCTCTTGCTAGTCCAATTACAAATGAGCAAATCATGGCAACCCTGCTGGATCACAAAGCCTACATGGAGAACACCTTCTCTATTCTGTTTGAAAGAATAGAAGGTGTTGAGCGAGAACAGGCAGCCCTCTGAACCTTGCTGACTGATAGAGCACCTGACTCCCCTTCTTCCCCACCAGATGCTTATTTTTAGTATCCTTAGTTCTTAGGATCTTTGTTTCAGTCTTATTTTGGCCTCCTATTTTCCTTATTATCCTATAATTGGACAATTTTTTTCTTAATAAGATGGATTGCTTGCTTTGAATCTATTTTGTCTTGCATTACTTGTTCCTTTTACTGTTACTTGAAATTGGATAATTATCTCTTTACTGCATTCACTGCCCTGATCCATTTATGGCTTTTACTTGGATAGTTATCACATGTTTCAACTTTACCTTTCCCCATCTTTTTGCTCATGACAAAAGGGGGAGAAAAATTTGAGTTTATTTGAGAAAAGACAGGTAAAACTTAAAATTGGATTCCAAACATAAGAGGGAGCTACACACATCTCTGATATAGATCACCTCTTACAAAAAAAGAGGAGGAGTAAGTTCTCTCAAAACAATTTTATGAATTCTAATTTATCTGTACTAACTCTTTTTTCTGTGTTAGTTTGTCATCATCAAAAAAGGGAATAATGTGATTAACTATGTGACATTGAAGATTGATTTTGATCATAACAAACATGAAGATGGTAGGAAGAACAAGTCCAACAACTTCAAGAATAGCTTTAGGACTTAGAGCCTTTTTGTACGAAGCCTTTTGGATATCTCATTGATTTTGGAAGAAAAATTAAAAATGTTTTCTTAATAAACCTTCTTTTTAAAATGGCTTTTGAAAATAGTTAAAAGGTTTTTGGGAAATTTGGAAGCAAATTATCAAGTTTCAAAAATGTCTTAAAAATGATTTTCAACAGCTTTATTCGAATAAAGCTTTCTTTATTCGAATAAACTATCCCATTCGATCTGTTTTCACAAAAAGCTTATTCGAATAATAGGTTTTAGCTGATCACACCTTTTGTTTTCATATTGTGCTATTCGAATAGCACATAAGCTATTCAAATAGAGTCGTTGTTGTGCGTAACTTTCAAAAAGGATTATTCGAATAACAAGGATGTTATTTGAATAACCATGTTTTTCAGAAAACTCTATTTGAAAGAGTTATTTGAATAACCATTGGGTTTTTTGAATAACATGTTGCAGAACCAGTTTCCCCGTGGGTTATTGAAATGTGTTATTCGAATAACACAAAGGTTATTTGAATAAACACGGGTTCTAGATTTAGAAACTAACATCTTTTTTCTCATTTATTATGAGAATCCAAAACCCAAAATGGCCATTTTCTCTCGAGCTCTATAAATAGTGACCTTGGGTCATCTTTGAATATACCCAATAATCTGAAAGAAATTTCTCTTGCTTTAATCCATGAATTTCATTTTTTACATACTTTCTATGCTCTTTTTCACCAAAACTTTGAGATATCTTTAAAGAGTTTCATAAATCTTCAAGTTGTGATATTTACTCTTTTGAGAGTTTCTCTTCTTCTGTATTCTGATTTATTGTAAAAAGGGTGAGGTATTCCTCAAAGATTTGTAAGGGTGAGGTATCCCTGAAAGTTGAGGCTTTAGCACAAGGATAATGTTTCCCAGTTTCCCTGCGTGTGAAAAGTACTCTTGTTTGTAACGGTAGCAAGCACTCATTCAAGCTTGCATTGATAGTGAAATATCTCAGATAGTTTTTCAAGGACTGGACGTAGGCCACAAGTGGTTGGTTGTCGAATCAGGATAAATACTGTACCTGCTCTTCTCATCTTTATTTTCTTTATTTTTCTGCAATTTATTTGTTATTATCATTAGCTCTTGTTTTGTTCTTAAAGTTTCTATATATCTTCTATTCTTTATTCACATCTTTTAAGAAATAGCTTAAACGAAATTTATTTTATAAGCGTTTGCGAAAAGTTTTTAAATACTCAATTCACTCCCCCTCTTGAGTACTGGCAGCCTCTTGGTAACAGAGTTAACATAAAATCACAACATAATCTAATCCTACCCAAACTAGAAGAGTTAACCCAATCTTTGTCTTACTAAATCCATTTAAATATTTTGAACTAATCAATCCTTATCCATTCATATTAGTTTCCTTCCTATGCCTGATTTTGCTAATTGAAACAAGATAACTTGACTAATCTTTTTCATGTTAAGCAATAATACCTTAGTTTTTCAGTTTTGTCTTGCTGCTTATTCCATGCGGAATAGTGGGACTTATAAACTAAGCTAGTCTATTGTTCTGCTCAGTCACTTGATCACTTCATAAATGGATTGGTCTGGCAAATTATAATGAATGTGACCCTATAGAGTAAGTTACCGTGTAATTATGGTCATAAATCTATACTTTATTTACAATAATTAAAACCTATGTAATTCTGTATGATATATGTTCAATCTAGAGAAATGGCTCAGTTTCATGCATATATGCAAAAAAACAAAAAAGGCAATTATTGATCTGTTTAAGGTCTTTGTTATTTTAAATGCACAAAATTTTATCTGTATTTTTTTTAGAAATGTGCCAATTTCCGTGGTCCTTACTTGGGTGTTGGGTCTTTGTGAATAAGGCAGAGCAGAGGAAGTGCATTGTGATGGTTCTGTTTCACAACTTGCCATTCTTAGAAATGGCAGTATAAACATGAAAGGGAAGAATAGCAGGCTTATATTCAATTTTAAGAAGATGCTATTGCTTTATTTGATTTGTTCAATTTCCTTACTATCGTTGTAAGTGTGTTGTTTTTACGGTTTCATCTCTTGCGACCTTCTAGAATATGTTATTGCAGGTGATTCGCTAGATAGAACACCATCAGGAATAGTCGAAGTTTTGACACCTAGCAATCAAGCTAACACTCCTCAATTTTCTGAGCCATTGAAATCTGATACCATGAACAATGATGCTATGATTAGATCATGTGATGCAGAAATTGGAGAAGCAGATCAAGATGAGCAAAGATCTATAGATCCATTGGATAAATTTCTCCCTCCACCACCAAAAGCTAAATGCTCAGAGGAGCTACAAGTAAGTTATGTTAAAATGGTTTAATAACTATCAATTGTTAAATACCATTTTGATACATTGTAAAGAAGCATGCAATTACTGAATTAAACTGGTTTGCTTTGGTCTTCTTCTCTGGTTTTTGTGTGCTTATTTAATTGTATTTTCCTTTTCTTTGTTTGAGTTTGAGCAAGAGCATTCTGTTGTATTGATTGAGCAATCCATATTTTTTTTATTACTTTTGAACTTGATCAAATAGGTTTTGTCAATGCTTGGAGGGTTCTGCTGAACTGTTTTACCTTGCTGACTCTCTTTCCTGGTTTCATAAGTAAATTACCCAGAATATAAGTACTTTTAAGTTACTGCCCCTCTCTGACTTCTCAATATAATGTACTTTGCTAGTTGGATTGTACTGACTGATTTTTAGGAACATAAATTGGGACTACAAGTTCAGAATCATGGTGGGCTGTTCTCAAAACCTAGTAAGTTTTCTATGGTTCTTCCCCCTTTCCTTCTCTCTGTTTCGTTTAATGTTGAGTCTCTATAAGAAGATACCCTGTGCATGTTGAAGTACTTGATGCCATAATTTCTCTGCTATGTGCTTCTTTGCTTTGTTTGATATGGTATAAAAGACTTCTCTCCTTTTCTGTGAATTAATAAGTAGCACTCCGTTAATTCATGGAAATGTACAGAACTGAATTACAATTATATCTCTGGTGTTAATTGGTACTTTTATACTTGCAATTACACTTGCAGCTTGTTAATTGGTGCTTGTATATATATGCTATTTGTGCTCCTCCACGACTCCAGCAATTTGTCATCTTCTTGATAAAACCACTTGTATTAGATGCAGAACATGGGTAGAGTGTTTATTGCAAACAGACTAGAATTAATTCTATTTGAAAAGGAGTTAGAAGGTGAAAGCCATTTGAAAAGCTTATATCTTTACAAAGGAGTTTAAAGCACTTGTATTCTTTGCACACCTTATATTTTTTTAATGGTTGAGTGGGACAACACTAACATGATGGTCAGACTTAGAAAGCTTGGTTTTTTAATTGTTTTTGGGTGTTAGAGGTCGTAAGAAAGAGTTAAGTAGGATTGAAGGTTCTTTCCTTCCTCGTAATTTGAAGGTTGGTGAGTTGAATCTTGAATGTGTATTCTTGCTCTGAAACTCAGAATGTTGTTTTTGGGTGCTATGTGTTAACTTGATTAAGTTAATTATGCTACATTTTTAAAGAATTATTGCACTGTACCATCATTTTCTTATTGCATAACTGTTAGCCATAGTAGGACAAAACATTGGAGTTTTTGAACTTACTTCTTGGATGTTCTTTACTCAATATGAGTTTTTTATAGGTTATAGCAACTTGCAGAAACTAGAAAGGTATCATAACTACTACTTAAGATGATTTAGTTTGATGTGAAAGTGACCAAGATGGCACCTATCAAAAGAATTATCTTGGGCCATTTTAAACCATTTGGTTTTTATGCTAGAAAGCAGAACTGCAGATTAATTTGTTTCAATTTCTGCCTGACCTTGCAGGTGGCTTCTCTCAAGGACACTATTTTGACAAAAGATGAGGAGACTGAGTGACTACAATTTCTTGAAGATTTGAAAAATGTTTATCCTGGTTTTAATTCTCGAGAGCATTTCGATATAAGATTTTGAAGCTTGTGTCCTCATGTTTAATTATTTTGGGCATGTTTGGTTTTGTTTAATTTTGTTGAAACTTGTTATTATTATTATTATTTTGGTGAAGAGAAACTTGTTATTATTGCAGAGGTATATGCAACAGCATGATGAGGTAGAGCTATCAGCATAGGAATGATCATCAAAATATTGGAACTAAATCCCTCTCAACTTTCCTCTGCTTTATAAGTTTATTAATTGAATAGTGGTTGTGTTCTATTGATTATTGATTTGTAATGTGGAGCTGTCCTTTTGATTAGTTTAATTATTCTAGAGTTACATTGGTCACTATAACTACGTGAGATTGAGAATTGTGAAAAACTGAAGAATGGTATACATCAAACCTTTATTGAACAAATCAATAAAGATGTTACTTTTGGGAACACAAATTAGTCTGCATAAAGATTTTTTCTTTATAGGCAAAAGGCAATTTCTGTAAATGTTCCTAGGCCTTCACATGTTGAACAGATGGCTATAGTGTTCTTTAAGTTTCTTTGGCTACCTCTGCTTGCCCTGAACTTGTGAATGATTTGAGTTTTGAATTCTTTTTCAAACCTTGAGTTTTTTCTTCTAAGTAAACAGTGTGCAGGTGGTAGTGGCAACCATTTATATGTACTTATGCTTGGTTTCAAAGCTTGGTGATAATGCTAGACGCAGGCCTCCCCTTCTCCCCTCCCTTTTGAAACTCCAAATAAGCAGTAGGTAGCAAAGGTTTGTTTGCTAACTCATTCATCTTCATTGCGTATTTGTGTGTGATTATCATGTACTAATTATATGACTAGGTGTTGCTAGACTGATTTTTTTGTTAGCAATTGACTTTCAATGTGACTTTGATACTGATTGTTCAAGAATTAAAGCTCTCAGAACACATATACACAATGTTTCTTTCAGTTTAGTTTTGCAGGGATTGCTGGAGGCAAAGGTTTACACCAAATAGGGGCTTATGTGAACCTTGGAAAGGTAGCATCGAACAGTATTGAGCATAAGAAATTAAAAATGCCCATGCAATGCAGTTTGAATAGGTGCTCCACTTCTCACTAGATTGTCATCTCTGCCTCTTCAAACTTACGTAAATTAAATATCTGTAAATATAGGAACATGATGGTGATCTGTTTTCTTTTCATTACAAGTTGGCATTACAAACGTGTTCATATTTCTCGCTTAAATGGATGGTGATGAGAATTGAGTAATGATTGAAGCATAAACTGTGACTAGCTCAATTAATCACGTGCTTCTTGTCTGTATGACATGATTTTCAGTAAAGCAAACACATTGTAGACTAATTTTGGCAATCTAAGATGATTTTCTCTGCTCTTGTGTACAATTAAAATGTAATTTGTAATAAACAGACGCCTTTCTCTGTGGTTGAACTCACTTGAAATTAAAGACATCAGATGTAAGTCACCTTGTTTAAGCTACTTTTCTCTTTGTACGTGAACTCACACAAAAAAGTATTTATTAAGCTTTTGGTGGCTAAGTTATCTTGTTGCCTTTATTGTCTTTGTTCATTGCTTGTTATTATGATACTTTGACTTTTTGAGTTCAACGTTCTAATTTTGTGAGATGAATGTTTAATTAAGAAATTGAGATAGTTTATTTTTTCTATTGAGATGCCAAATTGTGTGGGTGTGTAGTATAGGTCTGGTAGCTTTTACTTTTTTTTCTTTCATGTTTTCTTGCTGTGATTGGAATTAGTAAGGGAAATTAGTGAGAGATTAGCGACGGATACTAGATCTAAATTTTTTTTCCTTCTTGTGACTGGGATTAGCGATGGATATTAGATCTAAATTTTTTTTCCTTGCTATGACTAGGATTAGCGAGGGATTTTTTTCAAAATTAGTACAGATTTCCAAATCATAGTGGCGAGATAGCGACAAAATTTTCTTTGCTAATTTGCGAGGGAAAACAAGAGTCATTTTTTTTAATTTTGCAAGGATTAGCGAGGAAAATTCCTGTCATTACATGTATTTAGCGACGAAATACTTTCTGTCGCTACTCAGCGATGAAAAAAATTGACAGACCTTATCACTCGCTAATCCCTCATAAAATACTTTTGCGAGGGATTAGCGAGGGGGTATTTCTTTCGTTAATTTGTGAATTTTTTGTTGTGGGTGAATTGAAATTGTGTTAATTTTTGTAAGGAAAAGAATTTTTAAAATATTTATTTTGATGAGAGATTTTGAATAAAATGATTTAAAAAGAATTTTGCAAAGAAAAATTTATTTTTGAAAAATGACAAAAAATAGTTTTTGAATTCACCACAATCATAATGTTGAGACTATATGAAATTGTTCGCTTTTATTTGAGAATTTTATTTTACAAAAAGAATTTTATCTTAATTTATAAAAGAGGATTAGACCTTATCGGCGCTCCCGACAAAATCTAATATAAAACTTCAAGAACATTGAGAAGAATATATTTGATCGGTGTTCTAATATTCTTCTAATTTTTTTGTTGTTGGCCTATTTTAAATTGTTTGATTAATGCATTTATACAAAAATGAGTGAATCAAATTAAAACACAAGTACAAATATGTAATGATATTATTATAAAGAGTAATATGAAATAAGATTATTTAGAATTTATTTTGTGTAAATAAAAACAAAATTAACATACGCCATGATCTAGCCCAAGTAAAACATCCTATTAGTAAGTTCAAAGAAATAAGTTTAAAATTAATCTAAATAAAAGTAAAAAGAAATAAATAGTAAAAAAAAGTGGAGAAACGAAACAGAGAAAGAAGGGAGAAAAATGGGGGAGCTCACGGGTCAGGGGAGGTGGCTCACGGTGCTTGCGGTGGCTCCGGCGTAAGCGCGACGAAGATCTGGGCAACGGTAGCAGTGGCTGACGTAGAGGGCGACGGGTTCGCGGCGGAGGCTACGAATGACGAGGGAGCACGAATGAGACTGGTGAGTTGTGGGTCACGGATCTGGTGCGAAGGTGGTTGCCGGTCTGGGTTCGACAGCGGCGTGAAGTTGTAGAGCGGAGATCTGCGAGGCGCGACGAGTTTGGGTCGCGATGGCTAGATGACACTGCTGTTGGTTTGGAACGATGGTGGCAGAGGCGAGTTACGGTTCCGGGTTATGGTCGCGGGTTGCAGGGAGGTGCGACCCAGATGGTGGTTTTCGGTGACGTGCACGGTGGTGGACGACTGATGACAGATCCAGGCGAAGGCCGCGCGTGGCGCAGTGGCTGGGCTGTGCACGACTACTGGTTCACAATGCCTATGGCTGTGGTGGCTTGTTTGGGTATTTTGATGGTTGTGGGCTATTTGATGTGGTGGCTCACGAGTGGTTAATGGTGGTGAGGGATGAGGTGAGGGTGAAGGTTGAAGGAGGTTTTGGGCTTGGTGGACGGTGGTGAAGGAGAGTGGATGAAGGATGGTGGTTCTGTTTGCTTGGTTTATGGTGAGTTCAAATGGGTTTGGGTACCTTCTGTTTGGGCAAGGTTGGGGCTGATGGTGGTGTAGGTTGAGGATGGTTGCTGGGTTGCTAAATTGGTGGCTGTGATGAAAGTGGAGGCAGAGGGTTATAGGCGTGGCAGAAGATGGTTGAAGAGGAATGAAAAGGAAGATGGTGAAAGCTGGAAGCAGAGGTTTTTGGCCGTGAGTATGTTGGCTCAAATGTGTCTGAGGGAATTTTTCGTATGATTGATCTATGTGCTGTGTGTTCCTTTGCTTCCTGTCTGCTTGGAATTTATAGGGCTAAATCTGCAAAAATTTATCCTTAATTTCTGATGATTGGAAGTCAAATTAAGGAAGAGATTCCATCAGAGATTTCAATCAAACCTGAAAAGGAAAGTTGCCATTTTAATTGGCTTGTGCAACTGCATGTAGAGGCTAGAGTAGGAGGGTGATGGTGGCTATTATTTTTAAAATTTTCATTAATAAGTTATAGAAAAATGTACATATTAATTATATTTTCATTATTAAAGATAAATGTACATATGTTATGTTTACAAAACTTAAGACCACAAAGGAAGGAATTTTACTTAAGTTTTGTCCTTAGGATTATTGGGTTGCAGCAAGAGAAAAGTTGGGTTATGGGTTGATATGGAAGTTGGATCATGGTTGACTTGGAATCCTTTTTTTTTTTTGTATTTCCCAAAAAAAAATTCATTTTATATTTACTTTTGTTTTATTTTTGAAATCAAATTAAATAAAAATAAATAAAACAAAATTAAATAACCTGGACACCTTGATAAAAAAACAAACAAAAGTAAAAAATATAGATAAAATTGGGTATCAACAGATGTTAATCACATCTTACATAAACATGACATTAACTATAGGGAATAACAGATTCTCTAATTTCAAGTAAAGATATTCAATTTAGATTGAATGTTCGGAATTTCAATGCCCTAATACTCTCATACTTATACCTTGTGAAGTCTAAAAGGTACGTATCTAATATCTAATTTAATATACTATCCTCCTTATGTACAAATTGATCTGAGCATTAGAGTACCTTTTGCAAGTATTCACTTCCTCGCTCTATTGATGTTGTTGTCGCACCATAGAGATATCCACCATCATCTATTTTTTCATATAACCCTCAAAACCTAATTTTGAGCGAGAGTGATCAAACGCAAGTTAAAAAATATTTGAAAGTATATCTTTTTTTTTCTCATTAAACAAGAGTCTTGATAAAATACAAGCACTTTGAAGAACAAGACTTATCTTTTAGAATTTCAAAATAGGCTCTATAGAACATTTCAAAAAATTATCGTTTGGAAACTTCCTTAAAACTTCTCTTAAGATTTGATAAAAATTTTCATGGCGAGTTGAGAAAGTACTACTTTCATAGCACATGTCCAAACAAAAAAAATTATTTTCAAGAGAATTAAGAGATGAAAATACTTTCAAAGTCTTGAAATGAGTTCAAATTATTCTCAAGGATATTAAGTTTTAAAAAGCTTCTTTCAAATAAAATAAGATAGTTTTCAAACAACACTTTTCAAGCAAATCAACATTCATTTTCAAAGAACATGTTTTCTCATACAAGTTTAACCACTAAGAAACCAAGAGAATTAAAGATATCAAACATTCACAATAATAACATAAGCAATAAGGATCAAAGCATATATAAGTTAACATCTTTACCCTATATGCAATGACAAAATTGAAGAGATAAGAACTAATTATCACCTTTATCATTGCTAAATATACTTCTCATGCAAGAAAAGCATATAATCATTTACTAACATTTTATCAACAAGTACCATACAATCCATAGTATAAAAGTTATCCAAATCATAAGTTAGCATCAAATAACATTAAAGAACATTTACAAGCATAATTTATGTTAATATAGAATATAAAGCATATATCGCATTATCAATCATGTAATTTTAGCACTAAACAAGGATACATGAAGCACATATGCACTTGAATAAAAAAATATGGTTTAAGCATTTTAAGGCATGATTCAAGTTTATCAAGAAACACATTATCATCATCAAAACTTATATAGACATTTTAGGCAAACAATGATCATGTTAGATATGTTATGTCAAATAAGAAATTTTAGTATACCCACATGCCAATTAAGAACAAAAAGTCTCTTATTGTAATGCAAGAATTAAAAAGCCATAAAATTATAATTTTTAAAACCATTTACAATTCATTTCAAGATATACTTCAAAGCAAGAATCATTGAAATTCAAAAACAAGCTTAAGGTATAAAATGAATTATTTACTTTTTGTTTTCAAGATATGAACATATCAAGCAATTTCAAATAAGAAAGCATATGACCTTTAACTTTCTAATTTCCAAATAAGTATATAAGATAATTAAACATCAAAGAGAAAGGATCATAACTACTTACGAGCATGTGAATTTTCATATTTGAACAAAAAGAATTAGTCACAAGCTCAAGAACAAAGATATTACCATAAAACATGTCATTCCAAACAAGGTGTATACTTATCTAGCCTGTTAACATATGTAAAGACACTTTCAAGATAAAATACTAGAAAAGAATAACTTAAAGCATGTTAAGACATAAAACAACTCTCTATTTATCTAAATATCATATGATATTCAATTTAAAACATAAATAAAGATAAGAGATTTATATTACTAAAAGCGTACTCTTGGAGTTTTTGTAAGTGACTCCAACTTCCAAACTTCAAGTCTTCATGAGAGAATAGAGATTCTTTGCACCCCTCTTAGAAGTTGAATCCTTTTAAGCTCTACTAACCTTAAGTTATATAATCTTATTCCATTTAAAAACTTGCTTGAGGTAGTTATTACCCTACAATTAATTCAAAGAATTTTTTTTTTGTATCCAACAAAGTTTGGATCCTTTGAGATTAGTCATTGATCAATAATTCATTGTAATATCATAAGATTAATATTGTCATAATATGCAAATTGAGTACAATAAATTAATTAATCAATTATTACTAAGTATAATGCCAAAAGCATGCTCATGATATATAGACAATTCAGAGTATAGAAAACATACATAGTCATAGAATACCCTATAATTAAGAAATATGCAAGACAATGAGTAAATGGTGCAACAAGAATGAATATAATCATGTGCTATATATAATATTTAACTTTTACTAATTATATATGATTCTATCCATTACCTAAGGCCAACAAGGAATTTACCTCATATTCATTGACTTTTTAAGTGAATGTACATAAGAGGTAAAAACTTTTGATACATTGGCTTTAGTAATCAAGGAAATTCTTTTCCTTACTCATTGATTCTCTTTTAGAGTTTTGAACTTTGCAAGTTCCACATTATGCATGTGAGAAGTTTTAATTGAAGGATCCTTGCCTTCATGACCAAGAAGTCTACATTGGGTTTTGGAAGCATTCTATTTGATGATTCTTCTTTCCTTTGACCAATTAGTCTATCCTTTTAAGATATTTTCTGCATAATTGAAACATTAGGAGGAAGTTTTGGTACTCATTTCATCTTGGGTCCTTGAATGTTAGTACTAGAGCCTTTAAGACTTTTAGAAACCCACACCATGTTATTTCTCATATAAGAATTTCTTCTATAATTGCACAAATGAGAAATATGTCATGAATGACTATAAAAATTGTAAACAATTGAATTCAATGATGATTTGGTCCTTTGAAGATCATCTTTGAAAAACTTAAGCATTTTGTTGTTATTACATTCTAAACTATTTTTTTCATAAGCCTTTCTTGAATTTTCATGTGGAATAATATTAATTTCATTCTCGTTAACAAACATGGAATGTAAACAATTAGAATCATTAGCTTTGGTAAATTCGAAAGATAAGTCCTCAACTTGATTTTCTAAATCAATACAACTTTCACTAGTAGTTGAGGTTTCACATTATAAAGACATTTCTCCTTCAGGGAAATTATATTCATTTTTCAAAGTCTTAATTTCTATTTCAATATAGTAAATGTTTTGCAAAAAAAATTAAGTTTTTCTTTTCTAAATTCAACAAACCATCACTTAATTCAACATATGCACATTATAACTCATCATAGGAAGGACCATAATCAAGATAAGCATCATTTACCTCAAAGTTTTTTGGAGTCAAGTGTGAAGTTATCTTAATTTCTTGCATCAATGACTTTTCATAGGAATCATCTTCCTCATTCTTTACCATCAAAGCTTCAAGAGTATATTGGTTTTGCGTTGCTACCTCTTCAAATTGAACATCATTTATCATCAAAAGGCATTGTCCTCCTTTCAATAGTTTGAACATATTTTTGAGGATATTTTTCATGACAAGCTTCCTTCAATGACTTTTACTCTTCTTGCTTTCTATATATAACTTTATACACAAAATCATTATTAGGAATATAAAAAGCATCAAGGGTGTCCCAAATTTCTTTGGTACTAGAGCAATTCCTAATTCTAGCATAAGCATCATCATTCAAACTACTTCTCAAGATTTGCATTGCTCTAATGTTCAAGGAAAAACATTTTTTGTCATAAGCATTTCAAGTTTGTTTTGATTTGAAAGTAAATCCATTAAGCACAATATCCCATAACTCAAGATTAATAGATTGCATATAAAATTTTATTCTAGTTTTCTAATAGACAAAATGCACACTATCAAAGAATGGTGATTTATCAAATTCAAAACATTTCATTTTTTTAACCTTTCAATGGTTGCCAATAAATAAGGATTTTTAACTCTAAGCAGTTAAGCTTTCAACAGAGTACGAAACTCTGATACCTCTTGTTAGTCATGAAAACCATCACCCAAAAGGGAGGAGTGAATTGGGTGATCACAGATTTTTAAAATAACTTTGATAAATTATACATTTTGATATTGTAACACCCCGAAAATCACTTATTTTATGATATATATTTATTTTATAATATTTGTGATTTTTTAAAAAAAAATAAAATTATTTGAATTATTTGATTATTTTAATATATTTCTTAGTTTGCGTAGGCACTGAGCGGGCCCAAAAAAATTAAATATTTTTCCTGAGGCCAGAAAACTTTGAACTATGGTAGTGCGTCGACGGAGGATCTTACTAATCCTGAGATCGGACACAGTTTACGATATTTTTATTTTTTGAGATTTTATTTTATAAATAAAATCACAGTATATTTTATTATCTGTGGGACAATAAAATATTATTTCTGCTAACAGTAACTTTTATCCACTGGATAATAATTCTAGTAGATTATTTCTAATTTAGTTACTTTTATAATATCATTTAAGTGACATCATCACCCTTCACTTTATCAAAAAGTGTGCAAAGCTTTAAGGAAACTTCTTACCAAGCTTCTCAAGGAAGCTTCACTTTCCTCTCTCCTCCTTTGGGTTACACGGCTATGAAGGGGCAAAAGATGACCATTTGTCATCTTTTCATCTAACACCCAATCACATGTCACCTTTACCATTTGAAAAACTATCACTTTCTCTCTCATCTTTCTCTTCTCCCATTCTCTCTCACATTCTCTCTTCTCTCTCTCACGTCTTCTTCTTCCTCATTTCCTCTTCATTCACACGGCCAAACCTCCATGGATGGCCACTCAAGCTCATTTGCTCAAGCCAATCTAGAATCTTTTCCATTCTCATCATCTTGAAGCCTTTCTCTTTGGTGAACACCTTGTGATTCCTCCATCTTCATCATTTTTTATCAAGCCCTAAAGCTTGAAACTTAGAGGTATAGTTCTTGACTTTCTTCCTTCTCTCCTCTCATTTTCGTGACCCTTGGTCACCATTGTGATCAAGGACTCTTCCTTTTAAGCTTTGGTTATTGATTTCTTGAGTTGACCATCTTAGCGTTTTCTTGGTAGGGGTGGACGAAATCTTGCAAGGAAGCATCAAGAAGCTTGCTTTCTTAGTTGTCTCTTGAGGTAAGAGGGAGATTAACCTCATCATCCACTTATAGTTGTGAGGAACACGTTTTTGGGTTGATGGTGAGGAATCCATTTGTGGGTTGCTCATTTTGTTTTTGTGATTTTTGGAAATGTTGTAATTTGGATGTGTTATATGATTTTTAATGCTTGTTATTGTATATTTTGATGGATTTGAAATGCTTAAATGCTTGGATATGTATATGGATTTGTACCTATTGATTTGGAGGCTTGGGGAAGCGCATTTTCAAGGTTCTGGGCAAGATCCATGGGCCGTGTGAATTTACACAGCCCAAGCCGTTAGGGGTGTCCACAGGTCGGGTTGAACCCATGAACTCGCGGGTTTCGACCCAACCCATGCGGGTTGGGTGGGTTGAGTCGAGTTGAAAAATTATCGCGGGTTGGGTCGGGTTGAAAAATCTTCGACCCACAGTGTGTGGGTCGGGTAACGGGTTGAAACACTCCCAACCCACACAACCCAACCTAACCCACAATTTTTTTGTTTTAAGTGGCCAAGAGACTAATAGAAAAAGTTTTAAAAATATCTTAACTTTGCAATGTAAATATCAGGAGGATGATATAGAGGATGATGTTGATGTCTTTGATATTCTGACATAGTGAAGCCTAAATGTCCATGGTGGCATTTTAGGATGTTTTCTCCTTATTTTTGTGTTGTTTCAATCAAGTTTAAGTGTAGGTATTGTAGTGTTACTTTCAAAGTGAACAACGAAAATAAGTTCATAAGACTTTCGGCTCATCTGAGTGACAGTTGTGTTAAAAAACTAATTGATAGCTTAGATGATAAATAGTATATGAAAAAAATAGAGAGTGAAGTCAATGATTATGTTATCCATAATTCATGTGACATGCGTGATGATACTGACTTTGATTAATTAGACTAATTTGTTGTTTTAGTTATGACTAGCTTTGTTTAATTTATTCAAGATTTAGTAAGACTTATTAGTTGTTAATTTGTTATGCACTTATTGACTTATGACGTTTAGTTTATTTAATATTGAGATTTATGGTGTTAATTTGTTAGATTTTGTATTTCAACTTTTTTTTCAAGATTTTTTTTTAAAAATGTCAGACCCACGGGTTCGACCCAACCCAACCCACTCTTGAGCGGGTTGGGTCGGGTCGGGTCGAGCGAAAAAAATTTCATGATCGGGTCGGGTTGGGTTGGGTCGAGCGAAAATTTTTTTGAACGGGTCGGGTCCAAAAACGAGCTAAACCCACCCAACCCAACCCACGGACACCCCTATAAGCCGTGTTCCTTACTGGAAACGTAGCTCACACGCCATAGGACAGAGCGTTACACGGCCGTGTAATCGGGTAGTTTAGATTTCACACGTTTTCAAGTCCTTCTAAAGGAGTACACGACCCAGGCCGTGTAATTTGACACGGTCGTGTAGGGCAGGCCGTGAAATTTGTCATGATCGTGTAATTGAGCTAAAGAGAAATGGTTGGGTTTTCTAGTCCCTTGGAGGCTCACGGCCTCATTGGGCACTCAATATGAGACTTTGTATCAAGTTAGAACTTAGTTAATTAAATGACTAGACACTTAATTAGGAGTTCATAACGTGGAACGAATAAAGAACACAACCTTATCCTATAGCATAGAGTGAGGTTTGGACAAAGAAAGAACGTGAGTGTAGGTGAGCTTGTGAGGAGCTCAAATGATTAGTTTAAGGGGGCTATGTTTAGAATTAAGGGAAGATGATCATAATGTTATGGTTTGAGGAGTACCAACTTTTAGAAATACTAGTGGGAATAAATTGGGAATAATTAGAATAATGGGAGATGAATCATTAGTGGTGAATCTGGTTGATTGAATAATCGAGGAGTTCAATTAAGGATTTATAATATTAAGGATGCAAAGGGGCTTCATTAAAATGAGAACAATGCAAATATTGGGAAGAATGTTAGTTAATGAAGGTATCTCATAATTAAAAGTAACAATAAGATTACTGTCTTACATGAATGATGACTCTTGAATTTGCACAATTGAGATTACTTTGTAAAAGCATGCATGATTCTTGAAATATGCACAATTGAAATCCTATGTGATAGCATGCATTTGGCATTGTGCTTTTGAAAATGAAGTACTAGACCCAGAAACATCAGGTAGACGATCGAGTCAGATGTGGTTTACTTTTATAACTAGAAACATTAGATAGACGATTGAGTCAGATGAGACTGGTTATTATAAGAAACCTAGATATTAGTGATATTATGTAGTCGTATGGACAGTTATATAATGTCATGGATACAAATGGTATGGAACAATCGTATGGACTGTTGCTTTAATGCCATTGGGAATGGTACAATGATAGTTTGGTGTAATTGAATATGCATTTGAGCATCATACAGTTGTGGTTGTTGTGGCATTTTATGCCTAAGGAGTGAGCGAGAACGTACAGGATAGTGCGATCCATGATGGATTTCAGGGGGTGTCCATGTGTGGTGATCCACTTAGTGACCTATTTGTCACATTGTATACCCTTGGCCGTGGTAATCTGTTGCAACGCACGATGAGGACCTGACAAACACTATTACTTTTCGTGGTCCGACGTAGACTATCTTTTGAGGAGGGACAGATCTTCTGAAACGCTTATCTCTGATTTTTGTATTTAGCTCCATGGAGTAGGAAATGAGTACATTGTGCACAAAGATGATCAGTATACGCATTGTGCATATACATAGTCAACGTACATATTGTCATGACATGGTCAGTATTCTTGTATTGTGATATACATTGTTGAATCACTTATCAGTTGATAATGTAATTATGCCTATTGTCTTGCGATATCTCTGTAATAACATGATTATGTTTGTTATTCTGTAATATTCATGTATTGACACGATTATACCTGCTTTTATATGATGTTGTTATATATGAAAGGCATCATTGTCTTTCGTTGTGTCTCTTGCTGCCTGATAGTATTGATGTAGGGGATCTCATCTCTTTCATTATACTATTCTGTTTTACTTCTATCTTATACTCATATCTGTAAATACTGTGATGGCAGTAAGGCAAGATCCATGAGGTTTCACTCGACTGCAGTTTCACGGGAGCACCGAAGCATGGAGTATGTATTAGGATGATTATAGAGCTCCATCTAGGGAGGACTTCATGGAGACGACTAATTGGACTTCCATTTGTTGTGACATGCCCGACTGGGGGCTTTGTCTGTTAGGGATTCCGAAGGGGATTTGGTTGAAGATTGGGTGCAACCTGTTCTTCAGGTGTTGGGACTTGGATTAGGTTCAATTTTCATTTGGTAGTCATATATATGTATGTTTATTTCTTGGAGTACTTGAGTTTTATATTTTTGGAACATGAAATAATGTACTTAAGGATGTAATGAACTTTATCTTATGAAAAGTCTATTTTTCAGTTCTTGTGCCTTGTGTCTTTATTATTTGATAAGTCGATGATAATCATTGAAAAGAAATTTTGAAACTCATGTTTTATAATGTAAATCTTTTCATAACTTGGTTAAAGTTTGGTTTTATTTTCTAAAAAGGAGTTTGTTTGAAATGTAACGCCCTTCTTGGAGGGGGTGTTACAGATATACTCATTTAACACATGTAGCAGAATAAGTCTAACAAAGATACAACTATTGTAGATTACTCAAATACAACTTGAGTTATATGATAAATGAAGCAAACAAGCTAGATATCAAGTTCTTAAAATCAAAACAGTAAGATGACAAGATATGCAATAAATAAATATACTGCACCAAATATTGAAATTAAAGAGTGTAGGGAATAGCGAATCAAACTCAAAAATTTATCCTCATTCAACTACCAATCACTTGTGACCTACATTTAGTCCCCAAGCTTAACTTAAGATTTTTTTTCATTATCTTTAAGCTTCAACTAGGTACATGATAAACATTTACAAAGAAGAGATCTCCTCACACTCTTGAAATATCTCACCCTTAGTATTTAAGTCTCACAACTAAAAGGATATCTCACCCTTATTGCAAACTTAGAATGATGCCTCACTTTCTTATAATTTCTCTTTTCAACAAAGGGATACCTCACCATTTGTGTACAAATCTTGAGGGATACCTCACCCTTAATCTTAATTGAGGGACTCTCCACCCTCTTACAAGTTTTTACAACAAAAAATACAAGATACACTGTCGCAACCGTGATAGTGGCGAAATATAGCAATTAACGGGATTTTAGAAAATGGAAAATAATAAAGTCGTCACCAATTTTATAAAATTAGGAAAAATTAAAAAATCATTTTTTAAAAAATAGTCTTTGAAACCAGATTGGATTCGGAAGTTGGTTATGGATAAGGAAGGGTAGAAACTTAATCTCACAGCACCCCTACCACACCCATCCTAAGACAGTACCTTAAGTCAACTGTGCAAATTCTTGATAATCTCAAAATATATTTATTTTACTCCTCTTAAAAAGACTTTGTAACTATTTTTTAAATAAAAATAAAAAACCAAATTATGAAAATTTAATTTTTGGCTTGACAAAATAAAGATTCTGCTCTTACGTATCCTCAGGTGCAATGAGGAACTCAAAGTCACGTAATTCTCTAGAAAAATGATTATGTGTTGATTATTTTTAATTTTGAAAAGATTTATTTTTATTTAAAAAAATTCATTTAGTTTTTATGTTTTAAAAAAAAAATAATTTGAATTAAGTTGTCGCAACTTAGATGATTATAAAAGTTACAAGATTTAGCAAGCTGTCACAACTCAGTTAATCCCATTTTATTCTTCTAAAAAGTTCAATTATTTTATTCTTTATTTTTTTATCATTTTTTTTATTCATATTTTTTTTTACTTTTCAACCTTAATAATCCCATTTATCTAAACCATTTCCCCTAAGAAAAAAAGAATTTCAAAAATACAACACAATGCTTACGAAAAAGATGGAACAAATGGGGTCTTTTTTTTATATTTGCAGAGAGAACAGGGGAAGAAGATGAGAGCTGGTCAGATCTGGTAGTGCACCGGCGATGGATTGAGCGACGATAAGGACCGCGAGCCGCGGTAGGGATCTGGATGTTGCGAATTGCAGTGGTGCGTGATCTCAGGGCACGAGTAGCAGCGACTCAGGTACTGATTGGGCAGTTGATGGTTCAATAGTTTGGTTTGGTTGAGCGAGTCAGAGGTGAACCAATGACAGGGAGTGTGGATCTGGGCGCAGGTAGGGAGTGCAACTCGAGTGGGTTGCGCGGAGGACAAAGCTCGGGTCTAGTCGGTGCTGGGTTATTGATTGGTGTGCGTTCGAGCTGGAGTGATGTGACACAGTTCAGATCTGGCGTGGTCAACAATGTGGGTCGGTTGGGCTTCGACGATTCGATTCTGCACGGTGCGAGTGGGACTCAGTCTGATAGACGGTGCTTGTGGGTCGGTGCAGGGTGATTGTCGCGCAGTTGGGCAGCGCAGCTGGGTGTGGCCAGTGGTGCTGTGGCACAGTTAAGTGGCTTTTGTTGGGTGGTTTTTGGTTGGGTGTGGTGGCTGTTGAATGGTGAGGTGAGGTTGAAGATGATAAGGATGAAGTGGTGGTATGGGTGTTTTTGGTAAGATGATGAAGGAGAAGTGAGGTTGAAGATGATGAGAATGAAGGTGATGAACTGGTGAGGATAAAGAGGGTGGTTATGGAGGCTTGGTTTAATGGTGGTTTTGGTTGTAGGTTGAAAATGAAGTGGTAATGGGTGAGATGGTGGTTGTTTGGTTGAAGGTTGAAGGTTGAAGATGACGTGGTGGTGGGGTGAAGGGAAGCTTGGTGATGAAGTGGGTGGTTATGGAGGTTGTGTGTTGGTGAGAGGTTGTTGAAATGGTTGTAATGGTGGTGAGATGAAGGGAAGCTGTGAATGGTTGAAGGTGATGAAGGTTGATGGTTATGGTGGCTTAGGATGAGAGGTGATGATGATGGTCACGAAGGTGAGATGAAGGATGGTGGTGTGGTGATGGAAGTTCAAGTGCAGAGACCGTGAAAATTTTATAGGTCTTAATCCCCCTAAAAACTTATTTGAGTTCTCTTTTTATAAAACCTCTATTTTTACATAGGTGAAAAGTCTAAAAGAGAAATATACCAAATTTTGTCCTTAAGCTTCTTGTTGCAACGTTAGTTTTTTTTTTTTTTACATTAGAAACAAATGGGCCGAGGTGGATCAATGTACTTGAATATTTTTCTATTGGGTTGGACTTAATTTGGGTCAAAAATTAAGGAAATGAGCAAAAAGAAAATGGCAACACTTATTAGAGTAATTAATTTTTTATATTTTTATATTTTTTAATTTTTTATATTTTTTTGAATTAAAAAGCTTTTAATGACCCAGAAAAAATTAGGTGTTCACAGTTGTTCCTCTTTACTTGTTTTTTACTAGATAAAATGAATAACCGTAATTTTTCATTTTATCATTGTAAAGAACGAGTAAAGACATGAATTCGAATTTTGTTCAAGAATGTATAAGATGATAAATGCAAAACAATGCGAGAACAAAAGGATGCAAAGAGCTTATGCACTCAAAAGAAATGACAGAGATTTGAAATGCAAAGAACCGATGCACTCAAAAGTAAATGACAGGAAATTAAAATATAAGGAGCTGATGCACTCAAAAGAAATGACAAGAATTTAACATGCAAGGAGTTGATATGCTCAAAAGTAAATGACAAGAGTTTAAAATGCAAGGAGCTAATGTACTCAAAAGAAATGATAGGAATTTAAAATGCAAGAAGTTGATATGCTCAAAAGTAAATGACAGGAATTTAAAATGCATGGAGCCGATGCGCTCAAAATAAATGACAGAAATTTAAGATGCATAGAGCCAATGTGCTCAACAGAAATTAAAATGCATGGAGCCGATGTGCTCAACAAAAATTAAAATGCATGGAGCCGATGCGCTTAACAAAAATGATAGGAAATTAAAATGCAAAGAGTCGATGCACTCAAAAGAATTGACAGAAATTAACATGCATGAAGTCGATGCGCTCATAAGTAAATGACATAAATTTAAATGATAAGAGCCAATGCACTCAATAGTAAAATGACAGCAATTTAAATGACAGGAGTCGATGCGCTCAAAAGTAAATGACAAGAATCGATGAGCTCAAAAGTAAAAGACAGGAGAAGCTGATGTGCTCAAAAGTAAAAGACAGGAGGAGGTGATGCGCTCAAAACTAAAAGACAGGAGTCGATGCGCTCAAAAGTAAATGATAGAAAATTAAAATGCAGGAAGCCGATGCGCTCAAAGATAAATGACAGGAATTTAAAATGCATGGAATATGCCTATGAGTCTAAAACTAAATGCACTAGGCCTTCGAGCCCTTCAACAAAACAAAATAGGCATTTGAACCTGAAACAAAATGAAATAGGCCCCTGAGTCAGAAAATTTTATGCAGTGGGCCTTGAGCCAAAAAACTTTATGTAGTGGGCATTGAGCCCAAGAAATGAATGTACTTGAGAAAAATATTTTTACTATAGCTTTGAACTAAACGCTTCTTGGAAACTTTGACCAACCAAACCTACATTCAAAGGGGATTACTGCCAATCTCATATTGTTCAAATTTCTCTTCATTGGATATGGCCTGCGTAGAAGCTTGTGACTTTCTTCCTCTAAAGGTTCTTATTTCCACTGGACACACTTCAATCTGCATCATCTATTAAGGATGTCATTCCCTTCATCGATTGAAACTTTTAGAGCTCCTTTGGCTTGGGTTTTTGTACTATTGTACTTATGTTCACCTATCCTAAAGTATCATGTACTAAATATGCATGGATTCAAAAGTACAACAAGAAAGAGATTTACTAACTGGGTAACTTTTTGACTGATTTTGGGAGTATGACTATACAAAGGGCATTTACAATGGATAAAGACACAAGAAGTAGAATAACAAGAAAGCCAGAGGGTTTTTGCCCCAGTATGGATGTGATTGATTCTTTCTCAACAATTGGACATCATGACCATTGTTTTATCATGTATCTATAAAAATTTACCCTCATATAGGGTATCAAATGAATTTGACTCAAGGTATGTCATTTGTGAACAAAGTTGCCCCAGTGTAGGCCATTTGACAACAAACATTTGCCCTAGTGTGGGACAATTGAGAACAAAAAAATTTTGCCCCAGTGTAAGTCACGAAGCTGCCCTAGTGTAGGAGGGCCAAATCGAGAGAGAAAAAAATGTCCCAGTATAGGATCAAATTGAACAGGGTAGAAATTTTCCCCAGTATAAGTCTCTTTCTTTTTTTTTTTCCTTTTTTTGCTCTACTTTTGCTTAGACCGCCCTTGCGAGTTTTTCGCCTAACGAACCCCTTTTTTAAAAAAAGCAATGAATTAGATACTTGTATGAGCACAATCTTTTGTTTCAAAATTAGAACTTATGAAAATAAAGACAATCATTCATTGATCAAAATAGACTTTTTAAGGATTGTAACGTGGCCAAGGTTAGTGGTTATGAAATGAAAGATATAAGACTCAAACAAGTATTTAAGGGTTGAATGGGACCAAGGATCTTTGTTCAAAATTAAACTTTGTCAATTGCCTTTATGCTTTCAAACACATTTTTCTCTTATTGTTCTCCATTTCTTCCCTTTTTTCTTTTCACTTTAATTATTCACCTTTGTTATGACATTTTTCATTTCATTTTCTTTCTTCTTTTTTTCCTTTCTCTCTTTTTTGTTTTATTTTTTTTCTTTAGTTTTACTTTCTGCCTTTTTCACCTTTTCTTCCTTTTCTCTTTTTTCATTATGCTTCAAAATAGTTACCATGACAATTAACCTTTGCTTTGTGCTATCCCCTAGTGTAGGGGTGATCCTTGTCCAAGGTTTATTGAAGAAATTTTCAAGCTCAAAAGGGGTAACAAAGGACAAAGATGATGAATTCTTGTGAAGGATAGAGAAAGATGGTCAATTTTCATTTCAAATCTTAATTGCTCATTTTCAAAAAATTTAATTTTGAGACAAAAAGATAGTGCACACCAAGTAAATACTTTCTCTACTCCTTTTTTTATTCATTTTTTCTTTTTTCTTTTTTCTTTTTTCTTTTTTGTGCTTTTGCAAATGGCACCTGCACACGTAGACCTTATGACTACTGACATTTCTCAAAGCAAGGATTGTTAAGAATTGGAGTCTAATGGGGCCCTAATACAAAGATGACACTTTAAGTAAACGAAAGAAAATAAATGACAAGAAAAATTATGAAAATGAAAGGAAGCAAGATATGCTTCAATCCATGCAAAATCATTACATTAATGCTTCAAGAAAATTAACATAAGTTCAACATCACAAAAACTTAAGATGAAAATCACATCAATTAACACCTTAGATTGCCAATTGTTCAGAGGTTTCAAGTTGTTGAAGGGCGATTGGTGTAGACAGGACGGGTTGGGATACATGGACACGACGACTTGACTTGGTATGAGATTTGATGAGTTGAATGAGTAGGTGGAGGTACTTGATAAGAAGGGTAATGATTTGCGTTATATGGAGGGGCTCGGTAGGCAGGGTAAGATGGTGGATGGTGGGTTTGGTCTTGCACATAACTCACTTTTGGCTCCTTTTTCTTAGGGAAAAACCTCTTCTTGAAACCACTTTCATCATTTCCAGTTGGTAATTTACCAGCTTTTACCAGAATTTGAATCCTCTCCCCGGTAGCTATTAACTCAGCAAAGTCTAGATAAGCAGCACCCGCCATTGTCTCAATATAAGGAGCTCCAAGAGTCCTTAGAAAATATGAGCACATTTCTGTCAACGACAACAGTGGTTGCACTTGTGCTGCGAGAGCTCTCTATCTTTGGGCATATTGCTTGAAGGTTTCCTCATCTTTCTTTTGCAGTGTTCCTAATTGTTCCCGAGTTGGGGTTGTATTTAGGTTGAACCGATATTGTCCCATGAACAGGTTTACCCAGTCATCCCAAGAAGAGATATGGAAAGATCTTGTTGGATAATTCCAAAGCAGGTCTAGTCAAACTTTCGTGAAAAAAGTTAACAAGGAACTTCCAGTCCTTTAACCAAATTGACATTTTGGTAATGTAGGTTTTCAGATGAAAAAAAAGGGTTAGTGCTCCCACCATATTTATCGAATCTTGGAATCTTAAAGTCCTTGGGGACAACAATGTTAGTAGTAGGGCACAACTTTTCTATCTCAAGGGGACCATAGGTGCTAGAACCCTTGATTGCTTTGATTTGTTCTTCCATCATTTCCTTCCATTCTTCTTCTATCTTATCCTTTTGAATTGCTGCATGACCACTCCCAGCAGGAAATCCTATTGTCACTAGGATGGATATATGTGGTTGTTCCCATGTGAATTCAGCATTACCATGAACCTCATTTCGAGTATCATTTGAAAAATGATACCCTTCTCCAATAAGAATCACTAGTGGTGCAATATTCGAGGTTCTTCTCACAACAGGCATCTCAATGGTGATTCTAGGGTTTATCCTCATGGAAGTGATAGTTGGCAGGTGCAGATGTGTCCCAGTCACGTGCTTCCGGCCGCCCCAATCAAGGTAAAAGTTTCCCTAATGACTAACAATGTTTCCTCCTTTCTTCTCTGAGACTTTATTATTTCGTCTATCATCCCTTTAACCTCATCGACTTCCATACTCAAGTTTCTGCCTTCGCTCTCAGCTGCCATTACTGCAAGCCTTGCTCGAGCCCTTGTGTTGTGAACTCGGGTTTGGTTGGCGCCTTCTTTCCTAGGCCGCGCAATGGTTCCTTTTGTTTGATTTATCAAAACAAAATAACATTCGACAAAGAATGAGATGAAATGAATGATATATGTAAGATGAAATGAATGAATTTTGTGATGAAATATTTTCTCTTTTTTTTTTAAATGCTAGGAATGCCATGAAAATGCAAGATGATGTATCTTTTTTCTTTTTTTTTTTGAATGCTAAGAATGCTATGAAAATGCAAGATAATGTATTTTTTTTTATCTTTTTTTGAATGCTAGGAATGCTATGAAAAGGCAAGATAATATATATTTTTTTGAATGCTATGAAAATGTAAGATAATGTATCTTTTTTTTAGAATGCTAGGAATGCCATGAAAATACAAATGGTGTATTTTTTTTCTTTTGTTCTTAATGCTGATTTTTTTTTCAACAATGAATGACATGAGGAATAGATAGGTAAAGAAGAATTTTTTTTTGCTAGGAATGAAAATGTAAGATGATGTCTTTTTTTCTTTTTATATTTAAAAAAATTTACAGGAATGAATTTAATGAAAAAGAGATAAAGAAGAAGTACACTCCCTTGTACCTTAGTGGGATTGCTTTAAACTTGGATATTTCTATCCAAAGGATTTATAGGTCCTTCTAATTTGTGAGAACTTTCATTGGGTGGTTTTTTTATTCTAAAGGCCTTTAGAGTTAAGTCCCATTTCAAAATATTAACCACAAACAGTGGGTAAACCACTAGGTGTGAGACATTCGTGAAAAATGCACACTCTAGATAAGGTTTTTGTGATAACCAAATAGAATGTACATCCAAAATGGTTACCACTAAGCAACTTCTACATAACTTAGGCTTCACTCAGACTCGGTTATAGGACCCCACTCGGATGTGTGTGCTAAACGTGCAAGTGTAATGTGTGCAGAGAGCATACAAAACTTTCATAATTCTAAAGACTATCCACATCCTACAAAACAAAACAAATGCAAAACAGAATTCTAAAAATCCTCTATCCTAAGGTTTGCATAAAATCACAGTTAAAATAATCAATAAATAATTTAAATAAAATAGAAAAGTAAAACAAAAAAGGGTAAAACAAACATATAAATATCACAAAATTTGCACAACCAACTTATAAAGGCTTGACTTTCAAATACCTCTAGTGGAGTCATCATCTGTCACGACCATGATCGGGGTGAAATAGTAACTTACGAGATTTTAGAAAGTGAAAAATAATGAAGTCGCTACTAATTTTATTAAAATTAGAAAAATTTGAAAATTCAGTTTTTAGAAAATAGTCTTTGAAACCAGATTAGATTCGACAATCGGTTATAGATAGGGAATGATGTAAACTTAATCTCACAGCACCCCTACCACACCTGTCCTAAGACGGTACCTTAAGTCAACTGTGTAAATTATTGATAATCTCAAAATATATTTATTTTACTCCTCTTAAAAAGACTTTGTAACTATTTTTTAAATAACAATAAAAAATCGAATTATAAAAATTTAATTTTTGACTTGACAGAATAAAGATTTAGCTCCCACATATCCCTGGGTGCAATGAGGAACTCAAAATCACGTAGTTTTCTAGAAAAATGATTGTGTGTTGATTATTTTTAATTTTGAAAAGATTTATTTTTATTTTAAAAAAATCTTTTAGCTTTATGTTTTAAAAAAAATTGAATCATCAAGTTGTCACAACTCAAATGATTATAAAAGTTACAGGATTAACAAGCTGTCACAACTCAGTTAATCCCATTTTATTCTTATAAAAATCTTCAATTATTTTATTCTTTATTTTTTATCTTTTTATTTATTTTTTCATTTTTTTACTTTTCATCCTTAATAATCCTATTTATCTAAACCATTTCCCCCCAAAAGAATTTCAAAAACACAACACAGTGCTTACGAAAAAGATGAACAAAATGAATCTTTTTTTATATTTGCAGAGAGAACAGGGGAAGAAGATGAGAGCTGGTCAGATTTGGCAATGCGCCGGTGATGGACAGAGCAACGACAAGGATCGCGAGCCGCGGTAGGGATCTGGATGCTGTGAATCGCGGTGGTGCGCGATCTCGGGGCCCAAGCAGCAGCGGCTCAAGTACTGATTGGGCGGTTGATGGTTCGACGATTTGGTCTGGTCGAGCGAGTCAAAGGCGAACCGACGACAGGGAGTGCGGATCTGGGCGTAGGTCGAGAGTGCAACTCGCATGGGTTGCATAGAGGACGAAGCTCAGGTCCAGTCAGTGCTGGGTTGTCAACTGGTGCAGGTTCGAGCTAGAACGACGTGACACGGTTCAGATCTGGCGTGGTCGACAATACAGGTCAGTTGGGCTTTGGCGATTTGGTTTTGGCACGGTGCGGGCCGGACTCGGTTTGGTCGATGGTGCTTGCGGGTCGGTGTAGGGCGGTTGTCACGCAGTTAGGCAACGCGACTAGATGTGGCCGGTTGAGCTGTAGCACGATTGAGTGGCTTTTGTTGGGTGGTTTTTGTTGGGTGTGGTGGTGTTTGAATGGTGAGGTGAGGTTAAAGATGATGAGGATGAAGTGGTGGTGTAGGTGTTTTTGATAAGATGATGAAGGTGAAGTAAGGTTGAAGATGATGAGAATGAAGGTGATGAACTGGTGAGGATAAATAGGGGTGGCTATGGAGGCTTGGTTTAATGGTGGTTTTGGTTGTAGGTTGAAGATGAAGTGGTAATAGGTGAGATGGTGGTTGTTTAGTTGAAGGTTGAAGATGACATGGTGGTGGGGGTGAAGGGAAGCTTGGTGATGAAATGGGTGGTTATGGAGGTTGTGTGTTGGTGAGGATTGTTGAAATGGTTGTAATGGTGGTGAGGTGAAGGGAGGCCGTGAATGGTTGAAGGTGATGAAGGTTGATGGTTATGGTGGCTTAGGGTGGGAGGTGATGATGATGGTCAAGAAGGTGAGATGAAGGATGGTGGTGTGGTGATGAAAGTTCAAGTGTAGAGACCGTGAAAATTTTATAGGTCTCAATCCCCCTAAAAAATGTTCTCAGCCTCCCTTCTACATGGGCACAGAGAAAAAAATCTCTCGGGTTGCATGAGATTGTGCAGTCCCTTTCCACTCCTTTCTTGGCTTGCTTCATTTTTTTTCTCTTCTCCTGCAGGGCTGCAACTTCCCCTCTTTTGTGTGTCATGTTTTTTATTCTCTTTTTTTCATGGTTGGCTTTGCAAGGTTTGTAATTGTTGCAAGAGGTGCAGCTGTTCCATTTCCTTATTGGTGTTTCATTCTTTTTGGCTTTGTTGATTTGGCTGATTGTTGCAATGTTAGCTTTTTTTTTTTTTACATTAGAAACAAATAGGCCAAGGTGGATCAATGCACTTGAACATTTTTCTATTGGATTGGACTTAAATTTGGGTCAAAAATTAAGGAGATGGGCAAAAAGAGAAAAGAGAACACTTATTAGTGCAATTAATTTTTTATTTTTTGCTTTTTATTTTTTGTTTTTTGTTTTTTTTTTATTTTTTTTAATAAAACAACTTTTAATAACTTAGACAAAATTGCATGTTCACATACTCTCTCTCAAAGAGTTGATATACAACTTAAAGAACAAATGAATAGAAGGATTTTGCAATGAAGAGCTCAAAATATGATTTTAATAATTCAAAGATTAAATCTAGTGTTCAAAAGTTGTAAAAGCTTTAATCTTCACTTATTGTAGAGCCCAAGTGATAAAATAGCCATTAATAATGTTTAGAAATGATTTACCATGAAAGCTAGTTGTTACTAGTCATTAGAATGCTTTCTAACGTAAAAAATAATCAATTATTTATGTGGATAATCAATTATTTGAGATGTAATAATCGGTTACTGAAGTGGATAATCGATTATTTTGTTCTTCGCTCATTTCTAGCTTTCTGATGAACAGAATAATCGATTATTACTTATGGATAATCCATTATTGCACTCTATTTTCAAAAATTAACTTTAAATGGTCATAACTTCTTCATTTCTCATCTGATTTAAGCAAATGACCATTTGTTGAAAAGCTCTTTGAGTCTATTTTTATATGAAATAAGTCCAAAATCCATATTCAAAGTAATTTTAGAGATATAATTAAATTAGTGATCAAAGGTCAGTTTTCAAAACTCAAACTTAGTCTTTTTTCATAGTTTTGAATTATCCAAAGACTAGCTTTTAAAAACTTGTTTGTTGAACATGTTAACATGTTTAAAAACATTTGTGAAGGTTGAAAAACTTATTTGAGCTCTCTTTTTATAAAATCTCTATTTTTACATAGGTGAAAAGTCTAAAAGAGAAAATATACCAAATTTTGTCCTTAAGCTTCTTGATGCAATCCAAGTTTTCAATAATTCTTTTATTCAATTCTTCCAAAATTTTGGATCATTTCTTCATTTCTATTTCTTCTTGAGTTGAGCATAATTACGATCTTTCATTTTCTTGATTAACGCTCACTCTTGATACTTAGACTATCCTACAAGGCATAATTCACTTGAAAAACGTAGTTAGTCCAAATTCATAATTCAACATTTAATGCGTATGATTCAATAATATATAACTTTAGTTCATTTAATATGCATATAAGACTCTTATAGACACATCCATTTAAGACATTTATCAATTTCTACTAGATACGTTCTATAAAGTATGTAACATACAATACTTTTACAAAATATGCATGATTTCTAAGTATAAAACACTAGAACATGCATCACGCATTTATTCATTCACGTAGAGACATATCCAATATTAGTTCATTATAACTCATATAAAGCATTATTGGATATATTTTATGAAGAGTGTTACACATATCTTATTACATGATTATTAAGTGAAATACAACTAGATAAAGTACATAATCATGCATAATACAATATATCTCGTTAAGCACATTTATGTAATATTATCAATATCCTTTTGTAATGTATTTGTCATCATCAAAACATAACACATAAACATTTAGGGTAAAGATAATTCTATAATTTATGGTGATATTATTCTTGGGAATGTGGCTCTTTAAAGCATAATTAGAATCTTAAAACAAAAACCCCCATAATAAGGTAATACACTCACTATAACTCCTTCTCCGTCACGATCAACTGCCAACCTGCAAGTCATTCATGCTGTTGCAAGTGCAATGGCCACTCGAAGCAGTCGAAAGACCAAGACAACCACGACTCACCATGGAATCACCAATGAGACAGAACAACAACAACACTTTCCATTTCTATTTGTTGCGGCTGGTTGGTGGCATAGTCAATTCTAGGTGTTTTTTTATTCTTTAATTATTATTAGAGATATAGTTGTGATGATTAATTGAGGTAGTTAGTGATTAGTTACTAGTTAGCTACTCTTTTACATTCTATATAAGCCACACTATTAGCTTACTGTATACACTTTACACTATTAGTAATTTCCATTTCTCATTCTCTCTGAATTCTCTCATTCCCTTGCTCTTTATCATGTTTTCCAACATGGTATCAAAGCGATATCACCCTCCTTGAATTTTTTTCATTGCGCTTAGTTCTCGTTGAACTCAATTTTTCTTTCATTTTCTTCAATTTTCTCTCCCTCCAAACACTCTTTTCTTTTCTTCTTTATTTTGTTTTCCCAAATTTTCCATCATTTTACCTCTTGTTTTCTGTTCTCGAAAATCAATACACTTCTTCATTAATTTTTTCATTTTTCTCTTAGAATTCATAGGTTTTTTCTCAGATTCATAGCCAAATAGCCTTTTTCTCTCTTTGTTTTGCTTTTCCAAGAAAACTATTAGTCTCATTTTCTTTTCCTACACATTGCAGTTGAAGCTTTGTATCCTCTCGGTCATTCATATTTTTTTGTCAGATTTCTACTTGTTCTTACTCTCTCTCAAAATTCAATATAATCAATCTCCATTTTTTTGTCCTTTACTTAAGCAATTCCCTCACCGCGATCCTTGTTATCTTGCATCGTATAGGTTATCTTTTTACATTTTTCATCATTTTGGAAGTTGTTTTGGTTCTAGTCTTTGATTCTTGTTGGTACGATCCAACACTTAATGTGTGTGGCACGATTTGGTGCAAATTTATGTCCATTGGGTGTCTAATTGTGGTTTTTCGGTGAGCAGAGTTCTTTTTCTCGTTCTACAACCAGTGGATATATCCTGTTTTGCTTCTGGTTTAGTCTCCGGTGATAATCGGAGATTGTGCTCTGGTCGCCGTTGATGTTTTACCTTAAAATGGTTTGAGCATCTTCTTGTAGTGGTTTAGTTCAGTCAGTGGATCATTATTGCTACCTCGATAGTGGCATTTTCTTCGTTTCACAGTGGTTTATGATGAGTAGAGGATTGAATTTGTTTGGTTGCTTTCTTCTATGGCTTTAATCCTTTCTCATCTTTTGTACAATGTTCTTGTTGTTGGTTGGTTGTGGCACTATGATTTCTACAATGCCAAATCCATGCCTTGTTTGTTCTTTTCTATGTTCGAAGCTCAGATAATGTTTGATCTAATGCCCGAAAGAAACACCATTTCTTGGATAACTTTGGTGTTGTTCAATTGATGGTTGTTCTCTTATCTTTGGTTTCTGTCTCTGAGTTTTAATTTCTATTTTTGGTTTCAATTTAATCTAGTTTCAATAAAGCCTTTATTAAGCCTTGTTTGGCTTTGTTCGATCTTGTTGTATGCTATTTGATGACTTGGTTACAGTCAAGATTTCAAATTGCTTAGAGATGTAACTTTGTTATGAAGAGATTTTGGATTTCGATTGATTTTGTTGATCATATATTCTCTGCAGTTTGATAGTGTGATGATTTTGTATTGTCCAAATTATTCAGATTGGTTTTGAGTGGCCAATGGCCTTGTTCTAGACTGTGATCAGGGATCCCATCTAGTTTGATCAACCCGGTACACGTGTAACTGGACTCCATCCTGGATGATGTAGCTAAGGCCTTGAAGGCAGTCCGAACCTCGGAGCCATGCATGTTGGGCCATAATATCAAGAACGCTAGATATGAGCAGAAGATATATCCCTAAATATTCGTAACTGCTGTTGATACCCATTTTTGTCCATTTTCTTTTACTTTTATTTTTATTTCTTTAATATTATATAAAAAAGGACCCCCATGACCCAATTCTCTTCTCAACCCAACTTCCTTCTTCTGCCTCCTAGCCTCCATAGATAATTGTAAAAGCTCTTTTCTTATCAATCATCAGTTTTCTTCTTTATTGCTTCATTCGAGAAATAAGGATTTATCCCAATCATATAATGGGAAAGTAATTTTTACTAAGATATCAATCCTAAATAATCGTTCGCGTTCAAGATAACAAGCAAAAATCACTGATTGCATAAAGATTCTATATATGCTCTATAAATACTATCTTCAATAATCAACCCAACCCCCACAAAACACAACTCCACTTCCTCTCGCCAGATCCAACAATCACTTCAATCGTTGCCTCGGACGACCAACCCAAAAGCCGTTACTCACTAAAACGCTGCATACCCACGCGAGAACGGATTCACTTGTCGAACCAACCGGCACCTAGTACCCGGCTTGACTCCCTAGCAACCCGCGTTGAGTCCACCACTTTCGCCGGCGCCAAGTCCCCTCTGTTGGAACCGGCGTGCCGCCGACAAACGCACCGGTCCGAGCTCTCGACACGCCTCGCTTCGTCCGTCCGTTTGCTCCACCTGGAGGAGCAAACCATTGTCACGTGCCAAATTGAAATCCCTTCTTTCTTCTTTTCGTTCTCTGTACCATTTTAGCCTCTTTATTCTTGCTTTATTATTATTATTATTATTGCCTTGGGCTTATTACGTTAGTTGCTTTATTTGGGCCAACGTATAAGACTTTTTTTTTTTTTTTTTTTTTTTTTTTGCACAAAATAACATTAAATAATCTTATTTCTTACTCCTTGCAATAATATAATTATACATTTGTACATATATTTAACTAACTAATTTATTATTATTATTATTATTATTATTATTATTATTAATGAATTAATTATTTTATTATTATTATTATTTTTTAAACTCACCGATGAATTAAAAATTGGGAGAGGATCGGAGCGCCGTCGCATAAACTTTCCCAATAATCTTGAGGTTTTATATTAGATTTTGCCAGAGCGCAAGTCTAATCCCCATTAAAAATTAAAATGATTATGTAAATTAAAATATTTTTTTTAAATAAACCAAAATAAACTTTTCTTTTTGTAAAATAAAATATTCAAATAAAAGTGAACAATTTCATACAATTTCAACATCATAGTTGTGGTGAATTAAAGTTTTATTTTTCATGAAGACATTTTTTGGAAATTATTACAAAAATCTCATTGTGTCAAAAAATATTTTCTTGATTATAAATAATGTTTTATTTGGCCATTTATTTTTGCAAATTACTTCTCTTAAAAAAAAAAATAAAATTTGATTCACCACTTTTATATAATATGTTGTAGACTTAGAATTTGTTCCAAAATAATGACTATTTAGTCACACTCATTGCTTGTCTTAGTCATTTATCATTCTTGATATTATGCTTGACAAAATGGGACATGTCAAAATAAAAATAAAAAATTTTCTTTTAATTAATAAAGGACCAATTAAATTAATCTTGCAAATAACATTAGATTAAATAGGTAACCATTCTTAGAGCGGACGGTGTAGGGTGCTAACACCTCCTTCCGTAATCAACCCCGAACCTCAAACTTGTAGATGAAGCCTCTTAGGTGGGAAATCGATTTAATGGATAAAGCGATCCCGACAACACCCGCGTCCTATCCTCCATGACTTTCAGCGGATCCGTTCTGGGATGAGAGTCCATATCCATCATAAATAGAAATAATTTTGGGAAGATAAGTAGCTCTTATATCAAGAGTTTCTAACTTATAAGGATTCATCCCAATAATAATGGAAAAGTAATTTTTACTAAGATACTAATCCTAAATACATGCGTTCAACGGATTCCTCTATAAATACTAGGCTAAGTAGCCTTAATCGTGTACCGCTCACTAAAAACACGCCTTACTTGCCGTTTGAACAACGTTGGAGTCCCTTTGCAGGTACCCACCCCTTGTTTCGACACGCTGTCGTTGCTGCTCAAGGAGAAAACCATTGTCACGTGCCTATCTCAGGTACCATCTAAATTCGCTTTAGAACATTGGCACCATCTGTGGGAAAGCATAAACTTCTAATCCCACACAATAATGGTGAACACACGTTAACATTCTAGAAAGGACACTGCACAACCCCCTGCCAATCAGAGGTAGGGATCGGCGGTGCCCAGTACCACCACTTGTAGATGAAGCCTCTACAGTGGGAAATCGAGCATCTGTCCCACAACACCCGCGTGATGGCCATGAGACTTCACTGTCTGATGAGAGTCCATATCCGTCATAAAGGTAATCCGTTTTGGGAAGTCTTGCCTACCCTGGAGAAAGAGCCATTAACATCGTTCCAGGATCCCGAGCTCCAGTGCAAACACGTCTAGGCCCTTTGAACAACGTTGCTGCCAATCGTGCATCTAACTGAAACACCGTCCACTCCGAGATGACTAGAAATCATCTTCAGGAGTTGGTGGCCCAACAGATGCTACAGATCGACAAGCAACACTGCCAGTTGGATGATCAGCGTCACCGGCTGACGAGCTAGAAATATCTATACATGTTGAGCATGACAACAGAAGAGGGAATACAGCTCAATACCAAAGAGGTCTGTCATGTGATAAAGTCAGCCATACCCCTGGAAACCATCTTTTGTTGCCCGGAGGCCCTCAATAGCCCTTCTCGGATGAACTAATGGCGTATAGGGTCCCCAGAAGCTTCAAGTCCCCGACCAACTTGGAGCCTTACGATGGAACAACTGACCCCTAGGATCATCTGGATGCTTATACTCACTCTATGCATTTCCATAGGGGATCCCCAGAGTTACTTTGCTAAGCTTTTCCCTTCTTCTTGAATAAGGGTGCCCTATGTTGGTTCTCAACTTTATAACCAGGGTGGGTCACCAGATGGGATGATCTTACTTAACGTTTCCTGATATATTACACTATTGCCAATGAACAACCCGAATCGGTTGATTCCCTTTTTGTAATTCACCAAGGGAACAATGAATCCCTTCGTGAATACATCAAAAGGTTCAAGGACGCCCTCGCTCCTATTGAGAGCCCAGACGACAAGATTGCTCTTCATTATGCTCGGAGCGGTCTCAGAACTGATTCTGAATTCTTCCAATCTTTAGCAAAAAAGAAGCCGGAGACTATGAATGAATTCCACACTCGCTCAAAGAAATACATCGACTTAGAGGATATTATTAAGGATAAAAAAGACTTTGGAAAAGGTGAGCCCACTCACAAAAAGAATAACCGGAGCTCCAACTAACCTCGAAACTCCCCAAAGGGCGAAGTGATGTGAACCCTTGGGTAACAAAGTCCCAAAAAACCCAACAAGATTTGATCAGGCTTGGAAAGCTATAATAGGTTTGCAAAAGTAAAACTTAGACCCGTTGATTATAGAGAATAAAAAACCTAAGCTATAAAAAGATAAAACGCCACAATGAATTATCCTTGATAAGTTTGAGAAGAAGTTCTCAAAAGAACTTGACAGAAAATAACCTCAAAGGTATTTCAATTGATCAAAAGATATCCCCTTCTACAACTCCAAAGAATGCCTTTTATAGACTCATAAGTGACCAGGCCTTAAAATAAACAAAAATACAACAAAATTAGAGAAATATGAAAGGTCCCTAAAATATGACATAAAATAATACGAAAATAACAAAATAAATTGAAAAGAGCATTTAGTTACACTTAATTATGACTAAGTGGGTGCAACTTTTAATGATATTAGATGCAATTCTTTAAATGAGAGCTTCAACTAGCTTTAACCTTTCATTGAATCTGGATTAGATTAACTAATCCTCTTGAATGCTCTTCAACTCCTTTATTTTCCACTAAGCCTTGAATCTGCCCATTAACTATTTTGTTTGCCATTAAGTCTTGAATAATTCCATTTAATGTCTCTTTGAACCTTCTTGCTCTTATTCTTGTAATTGGACCGGTTGGAAGGCCCAATGGGTCATTTAAAGCTGAATTGTTTGCATCATTTCCTCCTTCCTCAAAAAGATTCATCCTCAAATCCTTATCACCTACATTAAATGGAGTAAGATCATATACATTAAAGGTAGCACTAACACTATACTCACCAGGAATATCTAATTTATAGGCATTATCATTGATCTTCTCAAGGACTTGGAAAAGGCTATCTCCTCTTAGTTGCAATTTTGATTGCCTCTTTGTTGGAAACCTTTCCTTCCTCATGTGAACCCAAACCCATTCACCGGGTTGGAAAATGATCTTCTTCCTTCTTTTATTTGCTTTTGATGCTGTCTTTGCATTGGATTTCTCAATCTGCTGCTTTACATTTTCATGCAATTTGCACATAAACTCAATTTTTTTGCTTCCAGCTAGATCATCCATTTCTTACACAAGTAAAGGTATTAAATCCAAAGGAGTCAGTGGATTAAAATCATAAACAAATTCAAATGGAGAATAACCTATAATTGTGTGGACAGATCGATTATATGCAAACTCAATAAATGGCAAGCACTCTTCCCATGACTTCAAATTTTTTGAGATGAGAGCATGCAACAACTGGGTTAAAGTTCTATTCACAACTTTTGTTTGCCCATCCATTTGTGGGTGACATGTAGTAGAAAAGAGCAACTTGGTTCCCATTTCCCCCCACAAAACCCTCCAAAAGTGGCTAAGAAATTTAGCATATCTATCAGACACAATGCTTTTTAGAACTCCATGTAGTCTAACAACTTCATTAAAAAAACAAATAAGCTATGGATGTAGCATCAGTAGTTTTGTAACATGCAATAAAATGTGCCATTTTAGAAAAATGATCTACTACTACAAAGATGTAATTTTTCCCTTTCTTAGACCTAGGCAGCTGATCAGTATTAATTTTGATGCATTTTTAAGGTTTAATTGATTGCAATTATGATCGAGTTTTAGTTAGATCCTTATCATTTTCTTCATATTTGTAGGATTGAAAGATTTAACGCAATTGGATGAAAACAAGCAAAAATATCAAGTTTTGAGGGCAAAAGAGATCCATTCTAGTTTTAGCAGGGTTCCGTGTCGACTTGGAAGCAATTAAAGACTTAGACAAGGCCCTGTTTAACTTGGAAATAACTCCTAACAAGAGACACGGCTGTGTCTCATGCTTACATGGTCGTGTCTCCCAAATCAAGCAGAAAATGAAAAAAAAAACATGAGACACGGCCGTGTCCCTTGGACACACGGCCGTGTCTCCAAACTTCTTTAACACGTTGTCTCCCAAAGTCAAAACTTGCAGATTAAGCATGAGACACTGTCGTGTCTATGGGAGACACGGTCATGTCCCTTGTAGAACCTTAAATTTGCCTATAAATAGGCATCAGACGCATCAAATTGGAGCTGACATTTTGGGGAGTAAGAATGGAGGAGCAGGGGGCTCTTTGGGAGGAGGAATTCCCTCCTCCCTTGAGGAGCAGGGGGCTTCTTCTTTTCTCTCATATTTTCTTTTTTTTTTATATGTAATTAAGTTTCATTTTACTTGGATGTAAAGGGTGAAGTTTTTGGTAATGAAATAAAGTCAGATTTATTCCTTTCTTGTGCTTAAATGTTTTATTTTTCAAGTAGTCATTATACGTATTGTATTTTGTTTTCAATCAATTTTGAAACCCTTCTTGTAAAGTGGAGATCTTGATTTGTTGTAGACAATATTTTGGCACAGTGAATGCTTGATCTCATTTATAAGTGTTGGTGTTAATAGATGATTAAAGGAAATATAATATAACTACGTATATAATTTTTAATGAACTTTGAATGATGTATTTTTCGATTGGAACCTCCATTATGTGTGGATTCTAATTGAATTATAAAAAAAATTAATCTTAATCTTATTTTATTTACCAAGAGTAGATCTCCTAATCCAAGTAAATCTCTTTTATTCGTTGTGACAAAATATTTACTTTACGTCAAAGAATTTTTCTTCATCAATTCCCTGTGGATCGACCTCGGACTCCCGAGAATTTATTACTTGAAACAACCTGCACTTGGGTTTGCAACTTTTAAATCTGCATCAAGTTTTTGGCGCCGTTGCCGGGGACTTGATTTGAAGAACAAATTTCTAGTGTAAATATTTTGTATATATATATTTCTACATTTTTTATTTTTCTTTCTTTGTACGTACTAACTTAGTGGGGGGAAATTCTCCCTTTTATTTTCTGTACATACTAACTTTGTGGGGGAAGTCTCCCTTTTATTTTTTTTTGTACATACTAACTTAGTAGGGGAAAATTCTCCTTTTAATTTTTTTTGTATATACTAACTTAGTAGAGGAAACTCTCCCTTTTATTTTTTGTACTTTACTTTTTGCACTTTAAATTCTGTAGTTTACTTTTTTGCACTTTATTTTCTTTATTTTATTTTCTGTATTTGGTGGTTGGTTTTATTACCACACATTTATTAATTTTTATTTGGTGGTGGTTCATGCCACACCTTTGCTAATATTTATTTGGTGGTCGGTTTATACCACACCCTTGTTAATATTTATTTATTATGTATTAATATATATATTTGGTGGTTGGTTTATACCATACCTTTGTAAATATTTATTTGGTGGTTGGTTTATACCACACATTTGTTAATATATTTAACGTAATGGTTAAGATCTGTATATATTTTTTATTTTTTTATTTCTTTTTCTCTTTTGTCATGTGTAGTTAAATTTGTGTGTTTTTAGGGTGAAAACGTAACTTGATTCAATCGACATGTATTAAGATTGAAATTTTAATGAGTTTCTTTTTTATTCAATTTGAGTGCTTATTATGATTCTTGATGCTTTTATGAATTGACCACTCATAAATTGATCTAGTAAGGTTTATGTAGAATCAAAAGGTTTGCATATGACCTAAACCATAAATAATAAGTGTCATGATTTATAATCATCTAGGAATGGATATTATAGGTTGTATGGAAAAATTGTGATATTTTCCATGAGAATCCCAAGAGTGAAGGTTTAGACAAAGGAATTGAGTTTTAATTAATTACTGGATTCTCTCCATCAATTGAATGATTAGAAATTGATTAGAAAGAAGGTCTCAAAGCTACTCTATTATCTATGATAGATTATTAAATCAAGTGATATCAGATCCCTAGTTTTTTAATTTCATGTGCTTTTTTTTCTCCTCTTTATTTTGTGTGTCTTAGTGTTTATTTTTCTTTTTCCTCTTCATCGTCGACTTTATGTGACAATTTGGTCACTTGTCAATTTTCTCAACAAGTTTTTGCAAACCTAGGTTGATATGGTGGATTTTGTTGCTTCAAGAATTCAAAATGAGCCGAAAATGTTATTGTAGATTATTTGTCCATACTTACAATAGGCTCACCTTTTTAAAATCACACCTATCAATGATCCTTTTCCCAATGAATTTTTAATTTTCAATTTCATGTTTTGGTTTGCTAATATTGTTAATTTTCTTGTAACAAGCGAAATTGTTCTTTGGGGATGATTTTCGCAAACAGAAAAGATAAAATATTCTTCATTAAAAATGGACTGAGTAAGGAGTCATTAAGTGATATTTTATTGACTATTGAGACGCATTCTTGTGGAGTTGTGCATCGTGAACTTATTAATTTGTGGAATATCTTCAAAGGTAAGTAAGCGCGTTACAGTCTTGAGAATCTGACTCAAAAAGATTCTGTTTATCAATTTATAAGAAAATTGGATGGGAAGCTTATCCTCGACTCATAAAAGGCGTTTAAGCCGTTACTGGATGTAAAACCAGAGGAAGATATGAGCCACAATCACAACTACATGTATATATTTTCTTGTATATCTTTTTCTTAAAAAAAAGTGTTTCTTAATCTTCTGACACAAGCCAACCTACCCATATAGGTGCTATCATTACTATTCTCGTCCCTATTTAAACATTACATTTCCTTCACTTTTCTTCAACTCAAAATCATTCAAAAGGAGTATAAGTGTAGAAATGGAGGGAGCTTCTTCTTCTGTTCATAGACTTACCAATATCTGTATATTTTGTGGGTCATGTTATGGGAAGAGTTTAGAGTTTGTAAAAGCAGCAAGCACTCTTAGTTGAACACTTGCTACAAGGAATATTCATGTTGTATATGGGGGAGGTTGCCATGGGTTAATGGGGGCTGCATCACTCTCTGCATATATAAGAGGCAATCAGGTTTTAGGTATCATTCCTGAACCTTTAACTCGAAAGAACATCACTGGAAAGATAAGTGGGCAGGAACTTTAGGTATCATCTATGCATGAACGAATGACTAAATGCTTGACAATTCTGATAAATTCATAGCCTTACCGGGTGGTTTTGGTACTTTGGAAGAAGTCTTTCAAATTGTCTATTGGGCCTTACTGAACATCTATCATAAACCCATAGGTTTTTTGAATGTTAATAATTTCTTTGATCTTTTGTTATTTTTTCTTGACCATGCTGTGGAGCAGAAATTTATCACACTTTCGGCAAGACGACTCCTTATTTCTGCTTCCACTGTTGATGAGTTGATTGATAAATTAAAAGCTTTTGTTTATGAACCTGATCCAGTAATAGCTCAGATAGATTGGTCAGAAGGAAGCAGTGAGGGAAGCAGTATGAAAAGCAAGCCAGACCAGACACTCCAACTATTTAAATAATGACAAGCTTTGGTTTTATTCATCGTACTTTGTTTTTGTTTAAATTTGTGTGAGCTTTCTCTTTTCAGTAATTACAATAACAGGTAATATCTTCTATCATTTACCTATCTATATTTTGACATTGAGGACAATGTTGTGATCTAGTTGGGGAGAAGGATAGTTATGTGAATAGTTGTGTAAAAAAAACCAAAAAATAAAAAAACAAAAAAAATAATAATTAGGAAGTGTGTTTATTAATATGTTTGTCAGTAATTTACTAACAATTAAACCAATTAAGGATGGCAGATTAAAGAGTAAATTTTACTCTGGAAGTAATTTTACTCTTGAGACGCATTTTAGTTAGAATAGTAACTATTTTGTGTAGAAGTGGCAAATAGGATTCTGGGAAACTTGCATGATTGAGTAAATTGTCTTCTTTCTTAAATTTTACATGCTTGGTTATAAATGTTGAATTCATAGATTGAGAATGATAGATATATGTCTTGTGAGATTTTGAGCCTATTGATGAATTGATTGAATATCTGTACCGTTCTCTTTTTTCTTGTGTGATTTTTTTTACTTATGGAATTGTTACTCTAGAACTTGCTTTGATTCTTTTTTAGGCTACATTTTCACATGCATACATAAAAATGATTGAGGCATTTTGAAATAACTACTTTGACCAAATAGTCAACCTTGCATATTTTCCCTTGTGTAAACACTTTGAGTTTATTTGACAATTCCTTATTTTTAGCTCATTACGTGTTCTAAAAAAAATGTTCTTACATAACCTTAGGGAATAAGAGAGTATTGACTTTGTTATTGGATGAGTTTTTGAACAAGTGTGGGGGTGTGTGTACAAAATATTGAAAGAAAAAAAAAGGAGCTGACCACCGCTGTAATCAAAGGTTATCAGACTCTCCTAATGCACCATGTGACATATCCATACCTAGAATGAGGGTGGATGCTTGGAAACAACAGGAAGAGAAGGAAAATGTTCAAGCCTAACAATGAATTCAACCCATCAATTTGGCATTGATCTTCAGCAAAACATTAGTTAAATATTGATCATTGTCCTTTATGAGAAGGAAGCAAATAGATAAGGAACTAAGAAAACCTTGGAAAATTTAAATTGAATGTTCTCAAACATCTTCTCCACTCTAACTGTACCCTAATGCTCTTCTATTTTCTTTGGTATTTAACTTGTCATATCCATATTACTCATATCATTTACCATAGCCTCATTACAACCTTGAATAAAGTCCTCTTGATTTTTGTGTGCATGTGTTTTTGAGTAGCGGAGAAGTAGAAGATAAGCAAGCTTATGGTAGTACAATTATTCATGAGTTGAATAGAGTGAAATACTTACCTTTTAAACACTTGAGAGATTGAGAGTGAATTCTGTGAGGATTTATCATTCTTGGTTCATTTTTTTCAATTGAAGTTTCCTTATTGGTTTGAGGTGTGAAGAAATGTTACCTCATGAATGTTTTGATCCCTTGAATGTTTGGTTGTACTTTTTGATTCATTGAATCCTTTAGAGTTTTTAGTTTTTGAGTCTGTGTCGTTTTTCTTTGTTCCCTTATTTTTGTCTTTTGTGTTTTGTCCAAGAGTGCAAAAGTTATGTGTGGGAGAATTTGATCAATATTAATTTTGATGCATTTTTAGGGTTTAATTTATTACAATTATGATCGAGTTTTAGTTAGATCGTTATCATTTTCTTCATATTTACAGGATTGAAAGATTTAATGCAATTAGACGAAAACAAGTAAAAATATCGAGTTTTGAGGGCAAAAGAGATCCATTCTAGTTTTAGTAGGGTTCCTTGTCGACTTGGAAGCAATTAAAGACTTAGATAGGGCCCTGTCTAACTTGGAAATAGCTCCTAACAGGAGACACGGCCGTGTCTCATACTTACATGGCCGTGTCTCCCAAATCAAGCAGAAAATGAAAAAAACAAAAATATGAGACACGGTCGTGTCCCTTGGACACACGACCGTGTCTCCCAAACTTCTTCAACACATTGTCTCCCAAAGTCAAAACTTACAGATTAAGCATGAGACACGGCCGTGTCTATGGGAGACATGGTCGTGTCCCCTGTAGAACCTCAAATTTGCCTATAAATAGGCATCAAACGCATCAAATTGGAGCTAACATTTTGGGGAGTAAGAATGGAGGAGCAGGGGGCTCTTTGGGAGGAGGAATTCCCTCCTCCCCTGAGGAGCAGGGGGCTTCCTCTTTTCTCTCCTATTTTCTTTTTTTCTATATGTAACTAAGTTTCATTTTACTTAGGTGTAAAGGGTGAAGTTCTTAGTAATGAAATAAGGTCAGATTTATTCCTTTCTTGTGCTTAAATGTTTTATTTTTCGAGTAGTCATTATACGTATTATATTTTATTTTCAATCAATTTAGAAAACCTCTTTGTAAAGTGGAGATCTTGACTTGTTGTAGATAATATTTTGGTACAGTGAATGCTTAATCCCATTTATAAGTGTTAGTGTTAATAGATGATTAAAGGAAGCATAATATAACTACGTATATAATTTTTAATGAACTTTGAACGATATATTTTTCGATTGGAACCTCCGTTATGTGTGGATTTTAATTAAGTTATAAAAAGAATGAATCTTATTCTTATTTTATTTACTAAGAGTGGATCTCCTAACCTAAATAACTCTTTTATTCGTTGTGACAAAATATTTACTTTACGTCAAAGAATTTTTCTTCATCAATTCCTTGTAGATAGACCTCAGATTCTCGAGAATTTATTATTTGAAACAACCTGCACTTGGGTTTGCAACTTTTAAATCTGTATCAATAGCCCCAAAACAAAATCCATGGATAAATTAACCCAAGGTTCACTAGGTACAGGCAAGGGAGTGTAAAGACCATGAGGCATAACTCTAGATTTGGCCTTTCTACATTGAATGCATCTAGAACAAATTCTTTCTACATCTCTTTTCATCTTAGGCCAAAAGAAATGTTCATGCAACACATCTAAGGTTTTTTTAACACCAAAATGTCCCATTAAACCACCCCCATGTGCTTCCCTCACAAGTAATTCTCGCATGGAATAAGATGGAATGCAAAGCTTATTTTTCTTAAACAAGAAATCATCATTTCTATAAAACTTTCTAAAAGAACCTTTCTTACATGCAACATACACATTGCCAAAGTCATTATCACTTGGATACAACTCTTTCACATACTCAAAACTAAGTAATTTTGCATTAAGAGTAGAAAGAAGGGCATACCTTCGAGATGGTGCATCAGCCACTATGTTTTCTTTGCCTTGCTTGTACTTGATAACATAGGGAAATGTCTCAATGTATTCCATCCATTTGGTATGTCTCATATTCAACTTGCCTTGTTCCTTTAGGTACTTCAAGGACTCATGGTCTGTGTGGATGACAAACTCTTTGAACTAAATATAATGTTGCCAAGTCTCCAATACTCTCACCAAAGCATATAGCTCTTTGTCATATGTGGGATAATTCAAAGTTGCCCCATTAAGCTTTTCACTAAAATAAGCAATTGGCTTGTTCTCTTGCATGAGAACGGCCCCAATACTTACACTTGAGGCATCACACTCAATTTGAAAGGTTTTAGCAAAATTAGGTAATGCTAATAAAGCAGCTGCACATAGCTTATTTTTAAGCTCATTGAAAGCAAACTCTTGCTCCTTTTCCCATTTAAAACCAACATTTTTGTTTACAATTTCAGTAAGAGATGCAATAATTGTGCTAAAGTCCTTTACAAACCTCTTATAGAAACTTGCTAAATCATGAAAATTTTGTACCTCGGTGATGGTTTTAGGTGTGGGCTAATCTTTGATTGCCTTAACCTTTTCTTCATCTGCCTCAATGCCTTATGCACTAACAACATATAAAAAAAAACTATCTTTTTCCATGCAAAAATCACACTTTTTAAGATTGGCATATAATTTTTCATGCTTCAAAACTTCCAACACACTCTTCAAATGTTCAATATGATCATCCAAACTTTTACTATAAAGAATGTCATCAAAGTAAACAACAACAAATTTTCCTATGAATGCATGCAACACATGATTCATTAACCTCTTAAAAGTGTTAGGTGCATTTGTGAGCCCAAATGGCATGACCAATCATTCATACAATCCATGCTTTGTTTTGAAAGCAGTTTTCCACTCATCTCCCTATTTCATTCTTATTTGGTGATAACCACTTTTCAAATCAATTTTTGAAAAAATAACAGATCCATGCAACTCATCCAACATAAGCCTAGGAATAGGATGTCTATACTTTATCATGTTGTTGTTGATAGCTCTACAATTTGTACACATTCTCCAAGAGCCATCTTTCTTAGGTATAAGTATGAATGGTGCTACATACGGACTCGTGCTTTCTCTTACCCATCCTCTGGTAAGCAAATCCTCAACTGGCTTTTGAATCTCTTTTGTCTCCTTTAGGTTGGTTCTATACGCTGGTCTATTGGGAATAGAAGCACCAGGAATAAAGTCTGTTTGATGCTCAATGCCTCTGAGTGGTGGTAATCCAATAGGAGCTTCTTTTGGAAAGACATCGTCATATTCCTGTAACAAAGAAACACAAACACTAGGAAAAGATTTGTTAAGTTCATTAGTGATGAGACATGCTTCTTTGTACACGAGTACAAACATTGGCCTTTTTGCTAAAAGAGCATTCCTCACTTCATTTCCTTTTGCATAAAAGTTCACCTCTTTTTTTTTTTTTTTTTTTACTTTTTTATCTTCATTCTCCTCATTTTTCTTTTCTTCCTTTGAACTCCCTCCACTATTTTTTTTCTTTTTCTCTCTCTCTTTATGAAGCTTTAATTGATCTTCATGCACCTGTGTTGGAGTCAATGGAGCAAGTGTAATGGATTTTCCATCTTTAACAAATGAGTACCTATTCTTAAAGCCATCATGAATGACTTTTCTATCATACTACCAAGGCCTACCTAACAAAATATGCCCTGCTTGCAAAGGCACCACATCACATAGAACTTCATTAGTATATTTTCTAATAGAAAAAGTGATCATTACTTGCTTGTTAACCTTCACTTCACCATAATCATTCAACCATTGCAACTTGTATGGTCTAGGGTGTTTTCTTATTGACAAGTTCAATTCCTCAACCAAGGTAGCCCTAGCAACATTAGTACAACTACCTCCATCTATGATCATACTACATACCTTATTTTGGATATGACATCTAGTATGAAAAATGTTCTCCCTTTGTTGGTCATCATCCTCTAATTTGGCTTGAGTATTCAATGGCCTTCTCACCACAAGAGCTTCTCCTTCCATAGCATATTCCACGTCACTAGCATCTTCAACCTTTGGCATATCTTCACAATCTTCACTTTCAGTCTCAACCTCACCATTGTCTTTCAAAATCATAGTCTTCTTGTTTGGGCATTGTGAACCTATATGGCCTGTTCCCAAACACTTGAAACACTTAATGTTACTACTCTTAGAAGACTTGGATTCAGGATTACCTTTTGATTTGGAAGATGATTCAGGCATGGCCTTTGGATTGAATTTGACATCTTTCTTCCAACCTGACCTCCAAAAGGAATTGGCACTGGAAGAAGGCCTTGCTACCCCCTTTAGCTTTAGTTGCCTCTCCACCTTTATGGCCATGTGCACCATGTCTTCTAATCCATATAGTGTTGCAGCTCCACAACATTTGCCATTTCCCTGTTCAATCCACTTTAAAATCTAGCCATAGTAGCCTTTTTATCTTTTTTTACATTAGCCCTTATCATGGTCACTTCCATCTCTTTGTGGTAGTCTTTCACACTTTTAGAACCTTGTCTAAGACTTTGGAGTCTTAGATATAGGTCCCTATAATAATGCCCCGGTATGAATCTCCTCCTCATGAGAGCTTTAAGCTCATCCCATGTCTCCACTGGTCTCTCCCGGATTCTTCTCCTGCTAGTCACCAATTGATCCCACCATATAATAGCATAGTCAGTAGATTCAATAACTGCTAGCTTTACATTCTTTTCCTTAGTGTAGTTGTGACATTCAAAAATCAGTTCGATCTTATTCTCCCACTCTAGATAGGCTTCAAGATCATTGTTTCCTTAAAATAAAGGAATCTTCATCTTAATGTTGCCAAGATTACCATCACTTTGTCTTCCTCTATGAGCAATTCTTCTATGAAATCTTCCTCTTTTGGTTCTGAAATTTTTCCTTGAGAATTCAGATCCTCCATCATGTTCTCCATCCATTGAGAATTCAGATTCTCTATCACTTGGATTGGTTTCTTTTCTATTAGGCTCTCTTAAATTTTGTCTCCCTCCCAGCCTCTGAATCTCTTCATCTTACCTGTCCATTCTATCCCGCATGCTTTTAAGAATTATATTCAATCTCTCAAATTGTTGCTGCATAGCTTACAAAACTAAGGGATTATCTTCCCTTCCTGTATTAGAAGTCATGATCTTTCACAGAAACTGTTAGTAGCAAATAGATAGGACCTCACAATAATTCATCACGTGTATGCACTCAATCACACACACTCGTGTTTCACACTTATATTGGCTTTTTTTTAACACTTGCCTTTTACCTCTCAAAATTTCCTCTCCTTAGTTCTTAAAAGAATAACAACAACTTAGTCAAGGAAATTCCAAAAATAGATTGGCAAAATAGTAAAAGTAACTCAATTCACTATATGGTGATAAGATAGGTAAAAGAGATATATGTAAAAGATACTTAGAACAATTGTATTAAAATTGATAGGAGCTTAGAATCAAAGGGAATATATTCAAATTTTTTTTAATAAACACTAAACTGCAAAGCTCTTTTTTTTTTTTACCCTTTTTTTGGCATGTTCAATTTTTTTCACTTTTTTTTATTGCAAAGCACCTCTTTTTTTTCTTTTTTTTCATTTTTTTAATATCAATTGAACAAATTGAAATAAGATAATAGATTCTCAATAGAAGATGAATGGATAATGAAGTAAAAGAAGAAAAAGAAAAAAAAGATGATAAGGATCAAAGAGATGAAAACAACACAAAAATGAAAAATCACGAAAAGAAAACAAGACAACAAGAACATAAATTGATAATCAAACTTGTATAGAGACAATCTCTAGTACTAAATTGATGTGAACCCTTGGGTAACAAAGTCCCAAAAAACCCAACAACAAGATTTGATCAGCCCTGGAAAGCTATAACAGGTTTGCAAAAGTAAAAGTTAGACCCGTTGATTATAGAGAATCAAGAACCTAAGCTATAAAAAGATAAACGCCACAAGGAAGGATCCTTGATAAGTTTGAGAAGAAGTTTTCAGAAGAACTTGAGAGAAAATAACCTCAAAGGTATTTCAATTGATCAAAAGGTATCCCTTTCTATAACTCCAAAGAAGGCCTTTTATAGACTCATATGTAACCAGGCCTTAAAATAAACAAAAATATAATAAAATTAGATAAATATGATAAATCCCTAAAATATGACATAAAATAATACGAAAATAACAAAATAAATTGAAAAGAGCACTTAGTTACACTTAATTATGACTAAGTGGGTGCAACTTTTAATGACTTTAGATGCAATTCTTTGAATGGGAGCTTCCACTAGCTTTAGCCTTTCATTGAATCTGGATTAGATTAACTTATTCTCTTGAATGCTCTTTAATTCCTTTATTTTCCACTAAGCCTTGAATCTGCCTATTAATTCCTTGGTTTGCCACTAAGTCTTGAATAAGTCCATTTAATGCCTCTTTGAACCTTCTTGCTCTTGTTCTTGTAATTGGACCGGTTGGAAGGCCCAATGGGTCACTTGAAGCTGAATTGTTTGCATCATGAAGCATACCAGCCTAGGTACTCCAATTATACTCCTCTGGACACCCCAAGGAAATGATTCTCAAAGAGGTGCTTCAGACCGAGTCCAAGAATGTCCAAAGGCTGTCCCCTCTGAAAAAGACGAAGGACCACTATAAGCATTATAAGTGACACAAAAGCTACAACCACGAAATAGAGAAATGTTACTAGCTCCGAGATGTCATTGAGTCCTTAATTAAGGAAGGACGACTATAGAAGTATATTGCCAGGATTCAGAACAATGATAATCCCAGAAAACGGAGAGAGTGAAGACGTAGTTGTAGCCCCTGGCAAAGTCCGACCCTACGACAAAGGAGGAGAACACGCTGCCCTGTCTGGAAATCCCGGACTCCACCACGCCGTAACGCTAACAACCAGTAGGATCGAAACCAGGATATTCAAAACAGGGCCAACAAGACAGATCAACTGGTCAGTACCATCTCTGGAGGATTTGCAGGAGGAGGTTCATCCAGTAATTCCTAAAAGAAAGCACTACGGACTGCGGTTTTGAGCGCCTCTGGCTCTACGTGCAGGCTTTGTGCTAATGATAGGGAAAACCACCAATCTCTTTCACCACTAAGTACTACGGCGACATTGTCCGGGATCACGATGATCCACTCGTCATCTCTGGAATAATATCGAACGCCGAGGTTCGGCGTATCTTCGTGGATTAAGGTAGCTCAGCAGACATAATGTTCATGAACACTTTTGACAAGTTGGAGTTCCTCATGTCTGCCTTAACCCCTTATGAGGGCGAGCTCATGGGTTTCTCTAGAGAAAAAATCACTCCGGTGGGTTATTTTGAAACATTCCTGACCCTCAGAGACAACAAAGTCTACAGAACTGTCAAAGTCATATTTTTGGTTGTGGACTGCCCATCTGCATACAACATTATTTTGGGGCGACCTACCCTGAACGAAATTATCGCAGTAGTGTCCACCGCTCACCTGGCCATGAATTTCCTTAACAAGAATAATGAGGTGGTTACAGTCAAGGATGATCAGAACACAGCACGCAAGTGTTATAACGAGAGCCTCAAGATCTGTAAGACCCCAAGGAGATCAAGACCACGTACGTCTAGCCCCATTATGGATCAAGTTAATTTCCTTATGACCGAGCTGGATGTTAGAGAGAAAATTCGGGGCACCATACCCCAGTCAGAAGAAGAACTTCTTCCACTCCAACTAGGTGACAAGTCTGACCAAGTCACCAAGATAGGTGCAAATTTAGAAGAGCAAGAGAAACGCTAGTTGATAAAGCTCCTCCAGAATAATAAGGACCTATTTGCATGGACGTCCTCTAACATGCTTGGACTGAACCCTGCCTTAATCTGCCATCGTTTGTTTATCAAGCGGGGTGCAAAGCTGATCTTCTAAAAAAGAGAAAAGTCGGCCTCAAAAGACAGCAAATCATTGAAGAGTAAGTCAAAGAGCTGCTCAGTGCCAGATTTATTAGAGAAATTTCATACACCACATGGCTCTCCAATGTGATCTTAGTAAAGAAGTCAAACGGGAAGTGGAGGATGTGTGTGGATTACACAGACCTGAACAAGGCGTGCCCCAAAGATCCATACCTTCTCCCTAACATTGATAAGCTTTTAGATAGTTCCTCTGGCTTCCGTCTACTGTCCTTCATGGATGCATACTTTGGGTACAACCAAATTCTGATGTACCCCGGGGATGAAGATAAAACTGCTTTCATCACTGAGAAGGAAAGTTACTGTTACAAGGTAATGCTCTTTGGGCTGAAAAACGCAGAAGCCACCTACCAGCGGATGATGAATAAAGTCTTTGAGGGTCAAGTAGGGAGAATGCTTAAAGTATATATTGATGATATGATCGTTAAAACCCCAGAGTTTGGATCCCATACTGAAGTGGTATTTGTGCAACTTAGGAAGTACATCATAATACTTAATCCTGAAAAATGTGCATTTGGGGTCCAAGCCGGGAAGTTCTTAGGCTTTATGTTGACTCATCGCAAGATTGAGGAAAATCCAGATAAATGTCAAGCGGTGCTTGACATGCACAGTCCCCCCAAAATGTAAAAGAGGTTTAATAACTTATAGGGTAGATCGTGGCTCTCACACGCTTTCTCGCTAAAGCCGCTCACAAATCTCTCCCCATCTTCAAATTGCTAAAAATGGGAAAAGGTTTTGAGTGGACTTCGAAATATGGGGACGCCTTCACGTCACTGAAAGGGTTATTATCCTCTCGCCCCATCTTGACGAAATCGGAGCCCAGTGAGACGCTGTTCCTATACCTCTCGGTCCATGACGCGGCCTTAAGCTCAGTACTAATATGGGAAACAGCAGAAGGCCAGAAACCAATTTATTTCATAAGAAAAGTGCTACAGGGCCCTGAACTCCATTACCAGAAAACTGAGAAGGTTACCTTTGCCCTAATCGCTATAGCCAAAAGGCTAAGGCAGTACTTCTAGTGCCATCCTGTGGTGGCGAGAATGGACTAGCCAATCCACCAAATATTGCATAACTCAGACCTAGCTGGGAGGACGATCGCCTGGTCCATTGAACTCTTCGAGTTTGGTGTAATATATGAACCCAGATTGGCAATCAAGGCACAAGCACTATCATACTTCCTTGTTGAACTTGTATCGGACCCTGGTGATACAGAGGAAGTATCGTGGACCATGTTCATTGACAGATCCTTTAACCCTAAAGGTAGTTGTATCGGGGTGATCCTTGAAAACTCAGAATTAATGACTATTGAGAGCTCCCTGAAGTTTGAATTCCCTACCTTGAACAATCAAGTGGAATACGAGGCATGCATTGCAGGATTGACAATGGCCAGAGAACTGGCGGCAAGAAAGATCACGTTTTGTATTGACTCCCAGCTTGTAACCTTCTAGATTCAGGGCGACTATCAAGCCAATGAGCCCTTCTTCCAAAAATACTTAGCAAAGGTACAAGGGCTCCTACAAAATTTTTGAACAGCCAAGGTGGAGCATATACCTCGGGAGCATAATTCAAGAGTCGACCTTCTGTCCAAGTTGGCCAGCACAAAGAGTCCGGGTAACAACTATACCGTGGTCCAAGAAACCCTCATGTAGCCTTCGATCATGGATTCTCTCATTTTTAAGGTAGAGGAGTAGGGAAAAACTTGGATCACCCTGATAATGGAGTATTTATAGTTCGGTATCCGTCCTGAAGACCCAAAAGAAGCCTCCAAATTGGTTAAGACCACGACTCGATACACTATTTATGACGGGTAGTTCTACCGACGCGGATACTCTTCACATCTTCTCAAATGTCTCACGCCTAAGGAAGCAGAGTATATGCTAGCAGAGGTCCACGAAGGGAGCTGTGGACATCACTTGGGAGGCAAAGCCTTAGCATTGAAAGCACTCAGGCCTGGTTACTATTGGCCCACAATAGAGGTAGATGCAATAGCATACGTCCAAGTTTGCGACAAATGCCAACACCACTCAGACCACTACCACGCTCCAACTGAGGAGCTCTCCATAATGTCCGTACCCTGGTCGTTCTACAGATGGGGTATGAATATCCTAGGCCTATTTCCTCAGGCACCCTAACAGTTCAAGTTTCTAATGGTAGCCGTGGACTACTTCACTAAATGGATCAAGGCGAACCTTTGGTCACTATTCCTTCGGCTCGAATCCAAAAGTTCACGTGGCGCCACATTATTACAAGATTTGGAATCTTGGAATCTGTTGTGACGGATAACAGAACACAATTCATGGATAAGGGGTTCGAATAACTACTCACGGGTTTGAAAATCAAGCATCATTGTAGCGTTGTAGAAAACTCCCGGACAAGTGGACAGGCTGAAGCTGCCAACCAAGTTATTATTCGAGGACTTAAAAGAAGATTGAATGAAGTCAAAAGAAATTGGGTTGAACAGTTAGACCACGTCCTTTGGGCCTACCGGACTATTCCCCACTCCACAACAAGCGAGACTCCTTTCAAACTCACTTATGGATGTGAGGCGATGATTTCGGTAGAAATTGGAGAACCCAACTGGTGCTTCCAACATTTCTCACTAGACAGTAACCCCGGACTGATCAGGGAAGACCTAGACCTCTTGGAAGAAAGAAGGTACGTTGCTCACATACGCGACGTCGCTATAAAAAAAAAGACGACAGCACATTACAACCTAAAGGTTGTCCCCAGGAGGTTCCATCCAGGCGACCTCGTACTCTGCAGGGCTGACTTCGGCGGTAGGAATGCTTCCCAATGATAGTTAGCTCCTAATTGGGAAGGCTCCTACCGAATCATGATCAGCACCGACAAAGGAGGCTATATGTTGGAAACGCTAACAGGTAAGCCAGTGAATAACTTCTGGAACACAGATAAACTTAGAAAGTACTATAATTAAGTGCCTTTTTAAGGCCTAGTCTTAGTATACTTTTATGTTTAATTTGCCCAAGTATCATGGGAACGCTTTGTATGGACCTTAGTCCTCTATTGAATTAATAAAACAAAGTGAGTTTTTTACTTTATTGCCAGCATGGACAAGCTATTACAGTACCCATCGTGAGTTGTCTTGTGTTAAAAAGGTTGTGTAGCAGGAAAATCCTAAGTCTTGGGAAAATCCTCATACTAAATCATAAACACGAAAGACCCCAGCAATGACTACTTATGCCTAAGTCTAAAAGGGATCCCCAAGCCCTTCAAGGGCATGGGACCCCAAACAAGGCCTTATTTAAACCAAAGCCAGGTGAGATTCCAAAAGCCAAAATAACTGGCGGTGGACACCAGGCAAGGTGTCTTTCCTATAATACTTAAGTTCTTAAGGGTACCACAAGTCCACAAAAGGGCGTTGGACCTCGGACTACGATTCCTATAATACTTAAGTCCTAAGGGTACCACAAGTCCACAAAAGGGCATTAGACCCCGGACCTCAAATTATAATGCCTAGAAATTTCCTAAGTCATAAAAGGTTTGCAACGTAAACACCATAATGGGCATTAGACCCAAAAGGTTGACCATGGAAATAAGCAAGCATGCAAAGCAAAGTTAAAGGCAAGTAAATTAAAACCCCAATTGCCGAGAAAATCATTTCTACAAAATAATTAAACACCCCACGCATGGGGTAAAAGCAGAACACAAAGGCATTCATCTATTCTTCGATGGCACGCGAATAACCAACAGTTGCAGGAAAAGCTTTAGCAAGTACCTTGACCCCCTGGAGCAATACTGGGAACCACCAGGCAACCATATCAAGCCACCCTCTTAGGATCCAGTGCATTTAAGGCGAGAGCTACCCTGGGGTTGAAGAACTAGACTTGGTCAATGGCGTTTTGGAACTGTTCCACAGTAATGTCGGAGCAAACAATAAGAAGCTTCTGGACAACACCTTGCAAGGAGGTAGACTTGTTTTCGAGCTGTTAGCTGTTGGCACGGAGACCTTCATTCTTGGCCTTAAGCACAACTAAATATCTCTTGACCTAGGCCAAGCTAGCGTCTTTCTGTTTCACAGCGTTCTTCAAGGCCGCCACCTCATCCTCCAGATCTCGAGTCTGAGCCTCTGCCTCGCTCTTGGCCTTTTCATCCTCTTCGTTGGCCTTGAGTGCCTGATGCGTGTGATTCCACATCACATTTTGCATATGTTTTGCATGCATTTTCATAGTCTTTTATGCATATTTGTTTATTTCATCATTCATTTTTTCTTTTAGTTCGGATAACTGCGGTTTGGCATGTGTTATAATGCAGGAACGAGGCAAATTGAAGTGGAATGGAGCTAAGCTGAATTGATGTTGAATTAGAGACAAAATGCACCGAAAAGAAGACAAACAGACTCAACCACGGCCTGGGTGTGGTCTCCATCACGGCCATGGTTCGAGGGAGTCAAGAAAGAAGAGAACCAGAAGTCCATACTCAACCACGGCCTGGCCGTGGTGGCCACCACGGCCGTGGTTGAGAAGCAGGGTTAGAAAATTTGGTCCAGAACTGACCACGGCCTGGCCGTGGTCCCCACCACGGCCGTGGTTCGGAAGTAGGGTTAGAAAATTTGGTCCAGAACTGACCACGGCCTGGCCATGGTCCCCACCACGGCCGTGGTTCGCTTGACGAACAGTTTTAAGTGACTTGTTTTCCCTTTTTAAAGGGGGAAGGGATTGTCAAAATAACACAGCAGGCTAAGGCACGAGGAGGAGACCTAAATTGGAGATTTTGAAGCTTGAACAAGGCAAAAGGGGGAGACTCTTGGATTGGAAGAAGAGTTAGAGAAGACAAGAAGGCTTCACAAGAATTGTTTCTCTTCTCTTGGATTTTTCTTTTGGTTTGTTTCTGGATATATTATGGTTTGTATTTCAATGAATATGATTGAGTAATTCTTTGTTTTAGGATTTGGTAGTAACCCATTGGAACAATTGACAATGTTTGATGCATGAATTTCTGCCTCTTTAATACTAAGTTTCTCTTGATTTAGTTTTTGGGCACACCAACTGTTTGTGAATATGTCTAGCCACATGTTTGCATGATCTTTGATATTAAGGGAAGAACTGAAAGGTGACTCTTGATTTCAGAACCCTAAAAATTGAACCTGAGCTTTTAAATCACGAAAGTAGATTAATTCTCTTGAGGTTTTCTACTGAATTATCTGTTCTTATTGGATTCTATCTAATGCAATTGTTGTGAAAATAGGAATTGGATTAGATTGGATACGTTATTGTGTTCTGAAAGGAAACAATAATTCTTTAGGATAATTCGCCTTCAAGAATAACTTAGTTTGAGAAGCAAGGAAAGAATTACAAAACTTGTTGATTTCCATTGTGGTGAACCCATATCCTAGATTCCTTAAAAACTGATTTCTTAATACCAATTTCTGTGTTCAAATCCCAAAGTTTATCTTCTTTGTTACTTTCGAATTTTAATTTCTGCGTTCTGGTCTACCATCACAACTTTACATCACTAGTTTGGTCTAGATAATCATAATTAAACTTAATTGGTTGTCATAAACTCAGTCCTCGTGGATCGATAATTTTATTACTTGACGAAATCGTACACTTGCGATTACACCACAATAAGTTTTTGGCGCCGTTGGATTCTTGTGTTTGTTTTCTTTGACTATCAATTCAGATTTAATTTGATTCTTCTAGGCATTTTAATTTCTGTGTTGGATATTTCTCTTCCTGTGCTCTCTGCAATTGACTTATTTCTTGTTTATGCGAAGTTCTAGACGTTTCAGGACTCTTATTGAAACAGATTCTGAAATTGAAAGGACTTTTCATCGAAGGAGAAGACAGCAAAGACAAAGAGTAAGAGAAATACCTGAACCACAACTTACCATGGCAGCAGCTGAAGACAATAGACCATTGAAGGAGTATGCAACCCCTAATGCTCGGGGTTTGCGATCTGGGATTGCTAGGCCAGCCATTGAAGCTGAGAACTTCACTATACCACCTTCCTTACTATCCATGATAAGGCAAAACCAGTTTGGAGGTTTACCTTCGGAGGACCCAAATGATCATGTTGAGATGTTCTTGGAATTCTGTGAGACTCTCAAGATTGAAGGCGCCTCAGTCGATGCCATTCGGCTCTGGTTATTTCCATTATCCATGAGGGACAAGGCTCGAGCTTGGTTGAAGTCGGTACCCACCGACACATTGACCACATGGAATCAATTGGAGCAAGCGTTCCTGAATAAGTTCTTCCCTCCTTCTAAGACTGCACATCTTAGAACTCAAATCACAAGCTTTATTCAAAAGGAAGGAGAATTGTTATCTGAAGCTTGGGATAGATACAAGGGGTTGTTGGAATCTTGCCCACATCATGGGTTAAAAAAATGGCTAATCATTCACACCTTCTACAATGGATTGGAATATCCTTCAAAGGTGTCACTTGATTCTAACGGCGGAGGAGCTCGATGAATAGAAGGCTTACGGAAGCCTATGACATTATTGAGAATGTCGCTGCAAACCATCACCAGTGGGCCAATGAAAGAGGTAACAACCCAAGAAAACTCTCGGGAGGTAAGTTTGAGTTGGATGGTGTTGGTTTAATTATGGCTAAGTTTGACTCATTGAATAAACGCTTTGATAAGCTTGAAAAAGCTGGTGTTAATACTTGTAAATGCTTGCTAACACCTTTTGTGAGATTTGTGGAATGCAGGGACATATGAGTGCGGAATGCCAAGTGAAAATGGTTCCTCGGAAGGCACTTCGGTGGAACAAATGGAATCATGCCATAATTTCTATGACATTCCACCGAAGGTGCGCAATGATCCATATTCCCAGACTTACAATCCGGTTGGAGGTCTCATCCCAATTTCTCCTATAGGAACAATCAAAATCAAGTTGGGCAAAGTGGTGCTAAACCTCCTATTGGATTCCCCCAGGTACAAAAGTCTAAACTTGAATCTCTTCTTGAAAATTTTGTAGAGAGTCAAACCAAGCAAAATGAAGAGTTTAGGCACCATGGTCAAGTTGTTAGTGAGGCTATTAAGGATTTGACATCTAAGGTTGATAATTTAGCTATTCATAACAAGATGTTAGAAACTCAAATAGCCCAACAAGCTAGCTCTTCAAATAGACCACATGGGAAATTTCCAGACAGCCCAGAAATAAATCCTAATGAACATTGTAAGGTTTGTGAGTTTAAGGAGTGGGAAGCAATCAGAAGATTCTAAAGCAAAGGGGAGAATGACAAGGAAGGGAGGGATGAAAAGGAAGAAACAACTAGGACACAACCTTTAGAAGAAAAGGAGAGCAATGAGAAAGTGTCTAAGTATGTACCCCTAAACCTTACCAACCCCGGTGCCCTTCCCTCAAAGATTGGCCAAGGCCAAGCTAGATAAGCGATTTGGAAAGTTTCTTGAAGTCCTTAAGAAATTATACATTAATGTACCCTTCAACGAGGCGTTGCAACAAATGCCTACTTATGCTAAATTTCTTAAGGACATTTTGTCCAATAAGAGAAAGCTAGAGGAGTATGAGGCAGTAGCATTAATCGAGGAGTGTAGTGCTTTGATTCAAAATAAGTTGCCTCCTAAACTCAAAGATCCCAGGCGAGCTTCTCTATTCTTTGCTTGATTGGAAACACCAGTTTGATAAAGCCTTATGTGATTTGGGGGCTAGTGTTAGTCTTATGCCCTTGTCTATTTGTAAGAAGTTGGAGGTGGGTGAACTAAAGCCCACAACTATCTCCCTTCAATTGGCGGATCGATCCGTCAAATACCCAATAGGCATCTTGGAGGATGTTCCTATTAGAGTGGGTAAGTTCTTTATTCCTGCTGATTTTGTGGTTCTTGAAATGGAAGAGGATGCATAAATTCCCATTATTCTTGGTAGGCCTTTCTTGGCTCTTGCATGTGCTATTATTGATGTGAAAAATGGTAAGTTGTCATTGACTGTTGGTGATGATAAGGTTGAGTTTGATATATCTAGATCAATTAAGCAACTTTCTTTTGAGGATTCTTGTTGCAGGATTGATTTATTGCATCAGGTAGTGAAAGAAGAAACCATCAAGATGCACTTGGAAGATCCATTGGAAATGTGCTTGGTTGGAAGAGACTCATCAGAATTTGAAGGTGAAGTAGCTGAGTATGCCCGTTTGTTAGAGGCAAACCCAGTGATTCCACCTCAAAATGCAAAAATGGAAAAGCTTGAGTCTAAACCCAAACCCGAAGATTGGAAAGAGGACAAGGCTCCAAAGGTAGAACTCAAACCCCTCCCTTCCACTCTCAGGTATGAATTTCTTGGTCCAAACTCTTCTTATCCCGTCATTGTAAGTGCTAGTTTGAATGAGTTAGAGACAGAGAAATTACTTAGAGCACTTAGAATGCATCGAAAGGTCATAGGATACACAATTGATGATATTAAGGGCATAAATCCTTCCTTTTGCATGCACAGGATTTTGATGGAAGTTGACCATAAACCATCCATTGATCATCAACGTAGGTTGAATCCTAATATGAAAGAGGTGGTTAAGAAAGAAATTCTTAAGTTGTTAGATGCTGGGGTAATTTACCCAATCTCAGATAGTGAATGGGTTAGTCCAGTGCATGTGGTTCCTAAGAAAGGGGAATAACTGCGTGACCAAAAATGAGAAAAATGAACTGATTCCCACAAGGGCGGTCACGGGATGGAGAATGTGCATTGATTATAGGAAGTTGAATAAAGCCACTACGAAAGATCACTTCCCCCTCCCCTTCATTGATCAAATGCTAGAGAGATTAACTGAGCATGCATATTTCTGTTACCTAGATGGTTATTCGGGATTCCACCAAATGCCCATTCATCCTAGTGACCAGGAAAAGACCACATTTACTTGTCCCTATGGCACCTTTGCTTATAGGAGAATGCCTTTTGGTTTGTGTAATGCTCCGGCTACTTTTCAAAGATGCATGACTGTAATTTTTTCTGATTTTATTGAAAACATCATGGAAGTTTTTATGGATGATTTCTCTGTATATGGTACTAACTTTGATGATTGTTTGTCTAATTTGTCTAAGATCTTACAGCGTTGTGAAGAGGTTAACCTCGTCTTGAATTGGGAAAAGTGCCATTTTATGGTACAAGAGGGAATAGTGCTTGGACACTTAGTTTCCTAAAAGGGATTGAGGTGGATAGGGCAAAGATTGAAGTAATTGAAAAATTGCCTCCACCAAGTGAATGTGAAAGGAGTGAGGAGTTTCTTGGGACATGCTTAGGTTTTTACTGGGAGATTTATTAAGGATTTTTCAAAAATTGCTAAACCATTGTCTAATCTCTTAGTGAAAGATGTTCCATTTGATTTTAATACGATTGTTTGCAAGCCTTTTGCAGATTGAAAGAAGCTTTGATTACAACTCCCATTTTACAGTCACCGGATTGGAATCTACCATTTGAGGTTATGTGCGATGCCAGTGACTATGCCATAGGAGCTGTTTTGGGGCAAAGGAAAGACAAGAAGGTCCATGCCATCTATTATGCAAGCAAAACTCTTGATGGAGCCCAAGCCAATTATGCAACCACGAGAAGGAATTGCTTGCGGTGGTTTTGCCTTTGAGAAATTCGGATCATACCTTGTGGGTTCAAAGGTGATTGTGTACACCGATCATTCCGCACTCAAATACCTCATGAGCAAAAAGGAAGCAAAGCCTAGACTTATCCGTTTGGATACTTCTCTTGCAAGAATTCGACTTGGAGATTCTAGACAAGAAAGGGGTGGAGAACTTAGTTGCGGATCACCTATCCAGACTTGAACCACCGGTGAATGAGCAAGGTAACTTGCCTATTGATGATTCCTTCCCTGATGAGCAACTACTTGCCATTTCAAAAGAGGAGGTTCTTTGGTATGCTGACTTTGCGAATTACTTAGCTTGCGGAATTCTACCACCAGAAATTAATTATCAACAGAAAAAGAAATTTTTCTCTGATTTGAAGCATTTTGTGTGGGATGAGCCGTATATCTTCCGGAGATGTGCTGATGGTATCTATCGAAGATATGTCTCAGAGGATGAAGGTCAGAGTATATTGAATTGTTGTCATTCTTCATCCTATGGAGGACATGCTAGTGCCTCAAAGACAGCAGCCAAAGTTCTTCAATCTGGTTTCTTCTGGCCTCATATTTTTAGAGATGCTCGAAACTTTGTTATCTCTTGTGACAGCTATCAAAGAACTGGAAATATATCTAAGAGACATGAAATGCCTCTCAATCCCATCTTGGAAGTTGAGATTTTTGATGTTTGGGGAGTTGATTACATGGGACCATTTCCACCATCTTGTAACAACAAGTTCATTCTTGTGGCGGTGGATTATGTCTCAAAGTGGGTAGAAGCAATACCATCCCCAACGAGTGATGCTAAAACCGTTATGAAGCTATTCAAAAAGATCATATTTCCAAGGTTCGGAGTTCCAAGAGCAGTGATAAGTGATGGAGGTTCGCATTTCATCGAAAGACAATTTGAAAACCTCTTGAAAAAGTACGGAGTGACTCACAAAGTCGCTACACCATACCATCCCCAAACCATGCGGACAAGTAGAGGTTTCCAATAGAGAAATCAAGAGCATATTGGAGAAGACTGTTTCAAAATCAAGAAAGGATTGGTCTTTGAAGCTTGATGACGCTCTATGGGCGTACAGAACAGCTTATAAGACTCCCATTGGTATGACTCCATTTCGGTTGATTTATGGTAAGCCGTGTCATCTTCCAGTTGAGCTAGAACACAAGGCATTTTGGGCCATCAAACTACTGAACTTTGACATGAAAATGGCTGGGGAGAAAAGGAAATTACAACTTCATGAGATTTGGACGAATTGAGGCTTGATGCATATGAACATGCCAAGATTTAAAAGGAACAGACCAAGCGTTGGCATGACAAGCACATCTTGCATCGAGAATTCAAAGAAGGAGATCTTGTGCTACTCTTCAACTCAAGATTGAAGCTATTTCCAGGTAAGCTCAGGTCTAGATGGTCCGGACCATTCCAAGTTCGTCGAGTGTTTCCTTATGGAGCTGTTGAGGTGTGGAGCGAAGCCACAGGATCCTTCAAGGTAAATGGACAAAGGTTGAAGTCTTATCTTGTTAATGAATTTATAGAGAAGGGAGTGACACACAACCTTCTTTGTCCGAGTGTTTCAAGTTAAAAGTGGCAGGGGTTGAGCTTAAGACCATAAATAAGCGCTTCTTGGGAGGCAACCCAAGTTCTCTTCCATTGCAAAATTTCTTTTTCTTTATGTTTTTGCATTTGTTATTTGGATAAATTTAACAAAGTTGCAGGGCAATGAACACTTACTGATGAGTGTATTTCAAGTTGAACCTCTTTTGGGACTTCAAGGCTTCAAATTCCAAGTCCAAAGGGAACAACGATTAGGATGAGGTATGTACCACAACCATAATTCAAACTCTTGCTACCCTTAAAAAAAAAAAAAACAATTCCCGGAACCAACCACGGCCGGCCGTGGTTCCATCATGGCCGTGGTGTTTACCACGGTCGTGGTTTCTGGTAAAAAAAAAAAAAGGGAAGACGCAAAAAACAGAACCAACCACGGCCTGGCCGTGGTGGCCATCATGGCCGTGGTGGCCATCATGGCCGTGGTGTCTAGTCTGCAGAAAACATTAAAAAGATGAAAAATAGAATTGACCACGGCCTGGCCGTGGTTCCAACCACGGCCGTGGTTCGTGTCTGCTGCGTTTTTTTTAACTCCTACGCACCAATCTTTCCCTCACTTACCTCCCACTTCTTCTTCTTCCTCTTTCCCCCACCTCCATTGCTATACACACCAACCTCCATTTCTCACTCCTTCTCTCACAAATCACCCTAAACCTTCCCAAATCCACCCCTAAATTCCATCCTCCACCTCTATTTTACCATTTTCTTCTTCTTCTTCCCCATTCTTCTCCTCCTTCCCTCCATAGCTAACACCACACGTCCCTCCCCTTGCCATTTTACCATTTTTTTCCTCCCTTTCACCACCCATTTTCTTCATCTTTTCCATCATTCCCAACCTCCATAACCCACACCCACACATTCAAACTCTCACATTTGCACCAGATTTCAAATCCCTAATTTTGAAGACGGAAACCCTAGCTTCCTGATTTTCAATAATCTCCTGCGAATTAAGAGTTCATATGGCTAGCAAACGGCAACGTGGGGATCAATCTTCATCTTCCAGAGCCAGAGGCGCTCTTTCAAGAGGTAACTCTCCTGACTCTAACCCTTTTGGCATTGTGTTTAAAAATAGAGAACAAAAAGATAGGTACAATGTGTTAGCCAAAAGAAAAATAGTAAACACTAGGTACCTAGATGACCAAGTTCTAGACACTTTAGGATTGACTGAGAAGATAAATTGGATGCTGGACAATATAGGGTGGAGCACCTTTGCTCGCACTCTTGTTATGTTACATTTCTTGGGCCTACATTAGAGTTTTTGAGCTCTCTTGAGGCCAATATTTTGCAAGGGGAGGGGTGTCAAGATGGCCGAATCAGTTCCTAGGCTATTTAATGTTGATCATGTCCTGAATTTAGAGGAGTTTAACTCCATTTTCTCCTTCTTGGGTGGGTGGGGAAAGACGTTCCCTAGAGAATTTAATGTTGGGAATTTCTGGAGTCAAATAAGCTTTAGTGGAGGTAGCTATGATTCATCCAAAGCTAAGGCCACTGCCTTAGTCAACCCCTGTTTTCGCTATCTCCACCGCATTATGGCTAATACCTTATTTGGCCGCGGGGATAGCGATGGAGCCGTCCGCCAGGACAAACTCCTTTTCTTATGGGCTATGTTGCACAGTGTTCACTTGGACACAGGGTCTCACATGATTCGGCATTTACTCAAAGTTGCCAAGAAAGGAGAGGGTTCAATAGTCATAGGTGGGCTTATCACTGCAATAGCCCACTATCTTGAGTATGACTTGGATGGTTTCGTCGAAGCCGAAGGGCGCAATAGAATTGATCTCATAGCTTGTATAGCTATGAAGATGATTGTTAGGGAGGAAGAGTCATATTGCTTAGTAATTCCTGATCGGCTGCACCCTTTTCCCCTCCCTAACCCTGCTGCCATCTCTGTTAGAAACCCGACAAACTGGCGTGTGCCAGTGGTGGATGAACCTGAACCACTTAACGTTCAGCAGCCTCTTCGTCCACCACCCCAAGGTCGGCCATCTAGGCCTCCTTCCTCTTCTGCAGGTACTTCTTCTGATGCTTTTGATCGGATCTACACTTCCCTTGACGCCATTCAGTGAGCAGGCGCTCATTCGAGCCGACCGGCACACATCCGGTCGAGCAAGCTCGACAGAGTGATGATGGAGCAACTACGAACGGGGCAGCATGGAGACCATGATCCGTGCTATGTATGACTGCATATGAGCCATCACTTTCCACCGCAGTGAGTCCACTTCTTTTTCTTCTCTCTCTGACTTGATGGTTTACATTGGGGACAATGTAAATCTCAAGCTTGGGGTAGGGTATTTACATTTATTTTCATGTTTTCATGCCGCATGCTTAGTTGCATTTTAGCTTTTTCATATTGCACATTGCATTGTGTTGCATGATCACACCATCTTGTTACCCCAGTATAGGTTTGCATCCTCTTGTATGAACATTTTTCGCCAATTTTAAAGAAAGTGAATGTGGAACCCATGTTTTTATTCCTGTGATAGGCAAGTTTTCAAAGGGAGATCTTTTGATAGCAATGGTTAGCGTAAGGTTCTCTATTTTTGAGCTTTTCATTGATTTAGCCACTAAAGGTGAGAATTGAGCCTAATAAGGGGTATGTGCTTTACATTGATGTTAACCCTCTTTTCTCGTTGAGTGAAATTATGTACTCTTGGATTTGGTGCTTTAGAATTTGATTTGAAACCATTTTGAAGCGGAATTATTGGTTGCATGCTTGAATGTGATTAAGGCATCTTAGGTATTTTTCATGGCCTTCTGAACTTATTGTCACATCTTCATCCGCTAGTTGCCCATTTTGAGCCTTATGCATAATTGATTTTCTTGGTACCTATGAGGATACACCGTTGGTAACCATCTAGAACGGTTAATGGAGCAAAAACTCGGCTTGAAGCTTGTGCTTAGAATCATGTGTTTTTGAGTCTTCTGAAAAAAAATAAAAAAAATAAAAAAATAAATGTTGAAATGAATGCTTGACAAAGAAGGAAAAGAAATGAGAAAATTGTTTGGAATTGCGAAGCTATGCTTGTTATTGTATAATACCTTTGCTTCATATATGTCCTAGAGGGTTTCTTGTTACTAGAAATTTCGCTAATCCTTTGTACATATTTTCCTTTCTTTATCCTACCAAAAATCATTCCCATGGCCCCATTACAACCCTTTTGAAAGACCTTTTGATTCTTGCATGCATGCTGATTATTAGTGAAAATTTGGTTTCCTATCAAGTTCATAAAAGTGCTTTTTGAGGAGCTTGAGTGATGTTTCTTTACCCTTACACACTTTGAGAGTGATTAGATGAGTGACCCTAATTGATGGAAAGCATGAATTTAGGGAACCTAAGCTTCTATTGACTGGACATTGATCATCTCTACACTTGGTTGAATGTTTATGCCTATTACTTGCATTCGTTGTTTTTCGGGTTCTTCATTCACCGTCATATTTCAAAGTTCGATTTTGGCCTTAGTGATTGCTTGAGGACAAGCAAAACCTTAAGCTTGGGGTAGTTTGATGCGTGTGATTCCACATCACATTTTGCATATGTTTTGCATACATTTTCATAGTCTTTTATGCATATTTGTTTATTTCATCATTCGTTTTTTCTTTTAGTTCGGATAACTGCGGTTTGGCATGTGTTATAATGCAGGAACGAGGCAAATTGAAGTGGAATGGAGCTAAGCTGAATTGATGTTGAATTAGGGACAAAATGCACCGAAAAGAAGACAAACAGACTCAACCACGGCATGGGTGTGGTCTCCATCACGGCTATGGTTCGAGGGAGTCAAGAAAGAAGAGAACCAGAAGTCCAGACTCAACCACGGCCTGGCCGTGGTGGCCACCACGGCCGCGGTTGAGAAGCAGGGTTAGAAAATTTGGTCCAGAACTGACCACGGCCTGGCCGTGGTTCGGAAGTAGGGTTAGAAAATTTGGTCCAGAACTGACCACGGCCTGGCCGTGGTCCCCACCACGGTCGTGGTTCGCTTGACGAACAGTTTTAAGTGACTTGTTTTCCCTTTTTAAAGGGGGAAGGGATTGTCAAAACAACACAGCAGGCTAAGGCACGAGGAGGAGACCTAAATTGGAGATTTTGAAGCTTGAACAAGGCAAAAGGGGGAGACTCTTGGATTGGAAGAAGAGTTAGAGAAGACAAGAAGGCTTCACAAGAATTATTTCTCTTCTCTTGGATTTTTCTTTTGGTTTGTTTCTGGATATATTATGGTTTGTATTTCAATGAATATGATTGAGTAATTCTTTGTTCTAGGATTTGGTAGTAACCCATTGGAACAATTGACAATGTTTGATGCATGAATTTCTGCCTCTTTAATACTAAGTTTCTCTTGATTTAGTTTTTGGGCACACCAACTGTTTGTGAATATGCCTAGCCACATGTTTGCATGATCTTTGATATTAAGGGAAGAACTGAAAGGTGACTCTTGATTTCAGAACCCTAAAAACTGAACCTGAGCTTTTAAATCACGAAAGTAGATTAATTCTCTTGAGGTTTTCTACTGAATTATCTGTTCTTATTGGATTCTATCTAATGCAATTGTTGTGAAAATAGGAATTGGATTAGATTGGATACGTTATTGTGTTCTGAAAGGAAACAATAATTCTTTAAGATAATTCGCCTTCAAGAATAACTTAGTTTGAGAAGCAAGGAAAGAATTACAAAACTTGTTGATTTCCATTGTGGTGAACCCATATCCTAGATTCCTTAAAAACTGATTTCTTAATACCAATTTCTGTGTTCAAATCCCAAAGTTTATCTTCTTTGTTACTTTTGAATTTTAATTTCTGCGTTCTGGTCTACCATCACAACTTTACATCACTAGTTTGGTCTAGATAATCATAATTAAACTTAATTGGTTGTCATAAACTCAGTCCTCGTGGATCGATAATTTTATTACTTGACGAAATCGTACACTTGCGATTACACCACAACAGTGCCTATTTTTTGCCCTCTTCGGCTGCCGCAACCTTACCTGCCATCTCTCAATCATGCTCATCATAGGACTACTCCAAGAATCGAGCTTCAATAGCAAGACGAAGGCTGAGAGTTTGAAAGGACAAAATAGCCTCCTTCCTACTGCACTAGGCGAGGTGCCGCCCAACTTGATCATCTAGAATATTTAAGTCTACGAAATTCTGAGGATCTGGGTCCTCACGATACAAGCTTATCGAACCACGGACGTCATCAGTCGTAACCCTTTTGCCATGGCCGTCTGACCTACCATCTTCCACTGCCTTCCTTTTGCACCTTTCAGCCAGTTGGGGGGGAACCCTCTACCTGGATAGGTTCCCTTTCCATCACCGAAACTTCAATTGGTGGATGCGAATGGGTCTGAGCAGAGTCCTCAGGGGCATTAGATGGCCCGGTGGCATTCTTAATCCTTAAGGCCTCAAGGATCGCCAAAGCATTCTCAGTGGACATCTCAGCCAAACTCTCTGCAAAACCACAAAAAAAAGGAGTACAAAGAATCAGAATAAAAACAGAAAGAAAACAAAGTAAGGAGAAAAGCATTCAACTAAATGTTGACAATGACCCACGCTACCTAGTATGCCTTAAAGAATGTCATCATTCGGGGCGTCCAATATATCCTTGGTTTGGATCATACTAATTTCTTCGACCCACATTTCAAAGAAATCAACACATTCAGTCTTTTCATCATCCAATTGACCCGCTTCCCCCTCGAATGATTGAATAGGGATACTCCATACTGCTTGACTCTAATACAGATTGAAAATAGGTCTCCCATCTCTGTAACTCTCTTGATATGGAAGGAAAACCTTCTGCCCTTGCCGCAACTAGACTGAAAGCCAAGTTTTTTAAGGAGCATGGGCACCGTGTACAGAGTACCGAGTATGAAAAAAAAAAATATTCCATTCGGACACCTCAACCCAATTGGCCGGCAAATCCTTTCAAAATCCAGACTGTTTGTGTTCACTCTTTGCTTACCGCAAGTGCACGGGTCGCACTTGTAGTTTAGGTAGGAGTCAAATATTGTTCCCACAAGGAAAAAACGTTAAATTAAGTGTTAAGTATAAACCAATAATTTAAGTACTTCTATTCAAGGACTTATAAATTGGAAAATTCATGTATTTGTTAATTATAAGAACTTAAAAACTATTAAATTAATATAAGAGTTAATATTTCAAGAATAGGGATTCCTTTTTCACTCCCTATGTCAATTGTTAACAAGTAATCCTTACGAGCAATATAAATGAAATGGCTAGGTTAGCTTGGGAATCACAATTAGTTAAAAGTCTATGTCTAGGTCAATTAACCCCGCTTCCATTATCTAATTCACTATGTTTCCATGAGAACTAGAGTAAATCCACTCATTAAGATCTATTCCCAACCAATTACTATACATGGTCAATAGGTATATTCCTACCCTATTAACGAATCATTGCATCCAACCCAATTGAATGAAATAGAACATGCATCAATCATACACATGATTTTAAACCCAAATTCCTATGTCTAGGTTCATTAGATTTAAACAAATCAATTGAAAGTTGATCAGACTATCAAAGCATTAAGCACTATATAACTGAATAAAAGCCAAATCATGTATATAACTCAAAGGATTACAAAATTAATCAATATCCATAGGAAGATCCAAAGAAAAACCCTATAACAGCCTAGCCAGTCATGACAAATGAAAATACAACAAGAATAATCATAGTCATGGAGATAGAGATAAGAAAGGAGAAGAAAAAGGAAGAACAAAGCTTAGGGAGATGATCCTTTAAGCTTCAATCCTCCACCAAGGTGAAGAAGGCTTCCAATCTTAGCTATTTCTGTTTCTTTTCTGGCTTCCAATCTTAGCTATTTCTGTTTCTTTTCTATCCAAAAACTCGTAACCCTAGCAGCTGTAATCTATTTCTAATTAATTTCCCTAGAAAATGGGTACACACGTATATATAGGCTGAATAAAACAGTGTCACGCCGCGGCATCCAACATGTCACGTCGCAACGCGCATACAATTAGGTCACTGGCGCCTGAGGCGCCCACTTTTCAATGTTGCGGTGCTCTAGCCTCGGGTTTTATGTACTGAAGCAAGGGAGCACCGCGGCGCCACCAATCCATGTCACGGCGTTGGGTGTTGATCTTCACTTTTAACCTTCTTTTAGGCTTCCTGGTCCAAAGCTACTTCAATTTCTTCCTTTCCATTCTTCATTTGAGACCTGCCTATAACAAAGAAAGTATCAATTCATTAAATTATGCAAATGTACTCAATTTGGTCATAGTTTTGAAAGTATTTGCTCAAGATCACAATGGAAGCCATCAGAATGAAATCAGATATAAATGATGCTAAAACCATCCATTACTGCTTACGAACAAGGACTAATCATGCCATAAAGCATAGATATAGGGTACAAATAATTACACTCTATGCAGTTATCAGTTTGTCCAGCCATTGGGATGAATCTGGGAAGGGGCATCGCTTAGGGCTCGAAGGACGGCGAGGTGAAAGTCATTGAATGGAAGGCGAAGTCTGAACTTCACAAAGAAATCCTCATACAAATACATGAAATGTTCTCCCTCTTGGCGAGTTGAACACACCCTTTTATTTTATGGGGACAAAATTTGGAATTCCCGGTCTTTATCACCCCCCTTGGTCAACATCAAATAGCCCTTAAGTTCATTGAGAAATTCTTTGGGCTGGAAACGGGATATTCGGTTGTAGGCGTCGTTTGTGACCCATGGGAACACCAACCCTGGACCCTAGTGAATACGAATTGCGTTCTCCATGGCCGCTTCCTGTTCTATCAGTTCCTCTCTTTCTGGAACCAGAGCAACATCCGGAACTGGCGCTTCAAGTCTAGCTTCTCCCCTTCTAACCATTTGAGTCCCTGGAAACACACAAAGGCCGCTGGTCAGAATCAGTCAAACCTAAAGATTCATACATGAAAGTGGACAAATAGAGAAGAATGCTCGCAACCATGCATGGGCCTCCACACCCACCAAGGCTAAAGCCTCGGAAGGACACCTCCGCTGCATAGAGTACGAGGGAGGAGGTGCTCCATAGGGCAACTCCATTGAAGGGGAGGGAAACAGTATTCTCACCCCTGTTCATAACATAAAAAAAAAGAGAGGGAAATGTACCCCATTACAGGGAGAATTTAAACTGTTGAATGAAATAAGCAGACAAATTAAAGGGGAGAGGAAGTACCTTGAAGGAAATGGAAGAAACCGGATCACTAGAAGTTTAAATTGTTGAAGAAGAGGGAATAAATTATTCTCCACCACTGAAAGGAATCGTCGAAAATTACTTCAGGCTACTAATTTTGAGAAAAAATAATAAAGTGGTGAAGGGAAATTTAAACTCCTATTTATAGAGACTAGACGGTTAGGGGTAATTATGTCTTAGCAACCCAGATTTGAAAAGATACTCATTATGGCATGTGAAACACTAGACACGTCTGTCCGATTAAAACGTACCATGTGGCCCTCACAGCTATCATGGTAGTTAAGGGGACAGTTATGTAGCAGGCCAATGGACATGCATCCTCAGATAACCTACCCCAGATATTTCCCATGGATCATGAAGTTTGGCCGCATACCTCTGCAGATTAAGGAGCCCTTTGAAAAAGAAACTTTGATGTGGACTGCAGCACCCTTAATGGGGGTTATGGTTGGTGAAAAAGGTCGAAGTCCTCCATCACATAAGGAACCAAGACCCCGGACAGGAAGCTTAAGCTTGCCACTTTGTTGTTCTAACCAATCACCGAGCTGTGGGCAACTAAGTATAGCTATAGGGTAAGCGTTGGACTCACCCCAAATAATGTAAAGCAGAAAAAGAAAAATCAGAGATATAAGATAGATTTTCAAAAAGAAGAATTTTATTAATCTTATTTCATACATCGTCAACCTCCACGGAAGGAGAAGAAAAAGTACACTAAAAGAAAAGTGAAAATAATGTCTGTAGAAGAGCTTAAGGACGGAACCGACATCACCGCTGAGACACTCAACTGCATTGTCATATCCACAGTTCCTCCATTCTCTTCACTGGAACAGAATGAAGCCACTCCATCCCACTTCTTCTTCCCTGCCTCCTTCACAGTGATAATAAAAGGTCAGGTGACCTTCCTAAGAGCAAGTCTAAGAAAGCGGATCACCCTAAGTTGCTCTAAGAGGATCTTTCCTTCCAAAAGGATGGCATTCTTGCATATCCAACCGTATTACGAAGAAGAATGTCCTGGTGCCTCCAAATCACTCAAGAAGGAAGAAGGAAGAGGGGCAAAGTGCCCTCTAGTGTCGCTATGCACTGGTTTACGGAAGCATCACTCCATCCTAACAACATGTCAGATCAAACATCCCCATGTACGCTAGGAGAAAAAGGCTTCTGCCTCCCTAAATGCATAGCAACTTAATATTAAGCCAAGAAAGAAAGGCTCCCACGAAAGAAGTTAGTCGTAGAAAGTCAAACATCTTTAGAAATTTTGGAAGAAGCAAGAAGATAATCTTTGTAGGGGATGAAACCCTCCACCCAGATGCAAAAAGTGAAAGAACCACTCTCTCAAAGAGAATCATCCTTCCTTGGAACTACAAAGTGTTAGCCATGGCAACCATTACCCAAGAGGGGGGGTGAATTGGGTGATGACTAGTTTTAATGCAACTTTGATAAATTATGCATTTTGAATAACTCAATTAATAAATGCAGCGGAATAAGTCTAATAAATGTACAACTATTGAGGATTACTCAAATATAACTTGGGATATATGATGAACTAAGTGAATAAGCTAGATATCAAGTTGTAACAATCAAAACATCAACATATGCAATAAATAAATATATTCTACCAAATACTGAATTTAAAGAGTGTAGGGAAGAGAGAATCAAACTCAAGAATTTATCCTGGTTCAGCCACCAACCACTTGTGGCCTACATCCAGTCCTCAAGCTTAACTTGAGATTTTCTTCACTATCTCCTAGACTTTACTGGGTGCTAGAAAAACCTTTGTACATACAAGAGCACTCCTCACACCTTGGGATACCTCACCCTTGTGCTAGAGCCTCCAATTCTTCAAGCTTCACAGGTGCTTGATGACCTTTACAATGAAGAGCATTCACAACACCTTTGGGATACCTCACCCTTTGTGTTTGAGTCTCACTACAAGGGATACCTCACCCTTTTCTCTTTTGAGGGATACCTCACCCTCTTACAATGATTTCAAGGTGAATAGAAAGAATATAAACTCTCTTGAAGAGTGGATATACAAATTGAAGAACAAAGTATAGATGATAGAAAACTCTCTCAAGAGTGGATAATACAAGTTGAAGCTCAATGGGTATCAAGGATTTACACTCTTAGCTCAAAAACAAAGATTTGGAGAAAAAGATGATGAATTTCGTTTTCAATGTTCAAGGGTAATTTTCAGAATGTTCTCCAACTTGTTTTTGATGCCCAAACACTTTTATTTATAGCCCAATGAGTTTTAGAGCCGTTGGAGGTGTTTAGAAATGATTTTCTATGAAAACTAGCCGTTTATAGCCGTTAGAAACGTTCCTGGGCACTTTGTAATCGATTACAAGCTTCATGTAATCGATTACAAGCTTTCTGGGCACTTTGTAATCGATTACAAGCTTCATGTAATCGATTACAAGTTTTCTGGGTACTTTGTAATCGATTACATACTCTGTATAATCGATTACACGGCTTCTGTCAACGTTGTAATCGATTACATGACTTGTGTAATCGATTACACCATTTCTGGTTTTCAAAACCGACTTTAAAAGGTCATAACTTCTTCATTTCTTATCCAATTAAAGCAAATGCCACTCATTGGAAAGCTCTTTGAGTCTATTTTCATATGAAAGAAGTTTCAGAACAAAACTCAAAGTATTTTGAAAGATATGATCAAAACAATAACCAAAGGTCATATTTTCAAAACTCAAACTTTAATTGGTCATAACTTTTTCGTTTCTTATCCATTTAAAGCAAATGACCAGTCATTGGAAAGATCTTTGAGTCTATTTTCAAATGAGATAAGTTTCAAAGTAAAACTCAAAGTATTTTAAAAGTTATGATCAAAAGAGTAAGTATATGTCAGTTTTGCAAAACACAAACTTGACTATTTTTCATAGATTTGAAATACCACCAAGACTAGCTTTCCAAAAATAGTTTGTTGGGTATTTAAACATTTTAGAAACACTTATAAATATGTTTAACACTTGTTTGAGCTTAGTGTGATTCCTTTTTACCTTTACACAAGATCTAAGTCCTATAAGCTAAGCTTGAAGATGTTGGACTAGATCTTTTACCACCATCACTTCTTGATGTAATCCAAGCTTCCAAAGAAAATCTTCTCTTCAAAACTTGCAAATGCTTGGAACATCTTTTCATTTTCATTCTCCTTGAGTTGAGCATAGTTGTGATCTTTTACTTTCTTGTTGCAATGCTCACTCTTGGTACTTGAACTATCCTACAAAATATTGCTCACTTAACCAAACATAGTTAGTCCAAATTCATAGCTCAATATCTTCATATGCATGATTCATAAATGTATAACTCTAGTTAGTCTAACATGCATACAAGACTTTCATAGACATATCCAATATTAATTCATTTATAACTCATATAACATATTATTGGATATATTATATGATGAATGTTACATATATCTTATTGCATGATTATTAGATAAAGTACATAATCATGCATGATATAATATTTCTCATTAAACACATTTATGTAACATGATCAATATTCTTTTGTGATGCATTTGTTATCTATAAAGCACAAGTATAAAGCATAAGCATCATTCTTTTTGTTTTGTATTTGTCATCATCAAAACTTAACATATTAAATCATTGGGGCAAACCTATTTCCACAATCTCCCCCTTTTTGATGATGACAAATCATTAAAGAAAAAAATGTTGAGCAATATAGAAGAATAGATATTCATGTAAGCATATCAAATAATTAAGCACAAGCACATATTTTTCTTTCCAATTTTCTCTCCCCCTATTTGACATCAACAAAAAGGCTTAGGAAGAAAAGATAATAATTTTCTCTCCCCTTATAGATAAAACTCATGCTGTCAAAAAGGGTAGGATCATCAAAACCATAAACTTCTTCAAGTTATGCAACTCATCACTATCTCTCCTTATTTAATTATATACCTAATTCAAGAAAGGAGAGATGAAATAAGTATGCTTTCAAAATATAAAAGATTATTCATGCAATACTTGTCATATTTTGGTACTTCAACATTTAGCATATGATAGCAATAAGCTTAAGAAATTATGTCTAACATATAATATCTTGCATATCACATCATAAATAAGTACCACTTGATATCACTTGATAGGAGATACAAAATATTCATGTAAGATCATGGAATTAAGGTTTTTAAATAAAAGATCATACAACTTGTCACATATCAAGCATTTCTCAATGAAAAAATCAAAAGATATGAAGCTTAAGAATGTTTACCTTCTTTCATTGATAGAGGAAAAAAGAACAAGAGATGATCTTTGTTGACATATTAATAGTATTAACAATAAAACATTTCATGTCAAATAAAGATGTAAGTCAAGAGATATAAGCAATAATCTAAGAGTTAGGCTCCCCCTCAAAATATGCATATTATCAAGATATAAAGCATAATATATGCATGCCAAGACCATGTAAGCGCATTACCAAAAAGCAAGGCAAAGATATATATATATTCTTAATCTCTCAATCAAAAACCATTTTAAAACTTCTCCCCCTTTCAAAAAGAATTTTATAATAACACATTACATTTCCAAAAGTATTTTAGAAGGGTAGAAGGGTTTTATATTAAAACTACATATTCCTTGAAAATGATCAAACTCAAGTCAAAAAAAGCATTTGAAAGTTCATCTCTTCTTTTTCTCATTAAAAAAGAGCCTTGAAAAGATAAAACACTTTTGAAGAACAAGACTTATCTTTTGAAGTATCAAGAAGAGCTCTATAGAACATTTCAAAAGATCTATTTGAAAACTTTCTTAAATACTATCTCAAGATTTAATAAACATTTCAAAGCAATGAAGAGAGTACTATATTTATATCACAAATCGAATGATTTCTAAATTTTCTAAGACAATTAGGAGATGATAATACTTTCAAGTTCTTAAGACAAGTTCAAAAGATTCTCAAGGATATGGAACTTGAAAAGCTTCTTTCAAATATGATAGGAAATTTTGCCTTAAAAAAAATTTTTTTTTAATCAAATAAGAAATTCTTTTCAAAAAGAACATGATTCTCATAAGTGTTATACTACTAAGAAATCATAGATCAAGAGAATCATAGATATCAAACATTCATCATGATGAAATATGCTATAAGGATCAAAACATGTATAAAACTAATATCATTCACCCTATATGCAATGACAAAAAATAGCAAGTTAATATCCAATTAAGCACTTTGTCAATGCTAAGCATATACTCTTTTAAGATCAATTTATCAACAAGTATCATATAATCCATAGCATATAAGATACCATAATAACTTAGGGATAGAGATACTTATTGAGAGAGTGATGCTTCGTTAGAATGTTCTTCATTTATTGGATTTTTGAGTTTGGGCTTTCTTCCATTGTTCTTGAAGAAAGTCTCCGCTTGTCTCTTTTCATCCAACTCTTCTCTTTGTCCACATATGCTTGACATTTCAATATTTGATGACTATCTTTGAAGCATATAGAGACACTTGCAAGGCTAACTCTAAAAGTACTCTAAAACATAGGTTAGCATCAAATATCATTTAAGCTCATTTACAAGCATAATTTGGGTTGATATATAATGTAAAACATGTACCACATTATCAACCATGAATTGTTAGCTCTAAAGAGAACAAAAGAATGATATATGCACTTGAATCCAAAAACATAGTTTGAGCATTTTCAAGGCAAGATTCAAGTTTATCAAGAAACACATGATCAACATCAAAACTTATATAAGCATTTTGGGGCAAACAATGATCATGTAAGGCATGTAATATCAAGTAAGAAATTTTAGTATGTACACATGCCAATCAACAACAAGAAATCTCTTATTGTAGTGAAAGAATTGAAAAACCATGGAACTATAACTTTTGAATATTTATGATTCATTTCAAGATATACTTCATTAAAAAAATATTGAAGTTTAAAGATAAGTTCAAGGAACAAAAAAAAAATCATTTACTTCTTGTTTTTAAAATATGAACATATCAAGCAATTTCAAACAAGAAGACAAATAACTTTTAACTATCCAATCTCTAAGTAAGCATATAAGCAAATTGAGCATCAAAGAGAGAGGATTAGAACTACTTATGAGCATGTGAAATTTTCATATTTGAATGAGGAGAAATGGTCACAAGCTCAAGAATAAAGATATTGCCATAACATGTCATTCCAAGCAAGTTGTGTGCATATCTAGCATGTTAGCATATGTAAAGACACTTTTAAAACATAATGCTAGAAAAGCACAATTTAAGGCATGTTAAGGCATAAAACAAATATCTACTTATCCAAATATCACATGATATTCAAATTAAAGCATAAGTAAGGATAAAAGATTGATATCACCAAAAGTCTACTCTTTGAGTTTTTGTAGGTGACTCCAACTTCTATGCCTCAAGGCTCCTTGAGAATATTGTGGTTCTCCATGTCTTTCTTTTTATGTTTTTCATCACTTTTGGAGAACTTGGACCATTTTAAGTTTTCTCAACCTCAAGTAGCACGGTTGTTTTTCACTTCATTTGCATGCTTGAGCTAATGGTCACCCTACAACATAATTTAAAGTAATTTCTTTGGTATCCACCAGTTTTGGATCCATAGAGGTTAGTCATTATACCAAACTCATGAGCAAATAAGCATTAAAAATAATAAATGAGTTCACAACGGTATGAGGTATTTCATTTCATTGATCATTAAGCACATACCAAGAGAAAAGGTGAGTAATAGAAGAAATATGGCTTTTTGCGCACTAAAACTCATTTTTAAAGCCTGTGTAATCGATTACAATATGTGTGTAATCGATTACCAACCCTCTGGAATCCATGTAATCGATTACATGTTTGGTGTAATCGATTACCAACTTTCTGGGAACCTTGTAATCGATTACAGGGTTGGTGTAATCGATTACATGAGTTCTGGAAACATTGTAATCGATTACATAGTATGTGTAATCGATTACACGCTCTCTGACTTTGCTTGGAACGCTTGGCAGAGCCTCTGTAATCGATTACAGAGGTCTTGTAATCGATTACAAGCATGCTGAATTCAGTTTTTGCACTTCAAACAGTTAGGGTCCGAACTCAAAGTTTTCAAAATAATTCCAAAACTTTCCAAAACAATTCCAAACATTATGTAAGCATAAAAAAACTGACCAGTTCTTGATTCAAAACTTATGTTTATGCAAAAACTACAAATTATGCAGAAAATTATAACTTTATGCAGCAAGAGTTATGATTTATCTAATATGCCAAGTTCTAATATATTTTTATCAAATGTGCTACTTCAAACAAGAAGTGAGTTTATCTAGCATATTATCACATGTAAAAAATGTATAGAAAATTTAAAGCATAAAAAGCATCCATAGTCATAGAATACCTTATTATCAAGAGATATGCAAGGTGGTGAGTAAAGGTGTAACAATAATACAATCATGTGCTATATATAATATTCAAATTTTATCAAGTACACATGATTCAAATAATCACTTAAGGCCTACAAGGAATATACCTCAAATTCATTGACTTTACAAGTGAATGTGCATAAGAGGTAGAAACTTTTGATACCTTAGCCTTAGTGATCAAGGAAACTCCTTTCCTTACCCATTGCTTCTCTTTTGGTGTTTTGAACTTTGCAAGTTCCACATTTTGTACTTAAGAAGCTTTGGTTGAAGTCATCTTCCTTCTTTGATCAAAACATCTACCAATGGGCTTTGGAAGTATTTCCTTTGATGATTCCTTTTTCCTTTGATCAATTAGTCCATCATTTTGAGAAGTTTTCTGCATAATTGAAACACTAGGAGGACTTTTTGGTACCCACTTCATCTTGGGTCCTTGAATGTTAGTATTAGGGCATTTAAGGTCTTTAGGAACCCATACCATATTATTTCTCATATAAAAATTTCTTCTATAATTGCACAAATGAGAAATATGTCCTAGATGACCACAAAAATTACAAACAAGTGAATTCAATGATGGCTTGGTCCTTTGAAGATCATTTTTGAAAAACTTGAGCCTTTGGTTGTTATTACATTCTAAACTATTTTTGTCATAAGCCTTGCTTGAATTTTCATGTGGAATAACATTAATTTTATTCTCATTAACAAGCATAGGATGTAAGCAATTAAAATCATTAGCCTTGGCAAATTCAGAAAATAAGTCCTCAACTTGATTTTCTAAATCAATGCACTTTTCACAAGAAGTTGAGGTTTCAAATTTCAAAGACATTTCCTTATTGAGAAAAATATATTCATTTTTCAAAGTCTCAATTTCAATTTCAATAGAGGAAATGTTTTCCAAACAAGATGAGTTTTTCTTTTCTAAATTCAACAAGCCATCATACAATTCATCATATGCACATTGTAGCTTATCATAGGAAGGACCATAATCAAGATAGGCATTATTTACCTCAAGGTTCTTTGGAGTCAAGTGGGAGGTTGTCACAATTTCTTGCACTAATGACTCTTCAAGGGAATCACCATCTTCCTCATTGTTGTCCATCAAGAATTTGAGAATATCTTCCTTCTCAATTTTATTTTGCTTTGCCTCTTCTTCAAATTGAGCACCATCATCACTAAGAGGCATTGAACTCATTTTCTTGCTTTGAACATGTTCTTGAGGACATTTTTCAACATTGTCTTCCTTTAAAGACTTTTGCTCTTCTTGCTCTCTATATACAACTTTATGTACAAAATCATCATTAGCAAGATAAATAGAATCAAGAGCATTCCATATATCTTTAGCACTAGAGCAACTCTTAATTTTAGCATAAGCATCATCATTTAAACTACTTCTCAATATTTGCATTGCTCTAATATTCAAGGAAAAATATTTCTTATCATAGTCATTCCAAGTTTGTTTTGATTTGCATGTAAATCCATCAAGCATAATATCCCACAAATCAATATCAATAGATTGCATATAAATTTCCATTCTAGCTTTCCAATAACGAAATTCACACCATCAAAGAATGGTGGTTTATTAATTTCAAAACATTCCATTTTGAAAAGCTTTTAATGGTTGCCAAACAAATAAAGATCTTTAACTCCAAGCTGTTAAGCTTTTACCAGAGCACGAAGCTCTGATACCACTTGTTAGCCATGGCAACCATTACCCAAGAGGGGGGGTGAATTGGGTGATGACTAGTTTTAATGCAACTTTGATAAATTATGCATTTTGAATAACTCAATTAATAAATGCAGCGGAATAAGTCTAATAAATGTACAACTATTGAGGATTACTCAAATATAACTTGGGATATATGATGAACTAAGTGAATAAGCTAGATATCAAGTTGTAACAATCAAAACATCAACATATGCAATAAATAAATATATTCTACCAAATACTGAATTTAAAGAGTGTAGGGAAGAGAGAATCAAACTCAAGAATTTATCCTGGTTTCACCACCAACCACTTGTGGCCTACATCCAGTCCTCAAGCTTAACTTGAGATTTTCTTCACTATCTCCTAGACTTTACGGGTGCTAGAAAAACCTTTGTACATACAAGAGCACTCCTCACACCTTGGGATACCTCACCCTTGTGCTAGAGCCTCCAATTCTTCAAGCTTCACAGGTGCTTGATGACCTTTACAATGAAGAGCACTCACAACACCTTTGGGATATCTCACCCTTTGTGTTTGAGTCTCACTAAAGGATACCTCACCCTTTTCTCTTTTGAGGATACCTCACCCTCTTACAATGATTTCAAGGTGAATAGAAAGAATATAAACTCTCTTGAAGAGTGGATATACAAATTGAAGAACAAAGTATAGATGATAGAAAACTCTCTCAAGAGTGGATAATACAAGTTGAAGCTCAATGGGTATCAAGGATTTACACTCTTAGCTCAAAAACAAAGATTTGGAGAAAAAGATGATGAATTTCGTTTTCAATGTTCAAGGGTAATTTTCAGAATGTTCTCCAACTTGTTTTTGATGCCCAAACACTTTTATTTATAGCCCAATGAGTTTTAGAGCCGTTGGAGGTGTTTAGAAATGATTTTCTATGAAAACTAGCCGTTTATAGCCGTTAGAAACGTTCTGGGCACTTTGTAATCGATTACAAGCTTCATGTAATCGATTACAAGCTTTCAGCACTTTGTAATCGATTACAAGCTTCATGTAATCGATTACAAAGCTTTCTGGCACTTTGTAATCGATTACATACTCATGTGTAATTGATTACACGGCTTTGTCAACGTTGTAATCGATTACATGACTTGTGTAATCGATTACACCATTTCTGGTTTTCAAAACCGACTTTAAAAGGTCATAACTTCTTCATTTCTTATCCAATTAAAGCAAATGACCACTCATTGGAAAGCTCTTTGAGTCTATTTTCATATGAAAGAAGTTTCAGAACAAAACTCAAAGTATTTTGAAAGATATGATCAAAACAATAACCAAAGGTCATATTTTCAAAACTCAAACTTTAATTGGTCATAACTTTTTCGTTTCTTATCCATTTAAAGCAAATGACCAGTCATTGGAAAGATCTTTGAGTCTATTTTCAAATGAAATAAGTTTCAAAGTAAAACTCAAAGTATTTTAAAAGTTATGATCAAAAGAGTAAGTATATGTCAGTTTTGCAAAACACAAACTTGACTATTTTTCATAGATTTGAAATACCACCAAGACTAGCTTTCCAAAAATAGTTTGTTGGGCATTTAAACATTTTAGAAACACTTATAAATATGTTTAACACTTGTTTGAGCTTAGTGTGATTCCTTTTTACCTTTACACAAGATCTAAGTCCTATAAGCTAAGCTTGAAGATGTTGGACTAGATCTTTTACCACCATCACTTCTTGATGTAATCCAAGCTTCCAAAGAAAATCTTCTCTTCAAAACTTGCAAATGCTTGGAACATCTTTTCATTTTCATTCTCCTTGAGTTGAATAGTTGTGATCTTTTACTTTCTTGTTGCAATGCTCACTCTTGGTACTTGAACTATCCTACAAAATATTGCTCACTTAACCAAACATAGTTAGTCCAAATTCATAGCTCAATATCTTCATATGCATGATTCATAAATGTATAACTCTAGTTAGTCTAACATGCATACAAGACTTTCATAGACATATCCAATATTAATTCATTTATAACTCATATAACATATTATTGGATATATTATATGATGAATGTTACATATATCTTATTGCATGATTATTAGATAAAGTACATAATCATGCATGATATAATATTTCTCATTAAACACATTTATGTAACATGATCAATATTCTTTTGTGATGCATTTGTTATCTATAAAGCACAAGTATAAAGCATAAGCATCATTCTTTTTGTTTTGTATTTGTCATCATCAAAACTTAACATATAAAGCACAAGTATAAAGCATAAGCATCATTCTTGCATATCCAACCGTATTACGAAGAAGAATGTCCTGGTGCCTCCAAATCACTCAAGAAGGAAGAAGGAAGAGGGGCAAAGTGCCCTCTAGTGTCGCTATGCACTGGTTTACGGAAGCATCACTCCATCCTAACAACATGTCAGATCAAACATCCCCATGTACGCTAGGAGAAAAAGGCTTCTGCCTCCCTAAATGCATAGCAACTTAATATTAAGCCAAGAAAGAAAGGCTCCCACGAAAGAAGTTAGTCGTAGAAAGTCAAACATCTTTAGAAATTTTGGAAGAAGCAAGAAGATAATCTTTGTAGGGGATGAAACCCTCCACCCAGATGCAAAAAGTGAAAGAACCACTCTCTCAAAGAGAATCATCCTTCCTTGGAACTACAAAGAAAAGGGATATAAGGGAATACCAGCTTCAGTGTAAACATTCCCTATTTATAGAGAGAATGAAGTACTCTGATTGGCTCCATGAAAGGTGAACTGATCCCATGATGACAGCCACATTAAACGCTCCCAGCTTTTGATTAGTCACAGGAGCAACGGGCAAATAGGAAACAGTACAAAACTGATATCCTCAAAGGATATTTAATTACCAGTGAAGTCAAAGCAATAGTTTTTAAGAGAATCACAGACTGTTACCACCTATAGTTTCAAAGATTGTATTCAGAGTTTGCATAAAGAATCCCTAAGGGAATCCTGAGAATTAATACTTGGGGGCAATAAACTAGAGGGACATAACAGCATGTCACGAACACCGATATTTCGCGTAAAACATCTTGGATCCGATGTTAATTTTTCAGACTCTTATGTTAATCGCATGCTTGGGTGATTTTGTTGGAACTTGACACTTGGCTGTCCTTCCAAGCGCCAAGCTGGGGGCAACTGTTCTGGACCATAATTTGGGATCTCGTCTAGTTGGATCAACCCGACACACATATAACCGTACTCCACCCTAGACGATGTAGCTAAGGCCTTGAAGGTAGTCTGAACCTCGGAGCCATGCATGTTGGGCCATAATATCAAGATTGCTAGATATGAGCATAAGATATATTCATAAATATCCGTAACTATCAATCATCTACTTATGATATTATAGGACTCATAACTGCCTCAGATAGATAAGTAGTTCTTATATTAAGGGCTCCTAACTTATAGGGGTTCACTCCCAATAATAATGAGAATGTAATTTTTACCAGGATACTAATCCTAAATACTTACGTTCAACACATATTGTATAAGGATTATATACATGTTCTATAAATACCAAACTAAGTAGCCTTAATTAGATACCAGTAAATTACTCACTAAATACTACCTTACTTGTACACAACTTAACTTGAGTGTTGGAGTCCATTTGCAGGTACTCACCCCCTTGTTTTGACATGCTCGGCCGTTGCTGCTCAAGGAGAAAACCATTGTCACGTGCCTATCTCAAGTACCCTCTGAATTCACTTCAGAACAGGCCTCACATTTTCATGTCTTCGATTGTTTGCTTCTACTTTAGGTGGTTAAGCTTGAGATTGGTTAACTTCAGCCTTTGATGGTTAACCCTTGTCATAGTTTGGCATTCTTGATCATTGTTCCCACATTTGGGATTACTTCATATTTGGAGGCCTATAAAGTTTCGATTTTGAGTGACATATGACCGATGATATTTTGGCATGTCGACTTATTTCAAATTCAGTTTTATCTTCTTTTTCACCGATGTTCATTCTAACATGATTCATTTGCTTAGGACGAGAGCCATGGAGACACTTGAAGTAAAGCTACAAACCACGACCATTACCAACATTTTTAGATTTTACAAACTTTCTTTTGTTGGCTGATGTGATTACAATTTGATTCATTGTATTTTGTATCTTTTTTCCATTGTATTTTGATTTTTATTGTAATTTTTTCATTGTTAAGTTGCATTATACTTTTCATCCCGAGGTGGAGATGCTAAGTATGCATCCTCTAGCGCATGCAGGGACTATTAGAAATATGTGTTAGTTGATGATTAATTGAGATACTTACATTAATTACATACTCATGTAATTAGTTATTAATTAGTTACTTTTTACATTCTATAAAAGTCACAGTATTACCTTATTGTATACACTTTACATTTTTATGTAAATTTTCATTTCTTATTCTTTTTGAACTCTCATTTCTCACCTCTCTATCATGTTTTCCGATAATTGTTTTTGTTTTTGATTCATTGGAAATGGTAGGTATAATTTCTACCCAAATCCTACCCACTCAGCCACCTGAGTTAATTCGCTAAATTGATTGTTTATCATTTATTCTAGTGCCTGTGGCTACGTGCTATCTATGCAATGCTAATGACTACAGGGGACCAAGTATGCAAATTTTAGTTAAAAAGTTTTAGAGCTATAATAATATTTCCAAAATTTTTTAGTAAAATTATTTTATGTTAAAAATTTATAATGATACTTTTAAGTTGAACTTAGAGACGAAATTAAAAATGCTTAAAATCGTAGAGATTTCATGACTTTGTACTTAGATGATCACTTACATATATTGTATAAATTCATAGAATGATTCTGTTGTATTTGAATCAATCGTAAGAGATGAAAAAAAAAAATAGAATAGTAAAAGGTGCCATTATTTTGATTATTAAAAATAGGATAAGATAGAATAGAATTGTTAGATTTTATTTCATTTCATACCCTTTTATTTAATTTTTCTTTTCACCTAAATTAGAGGATAAATAATAGAAATAGATGAAACTTATAAAATTATACATTTGTCGTTAATCCTAAGATTTAGTACATTTGAGATAAAAGCAATATAAAATTAATGAACTTATAATTTGTGCCATGCAATTCACTTTTACTAAAATTTTAAACAATGCCATGAAAATTTTATACTATTTCATCTAAACAATAAAATAAGAATTTTATTTCTTTTCATTTCTATTATATATTATTATATTTCACTTTATTTTATTATATAACTATATTTTATTAAAAGATAAATCTTCTCATATAATTTTTTACATAATAATATATAAAAAAATTAAATAAAAAATTATTAATAAAATTCAATAAAAATTTATAAAATTTCTTTCATAAACTTTATATCAAGACTCTCTTTATAATATTCTTAAATAAAAAATCACATTGCAGTAGATACATGTCATTTCACTGTCCATAAAATATTCAAAAGAATAGTGTCTTTGCAAATTGAAAAATATTAATCATATATTTTTGTTAGGGGTATATGACTATTCATATATTTTTTAAAAATATAATTAAATAAAAAATAAAAAAATATAATAAATAATATTAAACAAAATGTGAAAAGGAATATACGTAATAATTGATATAACAATATAAGATTCCTTGCAAACTTGGTCTCTCACTCTCGTAGTAATTAGCATTGCATAAATAGCACGCAGACACCCCGATTGTGAGTGTGAAGCGCCACCCTCTTACCCCAGCGCCATCCTCTGTATCTCCCGCAATAACTGGTGGCTCTCTCTTTCTTTCTATTCTCTCTCTTGCTTTTACTCTCTCTCTCTCGATGACCCTTTCTAGCGTCGTTTCCCATAGCACTCTCAGTCCCCCACCACTCCTCTTTTCCATTCTTCTTCTGGTGATTTTATCTGCACACATCAGACCCCTCATTCTCTCTCTCTTCTATTGAGCTAAAGTTCCTGGATGAGATATTCTTTAATTCATTAATTTCTATTAGTCTGTTTATGTTTTAAGTGATTTTATCTTTAGGCCCATATGTTATCTGGGTTGGTGCATTGTGGCTGAATTTATTTTGTTGATGAAAAAAATGGAAATTTGGAAGATGGGTGATGAGTTTTAGTGGTTTAAAAGTAAAGATCATGGGATAGAACTTTGCCTGCCAATGATTGCCTCTGCACACTTTGGTTTTATATTTTTCCTTGTAGTTTGTGTATTAAATTATCAATTAATTTTATTCTTTGTGCTTTGTGTGTTATCTGGGTTGTTGCATTCTGGCTGAGTTTTGGACTTTTGGTTATATAATATATATTGACTTTGTTGATCAAACGGAGGTGGAGGTTTGGAAGCAAGGGAGATGAATTTTTGTGGGTTTTTTTTACCCCTCTTTTTAGAACATCAACAATAAAAGCCAAGTTGTATATCACTATTTTTAAAAATTATTCACCTATTTTCGTTCTTTTCAGTCATCACTTTCTCTCTTGATTTTCATAACTATTGCTGTATTTGAAATGTAGATTGCATTTTTTATTTCTCAAATCTAACTTTTGGTCCAAGAACATATTTGGAGTGCCTGCCATAAGTTGCATTCGACTGGATTTTCGGGGTATGGAGAATGATGCTTAGAAGTGTTGGTTTATTTTTTGCTTGGTTGAAATATGGTTTGAAATCTTTGTTTAGGAATTTTTAATGTGATTCTTGGTTCCATCCATTTCTGTGTGGCCATCACTCTAGTTTTTAATTTTTTTCAAGCCGTTGTCCTTACATTGTACTGCTTTATAAATTGCCTTCTTCTATGATAGCGTCCATGATGTGAGAATACTATGATGAAGTCTGTGCTATATGACTGCCATTCTTATGCTTAAAATTTCAGATTAAGTACTTATATATCTAATGCATTTTTACATCTCTATTTCTTCAAGTTTTTCAATTGATGATTATGATGCATACTGAATGACACAGGTTCTCTAAGGTCTTAAACAATCTTGAAGGTTGAAACCCACTCAGAAGGGACATTATCTGTGAGGAAATGTCTGCATCATCTTTAATAGAGTCTCTAGTTCTTCAACTCCATGAGATCTCAGCTGTCAAATTTGGCAACTTCAAGCTGAAATCTGGCATCTCCTCACCAATCTACGTAGACCTCCGCCTCATTATATCTTACCCTTCCTTGCTCCAGCAAATCTCTCAAACCCTAATCTCCTCTGTCTCTTCCACTTCCTTTGACCTTGTGTGCGGTGTCCCTTACACTGCCTTACCCATTGCCACTTGTGTCTCTCTCGCTCAGAACATCCCCATGGTCATGCGCCGCAAGGAAATCAAAGACTATGGCACTGCTAAAGCCATTGAAGGTGATTTCAAGCCTGGCCAAAGTTGCTTAATAATTGAGGATTTAGTTACCAGTGGCACATCAGTTTTGGAAACAGCTGCACCGCTACGTGCCGTGGGGTTGAAGATTAGTGATGCTGTTGTTTTGATCGATAGAGAGCAAGGTGGGAGAGAGAATTTGGAGGAGAATGGCATCAAGCTGCATGCAATTATTAAATTGACTGAAATGGTGAAAATTTTGAGGGATCATGGGAAGCTTGATGAGGAGATGGTAGGGATTGTTATGAGATTCTTAGAGGAGAATCGGAAGGTTGCTGCTTTGGCAAAGGTGGAGAAGCCTACAACTAGGGTCAAGGTTTTGTCATTTGGGGAGAGGGCTAAGTTGTCGAAGAATCCAACAGGAAAGAGGTTGTTTGAGATAATGGCTGAGAAGGAGAGTAATCTGTGTTTGGCTGCAGATGTTGGAACTGCAGCTGAATTGCTTGAAATTGCTGAGAAGGTGAGAACTTGGTAGTTCTTTTGGGAAAACCTCACATTACATGGTAGCAAATCTTTTTTAGGGACAAGTACTACTTTGTTCACTTGGGTCATCAGCTTTCAGAATTTGTTGTGGAATATTGTTTTCTCTTATCTTATGTACAGTGAAAGAGTTAGATAAGGTTCTTAATCTAAAAAATGGATTGAAAATTGAAAAAATCCTGTTGTCTAGCTTGTTATCATCAGCTAGATTGTCATTAGAAGTTTGGTCCATAGTTGTAAGAACCGGCCCGGTTAGTCTGACCGGAAAACCCATGACCCGGCCTCTAGGCTGGTCCAATTCTTAACCACAATGGGTTTTCTCGACAACCCATTGAAATCCATTCAAACTCAAGTGACCTGGTGACTCGCCCGGACATATTGACCCGAGTTGAACTAGGTTCCTACCTTTTTTTTAGGTTTCAAAAAGACAACTTTTATGATTTGAACATGGTACCTTGAAGACCCTTTTGATGAAATGCATTTTGCCATTAGACCACATGTTCATGTCAAGTACTGTTCTCAATTTTTTAATTTATATTATTATTTAACAAATTCAATTTTAAAAATTGAAACTAGATAATTATCATTGCTAGTTTGGTTACATTATTAGTACTTTTTTTATATAATGTATTTTTTCATGTAGTATTTTTTTTATATAAAGTACTTTTTTATATAGTATATTTTTTAAATATTTATTATTTATCTAGGTTTTTTGGTTCAACCACTTAACCTGCGATCAGACCGCTGACTCGTTGACTTGGCCTTTTCTGGTCCGGGTTATACAACTATGGTTTGGCCATAATAATAAATTTTCTTTTGACTAATTTGGCTGGTTTTCTCTATCAGGTTGGACCTGAGATATGCTTGCTGAAGACTCATGTGGATATTTTGCCAGATTTTACTCCTGATTTTGGCTCTAAGCTTCTCTTGGTATAGTGCTAAAAATGCCCTATTTTGTTCATACATATCTTTTTTTTCTTTCAAGATAGAAGAAGAAACTTTTCCATCCTAATATTATTGACAGTTGTGCACTAGAAGATTTGTTAGTATTTATTAGAGAAGAATGCTGATTTGGAAACAACCTAACTAACTACCCTCACTGGATAGTTAACATCTCACTGAAGATCTGGAACTTGACCATCCTATCTAACTATTTTGAGAATCTTGATTGATTCTCTACTCTAATAATAAAGTAGGTATTAGTGCAACAGTAGGCTTATTGTGTAGAATTTCTCTTTTGCTTTTAAGTTCTTGGTATTTGAGATTACCTCTTTCATGAGGGTTCACCTAATTTAAAGCACTTAAGAAGCATACCCTATCCTTTTGGTTTTAAATATAGAGTAAGTTTAGAAGGGAAGAAAATATTTTAAAGGAAAACTAAACAGGCTCAATTAAGCAGAAATGTTTGAAGAAGAGAAAACTTGAAGGAGTTCTGTCTTGAGGAATAAGACATTACAGTACTCTTTTCAGAAGGGGTGTATTTGAGTCCAGAATTCTAATTCACCAATGATTGTGGGTTTGATATAGGGTCATTTCTTTCTACACTAATTAGGTTGATAACTAACTTATTTCTTTAGTAAGGTCTAGTCCTTTCTTATTTGGTTTTAAAGAAGTTCCAGCAGATTGATGAATTCTCTTTTATTTAGGTAATTGGTATTGCAGCTTCTTTATTTATTAACTACTGTAAATCTCCTTCCGCCTAATTGTTATTGGATTAGTGAAATAAGTGGAATAATAAGGACCTAGTGGAGGGTTATTCTCTTTCTGAGCTCTTGGACATGCAAAGTGCAAACAACTAAAGAGTAACCAAGAAAGAGGCAAATCATCCTATAATTCAGTTTATTAAAGGTCCTGGTAAATTCCAACTAGGAACTTCTGAGGGGAAGTTAGTTCAGCCATAAGCAAACACAGTCAAATTACCTAGTTATGGATGATGGATTTAATGACCATAAGTCCAAGTGGAGTCCCCTAAGTATCAATATTATAGATTCTTGTGTCAGGTTCTGTTCAAGAGGAAATTACTCAAGACAGATCATTACAAGGATACTTAACCACATACAACCTTCCTCATTGTACAGTACAGTCACTGGCTGTTAACATGAGGATACATTAAAACTTCTGCTGGTTCATATTTGCATTTTACAGATAGGAAAAGGGCTCCTCAAATTCATTACAACACAAAAACTCAGAAATTCTCTGCCAGCATGGCATTACAGTTTCAGTTCTGACTAGCAATATCTCACTTAGTTTCCTGTTCTGGCTAGCCTGTAAAAATGTGAGCTACAACAATGAGAATACACCTCAGTATGTAAATAAGATTATTGCAGGATCAATGATTCCTAGAGAGTATCCATCATGCATTTTAACCACAAAAGTTCAGCAACTATCAACCATTAGCAGCAATAATTCCAGAGTCAGTCCAAGCAACCCTCCAGCATGTAATTTCTGGCCAGACTAGGATAGATGTCCTTTTCAGGGTCTACCTTATCCTCAAAGTCCATGAGTCCACATGCACCAACTGAATTTATGGAATTCACATTACAGAATACATAGATGCATACTGAATCAGTAGTTACGGAAATAAAACAGTAAGTATGGCTAGTTAGATAATCTTATCTACATACGTGCGTTTATAAATTTCTAGTTGGCTTAAGTATTGGTTCTCAATTTATCCCTTCCAGCCTCTTGCCTTCCCTAGTATCACCCCCTTTCTCACCTTGAATTCAAGGTTTTATTTCTTCCTCTAGCTGACTACAAATTTGTGATCCCTCTAGCTGAGTTTAGGTAACTTGTTTTGTAAGGTGCTGTCTCTAACTTTGGAATTTCCTTACCTCGAGTTCAAATTTCAGGTGTTGCATGCATAGATCCCTCTCTTTCTCTTTTACTTCGGTCTCTATCTATCTCTTCCTCTCCCTTCTTAACTTTGGTACCACTCCTTGCACGCAAGAAGGGGCTAAGGGGTTTGGTTATGTGTCACTCCCACTAGTCACGGTGATGCAGCCCAGGGATTATTTAAAATTAAGGGTTGGATGGATAGGGAATTATGGAAATAGGCTGGGTAGGAATTCAGAATAAAAAGGTTGTGTGTGGGAGGAGTCCACCTCCTTGGACAGAAATCTGATAATATCAGAATTCTAATCCAAAATTGAAAAGAAACAACAGAATATTATATTCTGAATATACTTCACTGAATTCTCAATTTTTCATTCTCAACTCTGTTCAAAATTACATAGAGAATCACTATTTATAGACCAAATATGTATCTAGAATTGACTGGACTCTTAAGCGGCTTAATTAATGACTTTTGACTGACTTTTGGACTACTTTAATTAATTAGACCCCTAATTACGAGATTACTTAATTAACTACACAAAACCATACCCTTTAGCAGTTCTAAACCTTAATACAATGAACAATGACTCTTGAGGAGAAAAATATCTATTATTCTTAAATAATAATCAATTTTCTGCATCACACCGGTTATGCTAGGTGCCCTAATTATAAAGCTTATCTTTGTATAATCCTGTCCAATACTCGTTGGACCGTAGCTCCACTTCTTGCTACTTGATTTAATTAATCATTTCTTATGTTATTTGATGCAATAGTTATTCATGTTGGTAATAAACTTTGATTTCTTCTCATATTCCCTTTAGTGCACTTAATTTTTGCTAGTTACTAGATTAGTAATTGATTCTGCCCCCTGCTGGTGGCAATAAAATCCATTAATTTTTAATCCATCCAATCCATTTATATTAAAACCAATCCAGTCCATCCAATTAAAATGATATATCTTATTAGATTGGATCTAATGGATTAAATTTAATTATGAATGGTTAGTAATCCAACCAAAACATGTGGGGCCCGTTTGGTGGCCAGTATAGGGGAGGTAGGATAGGATAAGCTATCATATCTTACTTTAATCTATAGTTTGGTGAACCAATAGGATATGATATAGTTATCCTGTCAGCTTATCCTATCCTATTCACTAGTTAAAATTTTATCCTAGGAGTGAGGCTGGGTTAGAAGCAAGTAGGATAGGATATCATTTTTCTTTTCCACTCCAGCCCTCCATTAACCTACACCCATTAACCAACCTTCATCACCTTCATCCTTCACCTTTTAACTATCTTCCACGTGAAACCTCATCCAAACCATCACAAACACTACCCATCCACCGTCCCAACCGAGACCACCACGGTCCAACTCCTCACCTCCATAACCAACGTTCAACCTCCACCCAAACAAACCTCTACATCTCAGCCACCAAGCCTGGAATCACCGACCGCCACTGTTGTTCCCGCTGCCACTGTCGCAGATCCGTCCATGTTGCGCACCAACACCGCGAGCCACCGTCGGGTCGCTCCTCCACGTTGCAGATCCGAGGCCACCATTGTTATCCATGCGCCATTCGTGCCACCTGAGACTGCTCCTTCACCGCGAATCAGCCACCTCTTCACGCAGCAGCCGTAGCAACCCAAGCACCATGCCTCCCTCCAAGTCTTTAGTCACACACAGATAGTCCTATCTCCTTTACCTTTCTGTTTCTTGCTTTCGTTTTTATTCTATCTATTTTGTGCAGTTTTTTTATATAATTTTTTATAATTTAAATGTACAAAATGTAAAAAAAAAGTTTATTTTTTTTTAAAAAATATGTAATTCTGATATAAGGGTATATTTGTTATTTGCATATAATTTATATCATATCCTGATAATATTTGGTTTACATCAAATACAAGACAAGATAACATAATGCTATCATGTTGATTATCTAGTGGACATCAAACATCAGATAAGATAACAGCTTATCCTGCTCATATCCTATTCTACTCTTATCCTGCTTTCTTATCCTATCCGTTCTTATCCTATCCTGACCACCAAACGAGCCCGTATTGGATATCCAATGGATATCCAATTAAAACCTATCTAATGGATATCCAATATATTTTATGTTTTTTTAGAGAGAGAAACATATTTTAGAGAGAGAATAAAATGTTTTTAGAGAGAGAAACATTTTTTTAAATGAGTGGTTTGGATATCCATCCATTCAATCCATTAAAATAGATTAATGGATGGATTGAATATCCATCCATAAAATTAGGTCATGGATGGATTGGATAATATTAAACATTTTATAATGGATCTTAAATGGATTAATGGTTTATTTTGAATCCATCCATTACAATCCGATCCAAAATCAAACCAATCCATCCATTTGACACCCCTAGCCCCCCTTTTCTTTTTATATATATATAATGATCCCTTATCAAACTATGAAGCTGTTAAAAGTATATGAGGGTTCAAGCCCTAGTTTCATTCAATTTGTACCTAAGAAGAAAATTACTCATAACCATTATGGCTAAATAAGATGAATTTTACCAAAATACGTAACATACACACATTTATGTAAATATATAGAGAATTATTCTATGGGATGTTACAGATTTCCTGCCTCTACCTATGATAAGAGTGTTATATGTGACTATGAGCATCATGTGTGATAAGTTTTGAGGAGTTCTTTACATTTCTGATCTAGTTGTGTTTAATGTAAGCTTTATTCTATTGAAGATTGCAGAAAAACATAACTTCTTAATCTTTGAGGATCGTAAATTTGCTGACATTGGTAACACTGTGACCATGCAATATGAAGGGTAAGACTTTGCTCAACTATCTTGGATTCCTTTTTTTGAATTCTTTTGATCTGTTTCTGCTTTTAATATAACTTCTTTATATTCTGTTATCTGCAGAGGGATCTTTCATATAATGGATTGGGCTCATATAGTAAATGCTCACATAATCTCTGGTCCTGGAATTGTGGATGGATTAAAATTGAAGGTCTGTAACGGTAGTCATTCTCATTATATTATCTTGACTATAGCAAGACTTCAATTGATAGCCTAACATGTTTCTTGAACCATACTCAGGGTTTGCCTCGTGGCAGGGGTCTATTGCTGCTTGCTGAAATGAGTTCAGCTGGTAACCTTGCCAAGGGAGATTATACTACTGCCGCATTGAAAATTGCTGAGGATCATTCTGACTTTGTTATTGGCTTCATCTCAGTCAATCCAGCATCATGGCCAGGGGCACCCATTAATCCTTCTTTCATTCAGGCAACTCCTGGAGTTCAAATGGTGACTGGTGGTGATGCTTTAGGGCAGCAATATAACACTCCATATTCTGTAAGTTTCTGCTTGTTGCCATGCATCTTTTAGTCATGCAGAAGTTAAACATGTGCAAAAGTATTTTACTATTATTTTAGTTGTACATTCTTAGGTTGAAAAGAACTTTTATGGAGTAAAAAGGGCAAGGGAAAGGGAGTGGGAGGGTGTACTAGTTTATCATTTTTAAGAGCAGACAGGAGTGTATACCCCTACTTACACTGCATTAAGCATGAAAATGAAGCCGAATTAACAAGAGTTGTTAATATACTATGTCTTGGTAACTAGAGATCATCAAATAAGCTTTGGCCCCTTAAATTATAATATGGGTGCTATGGATATTCTGGGACTAATACCTAAATGTCACAATTACAATAGAGATGAAAAGATGCAAAATGAATTCTTGGTTTGCGTACCTTGGCAATCTAATTTGTTTCTCTAATTATTATTTTTGTTCTTTGGACCTACATTATTTCTGCAGTTCAGAACATCTATTTGTGTTTAAACAATACTGTTATTTCTTTTGTAAGTTGAGTTTATGTATTATCTTTCCCTTAAGGATAACCTAGTTGTGGTAGAGAGATGGTTGTTACCCCACCCACCCCCTTAATTTTCTTGTGTTGAAAGTACATTAATGCAGTATTGCTTTCCTCTTCTTTTCGCTCTTTTCCTCTCTTTTTTTTTTGCCATTTTTCATACTCTACTTATATTTGGGCATACTGATCTTGACAATTCACCAAGCGTTTTTCCAGGTCGTCCATGATAGGGGCAGTGACATTATCATTGTGGGACGTGGCATCATCAAGGCAGCAAATCCTACTGAGGCAGCTCATGAATACCGTCTTCAAGGATGGAATGCATATTTGGCCAAGTGCAGTTGAAGCCTGCATTCCAAGAATAAAAGGATGAGCCAGAATTATGTTTTGTGGGACATCTAACCTCACTTGAAACCCAGAGGAAGATCTTGGGTACAATATAATGTTAAAGACTTTTTTCAATTAGTATATTGAAGTGGTTTTATTTTTTGGACTTTTATATTTTTGCATCAAATAGTGTATATATTTTTTTTTTTTACACTTTATCTAATATTATTTATTATATATATATATATATATATTTTTTCTCATTTAATCACATTTTTTTAAAAATGTATGAACAGTTATACATTCTTAAAAAAGATATATGATTAATATTTTTCTTATTTTTTTTGGTATTAAATGTTTATCATTTTCTATGTTTCATCCCCAAATTTTACCGACACCATGGTCTCCAATGGCACTTGAATACTCGTAATCTTCGAGAAAGAGAATGCAAAAATCAAATTCAAAACTTGTAATATTTTTTTTATATTCAACTTCAACCCACCAGTAGCAAGCATGGATAGAGCAATCGTCCTTCAAAGTAACGCCTAGGTGTGGTAAATTGCAAGAGTCATGCTGTGTTTTTATGAGAGAGGAGAGGTTGGGATTTTTTTAACGAAGGTTAATCTCAAGGATTTGCCAAATCGCACAGTATGTGGTAAATTGGGCATTTATGCCACGTCACAGCCTAAATACTACGCTAGATGTCACATCATATTTGATGATGATATATTATCACTTCCGTTTAGTAATTAAGAGATACAAGGGGATTAAATTGAAGTGAATTTATAAATGTGAGGAGACAAAGTAAGAAAGAAATCAAATGTCAAAGGACTAAAATAAGACTTTAGTTTATATATGTGTATATAGGATAAGGTTTTTTTTTTAAATGAACTTGTAAGTGAACAAGTACGAATGCAATTATTATTACATTTTAGTTGATTAAGATCTTATTATATTTTAGATTAAATTAAAGATAAATATACTCTTATTTATTTTAAAAACAAGTTAGGTTTTGAGGAACTTTTTTAATATATATGTGTTGAAAACTATGTTAGATTCATTGTATAGACTAATCAAATCATAACCAAATTATGTAATTTGATAATTAGGATCTTTGTATTTATTGAAATCGGTCAATATAATTCAGTTTCCATTGCGTAATTTAAACATACGATTTCACAATCTCTATACTTTTCTTTTCTCTATCACAACATGGTATCAAAGCTTAAAAAGGGGCAACCCTAAAACCGTGCGTGCCCGGTGGACCCATTGCCCATTGGTGAATTTTTTTTTCTGACCAACCGTGTTTCATCTTCGGTTTGCTAGTTTCCCTTTGTCATGTTCTCTTTCTGACAGCAGTCCTCTTGTCCTCCCCTGTCTGCTACCGTCAGCCCCTGTTCCCCGTCGTTCACAATTTTTTGACGACCTTTCCGGCCGGTGACCTCATTGTCAGAATTGAATCCTCTTGCTCAGTCAAAACCCAAAGACCCAGCCCCAGCCCACCATTGAACATGCTCTCACGCACTCCCTCTCGCATTCGCGCACAGTTTTCACGTGCACCACTTCCGACGGTGTGTGCCAGTGCATGGGGCCTTGTCTCTAATCGTGACTTGTATCGTTGTGTTCGCTGTCTCTTTTCCGGCCAGATCCTGGCCACCACCACCTCAGCCGGTCATCGAAGCATCTTTGGCTCTCTCCAAGAACTGCTTTGGTACTTTTCCGACCAGATTCCTGCCACCACGACATTAATCACTCACCTGCACATCTCTGTCTCTCTGTCTCTTGGATCTGTTCAGGTACCTTATGCTTCTATTTTTTTTTGGCAATTTGTGTTCTAATCTATGGCCCCCACTACTCTGTCGAATACCATAGACCCATCCACCCACCCAACCAAGACCATCTTGGGCTAAGTATGTAGATTTTTTACAGTGGTTTACACAACGTTAGTCCTCTAGTTCCTCTGCTCCAACAGTTGTCTATGCCGACTTTCTGAAGTGGTTTGAGTAACGTTAGACCTCTAGTTCCACCTCCTTTATTGCATATATTGATACTTCATTTGCTTGTATCTCTTGTTCCCTATCCATTAGTACTTGGGTTTGTGGTTCTAATGCGACTAACCACATTTCTAGTAATAAGACTCTTTTCTCCAAACTTTCTTACAATGGTTATTTGCCTACTGTTACTTTAGCAAATGGTTCTAAGTCCCAATCCCAAAGGATCGACACTATCCATCCCCTCCCTTCACTTTCAATAGACTCTATCTTTTGTGTTCTTAGGTCTCCTTTTAATTTGCTTTCCATTAGTCGTTTAACTCGATCTCTTGATTGTAAGATTACCTTTACTAAAGACCCTGTCATTCTGCAGGACCAGAGTTCGGGTTGGATGCTTGGAACTGGATGTGAGTCCCATGGCCCACTAGCTCTCCAACTCCTCTTGTGTTTACACTATAAAAGATTTTCCTCTCACCATCCATGCACAATTGGGTCATCTTAGCCTTCCCAAACTATAAAAATTGGTGCCCAGCCTTTCTAAGTTTTCGAGTCTCCCTTGTGAGTCATGTCAACTTAGAAAACACACCTATAGTCCATTTCCCGGTAAAATCAATAGTCAAGCGTCATCTCCTTTTGCTTTAGTACATTATGATGTTTGGGGTCCAAGTCGTACTATTTCTACTCTAGGGTCTAGATATTTTGTCACTTTCATTGATGATTACTCTAGCTGCACTTGGTTATTTTTTATGCAAAATCAGTTTGAGTTATTTTCAATATTTTAGAACTTTTATCATGAAATTAAAACTCAATTTGATGCTCCTATATGTATTTTGCATAGTGATAATTCCTGTGAGTATTTGTCTCAACCATTTCAATCCTTTATGGCTTCTTATGACATCTTCACCAAACCTCTTGTGCTCATACCCATTAACAAAATGGGGTCGTTGAATACAAAAATAGACATCTCGTAGAAATAACTCAGACCCTTTTAGTTCATGGTAATGTTCATTTTTGCTCCTGGGGCGATGTAGTTCTTACTACCTGTTATCTGAATAATCACATGCCCTCCTCTGTGCTTAGGTCCCTTACTCTGTTTTATATCCCCATGAACCTCCACATTCCCTACCACCTCGTACATGTGGGTTTACCTATTTTATTCATAATCTTACTCTTGGTCTTGATAAACTATCCGCTCGATCTATTAAGTGTGTTTTTCTTAGTTGCACTCAGTCCCAAAAGGGTTATCGTTGTTTTTCTCCAGATCTCCTATGTTACCTCGTTTCGGCCGATGTTACCTTCTTTGAGTTTGTTCCCTTCTTCTAGTCTCCTTCTTATACTTTTAAGACTATCTCTAAGGTTTTACTTGTTCCTCTTCCTCTTATCGTTGTTAAGTCAGATACACCTCCGACCCCCCGTTTCGAGAAACCCACCATTATTATTCACTCACTCCAAGTATATCATCATCAGCCACAACCACCTCCACTGCCCCTACCTCCACCAGAAGTTGCAGACGTCAATGTGGGCTCTCCTCTGGTACCAATTCCTTTACAAGCTCTGGCACTGCCTCCTAACCTAACCTTCCCATTGCTCTCTAAAAAGGTATGCGGTCTACTCGTAACCATTTTCCTTACTATGTTACTTTGAATTATCATCGCATATCTTCTTTGTATTATGCTTATTTTTCTTCCTTGTCTTATGTGTTTATTCCTAACTCTCTAGGTGACATTTTATCTCATCTTGGGTGGCGACAAGCTATGATCGATGAGATGTGTTCCCTTTAGAGCAATGGTACTTGGGAACTTGTTCCTCTTCCTCTCGGGAGTCTATTGTAGGCTGTCGGTGGATTTATACGGTCAAGGTTGACCCTGATGGCAAGATTGATCGCCTCAAGACTCATTTGGTGGCAAAAGGGTATAATCAGATTTTTGGCTTAGATTATGGAGATATTTTCTCGTTTGTGGCAAAAATAGCTTTAGTTCGACTTTTTCTATCTATGGTTGCTATTCATCACTGCCCCCTTTATCAGGTCGACATTAAAAATGTTTTTCTCCATGGTGATCTAGGAGAATAGGTTTACATGGAGCAACCACCAGGATTCGTTGCTCAAGAAGAATCTTCTGGACTAGTTTGTCATCTTCACAAATCTCTATATGACCTTAAATAGTCTCCTAGGGCTTGGTTTGGCTGATTTAGTATTATAGTTCAGCAGTTCGGTATGACACGGAGTGAGACTGACCACTATGTCTTCTATCATCATTCAGCTCAAGGGTGTATTTATTTGACTGTTTATGTCGACGACACTGTTATCACTAGCAGTGATCACCATGACATAATTCAGGTAAAACAATATCTTGGTTATCACTTTAAGACCAAAGACCTTGGTAAACTTCGATATTTCTTGGGAATGAAGGTGGCACAATCCAATAATGGTATAGTAATTTCACAGAGGAAGTATGCCATAGACATTCTTGAGGAAACAAGTCTATTGAATGCAAAGGTTGTTGGCACTCTTATGGATCTGAATCTAAACTTCTACTAAATCAGGGGGAGCCACTCTCGGATCTAGGAAGATACAAAAAATTAGTTCAAAAATTGAACTATCCCATCGTTACTTGTCTTGACATCTCCTTTGCAGTTATTGTAGTAAGTTAGTTTCTAAATTCACATTGGGATGCACATTGGGATGCAATGATTCGCATCTTAAAGTATATTAAAGGAGCTCCTGGAAGAGGCCATGTCTATGAAGATAAGGGTCACACTCAGATTGTTGGATACTCAGATGCTGATTAGGCAGGTTCTCCTCTTAATAGAAGATTCACTTTTGAGTATTGTGTATTCATCGGGGGTAATATAATACCCTGGAAGAGTAAGAAACAAAATGTGGTAGTAAGATCAAATGCTGAAGCAAAATATCGAGCCATGGTCTTAGTTACTTGTGAATTCATTTGGTTAAAACAATTATTAAAAGAGCTTCAATTTGGGAGATTATCCAAATGACACTTATAACGTCCTAAAATTAATACTAATAATATATCTAGATTTACACAAAAGTAATTAGGTTTAGGCATGTCACAACTAATATAACATAATTCTCTAATAATCAACTATGATATATATATATATATATATATATATATATATATATATATATATGAGCCTTGTGAGGAAAAGTAATGTACATATAACTAGAAGGTTTGATCCATACAAACTAGTACATTAGTGTACAAATAGTACAAACTAGGCCCTTATAGGAACATATACAAATAAACTATATACAATCCACTGTACAAGAAAAAATACAAGGCAATGGATAAAGAGTAATTTATCCCACTCTACATCGATATCTTCTGTTTTACTTTGTAGGAAGATCTTGCACTGGAATTATCACGAAAAATAGAAATACAATGGGTAAGAATTCTAAAATCCTCAGTAGTACTAACATATAAAATGATGTCATAATAACTCTAGCGGCTTTGGGGAATCAAATCAATATTTAAAATATAATATAGAAAGATGGTAAAAGCCAAAATGATTCATTTCTCTTCCCGAGGCAGAAATTTAATTATTATCATTACTCAATAATTCATACTCAACCAACATCAATAGATCATAAGTTACATCAAGTATATACATATCAAATATGAGTCATAACTCTATCACTAGAATATTTACATACTCTCATAATGTAAACATTCATAACCAACTCTATGATCTATATCAATATCATTCTCATGATGATATGGAGATATTCAATCATGTATAAATCTTTTACTAGTGCTAATTTATCATAATTTTTCTAAGCATATTCCCAGAACCTATATCAATGTACCTCAATAAGTAGGGCCACCTCATATAATCCTGGGTTCTATTATCTAAATGTATGGAATGAATGTTGGCCTCACACTACCAAATACTTAGTGATAGTCTACTTATCAGGTTGGTGCACTCAATCTATACGTAACAGTACGTCGTTACACAGCAGTATCCCGAGTAACCCTGACCATAACTAATGAGAAAACTAATGAGGAATTATCTATGAATTTAGGATCATCTTCCTCATCGAGGATCATTTCCATGATTCACAATTAAGAATTTCATATCATCTTCCCCCATCGAGGGTCATTTCTAAAATTCACTAATGGCAAAGACTTATTATTCAATCAATGAGTTATCCATCATAAGGGAATAGCAACAAATGATCATTTTCCTCCCATTTTCAAGGATAATGTCCAATATCTTTTAAACTTTGAACACATTACATATTAAATCAACACTAGCTCAACTTTAACAATGTAAAGGAGCAAATCACAATTGATCATTCAATACTAACTCAACTTTAACTTTAACTTTCTAAAAGAGCAAATCATTTCTAGTACACCTCATAATTATAACAAGTGTACATATCAAGTTATACTAAGTGCACAAATAAACCAAGGGCACAATATCATCAATTCATAATATACTAAGTGTACTAGATGATCACTTCACAAGTAAACTAAGTGCATAATATCATTACTTTCAAATAAACTAAGTGCACTATATTATCATCATACATGTAAACTAAGTACAGAATTATATCACTTTTCAAGTACACAAAGTGCACATTAATAGTATAAGTCATTTCATTTAGTGAACTTAGTCAAATCTCTTCATATTGTACAATAGGAACTCTATTTACTCAAAATAAGGGACTGATAATCAATTATCATGGTTTGGTAATCGATTATCACCCATATTTGTTCTTATTTTATACTTTGATTATCAATTATCATACTCTAATAATCAATTATCATCACCTAGTAGTGACATTTTGTAAGTCCATAGTCGATTAGCTGTGAAAATAGGTTTGTCCCAATAGTTTAATATGTTAAATTTTGATGATGACAAATACAAGACAAAAAGAATGATGCTTATGCTTGATAGATGTGCTTAATAGATGACAAATGCATTACAAAATAATATTGATCATGTTACAAATATGTGCTTAAAAGAGATATATTGGGTTATGTATGATTATGTACTTTATTTGGTTATATTTCACTTAATAATCATGTAATGAGATATGTATAGCATTCTTTATACAATATATCCAATAATGCATTATATGAGTTATAAATGAATTAATATTAGATTTGACTCTATTTAAATGAAAATATGCAAAGTATTCTTTGTTGCATCCTATATAGAGATATCCATTAGTAATTGATAAATATATTATTTGGATATATCTAAGAAAGTCTTATATGCATGGTAGACTAATTAGAGTTATACATTTATGAATCATGCATATGAAGATATTGAGTTATGAATTTGGACTAATTATATTTATTTTAATTGAGCAATACTTTGTAGGATAGTCCAAGTACCAAGAGTTAGCATTGCAACAAGAAAGAAAAAGATCACAATTATGCTCAACTCAATAAGAATGATAATGATAAGATGTTCTAAGCATTTGTAAGATTTGAAGAGAAGAAATTTTTAGAAGTTTGGATTACATCAAGAATTGATGATGGCAAAAGATCAAGTCACAAGGTTCTTCAAGAATAGTTTATAGGACTTAGATCTTGTATAAAAGTAAAAAAGAATCACACTAAGCTCAAATATGTTTTAACATCTTTAAAAGTGTTTCTTACATGTTTAAATGCCCAACAAACTATTTTTGAAAAGTTAGTCTTGATGGTAGTTCAAACCTTTGAAAAATAGTCAAGTTTGTGTTTTACAAAATTGACATTTGGTTACTCTTTTGATCATAACTTTCAAAATACTTTGAGTTTTATTGTGAAACTTATTGCATATGAAAATAAACTCAAATATCTTTCCAATGAGTAGTCATTTACTTTAAACGGATAAGAAATGAAGAAGTTATGACTATTTGCTTTAAACTATGAAAAATAGTTAAGTTTGAGTTTTGAAAAACTGACCTTTAGTTACTATTTTGATCATAACTTTCAAAATTCTTTCATTTTTGTTCTAAAACTTCTTTTATATGAAAATAGACTCAAATATCTTTCCAATGAGTAGTCATTTGCTTTAATCGGATAAGAAATGAAGAAGTTATGACCTTTTAAAGTCAGTTTTCAAAATCAGAAATGATGTAATCAATTACACAATTCCTGTAATCGATTACAACTTTGGTAGAGGCCATGTAATCGATTACCAGAAGTGTGTAATCGATTATCAAGTACCCAGAAACATTTTCAACAACTATAAATAGCTAGTTTTCATAAAAAATCATTTCTAAATATCACCAACGGCTATTTTATCACTTAGGCTCTATATATAACTATTTTTTTTGAAGCTTTTACAACTCTTGAACACTTGATTTGATCCTTGAATCACCAAAATCATATTTTGAGCTCTTTATTGTAAAATCCTTCTATTCCTTTGTTCTTCAATTTGTATTATCCACTCTTGAGAGAGTTTTTTTATCATCCATACTTTGTTCTTCAAGTTGTATATCTACTCTTGTGAGAGTTTCTATTCTTTTTTTTCACCTTGAAATCACTGTAAGAGGGTGAGGTATCCCTCAAGAGAGAAAAGGGTGAGGTATCACTTGTAGTGAGACTCAAATACAAAGGATGAGGTATCCCAAAGGTGTTGTAAGTGCTCTTGATTGTAAATGCATCAAGCACCTGTGAAGCTTGAAGAATTTGAGACTCTAGCACAAGGGTGAGGTATCCCAAGGTGTGAAGAGTGCTCTTGTTTGTACAAAGGTTTTTCTAGCATCCTTGAAGTTTAGGAGATACTAAAGAAAATCTCAAGTTAAACTTGGGGACTGGATGCAGGCCACAAGTGGTTAGTGGCTGAACCAAGATAAATTCTTGAGTTTGATTCTCTCTTCCCTACACTCTTTAATTTCAGTATTTAGTGTAGCATATTTATCTATTGCATATCTTGTCATATTGGTGATTTGATTCTATGAACTTAATATCTAGCTTATTTGCTTAATTCATCATATATCTCAAGTTGTATTTGAGTAATCTATAATAGTTGTACCTTTGTCGTACATGTTCCGCTGCATTTATTACTTGAGTGATTCAAAATGCTTAATTTCTTAAAGTTGCATTAAAATTTGTAATCACCCAATTCACCATCCCTCTTGGGTGATGGATGTCATGGCTAACAAGTAGTATCAGAACTTCGTGCTCTGGTGAAAGCTTAACCGCTTAGAGTTAAAGATCATTGTTTGTTGGCAACCATTAAAAACTTTTCAAAATGAAAGGTTTTGAAATTAATAAACAACCATTCTTTGATGGTGTGAATTTCATTTATTGAAAAGCTAGAATGAAATTTTATATGCAATCTATTGATCTTGATTTGTGGAATATTATGCTTGATGGATTTACTTTCAAATCAAAATAAACTTGGAATGCCTATGATAAGAAATGTTTTTCCTTGAGCTTTAGAGCAATGCAAATCTTGAGAAGTAGTTTAAATGATGATGTTTATGTTAAAATTAAGAGTTGCACTAGTGCTAAAGATATATGGGATGCTCTTGATGATTTTTATCTTGCTAACAATGATTTCTTACAAAAAATTATATATAGAGAGCAAGAAGAGCAAAAGCCTTTAAAGGAAGACAATATTGAAAAATGTCCTCAAGAAGATGTTCTTGAATCTTGGATGGACAACAACGAGGAAGATGGTGATTCCATTAAAAAGAACTTTGAGGTAAATAATGCTAAACTATATTATAGTCCTTCCTATGATGAGCTAAAATGTGCATATGATAAATTATATGATGACGTGTTGTTTTTAGAAAAGAAAAACTTGTCTTGTTTAGAAAACATTTCCTCCATTGAAAATGAAATTGAGATTTTGAAAAATAAATATGTTTTTCTTGATGAGGAAATGTCTTTGAAATGTGAAACCTCAACTTCTTGTGAAAAATGCATAATTTAAAAAATCAAGTTGAGGACTTATATTTCGAATTTGCCAAGGCTAATGATTCTAATTGCTTACATTCTATAGTTGTTAATAAGAATGAAATTAATGCTATTCTACATGGAATTTCAAGTACGGCTTGTGGCAAAAATAGCATAAAATGTAATAACAATCAAATGATCAAGTTTTTCAAAAATGATCTTCAAAGGACCAAGCCATCATTGAATTCACTTATTTATAATTTTTGTGGTCATCTAGGACATATTTCTCATTTATGCAATTATAAAAGAAATTCTTATATGAGAAATAATATGGTATGAGTTCCTAAAGATTTTAAATGCTCTAGTACTAACATTCAAGGACTCAAGATGAAGTGGGTACCAAAATGTCCTCCTAGTATTTCAATTATGCAGAAAACTTCTCAAAAAGATAGACAAATTTGTCAAGTGAAAAAGGAATCATTAAGGAGAATGCTTCCAAAGCCTAATGGTAGAAGTTTTTATCAAAGAAGGAAAATGACTTCAACCAAAGCTTCTCAAGCACAAAATGTGAAACTTGTAAAGTTCAAAACACCAAAAGAGAAGCAATGAGTAAGGAAATGAGTTTCTTTGATTACCAAGGCCAAGTTATCAAAAGTTTCTACCTCTTATACACATTCACTTGTAAAGTCAATGAATTTAAGGTATATTCCATATAGGCCTTAGGTAAAGGATAGAACCATGTGTGCTTGGTAAAATTTGAATATTATGTTTAGCACATAATTATGTTTATCCTTATTATCAAGTAAGGTTCTAAAATGCCTAGGTATGCTTGCATGATATTTGAAATTGTCTTAAGACATTTTGAAATCAATTTGAATGCTTTGCGATTAGCCCTTTACTGTCAAAAGTGTAAAAAAATTGAATTTTAGTAAACTGGTAATCGATTACAAGACTTTTGTAATCGATTACAAAGGTTCTATCAAGGGTGGTAATTGATTACACCAACCCTGTAATCGATTACAAGGTTCTCAGAAAGTTGGTAATCGATTACACCAAACATGTAATCGATTATATAAATTCCAGAGGACTAGTAATCGATTACACACATATTGTAATCGATTACACAGGCTTTAAAAATGAGTTTCAATGCGCAAAAAGCCATATTTCTTTCGTTACTCACCTTTTCTCTTGGTATGTACTTAATGATTAATGAAATGAAATATCTTTCGCCCTTGTGAACTCATTTATTGTTTTTAATGCTTATTTGCTCATGAGTTTGGTATAATGACTAACCTCTATGGATTCAAAATTAGTGGATACCAAAGAAAGTTCTTTGAATTGTGTTATAGGGTGACTATTAACTCAAGCATGCATTGAAGTGAAATACAACTACGCCAGTTGAGGTTGGAAAAATTTGAAATGGTCCAAATTCTCCAAGAATAATGAAAACATAAAAGGATGGCATGGAGAACCACAACATTCTCATGGAGAATTGATGCATATAAGTTGGAATCACTTACAAAAACTCAAAGAGTGCACTTTTGGTGACATCAATTTCTTATCCTCATCTATGCTTTAAATTGAATATCATATGATATTTGGAGAAGTAGATAATTATTTTTACATGCCTTACATGATCATTGTTTACCCCAAAAATGCTTATATATGTTTTGATGATGATCATGTCTTTTTTGACAAACTTAAATCTTGCTTTGAAAATGCTTAAACTATGCCTTTGGATTTAAGTGCATATGTTCTTCATTTATTCTTGTAAGAGCTAACATTGCATGGTTGATAATATAGTACATGTTTTACATTATATATCAACCTAAATTATGCTTGTAAATAAGTTTAAATGATATTTGATGCTAACCCATGTTTTAGAGAACTTTTGAAATATAGTCATCAAATATTGAAATATCAAGCATATGTGGATAAATGAGAAATGTTGAAGGAAGAGAAACATGAGGAGACTTTCTTCAAGTGCAATGGAATGAAATACTCAATGGAAGAAAGTACAAACTCAAAGGACCTATAAATGAAGAACATTCTAAAGGAGCATCACTTTCTATCTAACCTAATAAGTATCTTTATTCCTAAACTATTGTGGTATTCTATATGCTATGAATTATATGATACTTATTAATAAATTGATCTTAAAAGATTAGATGCTTTCCTTACATGAGAAGTATGTTTAGCATTGACAAAGTACCTAATTGGACATTAAATTATATGGGGTGGATGACATTAGTTCTATACATATAGCATATTTCATCATGATGAATGTTTGATATTTATGATTCTCTTAATCTATGGTTTCTTAGTAGTATAACACTTATGATAATCATGCTCATTTTAAAAAGAATTTCTTATTTGATTAATTTTAAGGTAAAATCTCATATCATATTTGAAAGAAGCTTTTAAAGTTTCATATTCTTGAGAATCCTTTGAACTTGTCTTAAGACCTTGAAAGTATTATCACCTCCTAATTGTCTTGAAAAATTGAAAATCATTCGATTTGTGCTATAAATGTAGTACTCTTTTTATTGCTTTGAAATGTTTTATTAAATCTTGAGAGAGTATTTAAGAAAGTTTCTAAATAAATCTTTTGAAATGTTCTATAGAGACCATCTTAATACTTCAAAAAATCAGCTTTATTCTGCAAAAGTGTTTTATCTTCCCAAGGCTCTTGTTTAATGAGAAAGAGAGGAGATGTACTTTTAAATGTTCCTTTGACTTGGATTTGTTCACTCTCAAGGAATATGTGGTTTCAATATAAAACCCTTCTACCCTTCTAAAATGCTTTTGGAAATATAATATGTTATTATAAAATTCTTTTTGAAAGGGAGAGAAGTTTTAATATGGTTTATGATTGATGGATTAAGAATATATATATTTGCCTTGCTTCTCTTTATGGTAATGTGTTAACATGGTCTTGGCATGCATATTTTCCTTTATCTATCTTGTGCTTCAATAAGGGAGAGCTTATCTTACTTATCTTACATATTTTTCTTTCATGTCCTTGTTGACTAAAAATATATGCATGACTATGTTAAACTATTATGTTTTATATTTTGATAATATGTATATTTTGAGGGAGAGCCTAACTCATAAATTGTTGGTTATATCTCTTAGCTTACATCTTTGTTTGACATGAAGTGTTTTATTGCTAATGCTATCAACATGTCAACAAAGATCATCTTTTATTCTCTTTCCCTCTATCAATGAAAGAATGTAAACATTCTTAAACTTTATATCTTTTGATTCTTTCATTGAGAAATGCTTGATATGTGACAAGTTGTATGATCTTTCATTTGAAAACCTTAATTCCATGATCTTACACGAATATTTTGTAACTCCTAACAAGTGATATCAAGTGGTACTTATTTATCATGTGGTATACAAGTATTATATGCTAAACATAATTTCTTAAACTTGTTGCTATCATATGCTAAATGTTGATGTACCAATATGTGACAAGCATTACATGAATAATCTTTTATATCTTGAAAGGATGTTTGTTTCATCTCTCTATTCTTGAATCATGTGTAGAATTAAATAAGATGAGATAGTTATATTTTGAATAACTTGAAGCGATTTTTGGTTTTGATGATCCTACTCTCTTTGACAACATGAGTTTTATCTATAAAGAGAGTGAAAATATTATCTTTCCTTCCTAAGCTTTTTTGTTGATGTCAAATAGAGGGAGTGAAAATTGAAAAGAAAAATATGTTCTTGTGCTTATTGTTTGATATGCTTACATGAATATCTATTCTTGTATATTGCTCAATATATTTTTCTTTGGTGCTTTGTCACCATCAAAAATGGGAGATATTGTGAAAATAAGTTTGCCCCAATAGTTTAATATGTTAAGTTTTAATGATGACAAACACAAGACAAAAAGAATTATGCTTATACTTAATAGATGTGCTTAATAGATGACAAATGCATTACAAAAGAATATTGATCATGTTACAAATATGTGCTTAAAAGAGATATATTGGATTATGTATGATTATGTATGATTATGTACTTTATTTAGTTATATTTCACTTAATAATCATGCAATGAGATATGTGTAGTATTCTTTATACAATATATCCAATAATGCTTTATATGAGTTATAAATGAATTAATATTGAATTTGACTCTGTATAAATAAAAATATGTAAAGTGTTCTTTGTTGCATCCTATATAGAGATATCCATTAGTAATTGATAAATATGTTATTTGGATGTGTCTAAGAAAGTCTTATATGCATGGTAGACTAACTAGAGTTATATATTTATGAATCATGCAATGAAGATATTGAGTTATAAATTTGGACTAACTATATTTATTTTAAGTGAGCAATACTTTGTAGGATAGTCCAAGTACCAAGAGTGAGCATTGCAACAAGAAAGAAAAAGATCACAATTATACTCAACTCAAGAAGAATGATAATGATAAGATGTTCCAAGCATTTGCAAGATTTGAAGTGAAGAAATTTTTGGAAGCTTGGATTACATCAAGAATTGATGATGGCAAAAGATCAAGTCCCAAGGTTCTTCAAGAATAGCTTATATGACTTAGATCTTGTGTAAAAGTAAAAAGAAATTACACTAATCTCAAATATGTTTTAACATCTTTAAAAGTGTTTCTTACATGTTTAAATGCCTAACAAACTATTTTTGGAAAGTTAGTCTTAGTGGTAGTTCAAACTTTTGAAAAATAGTCAAGTTTGTGTTTTGCAAAACTGACATTTAGTTACTCTTTTAATCATAACTTTCAAAATAATTTGAGTTTTATTGTGAAACTTATTGTACATGAAAATAAACTCAAATATCTTTACAATGAGTGATCATTTGCTTTAAACGGATAAAAAATGAAGAAATTATGACTATTTGCTTTAAACTATGAAAAATAGTTAAGTTTGAGTTTTGAAAAAATGACCTTTGATTACTATTTTGATCATAACTTTCAAAATACTTTGAGTTTTGTTCTAAAACTTATTTCATATGAAAATAGACTCAATGATCTTTCCAATGAGTAGTCATTTGCTTTAATCGGATAAGAAATGAAGAAGTTATGACATTTTAAAATCAGTTTTCAAAACTAGAAATGATATAATCAATTATACAATTCCTGTAATCGATTACAACTTTGGCAGAGGCCATGTAATCGATTACCAGAAGTGTGTAATCGATTACCAAGTACCTAGAAACATTCTCAACGGTTATAAACAACTATTTTTTATAAAAAATCATTTCTAAACACCACCAACGACTATTTTATCACTTGGGCTCTATATATAAGTGTTTTTTGAAGCTTTTACAACTCTTGAACACTTGATTTGATCCTTGAATCACCAAAATTATATTTTAAGCTCTTTATTGCAAAATCTTTCTATTCCTTTGTTCTTCAATTTGTATTATCCACTCTTGAGAGAGTTTTCTACCATCCATACTTTGTTCTTTAAGTTGTACATCTACTCTTGTGAGAGTTTCTATTCTTCTATTCACCTTGAAATCACTGTAAGAGGGTGAGGTATCCCTCAAGAGAGAAAAGGGTGATGTATCCCTTGTAGTGAGACTCAAACACAAAGGGTGAGGTATCCCAAATGTGTTGTGAGTGCTCTTGATTGTAAAGGTCATCAAGCACCTGTGAAGCTTGAAGAATTGGAGGCTCTGGCACAAGGGTGAGGTATCCCAAGGTGTGAGGAGTGCTCTTATTTATACAAAAGTTTTCCTAACACCCGTGAAGTCTAAGAGATAGTGAAGAAAATCTCAAGTTAAGCTTAGGGACTGGATGTAGGCCACAAGTGGTTGGTGGCTGAACCAAGATAAATTCTTGAGTTTGATTCTCTCTTCCCTACACTCTTTAATTTCAGTATTTAGTGTAGAATATTTATCCATTGCATATCTTGTCATCTTGGTGATTTGATTATATGAACTTGATATCTAGCTTATTTGCTTAATTCATCATATATCCCAAGTTGTATTTGAGTAATTTATAATAGTTGTACCTTTATTGTGCATGTTCCGCTGCATTTATTACTTGAGTGATTCAAAATGCTTGATTTCTCAAAGTTACATTAAAATTTGTAATCACCTAATTCATCCCCCCTCTTGGGTGATGGTTGCCATGGCTAATATTAGCACAATTGGATAATCAATTATTGCTCACGAACATGTTATTCTAGAAGTGCATAATCGATTAGCACCTTTGGTCTAATCGATTATGATTCAAAATCTAATATTTTTGGAAGTTGATAATTGATTATCACCTGCGATTATGTCTTTCTAGAAGTTGATAAACGATTAGCACCTTGGTTTAATCGATTATCCTGTATATTTTCACACCAGAAACAATTTTAAAACACCATAACTACCATTTTTCCTAATCCTTCTTTCAACTTATCATCAAAACCACAACACACATATATTCAAACTAAAAACAATGTGGTAAATCAATAAGAATCAATCCCATAGTATTCTATATATCATTAATCTCAAACTATAATGGTTGTGTGTGTGTGTGTGTGTGTGTGTGTGTGTGTGTGTGTGTGTGTGTGTGTGTGTGTGTGTGTGTGTGTGTGTGTGTGTGTGTGTGTGTGTGTGTGTGTGTGTGTGTGTGTGTGTGTGTGTGTGTGTGTGTGTGTGTGTGTGTGTGTGTGTGTGTGTGTGTGTGTGTGTGTGTGTGTGTGTGTGTGTGTGTGTGTGTGTGTGTGTGTGTGTACATATATATATCCATACTTAAAGTTTAAAACACCATAACTACCATTTTTCCTAATCCTTCTTTCAACATATCATCAAAACCACAACACACATATATTCAAACTAAAAACAATGTGGTAAATCAATAAGAATCAATCTTATGGTATTCTATATATCATTAATCTCAAACTATAATGGTTGTGTGTGTGTGTGTGTGTGTGTGTGTGTGTGTGTGTGTGTACATATATATATCCATACTTAAAGCTCATCAATCACATATACATATATATACAACCAATTCATTAAAGAAAATCATAAGAAATTTTCAACCAACCCATCCATGTAGAATTTACGAAGTAAGAAAGGATAGAGTATGGTAGAGTTACACCAAAACCCTACCTATAATCCTTTGTTTATGGTGTTCTATTCCTTTTCTTTTCTTTCTTCCTTTTCTCTCTCTTATTTCTCTTCTACTTTGTCAACCATGAATGAAGAGAAAGGAATAGTGAAAGTGAGAAGGAATAAAAGTCAAAGATAGTGGAGGTAGGACAGAGTGATAAGGATGAATTTTGAAGTTTGTTATGCTATCATTAGTGGGTGGGAGACTTTTATCGCTTAAGAATACCTTGATCTTTCATTAATAAATTTTCTATATTTCATATGTGTCATAGAAAATTCTAGGACTTCATAGAAAATTCTAGGACTTCATTTAGTCTTTATATTCATCATTTAATAATTTTTTATACACCATTAACAGTCACTTAAGCTCTATTACTCTTTCTTAAGTTAAGTTAAACTTAAGAAGTTAAGCTAATAGACTTACACGTATCTGTCTTAACTTGTATTCATTTCCAGAATAATCTTCATTCTCTACTTGACATCTCCACAAAATCTCATAATTGTTTTAGTTACTTTTCTATTTAATTTAGCATTTAAACACTCATCTTGTGTTATTAAAAATGTCAAACTAACTCAGTTAATTCTCTAAAATTTAGCACAATTCATTTTATTTATTTTTGGCCTAGAAATTTTTTTTTCATATTTATTTTCATCATCTAAGGCATTTATGCCAAGTTTTGGGCTAATATGAAATATTTTTCACATTTTGTATTATAACATTATACTTAAACTAACCTAGGAGGTCACTAGAATGAATAAGTAACTCACACAAGTGTTATTGAACTTTTATAACAATAATTAAGGCTATTAGGTTAGGAACAATGTTATAATTCTCTCATTCTTTTAAAAATTGTGTCCTCAAAATTTAGTTACCTAATATGAAAAGCTCTGGATAGTCTTTTATCATGTTGGACTCCAGCTCCCAAGTAGCCTCTCCTGAGTCAATCCCATCCCATACCACCTTGACCAATGCAATCTGCTTCCATCTGAGTTCTTTGACTCTTCTATCAACGATCCTTATAGGTTTTATCACATAAGTTAAATCATCTCTTAATTGTATTAATTCAGTTTCCAAGATATGTGAAGGATCTGGATTGTATTTTCTAAGTTAGACATGAAAGACATTGTGAAGGTTAGACAAATTGGGTGGAAGAGCTATTTGATAAATAACTGGTCCAATTCTTTTTAAGATTTGAAAGGGACCAAGAAACCGAGGGTTAACTTTCGAGATTTCATAGCTCTACCAACCCCTGTAGTAGGAGTAACTCTCAGAAATACATGTTCTCTTTCTTCAAATTCTAGAGGCCTCTTTCTTTTATATGCATAACTTTTTTGCCTACTTTGAGCAGTTATCAACCTATCCTTGATCATCTTAAATTGTTCTATAGTTTGTTGCACTAGTTTTGAACCTAGGATAGTTCTTTCTCCTATCTCACACCAACATAGAGGCAATTTGCATTTTCTACCATACAAAGCCTCATAGGATACCATTTCTATGCTGGTGTGATAGTTGTTGTTGTAAACAAATTCTACTAATGGTAAAAACCTATCCCAACTACCATGTTGTTCAAGTACACATGCTCTAAGCATATCTTATAGAGTTTGGATAGTTCTCTCAGTTTGTCCATCAGTTTGCAGATGATAAGTTGTACTGAAGATCAATTTAGTTCCAAAAGTTTTTTGCAAAGCTCCTTAAAATCTAGAAGTGAACTTAGGGTCTCTATCAGATACTATGCTTGAGGAAATTATATGCAATCTAATAATCTCTTGTAGATACAACTAAGCTAATTTATCCAGAGAATAGTTAGCTCTTATTGGCAAAAAGTTGGTATATTTTGTTAATTAATCCACTATGACCCATATCACATCATGGCCTAACTGGGTTCTAGGTAATCTCATCACAAAATCCATTGAGATACTTTCCCATTTCCATTTAGGGATTTCTAATAGTTGTAAAGGTCTAGAGGGTTTTTGATGTTCTATATTAACTTTTGGACAAATTAAACACTTGGACACATAATCAGTTATGTCTAGCTTCATCTTAGGCCACCAAAACAATTTTTTAAGATCTTGATACATTTTTGTTGCTCCTAGATGGATTGTGTATTTACTCTTATGGGCCTCTTCCAAAATTCTCTCTTTGATTTTTGTTTCCTTTGTGATGCAAAGTATATTCTTAAACATAATTATTCGTCATTTACCTTACTAAATTTCTTTTGCTTCCCCAACAAAATTTGTTCACTTATTTCTTTTAAGGCCTCATATTTTTCTTGAACTTCTTTGATTTGAGTATTCAAATCATTATTTATTTTCAATATACTCATACAGAGACTATGTGATGACATAATTACTGCCAGACTCAAGTTTCTAAAGTTTTTCAAAAGCTCCATTTCTTGAATCATCATTCGGGACACATGTAGAAGTTTTTTACTAAGTGCATCAGCCACTATATTGGCCTTACACGGATGATATTTTAATTCAAAGTCAAAAATCTTTCAAAAGTTCCATCCATATTCTTTGTCTCATATTTAATTATTTTTTATCAAACAAATATTTTAGGCTTTTGTGGTCACTAAACACTTCAAACTTAACTTCATACAAATAGTGTCTCTAAATTTTCAAAGCAAACACAACAGTTGCTAATTCTAACTCATGGGTAGAATAGTTCTCTTCATGAGGTCTCAGTTGCCTAAAATCATAGGCAACTACCAGTCTGTTTTACATTAGAACACATCCTAATCCTTTCTTTGAAGCATCACAGTATACTTCAAAGTTTTCCTGTGGGTATGGAATTACTAAAACAGGTGTTGTGGTCAATTTCTGTTTCAACTCTTGGAAACTAGATTCACATTCTTGTATCCAATCAAATAAGCTACCTTTCCTGGTTAATCTAGTCAAAGGTAAAGCTATTTGAGAAAATATTTCTATAAACCTTCTGTAATTCCCAACCAGTCCTCAAAAACTTCTAATTTCAGTTACAGTAGTAGGTTTGTCTCATTGCACTACTACTTCCACCTTGCTAGGATCTACTGATATCCCTCCTTGAGATATCACATGACTCAAAAATTGCACTTCTTTCATCCAAAACTCACAATTTGTCAATTTAGCAAATAATTAATCCTCTCTTAGAATTTCTAAAACTATCCTAATGTATTGTTCATACTCTTCTATTGTCTTTGAATAGATAAGAATGTCATCTATAAAGACAACCATAAACTTGTTTAGGTATGGTCTAAAGATTTTGTTTATGTTGTCTATGAACATTATAGGTGCATTGGTTAAACCAAAGGATATCACAAGATATTCATAATGTCCATACCTAATCTTGAAAGCAGTTTTAAGGGTATCCTATTCCCTAACTCTGATTTGATGGTATCCAGATCTTAAATCAATCTTCGAGAAAATTGTGGGCCCTCTTAATTGATCCATCAAATTATCTATTTTGGGTAAAGGGTACTTATTCTTGATGATTACTTTATTTAACTACCTGTAATCTACATATAGCCTCATACTACCATATTTCTTTTTCACTAGGAGCATTGGTGCTCCCCAGGGTGATACACTAGGTATAATAATTTTTTATTTAACAACTCCTCTATTTTCTTTTTGAGTTCAGCCAACTCTAAGGGTGATACCCTATAATGTGCTATAGATATAGGTTCGGTTCCTAGTACCAAATTTGTAGTAAGTTCTATTTCTTGCTCAGGTGACAACTCAGTTATCTCATTAGGAAATACTTCTGAGTAATCCCTCACCACAGGTATACTTTCTAAGTTCTGCTTAATTTTAGAATTCAAAGAAAAAATGAGAACATATCTATGAGCCCCTTCTACTAAACAGTTGATAATTTGATTGGCATTTAGATACATAAACTCAAAAGTAATAGTCATAGAAGGAATATCAGACATAAACACCAAAGTCTTATTTGAACAATTTAATGCAACATAATTTACAGACAACCAGTCCATACCCAAGATGATATCTATGTCAACAAGAGGCAAAAAGATAAGATTTACAAAGAAAATCTTATCTTCTACTTGTACACAACAATTTAGGCAAACATGGGAGGTTGTCACTGGATTTCCTGTCAAATAAAATCATAGGGAAGCTCAGACATAGGTAAATCTAACTTATTCACATAAGAAATAAAGGAGTGAGATGCTCCTGAATCATACAATGCAGTTAAGAGATTATCTTTAACTATACATTTACCTTGTGTGAGATTGGGAGATTGAGTTGCCTCTTTGCCACTCAAAGTAAAAACTCTTTTCTTGGTTTAGGGTCTAGGGTTGGGTGTCGCTCCTTTTCTTTGAGGACAGTTCTTGGCATAATGCCCTGGTTTTCCACAGTTCTAACACACTGCCTAATCCATCAAACAAGGCTTGTTGCCATGATGCCTCCCATATTTACTACATTTTGGCCCCTATGGTTCCACCTGAACTTGCTTTCCTTTATCTTGTGGGTACTTGGGCCCAGAAGCACCCCTTTGAACCTATCATCCATCCTCTTTCTCTTTTGGAAGTTCTATGGCCTTTGCTCCTATGGAGGCTTAAAGTCATAGGACTATATAATCCTACACTTATTCACCAAGGTAGGGAAATCTCTAATCTCCAAATGTCATATGACTCTCTTTATGTCATCCCTCAATCCCTCTTCAAATTTTACACACTTCCATCCCTCATATGGATTGTATCTAAAGTAAGAGGAGAACTTAGACAATTCTTCAAATTTTGTCACATATAGGCCCACATACATACTTCCTTTTTCCAACTTCAAGAATTCTAACTCTTGCATTTTGTAAATTCTTGGGAAAGTATTTATCTAAAAGGGCAATCCTAAATACCTCCTAAGTGATTTGGGTTCCAACTGCCTCTAATAATCTTTTAGCATCAGTCCACTAATATTTTGCCTCTCCCACTAGCATATAAGAGGCAAATGTTACCATCTGTTCATCTTTACATCCCATAACATTAAAAATTTTCTCCATCTCCCTAAGTCATCCCTCCACCTTAACCGGGTTATACTCTCCCCTAAAAGATGACAGGTTAGCTTTCCTAAACTTAGAAAGGTCATGAAAGTTTTGATTTCTTACTAATACTGCATCATCTGCTGGCTGTGGTGGTGGATTTGTTCACATCCTCTCTAATACCCTATTAGTGTGGCATTCTGCTCCCTCATCGCAGCAGCCATGTCTCTAAATGCTCCTGTCATCTCTGCCATATTATCATTGGAAGGTTCTCTATTTCCTCGAGTTTTCCTGGCAGATGCCATAGTTTCCTATACACATAGAATAATACATATTTAGTTGATCAGTCTCAATATCATGTAACAGTGCGATAATAACTATTAGTATTCATTCCTTAGGCTGTTATGCAATTCTATCCATATATCTCATCATCATCAAGATACAAGATAAGAAAATGCATAACATATAGCAGAAGTATCTAAACATGCTAAAAGCATAGTCAGTCCATACTCAGACTCAACATGATGAACTGTTTTGATACCATAATGTGACATGTCCTAAAACTAATACTAATAGTATATCAGGATTTACACAAAAGTAATTAGGTTTAGGCACATCACAACTAATATATATATATATAAGCCTTGTGAGAAAAATAATATACATATAACTAGAAGGTTTGATCCATACAAATTAGTACATTACTGTACAAATAGTACAAACTAGGCCCTTATAGGCATATATACAAATAAACTATATACAATCCACTGTACAAGAATAAATACAAGGCGATGGTTAAAGTGTAATTTATCCCACTCTACATCCACATCTTCTGTTTTACTTTACAGGAGGATCTTGCGCTGAAATTATCATGGAAAATAGAAATACAAAGGGTGAGATTTCTAAAATCCTCAGTAGTACTAACATATAAAATGACATTATAATAATTTCAACTGCTTCGGAGAATCAAATCAATATTTAAAATATAATATAGAAAGGTGACAAAAGCCAAAATGGTTCCTTTTTCTTCCCGAGGCAGAAATTCAATTATTATCATTACTCAATAATTCATAATCAACCAACATCAATAAATCATAGGTTACATCAAGTATATACATATCAAATATGAGTCATAACTCTCTATTACTAGAATATTTACATACTCCCATAATGTAAACATTCATAATCAACTCTATGATCTATATCAATATCATTCTCATGATGATATGGAGATATTCAATCATGTATAAATCTTTTACTAGTGCTCATTTATCATCATCTTTCTAAACATATTCCCAGAACCTATATCAATGTATCTCAATTGGTAGGGCCACCTTATATAACCTTGGGTTCTATTATCTGAATGTAGAGAATGAATGTGGGCCTCACACTACCAAATACTTGGTGATAGTCTGCTTACCAGGTTTGTGCACTCAACCTATATGTAACAGTACGCTATTACACAACACTATCCTGACTAACCATGGCCATAACTAATGAGGAAACTAATGAGGAATTATCTATGAATCTAGGATCACTTTTCTCATCGAGGATTATTTCCATGATTCACAACTAAGAATTTCATATCACCTTCCCCCATTGAAGGTCATTTCCAAAATTCATTAATGGCAAATATTGATTATTCAATAAGTGGGTTACCCATTATAAGGGAAGAGAAACTAAGGATCATTTCTTCCCCTTTTCAAGGATAATGTCTAATATCTTTTAAACTTTGAGCACATTACATATCAAATCAACACTAGCTCAACTTTAGCAATGTAAAGGAGCAAATCACAATTGATCATTCATTACTAGCTCAACTTTAACTTTATAAAGGAGCAAATCATTTCTAATACACCTCATAATTATAACAAGTGTACATATCAAGTTATACTAAGTGCACAAATAAACCAAGTGCACAATATCATCAATTCATAATATAATAAGTGCACTAGATGATTGCTTCACAAGTAAACTAAGTGCACAATATCATTACTTTTAAATAAACTAAGTGCACTATATTATCATCATACATGTAAACTAAGTGCACAATTATATCACTTCTCAAGTACACAAAGTGCACATTCATAGTATGAGTCACTTCATATAGTGAACTTAGTCAAATCTCTTCATATTGTATAATATGGAACTCTATTTACTCAAAATAGGGGACTAATAATCGATTGTCATGATTTGGTAATCGATTATCACCCTTATTTGTTCTTATTTTATACTTTGATGATTGATTATCATACTCTAATAATCGATTATCATCACCCAATAGTGACATTATGTAAGTCCATAATCGATTAGAACCCTTGGATAATCGATTATTGCTCACAAACATGTCATTCTGGAAGTGCATAATCGATTAGCACCTTTGGTCTAATCGAGTATCACTCAAAATCTAATGTTTCTGGAAGTTGATAATCGATTAGCACTTTGGTCTAATCAATTATCACCGCGATTATGTCTTTCTGAAAGTTGATAATCGATTAGCACATTGGTGTAATCGATTATCTTGTATATTTTCACACTAGAAATAGTTTTAAAGCACCTTGGTCTAATCGATTATCTTGTATATTTTCACACCAGAAACAGTTTTAAAACACCACTACCATTTCACCGAATCATTCTTTCAACATATCATCAAAACCACAACACACATATATTCAAACTAAAAACCATGTGGTAAATCAATAAGAATCAATCCCATGATATTCTATATATCATTAATCTCAAACTCTAATGATTGTGTGTGTGTGTGTGTGTATACATACTTAAAGTTCATCAATCACATATATATATATGCAACCAATTCATTAAAGAAAATCATAAGGAAATCTCAACCAACTCATCCATGTAGAATTTAAGAAGCAAGAAAGGATAGAGTATGGTAGAGTTACACAAAAACCCTACCTATAATCTTTTGTTGATGGTGTTCTATTCATTTTCTTGTTCTTCCTTTATTTATCTTCTTCTTTCTCCTTCCTCTTCTTTCTTTTCTCTCTCTTATTTCTCTTCTGCTTTGTCAACCGTGAATGAAGAGAAAGTGATGAACCTGTAAAAATTCATATTTTTATGATTCAAAATCTTGGGTTTTCATCCTTTTTTTTTAATCTTTTTTATTTAGTTTTATTATTAAGTTTATTATGTTTTTATTATTTTAATTGTGTTCTTATTACGTGTTATTATGTATTTTTTGTTAGGTAATTACATATGAAGAAGATTGGACATTTAAAGAAGCAATAAAAGGAAGAAAATTTATTCATAAGCCTAGCACTTGAGCATTGGGTCAGCACCGCTTGAGCGCGCGTTGCGCACAGAATGATTCCATATTAGTGGGCCAGCGCTTGAGCGCTGGACAGTTGGTGCTTAAGCGCTGAATGCATAAGTTGTAGAATTGATTTGTTATAAATACGAAAAGTTTTGCCAAATACAACACACTCTTACACACTTGAATAGAACGCAGCAGTCGTCAAGAGGCACAAACTATAATGTGGTGTGGGCACAATTAGGCTTGAAGATTAGAAATTTTCTTCAACCTCTCCACATTTCTACAATGGAGTTTGTCATATTCTTCCTTTGTTGTTCTTCTTTTTCCATGCATAACTAAACCTTTTTCGTTAGGGTGATGATGGATATTGTTCTTGGATAATGTAAATTCTTTTATAGGTTTAATCAATATTTCTATTTCATGATTTGTGTTTATCGCTTTTCTTAATACTTTTCTAAATCTGGTCAATTTGGGAACGATTTTTGATTTATGTATGATTTGAAAAAATTTGCATGAATCTAGAACTTGTGAAAAATACCATAATTTCTGCAATCGCTAGGAATAGACATTGTGAGTTATGTGATCTTTCTTTTAATTTTCTCGTTCTTGATAATGCCTTTCTATTTGGGATTAGACCAAGGGATTAGTTAATTCTAAGTAGTTCTTCTTTTTCCATGTGTAACTAAACCTTTTTCGTTAGGGTGATGATGAATCTTGTTCTTGAATGATGTAAATTCTTTTATGGATTTAATCAATGTTTCTATTTCATGATTTGTATTTATCTATTTTCTTAATGCTTTTCTAAATCTTGTCAATTTGGGAATGATTTTTGATTTATGTATGATTTGAAAAAATTTACATGAATCTAGAACTTGTGAAAAAATACTACAATTTCTGTAATCGCTGGGAATAAACATTGTGAGTTATGTGATCTTTCTTTTAATTTTCTCGTTCTTGATAATGCCTTTTTATTTGGGATTAGACTAAGGGATTAATTAATTTTAAACAGTGTAAGAGGATTAATATACTAAGAGATTAGATATTGATTAATTTTGAGAATTGACCATGAATCATTGAAATAGGACTTGATTAAACCAATATTTGATTTTGCATTTAAAGAATTCAAGTGAAATCTGATCCCGAACATTTTTATATCATATTTTCTAACTCAACCCAATTAATTAAATTTAATTATTGTTATTTTTGTTTATTCTTTTTTTATTGATTTTATCAACTCTTTTTTTGATAGTTTGAATAGTATCGATTTGGTGAATTTAATAATTGATAACATAATCATCGTGAGAACGATACTCTTATTCACTTTTTATTACTTTTGATTTCACAACAGAAAGGAAAAGTGAAAAGTGAGAAGGAATAAAAGTCAAAGACGGTGGAGGTAGGATGAAGTGATAAGGATGGATTTTGAAGTTTGTTATGCTATCATTAGTGAGTGAGAGACATTTATCTCTTAAGGATACTTTGATCTTTCATTAATAAGTTTTGTTATTTTTCATAAGTGTCATAGAAAATTTTAAGACTTCATTTAGTCTTTATACTCATCATTTAATAATTTTCTATACACCATTAACAACTACTTAAGCTCTATTACTCTTCCTTAAGTTAAACTTAAGAAGTTAAGTTAATAGACTTACAGGTATTTGCCTTAACCTGTATTCATTTCTAGAATAATCTTCATCCTCTACTTGACATCTCCACAAAATCTCATAATTTTTCAAGTTATTTTTCTATTTAATTTGGCCTTTTAACACTCATTATGTGTTATTAAAAATGTCAAACTAATTCAGTTAATTTTCTAAAATTTATCACAATTCATTCTATTTATTTGTGGCATAGAAATAAATTTTCTATATTTATTTCCATCATCTAAGTCATTTATGCCAAGTTTTGGGCTAATATGAACTATTTTTTACATTATGTGTTATAACATTATGCTTAAACTAATCCAAAAGGTCACCAGAATAACTAGGTAACTCACACAAGTGTTATTGAGCTTCTATAACAATAGTTAAGACTATTATGTTATGAACGATGTTACAATACTCATTTGTAATAATCAAGTTGTATTGCATATCGCCTCTGATCCAGTGTTTCATGATAAGACCAAATATATTGAGATAGACAGTCATTTTATTAGAGAAAAGATTCTATCTGGAAATATCACCACTAGCTTCGTCAATTCAAATGTTCCAATGACAGATGTTTTCACTAAGTCTTTGAGAGGTCCTCAGATAAGCTATATTTGTAATAAATTTGGTGTATATGATCTATATGCTCTAAATTGAGGGGAAGTGTTGAAAACTATGTTAGATTCATTATATAAACTAACCAAATAATGTAATTAGGGTAATTATAATATTTGTATTTATTGTAATAAATCTATATAATTCAATCTGTTGTGTAATTTAAACATACGATTTCACAATCTCTATGCTTCTCTTTTCTCAGTCATAACAATATGTATATCATGCATATTTTGGTGCCTGCTAAAAGATTTTCCCTCTAATAGTTGTTTATTCTGCTCTCATTGCAGTGCTTCTTGACTTGCAAGCTGGTAAGGAGATATATGATCATGCCATTTATAATTTAACTTATCTACATTTGCTGGTTTACTTCCCATAAAATTTTGAAGACACTACCTAACATTTACTTGCAACAAAATCGATTAGACAACAGACAAAACCTCACATATTAACCGTAAAACATGAACAGCCATTAGATAACATGGTGTCGTAAAATTTCACAAAGAACCTGTGACTTAGCAAAAGAGTTGAAATATTAAGCCGCCTATGATATAACTATGATCACTCGTGTTAGAAAACTTCAATTTTGTTTATTAGATATGAAGATCAATATCAACTGGTTAAACCAAGCAGGTGATCAATGTTTAACCACACAGGTATGGCATACACCTGTTAAATTATTACTTCTGCTGCAGAGTTCAATCGCATGAAGAGCCACTGTTAATTGCATCCTGAAAAAGACAGAGCCAGATATATTCTTTTTTGCATCTCTTTCCTTTTAGGGTGGAGGCGGGAATATTAAATATTCGCAAGGAAAAAACTCGCCTAAACAAGATAACCATGAGCAGCAGCAGCTGCTTTAACTACATTATGGATCAACAGAATATATCCATGATTTTCTGGAGGCTCAGTTTGTATTTCAGAAGAAATATTAGTTCTGCTATAAATGACTGCATTTTAATGAACATCCTTTTCCCAATTCAAAATGGGGACTCTTGCGTTGTGCAAGGATAATAATTATTACATTGTTTACAGATGCTGAAATAAAGAGTTAATAAAACAACAAATCTGGTAAATAGAAAGCATACACTTCCTACATCTACGATGGTAGTCATTTATCGGGCACTGTGTTATCGGAAGCAGAGTTGAGGTAGGAAATTACAATATCAGCTGCTTTGCAACCCGAGGCAATTGCTTTGCCAACTGAGAGTCCACCTATGTGGTTACCTACCACGTTCATCATTTGTAGCAAAATTGAGAATTTTATTTTTTCTTCATGCTGTCATTATATTCTCTATAATCTTATCCGTATCAGAATTAGATAAAAGAGGTCTGAACTCAACTTTAGCATTCACAACTTTGCACGAATGCACAAGTGGCTTCATCTGACTTCAAGTGGCTCTACTTAAACTTTTTCATGTTTAACTTAGATGGAGCCACCTGTAAACTCGTGAATGCAGGCAATGATTTCTATAACTTAAGAGTAGGTAATATTATTCTTTACCAACCTACAAGTCAGCTTATTGTATTAACATAATTTGTCTGCCAGTTAAGACTATTTGTATTCAAGGCAATGACATAAGAAGTTACCTGCAAAGAAAAATCCGGGAAGATCTTTTTCCATCTTGTCAATTGCTTCAAGAACTGACCCATGGTTACGCCCATACAAAGGAAAGCCTTTACTCCAATAGAAATGGCTGCCATTGAGTATAATTTATAAGAACATAGAAGTAGAGTAAGTATTGAAAGTAAATTGATGACATACTTTACAAATGTGGGCTCCCCTTCTGCTCCCAACAACTTTCTCAGGTCAGAAGTAACAATTTTCTTAAGCTCATTACTGCAGTAAACAAGCAAATTAGTAATGAAAAGGAGATAAAGAAAAGAAAAAGACAAGTCAACAGGAGAAGAACATATATGGTTTTCCAAAATATATGATTAGAACTACAGTAAAAGTACGTTGAAGCTTGTGCCAGTTCCTTGTTTCGACTTCCCCCAATGAAGGTGGTATAGAGATATAAATTACTGGGTGCACGATCTGGAAACATCATTGAGGAAAAAAGTGTACCTGTTGAGCAAAATAATTCAGCAGTTACATCAGATAATAGTTTAAGCTATTTCAGTTTTTTTGAGCCATACGTATGGAAGCATTACCAAGGGTTTTAAAACCATTTTGTTGCTCTTTTGAAGGAATAAGAACTCCAAATCCCTCAAGAGGTCTCTTTACATTCTCCTTTTTGAAGGTGGTAATTATAACTGAGAGTGGCAAATAGGTCACCTGCAATAAGGGTTGTGTAATGCTGTTGTAAAAACTAGAACTAATGGAAGGCACAATGTAATTAGTTTGGCTTATTGGCTATGTAGCACAGAAACGTACACGGGACACGATATTGGCACGGATATATATATATATATATATATATATATATATATATATATATATCAAAGTAAATTAAAGAACTTGGTTTATGTATATATATAATTGCAAAATTTAAGAAAAAAGATTCATAATTCGTTAATATCATTTCTATAAGTTTGAAGATTTACAATATCTTAATATATGTCATATGTGTTAATATTTGCTACCTAATAAGCCTCTCCCAAAAAATATGGAGCATAATTTCTATTGACATTTTCTAAAAAATCTCCTAAATCAGTTTCTCCTAATAGAACTAATCATGTACAAGTGCATGTGTATCCAAAAAAAATAACTAGAGGGAATAGTGGTGTGAGGCAAGCTTTGGTGATGACGAAGTAGACGGTTTGGTACGAGCAAAGGTAGAAGGAGCAGATGAAAATAGTGGTGCGTGAAAAAATAAAACTTAAAAAGCCTAATAGTAGCATATGAAAAGATAAAACTTAAAATACTAGTATGTGAAAATAGTAGCTTGGGACGTCAGTCATGTGATTGAGCTTGGGTGGGTTATGGGCTTATTAATTGGATGTTCGTCATGGAAACTAATTTTTTTTTTTTAAATATTAATGGGACGTGTCCAAGCCATGTCCTAGACGTGTCCAAGCGTGTCCGAGCTGTGTCCAAAACGTGTCCAAGCCGAAAAAAATAATCTTTTTAATCGGACACATTAAGACACACAGGACACGTGTGTCATATACGCGTCCTCATGTGTCCGACACGGAGTGTCCAACATGCAGACACACCTCAAAAATGGCATGTCCATGCTTCATAGATTATTAGAGGTGTCCTCTAAAAGATAGATGCTGCTCAAACTCAAACTTAAGCAAAGTAACCTTTCACATTCACAACCAAACTGATTTTACAAGGCTAATGCTTCGTTTGATGACCCTGACCAAGCAATAATGGTGCAAGAAGAGCATAAGATGCCACCTAATATATGTAAACAAATAAATTTTGAAGTACATTAACCGAAGTCCAAGTCAAGTTGAAATATTGTATACCTTGGGAAGAAAATTAAGTGGAAAGGGGGTTCCCCTTTTCGTGATCTTGATCTCTTTGACATTAGATAGAGGAGCCTATGTTATAAAAAACCCTCGTCAGAAATTGATAAGTTATTAGCAGTGACAACTACCAATGTGTGATGAGAAAGTTTCCAGAAAAAAGTGTAAGCTTGGAAATAAAACTACAGAAACCAACTCAACAAATAACACACTACTAGAAAAAGAGAAAAACAAAACAAAAACAAAACAAAAAACAAATGTTGCAGAACAATCCGACTTCTATTCTTTTTCTTGCCTAAATAGTGCTACTTAGAAGTGTCAGTGCAGAAAGTTATTAAAAGCCTATGTAGATTACAAAGTGTTGGAATAAATCTTAGACCCAGGTCTCCAACAATAGAGATTCTAGCAGATATTTACCATATTTTTATTTTTTAGTCAAAGTTCCCATGAATACCAATTGTAATTAATTTGAGCAATGTGAAACGCCATGTCACATTAACATTGATCTGCAGGAACAAGTACGCTAAGGACAAAGATGCATTATCAGATATATAGCAAAATCAGTCCCATTGAACAAAATTGTTTTTTTCAAAGTGCCTTAGAGCAACATGTCATCAGAAGAAATAAATAAATAAATAAAAAATAGAGAATATATTTGTCTACTTGGTCCAACTTTATCGTGGCTATCTGGCAAGTAGCAAGCAAGAGTATGCTTTTTTATATGCTTTTTTTTTACTCTCAACAGAAGAGTAATTGTAACGTAAATGCATGTTTTTTATTGTATGAAATTTTCTTCTATTTTGTTTATCCTACTTTTTCTTCTAATTTATTAAGATCTGAAATTCAAACTTATCTCCCCAGCTGCATCATCACACAGATTAGCCAAGTCTTTCCCTGACTTATGTTCACTTTTTAGTCATATTAACATGGTCATGCATAATGTGCAGTGTATGTCATTGAGATGCGGGGAAAGAACAAAAAGGGATAAATAAGGAAAACCATACTAACCGTCATAATTACTGCATCAACAGCTTGTGTGTTTTGGTTAGAAGTACAAGTAATAGACCAATTTTGCGATGAGGAACTTCCATCATGACTGTAAGCCAATGTCAAAACCTTTGCATTTAATTTAAGGTCATCTATGCCAAGCTCTTTGCACAATGTTTCAGTCAGTGTCTGTGCTGGATACAATTATAGAAATGAGATGAAAGAGATGTATTAAGGAGATGAATACGATATTCATACAGTCAATGACTCTAATCAGGCACAGCACAGGGTTTTTCTCAGAGGAGAAATATTTGCACAATGATTCAATACCTGCATCCCGCCCTGGAAAGAAAATGAACCATGCTTGTGCTTGTTTTTTCTTAGTGCACCATTAGTTTCTGCAGTTCTTTCCCTATTGGCAAATAACTTTGATTGCAAAACCCCAGCTATAATGGAGCCAAACCTGAACATATAGAGTATCCACCACATATTAACCAAACATCTATAAAAAAAAATTGATATTTTACATTTCTAGCGAGACTCCCCCACAACTTCCCATACTCAAATTTGAATTGCTTGTAGCCATAAGGCTAAGTTACACAGAATGCTCAAATGTTTTAAGGGTGACTCTTTCTGCCTAAACTTGCTATGGGATAGGACTGTTTCTACAACTTTTGGATTGAGCACTTACACTAGGCTGAAAGCTATAACTAATAGTCATGATACAACTATTTCTACGTAAGTGCAGAAGTCCAAGTGCCTCTGTTTAATCTTACAATACATGAAAAGAAAAATATATATTTGAAAATAGCTACAGAGGAACAGAGTCACAGCTTTGACATAAATATGTCAAAAATGGGTCAGATACAATGATCCATGTTCACCATATCCCCGGGGGAAATAAGGACACAATTTTGTCATGTCTAATAAATTATCATAAATTATCATAACTGCCTATTTTATTCTTCAAGAAAAAATAAGACATCAATGAATTCACTAATAGTAAACAGCAGAGGGACTCCATAATTCATATTATACTGATATCAAGTGAAAATATCAACTGGAGAAAATTTAAGATTAAAAAAAATCAAACATCATCAGCTAAATTAATTTAAGAGTACTAAAAGAAAGTTACAAGCAATACCTTTTCTCCAAATTCCATAGCTCTGGGAATGAATGGCGCATCTGTTTTAAATAGATGAAAGAAGGTAATTAAAGACAAAAGTTCGGGGCAACCAAAAATATTTATTAGCCCTAACTGGTCAAAGTCAAAACTTTAAGGGGTTATTTACCACACTTCAAAACTGGTTTAAAATAGCAAGATAAAAACCATCTAAAATATCAGTATGACCAGGGCCTTTGCCCCAACGGTGCATGCTATTATGCTTGTGATTATGCAGGTCTTGCGTTTGAATGCCACCAGGACCAACCCTTATTCCCCATATCCTCTCCCCAGTTCATAGTGTTAGATTTCATACAATCACTAAGGTGCATATTAAGAAAGATAGAAAGACAGTAAGGAATTGATTGGAGACCCAATGCAGCAAGGATGATGTGAATAAGAGTCAGAATGGGAATTTAGGCTGAAACCACATTGCACACGTGGCAGGTAGGTAGGAAAGCAAGGGAGGGAATGGAGGGAATTGGATAGAATATAAGGGGAGGCAGCGAAAGTGAAGGGTGTAAGAAATAATTCGGTACAGGATTGGGATTGGTTGGAAGCTAGCCCCTCGAAGAGCTATCCTAGTTGCTGTTCTTTCCCATTTCTGTGTCTGTCATTTCTGGGTTCGATTCCCAGTTTTCTGTAATAGAAAAGGAGGTTCCTATCACATAGACTTCCTCTTTTTTTTGGAAATAAAAAAATTTATTAGGAGGTGAATTGTCACAAGGGGGAGAATAAGAAATCCTCCAACAGAAAAGACATAAAAACAAAAAGAGTAGGAGAAAAATAAGAACGTAGTAAGGCTATCCAATCTCTTTGCAAATCTGAGATAGCATCTTGCTTGAAGCAGTCATAAGCAGAACACCATAGAGAAGCAAAAAACATAGCTCTATACCAAATCAAGTTTAGGGACAAAGAAACAACCTTAAAGATGCGAGATGTTGAAATTATAGGGAAAAGATGGAAAAGAGAAAAAAAAGAGAGGAGATAGGACACTGAATAATATTATGATGTTATGTTAATGTCATGATACAAAACACTAACCTAATACTCTTATTTATACTAAGTAAAAACCAGTGTAGTTCAACTAGTACAAGCCTAGCCTGATAACATTCCTAACATAATAAGACTCTTAAAACAAAAAGAACCATAATATTTTAACAGTCCCTCTTAAACTTAAGCTTACTAAAGAAAACATGCACTGAACAAAGAAAACAACTTCAACGTATAATGGGCTCCAAACACGCATAGCATAAAAGTCACCCCGAACCCTGACACTGCTAGAGAGACAACACAGTAAAATGACACATCCCAAACACTGCTGACTACAAGAGAGACAACAAAATGAGCACTGCTGAAAAGATGACACATCAAGTAGGTGACTGAAAAGATGCACAGCTAGAAGAGCCAATTGGAATGTTGCACGGCCACAGAGAAGAGACAGACACGAGGGGAAAGATGCACAACGGGAGAGAGACACCACAACAAATATGCATAGTGGATATGAAGTTTCTAGGTACGCAATCATACACAACAAGGGCCAAACTTTTCCAAATTCAATAAAAAAACAGCATTTGAAAGCTTCAAACAGCAAGAATAACCACAAAATCTGAATTCAAGAGACCAAAAAACCTTGAAAAATATGTATGGGATGTGAAAAACTGAATCAGACTCGAAAACAGCTTGCGACTGGAAGAGAACACAACAAACCATGCAAAAACAGATACAACCAGCCAAACGGGCAAAAACACAGCAACCTATGCATGAATAAGCTAATATCCAAGGCAAACAGAACAGAACAGACTGGAGCCAGATAGAGCTAAAACACAGCAGCATGTGCAGGAAAAAGCTAACTTGAGGCAACCAGAGAAAGACATGGTGAACACACAGCCAACCGGGGCCAACCCATGACTGAGGAGTGGCTGAAACACGCAAGCGAGGGTGAGGTCTGGCCGGAGCTTCAAGCCCAAAGGGTTCTTGCTTGAGGAAGCATGTTAGATATATAAAACCAATCTTGAGTCTTCATATAACAGCTTAAGCTTTTAAGAGAGTTGGTCCTTGATATTAGTTAGTTTACTGATATAACTTTGACCATAAACAAATGAGAGCTAGAGAGAGAAATTTATAAGAAATACTTTCTTGCACTAAGGAGGGAAGCAATGGCAGGAACAAAAAGGTTCAAAGGAGGGAAAGAAACAAGTGGTAGAGATGAAAAAACTAAAGGGAGATGTATGGTAAGAAGAATTAACCAAATTCAGATCTAACAATTAATCCATGTTCAATGAATGGTTAATGGTTAGCCAAACACTAACTAGATTAACCTTAAATCCTGACTGGTTATTTTTTCCCCTAACTGGAAATCTTTTTGCCAAGACTTTCTAAATTGGAATTCTCCCAAAACTAAATACATAAATCTGGCTTTGAGGTTTACATTTTTGGAACCATTCTAGACTCAAATTAATTTTTTTTCCATATAATAACCATACTTGTTTACTTTTTTTCTAAGAAAAAATGTCTACAAAACATAACACTGTCGCTAGAGCAAAAAAACATTTTAAACCAACTCCAATACACCTACCTAACTATACAGTTTTTGGAGTTTGGAAAACACCAACTAAGATGTCATGAACTTTTTAATTTTATTGTGTCCCAAATATAAAGATACAAAGCTTGATAGAGAAGCTACTATGATTACAAGATACAATTTTCTAAAAGCACAGCTAACTATCCAAAATCAGTCAGATCTGAAAGCCCTTCCCTCTTTAACCTACTTGGTCGATGTAGAGTACTGGTTTAGATCATGATTAACATGTTTATGATTATCCAATCTGAATGCAACCAAAATTCGTATTTAAAAGCATGAAATATGAAATACTGTATAAATATTTCAAATTTTGAGAATTAACTCACAGAAAGAGATTCAGGATCTGCTGCACTTGTACCTCCAACAAAAGGATCAATGAGATAGTCCACAACCTTCAAATAATTTTGTTAGAAGAAGGCATAAAACACCTCAATCCAAATGATAAATACTAAACTCCAAGATGTATGTACTGTGCACCGTAAGCATGTAACATGCTAGTCATGAGCAGAAAAATGCCAAATGAGTGATGGTAATGCAATGTGACGTATACCTCTTTCCCAAAATGACGTTCAAAGAACCTTCCAACACTGCAAGAAAGAAAACAGAAAGCATGCAAAGGATATCACTTTTGTCATATAGTAAAATAAAATAGACAAAGAGCAAGGTTCTGTAGAACTTGATGCATTATAATTGAGGTTTGTTGCACCTTTCCTCAGAATTTTCATCACACGCATTAGAGGGGTCACTTCTTTTCCACATAAATGGTTCAAAAATGACCTGGATCTGCAAATTTAGAAAGTGAAGTGGGCAAGCTGTCTTTTCAAAGCTGGATAAATGACTAGCTTTTATTAGCTATATTTAGAACAGGTAATGAATACCACTAACAGTTAAAAAAGAAGGAAAAAGAAAAGGAACACAACATGAAAAAAGAAGCTCTCATTTGCCTTCCATATAAATCACTTCCTCGTCCAAATTATGTCCAGAACTTTTTCTTATTTTGATGTTTGGTATCAACTTCCTTGAGTGTATCTCATGACAGATTCCTATGTTTGGTATTCTTAGTAGAAAATTTATTTCCGGGCAAGAAATTTTTTCATGTGCAAACTATCAACAAGAATAAAGAAGACATACAAAATTGCGCAAATTACAGAGGGATCAAGCTCATGAGCCATAGTATGAAACAGTGGGAAAGAGTAATTAAGAGAAGACTAAGACAAAAGAGGTCAACTATGGAGGCTATATACCTACTGTATGGTTTGATGAAAAAATATAAAAGGAAATAAAAAGACCTACACATGGTCTTCATTGATCTACAAAAAGCCTATGACAGGGTGCCCTGAGAAGTCCTGTTGACGGCTCTAGAGAAGAAATGAATTCATATCGCATATATTTGAGTCATAAAGAATATGTATGATGGGGCAACAACTAGTGTGCAAATGCATGGAGGTGTAACAAAAGATTTTCCTATAACAACATATTTGCACCAAGGTTCTACTACTCTACTTTGAGTTCATACCTTTTTATCTTAGTATTGGATGTACTTATGGGGCACATCCAAGAGTCAGTACTTAAATGCATGCTTTTGCAGTTAATATAGTCCTATTTAATGAGAGGAAAGGAGGAGTAAATTCTAAACTTGAGTAGTGGAGAGAAGCTTTAGAATAGGGTTTTCAGTTAAGTAGGAGAAAAACAGAGTCTGTGGAATGCAAGTTCAGCAAAATGCAAGTCACCAATGTTTTGGAGGTGAAAATTGGGGATCACTTTATAGGGTCATATCACAAGTTTCATGGTTTAGGTATTTTGGATCCATTTTACAAAATGATGAGGAGATTGAAGTGATGGGGATGTCACACATAGGATTCGAGCTGGGTGGATAAATTGGAGAAATGCTTCAAGCATAATTTGTGAGAATGTTGGGCAATAAAGTGCCAACAAAGGCAAAAAAATAAAAAGTTTAGCAGATATGAGAATGTTGAGGCGGATGAGTCGACAAGCATGAAAAGATAAGATTAGGAAAGAACGTATTCGAGAGAAAGTTGGAGTAGCATCAATTGAGGAGGATGATGATAGAAACTTGCCTAAGGTGGTTCGGTCATGAGAGAAGAAGACCAATAGAAGCTCCAATGAGAAAAAGTTGATCAAATGGAAGATAAGTCATTAAAAAGGATAGAGGAAGACCAAAGAAAACTTTTGGATAAACCATTAAAAAAGACCTTACTCTAAATAATTTATTAAAATTTTGGTTTTTGATAGAGCTCAATGACATTAATTGATCTATGTAGCCAACTCCACCTAGAAGGATGAGGCCTAGTTTTTATTTTTCATGGAAATATGATTCCCACCTGGAGGGATGGGTATCCAAGATTCTTGGAAATAAGAATAAAAATATAAATTTTTCCCTCGTCTCATCAATATATACCCAACAACTGTTGACATTTGTTGTCATTGTCACTGTCTAGAGAAACCTAGCTACTTCTGTGATCAGTTGACATCCTTCTCTTTCCACCTCTGTAAAACTTGCACACTGCTGCATTCAGATTGCCAGTCTTCTACACAATCCTAACTTCTCTGTTTTCATTGATGTCTGGGATCTAGTGGCAATTGGCTCTCTTGATATTTGTGGTTTAAAAACTGAACCAAATTGCCATCTTTTGACATTCCTGGGAATATGATTCAGAATTGGAATTTTAGATGCTGTGAAACAAATGGCTCCTGAAAGGTAATCCCACTTTTCCTCAAGCCACTGGATACCAATAAGCTTTCACCAACTTTAGTATAATTTCAAAGTGACTCTCAATATTACATAATATGGGCAGTGGTTTTGTCAAGTAATAGATTGTCCTTTAGTACACCATCATTACAAAATGCAAACAGTAACACCAACAATAAAAAATAAGGTAAAAAAAGGAAAAAGGGAATTGATTGTCTTTGCTGGGCACAATGTTAAACTTAGAATACCAAAACAGAGCTCATAATAAATCTGATAGGGTTATAGCAAGAAGATCCTCAGAGGGTTAATTGTTCATACTTTTATCAATAACTTACACAAGGTAACTTCACTTGCACAAAAAAAGTGGGCCATGGCCCTGTGAACTGTTTTTTCCCCTCAGCAATAAAGGTGTGACTAGAAACTCTAATTTACAAGATGGGATGTGAACTCTCATAATGGCCCATGATGATTAGTAAGAGCTATTTCCAAAAGTGAACTGGAAGTAAAAAACGAAAAATAGAACACAAGACCAATAAACATATGCAGTGAGAACAAGTCATATTTTTTAGTTATTTGTTATATAAAAAAATAAGATGTTAGGCCATTGACATTGTATGCTACTAATATCAGACAAGGGTCATACTTAATGTCATTTCATGCATAATGGAAAAATCAGCATTTAATACTTGAAAACAGATTTCATTTTAGAAAATGCATATCCCTAAGGGTCCATTTAGATAGCGAAATTGGAATTGAAACATAGAATTTTAATTTCAATCCCAATTCTTCCAGAATTAAAATTAGTTCAGAATCTTAAATTTTATGTTTAGAGTTGTCAAATAATTAGGATAAGAAATTGTAATTATAAATTCAATTATAATTTTATTGTTTAAAGGTATGATCTAAAACATTAAAAAATTATTTAAAAAATTAAAACTAATAAAAATATTCATACAATAATATTTTTATAATATAATAGTCATATTCTTTTTCAAAAGAAATTTTTCATGAATTCTGTTTTAGAAAAAAATAAATAGCTATTATAATAATTTTATATAAATATAAAAACAATTTTTTATATAAATATAGAATATCAATAAATATGATTGTTCATAAATAAATGTGGAGAGAGAGAAAGAGTTTAATTTTTAAGCTATGAAATTGATAATTCTTAAGATATAGACTACGAATTGAGAAAGACTTAACTTAGTTGTTTTTCAATTCCATGGAATTGGTTTATGGAATTACAATTCCAATTCTAAATTACATTCCAAACATAAAAATTGGAATTAAGAGGTCCAATTCAAATTTCAAACATTAATTCTATGCTCAATTCCAAGAGCCAAACAGACACTAAGACTAAGTTCAGACTTCAAATTCATGATTTACCCAAACTATCACCATAAACTACATTTTACAGACAAGGGAAAATGTGTCTGACAATTAATGAAGAAATTGAAAAGAAAAAGATATTTGCAGATGCTATGTGAGGTATGTCCAGACTCCAGAATCTGAACCCTTCAGAAAAAGTTATACTGGGACTCAAAATGTTATCCAATGGATTGCAGAGGAGCACATGAGGAGTGTGTAAGTGCAAGTATGTGTAAGTAGCATTACCCAAATAGAAAACATTGCAAGATAATGAAAGAGAAAATTCCAAAAGCTCAAAAAGCTGGAAGATCCTTAGACATGTTGTGAGAAAGAAACCTTTGATTGTGCAGAAAGGAGTTTGCTCTTCAGTAGTGCAGCGGGATTTGTGGGTACCTGATGTAAAATGTTACCACATTTCATATTTATTGTGAGACAAAGATAGCTCCAAAACACGAAAACCCATTTAAAAAGTCCAAATAATTAAAAGTAGAAAAAGAAAATCAACATTTTAGAAATAAAAAATAAAAAACAAAATTTATAAGCAAGACATACCAGAAGTGGTGTCCCATTTTTCACAATATAGCGCTTATGCTGTGAAATTGGCTGTAACAGTAAACAGAATCTCAATCTTAATCATAACCAAAATAAGGATTTAATCACTTAATAGAACAATCACCAATATTCTTAAACTTCCAAGTACAACAACAAAATTCAAATTATAATTCAAAGAACTAAGGCTCTAGCAGCTCAAAATTTTAGAAAGAGGTCAGCAGTGGAGGATAAATGAAAGAAAATGGCTTTATATTATCGGGAAAACATGGTCTTGGACGTTATTTTTCTAAGCTAAAATGTACTTACAAATTGTTGCTTTTCTTGAAGTCTAAGGGCATCAATCAAACCTTTAACCTCCATTTCACTTTCAGTCTGCACAAAATGAACAAAACATAGCGTGAATAGTAAGAACTTCTGTCAGAAGGTTAGAAGCACGTATAGAACAAATTCAACTTGTTACAAATCCTCCTCCTCTAAAGTGGAAGGTGCTCTTTAAAATGAAGTGCACTGAATATTTATTGATGAAAAAAATCAAAGGTTTCAACTTTGCAATTTGATAGAGTACAAATGATTAGATAATATGATCCATATTTGAAAGATTTGTGACAATTCACACCCTGAACTGAATTTTTCATCAACATTTACTTACATGTACTGTAACTTTAAAGTATCTAAATACACTTGCTACTAGTAAATTTACCATTGTATTCGCTCCCACATCCCAAACTAGACCATCCTGTGAAACACTTCTTAACCTCCCTCCAGCTCTTCCTTCAGCTTCAAATACAGTGACATCCAGACCATGTGATTTCAATTTGTAAGCTGCAGCAAGTCCACTTGACACCATGATACAAAGTTAGCCAGAGTTAATGTCATAAATATTTAGAATCTCTGATAAGTCAAAGGTGTAAATGTTTATCATAGAGGATGCAGGCACCCAATTCCCTTCGTGAAATATAATAGAGCATACAACCAATCAGCTTATTTCTGCCAATAGAAATAATGAAACAACTTGAAATGACATTTCATTATTCCTTTTAAATTTGTTTCCATACACGCTGTGCAGCACAATGATATCAGTTCCCTCACTCATGTTTTAATTCATCATAACCAATGTCAGTGATATTCAAAAACGTCCCAGCACATGAAGGACAAGGTTTCATGCTAACAATAATATCAAGTCTAAATCCAGCCAAGTCAACCTTACCTATCCAAACTGTCAGTCTGGAATAATTAACACCAAATAATGTGTTTGTTGTTGTCCATAAGTTCAAGAATCAGCAGTAACTAGATAAAAATACATAGAAAAAAAGGAAAATCCAAATTGAAGATATCAAGAAGTAAGCCACCTTACCTTACCCCAGCACCAACAACAGCTACTCTTTTTACAGATCCTGCAAACCCAAAAGTACCAAACCAAGGTTTTGAAAATTTAAGCTATTTTAGACAAACATCTTACTAAGCAAGAATTTTATACAAAATTTATCATCCCTGAACTGTCACACATTCTCTAAATTGTCCTTAATTTGAGAATTGAGAGTTGAGAGTTGAGACACTACTCAACTGAATATGAACCGAAAGACAAATTTATTTTTTTTATATTTTTCAAGTGATAATTATTATAATCATGATAAATTAGAGAAATGTGAGTGTTTAGAGAAAGAAGATGGCTTACTTGGATTATCATCTTTTGCAGAGGAGGCCATCTCTGACTCAGCTTCAGGACGATCTGGTTTCAGTCTACGCGCGGGGTTTGTTGGATGCGGGATATACTTAGCGACAGCGAGATGTCTTAACAACGATGTCGTTTCTTTTATGGACAAGTTATCAAGTTTTTTCTTTCCCTTCGAGTTTGAGTTAAACTTTCGCAAGTATTCTTATAAATATTATTATAAAATTAACCTCGAATAGTATCGGGATTAGAAAATCTTTCAATAATTATAATTTCAAGGGTTTGAAATTTTAATTTTTAAACTAGCATTATAATTTTTTTATCATTCTTAAAATTATTAACACATGTTTAATTTATTATAATTTCAAGGGTTTGAAATTTTAATTTTTAAACTAGCATTCTAATTTTTTTATCATTCTTAAAATTATTAACACATGTTTAATTTTGCTTAATTTTTATGTAAAAATAGTTCTAAGCTAATAATTCATTTAGCAATATTTTAGTTAAAATATTTTTAAATATTTGAAAATTTTATTTATTGACAATTTTTTCTTTGGTCTTGTTAACAATTTATTTTAGAAAAAATAAAAGTTTAACACGCATGGACTATGACTGTGAGGAGTAGGCAATAGCATGACCCAAAGCTTCCTAAACTTAACGGAAAATTTTATGATACTTTAATTAGTTTAGTATTCAAGGTAAGTTCTCAAATATTCATTAAATGTTGAATTTATTATTAATGTTTAAAAATAATTAATAATTAATAATTAATAATTAATAAAATATTTCATAATTCATCTAAATACCAATTCTTGAAAAAAAAAATACCATAGAAATCCTCAAACGTAATATACTACAATTCATAGGACCCAAAATGCAAGAGACTCACCATAATATTCCAATGGCCAAAGTGTTCACCAATGAATTCATTCATAGGACCCAAAATGCAAGAGACTCACCATAATATTCCAATGGCCAAAGTGTTCACCAATGAATTCATTCAAATGAAACTTGAAAAGCTTAAATTTTAATTTGTTAAGCTAAAATTAGATAATTATACAATTGTAATCAACTGTAACATTTAGAATTATGTAAGAAGCATTATTAAAAGGCTTTATTGTTTTATTCATTGACAGTAAAGTTTAAAAATTTATACTAGTGATAACGTCAATGATTGATCTAACGGTCAAGGAACATGTGATATGTTGATAGACGCATATTCACAAGTTTGAATTCTAACTATACCGATTTATTAGAGCTAGGCTACAAGTAAGATTCTTTTGAATGCTCTAGTCTTAGCATAGATGACTTGGCTTTGACCGGACCAAGAAGGTCAATTAGTCGAGATATGCTAAAGCAGCTCGGACACCACCTAACTGCAATACAAAAAAAAAATTATACTAGTGATGCCTCATAATAGATATGTCAAAGCGGGTTAACCTACGCCGACCAACCATGGGTTAAACTAATACGCGGTAGGTTTACTAATTTTTGGTTAGTGGGTTGGAAAGACCACTCCACTCTGATTTGTGATGGGTTAGCAAGTTAATTTGTCTAATCTGTTTTTTTTTTTTTTTAAATAGTGGGTTGCTAGATTAGAAGGAGTAAATCCATATAATTTTTTTTAATTTTTAAATAATGAGCTAGGTGGGTCATCTTGCCAAAAATTGAAAAAAAAAATTAGTAAAAATTGAGGGGTTATACAAGTCAACCTGAGTTGAGCTGTCTAAGCTACCTAACTAAACCCAATATGTCGACCAACAAGTAAAAAAAAAAATCAGACATGATAGGTTAACTCGCCCCAACTTCGCCACAGCCCACGGATTATGTAGGGCAAGTTAAATAACCCGACCTAAGAAAATAAGTTCCATGTTGCAACCTAACCCATTATTTTTGGTAAGTTAAATGGGTTGTCCCGCCATGTTGAACTCGTTTTGATATCTCTATCCCAGAACATGAGTTCAAGTGATCCCAAATCTATTTATTGACTACTTGATCCTAGAGTCAAATTTTGTTGAAGTCATTTTACCTCTCTATATACTATTTTATATTTGTATTTAAAAATGTAAAAAATAAAAAATCTTGTTATTGCCATAGGCCTGGTTGGCCTGACTAGTACTACACTTTACCTAACCAAGTCTGGTCCATGAGGCTCCTATACATTCCTCCAAAGTGAGACAATGCACCAAAATTTTTATTAGGTTTAAATATGTTTTTGGTCTCTAAAAATATAGCACTTTTTGGTTTTGGTCCCTATTAATTATTATTTTCGTTTTAGTCCAAGTTTTTCAAAAAAAAAAAATAGTCTCTGCCATTAGTGAGCCTTTGTTAAGTTCTTACATGACAAACAGAACCATTAACATATGATATTAGCTAGTGGGACCTCTGTTTGAGAAGACTGACTAATAGTAGGGACTAAAACCAAAAATATTTGAAAACTTGGACCAAAATAAAAAAATAATAATAAGGACCTAAATAAAAAATGATATATTTTTAGGCACCAATAACATATTTAAACCTTTTTATTATCAACACTTGGTCATTGATCACTTAGACAATGAGTTACTAATGGGTAGCTTGTGGGAACTAAGTTTGGCATTGTGGTTGTCACATAGTATATGGAAGGCATCGCAATGAGAGTCAACTAAATTTATAACAATTTAGAAGTCATCATTAATTTTATTTTAATTAGAAAAATGATTAGAGTAATGTTTTTGAAAAAAAAAACTAGTCTTTTGAAATAAGATCAAGCTTGGGAGTTTGATTATGTATAGGGAAAGAGAGAAATTTAACCACACTACATCCCTAATATATTCATCCTTAAATTGTAGCTTATTGTACAATTTATTAATAACATTAAAAATATTTATTTTACCCCTTAAAATTAGATAAACAAAGACAAACAAAAAACAAAGAAATTAGAATAAAAGATTTACAATTTTATTTTAAAGACATTTATTCAAAAGATTGGATCTTATGCATAGGGTTCACGATAGCACAAGGTCATACAAAAAATATTTCTAATAGATTTAAGTGACTTAAAGATCGCAACAGGCCATACAGTCGACATCACAAAACCATTGTGTGAATAAAATGATTGCACTCTTGCATGGAATTCAAGATGGCAATAGGTCATATAATAAATTTCTATGGATTCAATGTGTAAGACCCTCAATAACATGTTGAGCTGGTAAACGGGTTTCAAAGGTAGTCTAATGTTTACTTAACATGTCAGTCTAGTTTCGTGACAAATTGAGTTAGTTTAGGCACTTAATTGCAACCTAGAAGTTGAAAAGTAGCCTAAAATAACTCAAAAAATGGCTTTAAAGGCTAAGTTGAGAGAAACGGGAATGGATAACTTGTTTCTAGGTTACAAATAAGTTAAGTAATACGTAGTTAAAATTTGAGAGCAATCAGAGTTCGTTTGGTATTTTTAGGCATATTGGTTGTGCTTTTAATGCCGGATTGAATCCCAGCAGATATGAAAAAATAGGATAAAGGTGAAACGATAATTTAGATGAATCCTATGATTTATTCTAAAGTTGTTGGAAGTTAAAAAACTTGGCATAATTCGAGTATCCTTAACAGATATAAGTTTCAATACAGAAATTAGTTCCTATCTTTTTTCTTTATTTCCTTTCTCTCTCCCTCTCCACGATAGAAAAAGAAATAGAAAAATAGAGAAATGAAAGAAATGAAAGGAGAAGAGGGAAAAAGGGGAAGGAAGGAAGAAGGAGAAGAGGAAGAAGAATAAAGGAAGATCAAGAGGCTTGAAGATTGATCATCACCAAGAGGTAGGGGTGTTCTTCCTTATGCTCAATTTCCTCTCCATCTCTTGCTGTTTATGCATATATGTTTGGTTGGGGAAAATATGTATTTAGAGTAAAGATGGTTTTCTTAGCTTGTTCTTGCTTCCAATGATTGAGATTGGATAGGATGAAGCTTAATCAACTCAAGGATGTTAGTTTTTCACCCAAGAACATCCATGAAACTCATGGAGTTGAAGGTAGGAAAAAGGGATTTTTGGATGATTGATCTTTGATCACGATTCTAGATTAGATAAATTAATTAGTGTTTGATAATTCTATCATGTTAGAGACCATGTTTAGGAATGGTAATCACTTATAATCCATGTTTTGGGGATTAGAAATTGATTGGGAATTAGAGTAGAAAAGCAATTTCTATAGAAGTTTCTGGTGTTGGACGCTTAATCACCCAAAAAGTGAGCGCTTAATCGCCCAAGGCTAGAGAGTTCAAGAGCTGAGTGCTCAATCGCTCAGAAAGTGAGGACTAGGCGCTTAGATAGGGTATTTTCAAGATTTGAGGACTAGGCGCCTAGACAGGGTATTTTCAAGATTTTTATCTTAATTAAATAGAATTCCCTACTAGGTGGGACCTTTTATACATGCTTTTTAAAGTGTGTTAAGGCACAAATGAAGATATTTTCAAGAAAGAAATTATCACCTAGAATGAATGAGAAATCTTAGGCTTTGGGCATCCAAAAGTGAAGGATTGCCCTAGATAAGAACGTAGCACCTTAGGCAACCTAATGTTGTATTAGATATCATTCAAGATGGGATGAGATGGTGCAATGGAGACAAGTATACTATGATGAATTGTAAGGTTCACTCTAGTAAGGATAAGAAAAGTGTATGAGTAATGAATTACCTTTGGAAGATATCCAAGAGTAAGAAATGGCTAATTGAACCTTTGGAAGGTCCCTATCTTGAACCTTAGTTAGCTCCCCACGAAGAAATGGGTTCTCCTATGGTTGAACCTAGAGATTCCTCTATGCTCCCTAGAGTTGGCTCCCCTATAAGTTGAACTTAGAGATGGCTCCCTTATAGGTTGAACTCTAGCAAGACTTGGTTCCTTTATTTATTAAAGTTGAACCTTATAAAACATAGATCAGTATATCCTATGTTAGGCTAAGGATGAGTATATCTTATGCTAGGCTAAGCATAAGTAAGTAATATGCCAAATGAAGGAATTATGTTCTTAGAAATAGTTAGTCTACATGTATGAGCTTAGTGAAGGATTATATAGTTGTTAAATGAATGTTTACATAAAGTTAGAATGTGAACGTTCTAGTCGTAGTGAGTATAGTCTCACTTACCCAGTGCAACTATTAATTCAATGTTCATAGCGTTATTCATTATAAGGTGATATTTGTATAGTATTTATAAAATGATAATGAATAACTAGATCAGAAAAGTTAGTATAGTATATTAGTTTTCAAAGAACAATTATTCAGTATAAATGCTTTAGTACTGGTATTGGTTACTCATACTGAGAATTTTATTTCTCACCCCGCTGTGTTTCCATGTAAATCTAGGTCAAGCCCCTTCAAGAGGGTATGAAGATGAAGATGTAGAAGATCTAGATGAGTTTAGTTATGTTTTTAGTTTAAAGCTATGTAATTTAATATATATTTGCTTGGAAGATGTAAAAGTTGTATGTATAAGTTGCATGTATATGTATGACTTTTATGTATGGCTTTCCATAATTATTTATTTAAATGTTACGGATTAGTTGAAGTATAAGTTAGAAGTAGCATGATTAATACTACTTATCCTATTATATGTCAATTATACTAAGATACCGGTATTAGGATGCTACACAATGACACTTAAAGATAGCAAAAGGCTATTAAATCAATGTCGCCGGCCATTTTATGGATAAGTTTTTAATTTTTTATTCAATAGGAATTTGAGTGAATATTGATCATAGCACGAAAAAATAATTTAGCAATTGCAACAAGATAAAATAATCAAATGATAAACATACCAATAAGATGAAAGCCACATATTCAAACAAAAGAAATTAAAATAAATCAAGGAGATTAGAAATGTTTTTATTGGTTTTCAACTTTAGCTTTTTTATTTTTCATTGTTCTTACTTTGACAAATTAATTACTTAAATGCTTAAGCCCGACTAAAAAAAATTAAACAAACCCTAACCCATTAATAAGCCTTAACTTCGTAAAACAAACCCTAGACCTAATTTATATTTCCTAAGCCGAGCTAGAAGAAGCATAAGATGACCCTAACTCTAAAATGGAATCCGACCCAAGCCTAAAGACAAATGGCCTTGAACCCTGCTATCCGAAAACTTACATGAACCTACTTAGTTAAAACCCAAAAGCTAGACAAAAAACTCCTGCTCAAATATTCAAGAGCTAATGTTCAACAAATTGGTGCTAGGTTGTGTTGCATTGGTGGAGGTGACAGTGCAATGTTGTGGTGTTGCTTGTTTTTATAGATGCATGGTGGTGCAGTGTTTGAGTGTGATGTGTTGATGGTGCGTGGGTGGATGTGTGGTTTGTTCTATGTGTGTGTTCGATGCAAGGATGGTGTGTGAGTGATGCTGCAATGGTGTTGGGTAGGTCTCAGTGTAGTGAGGATACAATGCAAGGGTGGTACTATGTGTGTAAGTGGTACAAAGATGGTGTATAAGTGGTGCAAAGGTGATGAAAGTTCTGTAAGTGCAACAATGCAGGTGCACTGAGGGTGGTTGTGCAGTGGTGTGTTTCTGCTATGGTGGTTATTCACAATGGTGTCTATGGTTGATGTAGGGGTGAACATGTGGTTGTATGATTGTGCTATGATGGTTTGTGCTTGAGCACAATGATGTTTCACGGGTTGAGGAGTGGTGCTTACATGTGAATGAATCTGTGTATGTGTATGAATCTATGCGTGATGTTTGTGAGGAAGTTTAGTGCAGATGAAATGTAGTAGCGTGGGTAGTCAGTAGGTGTATGTGATAGGTAGCAAAAAAACCAATATTTATAATGCTTGATTTGGTGTATTTATAGGAATAATCTTGATAAGTATATGTCTTTTATCTCATATTTGGGAAAATTACCTATTTTAATGTGATAACTTCTATGCTATTTTAGATCTTCTATATCATATTTGATCAATTAATTGTAGATTCGATGGAAGATCATAAGAAAATCTATTTCTAGAACAAATCAACCACACATTCACATTGTATCAGACCTTACTATAGTAAAACAAGTATAACATGAAATACAAATATTGAAATGAGATTATTCTTGTGGCATTGGAGACTTAAGACAAAATGTTATAACTTTCGTGTTTAGCCTGAAATCTAATTCTATTGTTTTGAGGTTGAAAATCAGCTTCAAAGTGCATGATTGTGCTTAATTCTATGTCTTTTCCTAGAGCCACCATAGTCAAGCCATGCTTTTAGCCATATTTGACACAGTTGTGTCATATTTCATGAGACAACATATGTTTTAGCATGTTCTGCATATTTGGAGCCTCTATACAAACTTATTTGAACCTAAACATTGTAGAAAGTGAAAGAATTATCCTTAGCATGACTAAAACACATCTTGGAGAACAAAGCCATCTTGGAAACCTCTTGGAGGAGAGCTTGGAGAGAAAAGACGATAAACAAAGGAAAGCTTGACAAGGGATTGGAATACATTGAAGATAAGGCTTGAAGAAAATATCAAAGAGCATCAAGAGGATTTCATCTACACTTGTTCTATCCTTCTTATCCCTTGAACTCTTTAGTATGATATTATTGATTGTATTCATGGTTTTAAAACTCTATTTTAGTTTGATCTTTCTCTAGGTTAAATGGGATTTCAAATCTATATACTTGCATGACTAGAATATTTTGATGTAAATATTATTGTTTCAAATTCTAATTGAGGTTAATTGTGTTTTTCTATAATAATTATTTATGATTGTCATTTTAATCAATTTAGGTGGCCCACTAGATAGGTTTTAATAATGATCTAATGCTAGTTAGGGAGGCGTCGAAAATGTTTCAAGTTCATCAAGTAGCACTTTGTGATTTATTTTTACATTGCATTTTCGTTAATTGTGATAGAAAACACAACCTAAGTTGAATGATAGGCAAAAGTGATAATCTATTACTTAGAGCAACTTATATCTTTCTCATCTTGATGCATTCATTAAGTTAAATTGACATGCAGTTTCACGAGATTGCTCAGTGGATCGAGATTAGGTAGTGAAGGGCTTTCCTACCAAGCAATAAACTAAGGATAGATCGAGATAGTTGAGGTGTAATTCCTTGCTATCTATGGTTGTTAATCTCAATTAGGATTTGGAACATAATATTGAAGTTAAGTACTCTTAGTGGTATGTCTTATCCAGACGAAGTCTAGTGGTGGAGAATGATCCTTTTACCAACCTTATTGAAATTGTTTTCATCCATATCATAAACTATTTGACTGCCATCTTTACTTTTGTTTTTATTTTTGTTTATTGATTTTCTGCTGATTTAATATTAATATCCACACATCTTATTTTTTTGTTTATTGAATATGATAATTAATAAGAATTAGATATAAACTTATGTGAGAATGACCCCTTACTCCACTACACTATACTATACTACATTTTTGGTAATGTTTGGCAATAAGAATTATTCTCGTTTAATTTGATTGTTCTCTGTGCAACGACATATTCAAATTTTTGACAAGTTTTTAGATTTGGTATTAAGCACAAATTAGTATGCAAATGATGCAAAGATGGTGTGTAGGTGTTAATGATAAGAATGGATGTTGTGTGGTGGTGAGATGAAAGCCTATGTGTGTGTTATTATGAATGGGCAATGAGAGTTTGTAAAGTTAGTGAATGATCATCGATCCAAAGTAAAACTAAGGTGGTGTTTGGTTTATTTGTTGTTTTCATTTTCAATTAATATGCTCTCATTGGTAATTATAAAAAATGTCTTCATATTTTCATTGTGTTTCCTATTATCAAACTTTTGTGAAGGAAATCGTGAAAATAACTTTTTCTTGTTTTCATCATTTCCTTCACCAAAGCTTGAAAGTAGGAAATTGAATGAATATAATAAAAATAATGTGGTATTTTTTATAATTATAAGTGAAAATATATTAACTGAAAATAAAAATAGAAAACAAACAAAACACCCTCTAAGATTACAAAGGTATTCCATGGAGTTATTAAGTGGCTGTGAGGGTGAATTTGAGAGCACTCCATAACAAGCAACCAAACAAGAATAATAGACTTAATATTAAGAGGAGTACCCCATGTAGCCTGTCAAAAATAATTAGATCATGAACTTTCTTTGCAACAATCACACTTCTCCCCTTTCCTTGCTATTTTCTCTATCCCTCTTCTTTGGGTTGACTATCCAATTTATAAACATAATGGACTAGCAAAATGAGTGATCAATCACTCTTCCTTGATTTAACTTTAAATATTATGATTGGTATTAGCATGTGCTAAAAGCATTTGACCAAATTATGACTAATGCTGAAAAACCCTCTCCTTTAATCACAATACTCTCGACTGAAATTTTTTTTCTTTTGCTTCTTTTAAATTTTGAGTGAGATTTAATTTCTACTTATTTAGCCCAATTAGGAATAAAAGCATGTTCATAATCAATTAAACCTTTTCAAATTTGAAACCATAGGTTCTCTATCATTTATTATTCATTTTGAAACTCTTTCCTCCCTATTTCGATATTGGACCCAAAAATTATGAAATAGCAATAGGCCCTATAAAGAACAAAAAACTATGGATATAGGGTCCAAAATCCATTGACTCAAGGACAACAAAAATAAAATTTTGAGACAAAAATACAATGTTCACATTGACTAGTTTTATAATCACACTTGGGTTATTGGCTAAGACAACAGTTAATAGGTAGCTTATGGGAAATAAGTTAGGGATTCTTAGTTATGGCTAAGATACGTGTCATTCTTAACTTTCTTTTTTTATTTCAAATTTAAATTCTCTTTTAACTAATTACGTTTTTTAAAATATACATTTTATTTAAAAATTTGGCAAGATTTTAAAGAAACACGTGTAATGAATGGTATAGTTACTAGTATAATACTACATTTCCCATGCAATTAGTGGATGGTGGTAATAGATCTCTCTAGTATTTAGTGGATGATGGATATTTAGAAAAAACTAGAGTTATTAAATGAGAAGAGAAGTAGTGACACTTAGGTGGTGTTTAGTTCAAGAGTTGATTTTTCATTCCCAAGGACTCTTGGGAATGGCATTCCAAGGAATGGTATTCCTAGGAATCTATCAAACATATGTTTGGTTAACTTTGACCATTCCTTAGAATTTGAGGATAAAGGTAGGAAAGAGTGTCATTTTTTAGCTATATAATTATTCCCACTATACGAGAATCATCACAACCCACTTCCTCCCTTGGGAATGATTTGATGGGAATAGTAGTCAATAAATATTCCTAAGAATGAGACATGAATGAGATTTTTTTTTTATATCTCTTAACAAACATGGGAATAAAATATTCCTACCTTAAGATTCCTAAGAATGTAAAAACAACTCCTGAACCAAATGCCCATTTAGTGAAACAACCTTGAGAGGCTATAAATACCTATCACTTACTAGCATTTTGAGCCAAGCAAGAAGCAAAAATGGAGTGAAGAAAAAGCGAGACAAAGTGAAGGTGAGAAAAAGGTTAATAGAGTACTAAATAAGTAAGGGATAAGTGTGAGGTGTTCAAGCAAGTGTAATATTGTATTGAAAAGAGAGTTGTCTTGTTCAAGTGTTAGTAATAAAAAGTAAGGTTTATTTTTAGACACTACTTATTCTTTACTCAATGATTTGGCATCAAAGATTGACGATCTGGGACTAATTCAAGGGTGATTAGGGATCATCGTTTCTAGGGAAGCTTTTCTATACAAGTCATGCTCTAGGATTGTGAAGTAATTAGTTAGAAACCAAGATAGTGCAAAAACTCACTAAGTTACAATGGCAGATACTCAAATGAATAGAGGAATCAAGAAGCTCAATGCCCAGAATTACAAGATGGGGCTAACATGAGTGAAGTCATGTCTCCAAGGCCAAGTTTTAGGGGAAGCAGTGGGTGGTAGTGAATTCATCCTACCTCCCACAAATGAGGCCTCTAAATGACGTTCTTGGAAGATAAAACCTGGGAAGACAATGTTGTTGATCAAGACCATTGTCGAAGATGGCATGTTAGAGCACAAAAGCAGTGCCAAAACACCAAAGGAGGCTTGGGACACTTTCTCCACATCATTTTCTTAAAAAAAAAAAACATTGCACAGTTGCAGCTTCTTGAGAATAAGTCTTTGTCAATATCTCAACAAGGTATGACTATTAATCAATATTTTAGTAAGATAAAATCTATGTTGAGAAATATCTAATGTAGATTCTGAAAGTAATATTCCTTATGAGTGAATAAAAAGAAAATTTATCCATGGTTTAAGGCCTAAATATAGAGGTTTTATTATTTCAATACAAGGTTGGTCAACACAACCTTCGTTATTTGAATTGGAAAATTTATTGGCTGATTAAGAAACATTAGCCAAACAAATGGCCAGGGTCTCACTTAAAGGTGAAGATGACCAAGCTTTCTTTAGTAAGAAAGAACATTTTGTACGAAATTGTTAGTTCAAGAAGAAGACAATAGAGAGTAATATTGCAACATTAGAAAAAGGAAATGACAATGAAGAAGAATGGGACGCTTCTACATCATTCGTGGTTAAAGAAAACATTAGCTTTGAGGTAGAGATAGGCTTTGATGAGAAGAATACCAAAGAACACGATGAGTTATCAAAGTTGGACGTGGCACACGTAGTAATACACCAATCAACAATTGATTGGAATAAAGACTGGATCATTGATTCCAACTAGATGGAGAGCACTACGGAGTACAAAGGTAATTGATTGATGGTAACTTCATACAATTCAACATTCCCAATTAATTACTCACATTGGGAAGGCTGAATATCACCTCGTTGCAATGATAATTAGGTACATTTACAAAATATTTATTATGTACCTAGTATGAAGAAAATTTACCTTCATTATCACAAATAATAAAGTCAGGGATATATGTGATGTTCGGCCTGAAGGATGTCAAGATTTATGACAAGCTAAAGATTATTGGTGCACCTGTGTGAGAAGGGCGACATCTAGAGTCAATTTCTTAATGCCTGCAGAGACTACTTATACAGATAAAACTCAAAAAAAAAAAAACTTGATTTGCGGCATGCATGCCTTAGGGTATGTGAGCTATCACAAGCTCAAGATAACGATGAAAAAGTCAATTCTTAAGGGTCTCCCTCAACCTAAAGTACAAGAAGATGTTATATATTCTTGATGCTAGTTTAGTAAGGCACACCAATGTTGTGAATTTTTCGCAAGCGCATGAATCGTTCAAGTAATAAAATAAATATTGTTCCCTCGAGGATCGATTGATTACTAACTCTTATGGCGACTTTGATTATTTAAGCGGTTAAAAATAATAGTGAAAATTCAATTAAAATCAAGACAAAAATCAAAGTAATAAAGTAAGCAAATAAATCTAGAAAAGTCAGGATTCAACCAAGATTTAAAGACCTGAGACTAGGAATTCACTACACTACCTCGTATGATAAATTGTAATCCTATCTTTGCTCATGTTCAATTATGTTCTTGAAAATGATTTGTCCTAAATTATTTAAAGTCTAATTTCTTGACACTAAAAATGTGCTAAAATTCTATCAATCTCATTCTTATGACAATTAATCCAAGTTCCAACTCATTAAGTTTTATGACAATTGTTTGCTCCTCGAAGGATTTAAGCCTATGTCTATATCTCAAATCCTAAATTCAATTCTTGGATTATATACCAATTAAGTTTCATCTTTCAATTTTTCACTTAAAGCCTAAGATCACGTAAATATGCCTGACAACATATCATAAGCATTAAGCATACCAAGAATGAATCAAGAATAATAATTTTTCATTAATGAAGAATCAAATTAATAATTCAACATAAAAGAGTAGATAGTTGCATCCTAATTCTAGAAAAATGAATTTAGCTACTCATGAGCAATGTAGCATAAACAAGAACAAAAGTTAAAGAAACAACTATGATTCTATCTCAAGAAAATAAGAAAAAGAAAATAAAAAAGAGAAGATGGAAAAGATGGAGAAGATGAAGAACGAGAAGATGTCTTCAATGGTTGAACTTCAATCACTCTTGCACTTCTCTTCAAAACCTTCGCCTCCACTCTTTGGCTTTCTGTCGTCGCAAAAAGTGTGCTTCAGAATTAGGATTCGCTTCTATTTATAACGTTTGGAGTAAAAAAAAACTATTGTTTTTAGTCATAGGAGATCTCACACTGCAGTGTCTAAGCTTGACACGACCATGTGAGCTTGAATTGCATAACTCACACCGTAAGTGAGACATGACCGTGTGACCAAGAGACACAGGTTTGTCTCCTAAAAATAGTCACACAGAAGCATTTTTCAAGTTAGACACAGCCGTATGAGCTTGACAGAAATGTTTCCCAAGTTAGACGCGGTCCTCAATCGCTCACAGGGCTCTTTCTAAGATAAAATGGACCTTTTTTACTTTGAAATCGTGGTGTCTTCGCTTGCTTTCACTCCACATGTGTTAAATCTCTTTAAATCTGTAAAAACGAAGACAATGATAAGGATCCATCTACAATTCACTAATAAATATAAGCAAATCACCATAATTTATCTAGTATAAGACTATAAAATATAGGCTTATCAAATATCCCCACACTTGAGCTTTTGCTTGTCCTCAAGCAAAGAATAAGCATTAAAAAAAAAAGATTAAACTCAACATCAAGAAACATGAATCAAGGAAAATTCCATAATTTAAAAATTTAATTAAGCTCGACAATCAAATCAAATCAAGTAAGATAGTTTAGCACTTAATACAATTAGAGGCTTGAGTCTGGCTTGCATCTTTTCTCTGTACCAACCAATTGAGGTCACTCATCTTTCCATTACTCAAGTGCTTAAAAACAAAGATCACTCAAATTTCTCTTGAAAAATGTAATACCATAGGCTTGGTTATTAATCTCATCTCTACTTTCAAGTTCACATATATCACAAGAATCAAAAGGCCTTCCTTTGGTTGTAACGAGGCCAAGGGGAATAATGAAAGGTAAGAAAAAGATAAATAAAGGTAAAGAATACTCATGGATAAATCGATACAAAATAGAATTAGGTTGAAAAGATAATAAATAGAACATCATTCACAAGGGTATAAGAGATTTTCACTTTCAACCTAATATTCTCATTATTCTTCACCAACAATCCTATTATTTCTTCTTCCTTTATCCTTTTTTCTAAAACCCTTGAAAATAAAAACAACTCATTATGAATTCTCAATTAACACATCAATTGCTCCAAAGAATCCAACCTGATTATTCAAATAGGTATCTAAAGAAATTAATTTCAGGCTCAAATGGGGTAACTAAAGGATTATTTTATCAATGCAACTCTAGAAGTCAAGAAAGAATTAAGCCTAAATGCCTTAATCATATTCAAGTATGTATGTGAATTATTAAAGTCTCAACAAGATATTAAAGTAAGTTCTAGCGTACATTAATCAAGAGAAATCTCACTCCAGAAGGAAAAATAGGATTTTGTTTATGAAAAATTCAATCATTAAAGCTCAAAACTCACTTTTTAGCTAATATTAATAAAGAGAACAAATGCAAGCAGACATGACTAATTTCTAAATAAGATGCTAAATGTTTCAATACTCAATTGAAAAAGATTGCCTTGCATAAAAATAACTATGAATAGTGGATTTCTCTTTTAAACAAATTTCTATCAGCTCAGAAATAATCAAGAAATTAGTATACAGTTCCAGCTTAATTACTAACAGTACTCAAGTATTCATTGATTTCACAAAAAATTTCACCAAATTTAAGAGTACTCCCCCCACACTTTAAATAAACATTGTCCTCAATGGTTAAATAAGAAAAATAACAGAACAAATGATAACAAAACTTTCTTGAAAAATGGAAACACAAAATCACGAAGGTAGTGGGAGAGGTGGAGCTAGAGGGAGGCACGTAGCCATGAACTCAAACATCAAGTCTAACTGAGCAGTGACATGTGGTCTAAAATTGCACAAGAAAAAAAAAAAAAACAAAAAAGGGTAAAAAAAAAATTTAATGGGAAAAATAAAGTAAAAACTGAAAAACCAAATGCAAAAACTAAAAAAATATATATAGGAAAGGATAGAAACATAGGTTGCCTCCTTGAAGGCCGGGCTAGCAAAAAATTCCATTAATTTTTAATCCATTCAATTCATCCATATTAAAACTAGTCAAGTCCATCCAATTAGAATAATGTATTTTATTAGATTGGATCTAATGAATTAAATTTAGTTATGGATAGTTAGTAATCCAACCAAAATATCCATTGGATATCCAATTAAAAACCAATCTAATGGATATTCCATGTATTTTACCTTCTTTTTTTGTTCAACACTTTCACTTTCACTAAAGCCCAAAAGCCCATAACACAAAGTATTGAGTCCTAAAATTTTTAGAGAGATTTTTTTAGAGAGAGAAATAAAATTTTTAGAAAGAGAAACATTTTTTAGAGAGAGAATGAAAGTTTTTAGAGAGATAAACATTTTTAGAGAGAGAATGAAAGCTTTTAGAAAGAGAAACATTTTTTAGAGAGAGAATGAAAAATTTTAGGGAGAGAAATATTTTTTAAAGAGAGAATAAAAATTTTTAAATATAGATTTTTTTTTTAAATGAGTGGGTTGGATATCCATCTATCCAATCCATTAAAATGAATTAATGGATGGATTGAATATCTATCCATTAAATTGGGTCATGAATGGATTAGATAGTATTAAGCATTTTGTAATGGATCTTAAATGAATTAATAGTTTATTTTGGATCCATCTATTACGATCCAATCCAAAATCAAACTAACCCATCCATTTGTCACCCCTCATTAGCTTGATTATGGGTTGATGCCATGCTTAGGTGATGCCGATGGAGTGGTACTCAGTTCCCACTCCCTCTTCATAGTGTTTCACTCTCTGGCTATTTATCAAGAATGTCTTTTGGACTTCTTTTTTTACCTCAAGCACTCTGTACAATAAGACTCAAATAATATCATATGATCCATGCTACTTTGACCACAACTTACTAGGACAGAAATGTAAAAGTGAGTTATCCACAAGAATTTTATCTCCAAGCTTAAACTCACGCTACTGAACATGCCTATCGTGCTGCTTCTTTGTTCTCCCCTTGGAAAGCTTAGCATTCTCAAAGTCGGTGACAACTTTAGGTAAGGTCTTCTCTATTACATCACCAATCACATATTCCTACAGATATGAAAGCATAACATTATCCACAACATCAGCAGTATCTATGCGATTACATGAATCAAAGGAACTAGGATTTTCGATAGAATCAAAAACATGAAAAATCACTTCTTCATTATTTAATCGCAAGGTCAACTTCCCTTGATGGACATCAATCATGACTCTTCTAGTGGTGAGGAATGAACACCCAAGTATGATTGGGATCTGAAGATCTATTTCCTTATCAAGCATAACAAAATCGAACGGTATGTAAAACTTTCTCACCTTTAATGATACATTATTTAATATTCTAATAGGATGCTTGATTGACTTATCCGCTAATTGAAGAAAGGTGGTGGTTAGTTTGAGCTCCCTAATATCAAGTTTCTTATAAATAGAAAGGGGCATCAAACTCACTCGCCCCAAGATTGCACAAAGCCTTATTAATATTCATGTTCCTAATTGAGCACGGAATAGAAAAGCTACCCAACTTCTTAAGCTTACGTGGAAGCTTATTCTAAATGATTGCGCTATATTTTTCATTCAAAGCAACAGTTTCACAGTCCTCAAGCTTCTTCTTATTAAAGAGAATATCTTTCAAGAACTTAGCATAAGAGGGCATTTGGGAGAGAGCCTCCGTAAAAGGAACATTAATGTAAAGCTTCTTAAGTACTTCCAAGAATATTCCAAATAGATGGTCAAGCTTCACCTTTTGATAACTTTGAGGGAAGGGCAAAGGTGGAACATATGCTTTTGGAAGAACGTATTTTTTAGTACTTTCTTTATCTCATTCTTTATCCTTACTCTTCTCTTGCTTCTCATCCTTCTCATGGGTTTCCTTATCTTCAAGCTTTTCTTCCCTTGTGGGGCCTTCAAGTTGCTTACCACTTCTCAATGAAATTATATGAACTTGCTCCCTTAGGTTGGTTTCTGGTTGACTTGGTATTCGCCCTTAAACCATGTTGAACAAACTTGCTTGTTGGGCTATTTGAGTTTTAAACATCTTGAAGTGAGTAGCAATTTGATCTAGGTGAGTATTGATTTGTTTGATGGACTCCCCATGTTGTTGCACTTGTGCTTGAATGACTTGATTTTGCTCCTTTTAGGTAACTATGAAGGTTTTCATGAGGGCTTCTAAATTGGACTTCGCTCCTTGAGAAGATTGTTGAGGTTGTTGTTGGAATCAGGGTGGAGGTCGATTGTTGGATGGGGCCCCTTGGTTTTGTTGGTTACCATATGAGAAATTGGGGTGGTTTCTCCATCCAAGGCTATATGAATATGTTTCTACTGCATTACATTCTGAAGCCAAATGCCCTCCTCCACAAGTTTCACAAGTTATGCTAGGAGTAGCGACAACATTAACATTCAGCTTCTCAAGTGACTTAGTCAAGGCATCAAACTTAACATTCAACATAGTAATAACATCAAGTTCTATAATTCCGGCTTAGTTTTTTGAAAATGGTCTCTCATTTGACCACAAACAAATGTTCAAAGCGACCTCATTAATCAAAGTCCTTGCCTCTATTGGAGTCTTTGCCATCAAAGCGCTGCCAGCTGTGGGATCAAGAGTTGCCTTTGTAGGAAAAGTTAACCCAGCATAGAATGTTTGCATAACAACACAATCTTGTAAGCCATGATGTGGACATTGACGAATGAGATCATTGTACCTCTCTCATGTATCATAAAATGATTCATCTTCCTTTTGGGAGAAGGTAGTGATGTCTTGATGAAACTTGATTGTTTGTCCAAGCGGATAGTACTTGTTCAAGAAAGCTTGCTCCATCAAGTCCCATGTGGTAAGTGAATTTTTGGGCTTCCGAGTGAATCCACTTCTTTGCCTTCCTCCTAAGAGAAAAAAGAAAAAAGTTGACCCGTATAGCATTAGTTGAAACCTCATTTATCTTTATCGTGTCACATAGTTCTAAGAATTCATCTAAATACTAATTCGAGTCCTCAGTTATTAACCCATTAAATTGCAATTGTTGGACTATCTGGATTAATGACATTTTGATCTTGAAATTATTGGCCTCTACCTGTAGCCTGACAATGGAAGATTGACGAGCATTAGCGTTGGGGGTTCCATAATCCCTCAACCTTCGCTCTTGATCGGCAACTTGGTTATTATTGTTCGCCATGTGGTTTTCCTCAATTCTCAGTGTTCTTCTTTCCCTTTTGATATGATGAAGTGTTCTCTCGATCCTAAGATCAACAGGAATAGTAAGATCTTATTGACTCCTCATTCTACGCATAAGAAAGAAATATCACTTGAAAATCCAAAGAAGAAATTATATAAAATAAGAAGAAAATAAAATAATAAAATAAAAATACTTAAATAAACCAAATTGACGCTTGTATTAATATCAACACGATCCCCAACAACAGTGCTAAAAACTTGTTGTGAATTTTTCGTAAACGCACGGATTGTTCAAGTAGTAAAATAAAGATCATTCCCTCAAGGATCAATTGATTATTAACTCTTACGACGACTTTGATTATTTAAGTGATTAAAAATAATATTAAAAACTCAATTAAAATCAAGACGAAAATCAAAGTAATGAAGTAACCAAATAAATCTAGAAAAGTCGAGATTCAACTAAGATTTAAAGGTCTAGGACTAGGAATTCACTATACTACCCCCTAGATAAATTGTAATCCTATCTTTGTTAATGTTCAATTATGTTCTTGAAGACGATTTGTCTTAAATTATTTAATGCCCAATTTCTTGGCACTAAAAGCATGCTAAAACTCCATCAATCTTATTCTTATGGCAATTAATTCATTCCAACCCATTAAGTTTTATGACAATCATTTGTTCCTTGAAGGATTTAAGCCTATGTCTAGGTTTCAATTCCTAAGTTCAATTCTTGGATTATCTAGTAATTAGGTTTCATCTTTTGATCTTTCACTTAAAGCCTAAGATCATGTAAATATAGCCAACAACATATCACAATCATTAAGCATACTAAGAATGAATTAAGAACAATACTTTTCTATTAACAAATAATCAAATTAACAATTCAACATAGAAAAGTAGAGAGTTGCATCCTAATCCTAGAAAAATGAATTTAGCCACTCATAGCCAATGTCGCATAAACAAGAACAAAAATTAAAGAAACAACCATAATTCTATCTCAAGAAAATAATAAAAAAAAGAAAATAAAAAAGAGAAGATGGAGAAGATGGAGAAGATGAAGAATGAGAAGATGTCTTCAATGGTTGAACTTCAATCACTCTTGCACTTCTATTCAGAACCCTCGCCTCTAATCTTTGGTTTTCTACCATTGCAAAAAGTGTGCTTCAAGATTAGGGATTCACTTCTATTTATAACGTTTGGGGTGAAAAACTGCTATTTTTAGTCACATGAGACCTCACACGGTCGTGTCTAAGTTCGACACGGTCTTATGAGTTTGAATTACGTAACTCAAACTGTAAGTGAGACACGGCCATGTGACCAAGAGACATGACTGTGTTTCCTAAAAATAGTCACACAGAAGCATTTTTTAAGTTAGATACGACCGTGTCTAACTCCTCAATGACTCGCAGGGTCCTAGCTAAGCCAAAATAGTCCTCTTTTACTATGAAATCGCAATGTCTTCGCTTGCTTTCACTCCAAATGTGTTAAATCTCTCTAAATATATAAAAACAAAGACAATAATAAGGATCCATTTAAAATTCACTAATAAATATAAGAAAATCACCACAATTTATTCAATATAAGACTATAAAATATAGGCTTATCAACCAACTTCCAAATTAAGGATTGAAGTTTCAAGCCAAAGAGCCACTGGAGATGGTTCACTCAATGTGTTTGGACCAATAAAACAACCTTCAATTAATGGATATTGTTACATAGTGACCTTCATTGATGATTATGCAAGGTATGTGAGTATTTTTCATGAAAGAAAAATCAGATGTATTAGCACAGTTCAAGCAGTATAAAGACAAGGTAGAAAATGAAGTTGGGAAGCAAATCTGAAGTCTTTGCACAAATAACGAGGGTGAGTATACATCTAAAAAGTTTTATGATTTCTTGCAAAGAGTGTAAGATACGAAGATAGATAACATGCCCTAACACTCCTTAGCAAAATGGCGTAGCAGAAAGAAAGAATTGTCATCTAGCAGAGATTTGTTGAATCATGCTATATGTCAAGAACATACCAAGTATATTATGAGCCGAGTGCATGAAGTCCACAACTAATGTTTTTAATAGGCTTCCGCAAGCCAAGATGGGATTTTTCTAGCCGTTTGAGAAGCTATGGAGGCTTAAACCCATAGTGAGTCATTTTTGAGTATTTGAAAGTAAAAGTGTGTGCTATGTCTTTGTTCTAAATCATTTGATAGTCAAAGAAAAGGGTGGAGAAATTGTGACCCTACAACTGGTCAATGTTATACATCCAAGAATATGGTGTTTGATGAGGCTTCCTCTTGGTGGACACTACTACGAGTGACTTTATCAGATGCCAAGGAGATTGAAGATAGGGTTAAAGAAGAATTGAGGGTTCAAGAAAAAATGAAGGAGTAAGAAGAACCTTCAAGTAAGCAAAAGGAGAGAGAAAGAAATCCACGTAGTTCATGGAAAATAGGAGTGCACCAAACAAAACAAGAAAATTGTCAACATGATTATAGAGAAGAAGTTTAAGAACAACCACAACTCATAAAATCAACTAGACAAAGAAAACCAAATCCTAAGTATGCAAATATATGTTGCACAAGTTATGAAAGTAATGAACCCCGCAACATATGAGGAAGCCTCGCAGAAGGAGGAATGGATCAAGGCTATGAATGAAGAAATCTTGGCGCTAAAACAAATCAAGATTGATGAGCTTGTAGCCAATATATTCACAAAAGGATTCAACAACATTAAATTTTTAAAATTTCAAAGACAACTTAGATTGCAAAAGAGAACTAGTGTTGAGGGAGAGAAATAAAAAGTCAGCACTAGTAAGCACCAACATTTTTGAAATATAGTACTACATTTCCCAATTAATTGGTGGACGGTTGTAGTAGATCTCTCTAGTATTTGGTAGATGGTGGATACTTAGAAAAGTCTAGAGTCATGAAATGAGAAAGAAAGTATAGACACTTAGTGAACTAACCTTGAGAGGCTATAAAAGCCTATCACTTACTAGTATTTTGAGCCAAGCAAGAAGCAAAAATAAAGTGAAGAAGAAGTGAGAAAAAGTGAAGGCGAATTTTCATCAAGTTAGCCTTCATCCAGGAAATTTCATGCTTGAATTTTGAGGTTCCTGTATTTTTCTAATCTCTTTTTTTCTTTATTTTATTTGTTGACATAGATCGGTTGAATTTTTGGATTATCACTTTTTATTCTGGAAAAGTTAATAGTAAGGACCATTAAGAATGGTTATTCAATCTTAAGAGAGAAACAATTTAAAATTATTAAGGAGGACCATTCAAATTTTAATTAAAAAGATAGACCATTTAATTTCATCTAATAAACAATAATATCCTTAATAATATCTCCTTTTTTCTTACCTGTAATCCTCTAGTTTACTGTATGTGTAGTCACTGTTAGTCATGGTAACCATTACCCAAGAGGGGGGGTGAATTGGGTATTAAAAACTTTTCACAAATACTCTTTAAATAAACACAAATATTTAAGCTATTAAATAAAAGAGAAAGAATTGTGAGATGAAGAATAAAAGCTTTAAGAACAGTAAATAAATAAATGTGTGATAATATAAAATTGCGTAAAATAAAGAGATTGAGAAGAGAGAAGCAGGCACGATATTTATCCTGGTTCGACCACTAACCCACTTGTGGTCTACGTCCAGTCCTCGAAAACAATCCGAGATTTTTCACTATGTATACAAGTTTCAATAGATGCTTGCAACTGTTACATAAAAGAGCACTTTTCACACACATGAAAACTTTACCCTTGTGCTAAAGTCTCAGCCTGCAGGGATACCTCACCCTTATACAAACCTTGAAGGGATACCTCACCCTTATACAAATCTTGAAGGATACCTCACTCTCAATATAGTAGAACAGAAATATAGATGAAGAGAAACTCTCACTCAGAGCAAATAATACAATTTGAAGTGCTAAGAAGCTCTCAAAGAATATCTCAAAGTTTTAACAAAAAGAGCACAGGAAATAGGCGTAAATTATAAATCACATTTTCCAAAGTAAACGCAAATTAAACAGATAGCTGCTCTATGTCAGATGAGACCCACGGTTTCTATTTATAGAGTCAGATAGAAAATAGCCGTTGTAGAAATTAATCTTGTAATTATTATGAAAAAAGTGTCCGTTACATACCATAATCGGATCTGTATTTACTGTGTTTATTTGAATAAGCCTTCTGTTATTCGAATAACACGTTCATTTTAAAAACATTTCTGAAATTGGTTATTCGAATAACATTCGTGTTATTCGAATAACTCTGCCACTAAGAAATCATTTAGAAAACTGGTTATTCGAATAACTCTAAGTTTATTTGAATAACATTCGTTAAAGCAGATTTCTGGGAAAAGGTTCTATTCGAATAACTGATGAGTTATTCGAATAGCTGATATAAAACAAGCTATTTTGGAAAACACTTATTCAAATAACAGGAGTGTTATTCGAATAACACTTTAAAACACAGAGTTACGCAGCAGCCAAAAACAAAGCTTTATTCGAATAACCAATGAGTTATTCGAATAACTCAATTTGTAAAATAGTTATAAAAGCTTGAAAAGCATCCTAGAAAGTTTATCAAAAATACCAAAACATTTTAAAGTTATTTTCAAGATCAAAACAGTTTTGATATAAGTTTAAGAAAATATTTTTTTGTTTTATCTTAATGCACTAGGAGATATCCAAAGAGATTCTCGAACAGAGAGACTCTAAGTCCTAAAGCTATTCTTAAAATATCTTGGACTTGGTCTTCCCATCATCTTCATTTTGTCTTCATGTTTATTATCATTAAAAAATATTCTTCAAAGACATATGTTTAATCACCTTCTCCTTGTGTTGAGCTTAATTGAGATCTTTTGTTTTCTTGTTGCAATGCTCACTCTTGGTACTTGAACTATCCTACAAAGTATTGCTTACTTAAACAAGCATAATTAGTCCAAATTCATAATTCAAAATCTTCATATGCATGATTCATAAATGTATAACTCTAGTTAGTTTAACATGAATATAAAACTTTCATAGACATATCCAAATAAGTCATTTAACAATTATTAATAGATATGCTCTATGTAGGATGCAACAGAACACATTGCACAAAGGTCAAATCCAATATTAATTCATTTATAACTCATATAAAGCATTATTGGATATACTATATGATGAATGTTACATATATCATATTGCATGATTATTAAGTAAAATATAACTAGATAAGGTACATATCATGCATGATACAATATATCACATTAATCACATTTATCAAGCATAAGCATCATTCTTTGTCTTGTATTTGTCATCATCAAAACTTATCATATAAAATCATTTGGGGCAAACTTATTTCCACAATCTCCCCCTTTTTGATGATGACAAATCACCAAAGAAAAAAATGTTGAACAATATACAAGAATGAATATTCATGTAAGCATATCAAACAATAAATACAAGAACATATTTTTCTTTTCAATTTTCACTCCCCCTATTTGACATCAACAAAAAGGCGTAGAAAGAAAAGATTTTATCCCTCTTATAGATTCTACATATGATTCAAGAAGGGTAGGATAGAAGGAAAGACAATAAGAGATGATCTTTGTTGACATGTTGATAGAATTAACAATAAAGTACTTCATGTCAAATAAGGATGTAAGCCAAGAAATGTAAGCAACAATTTAAGAACTAGGCTCCCCCTCAAAATATGTATATTATAAAAAAGAAAGCAAGGGTAAAGATATTTATTCTTAATTCCTCAAACAAAAACCATTTTAAAACTTCTCCCTCTTTCAAAAAGAATTTTACAAGAGCACGTTATATTTTCAAAAGCATTTTAGAAGGATAGAGATATTTTATATAAAAAGCCATATATTCCTTGGAAAGCATCTAGTCATTTAAGATTAATTTATCAATAAATATCATACAATTCATAGCATATAGAATACCACAATAGTTTAGGGATAGAGATACTTATTGGGTTAGATAGAAAGTGATACTCCTTTCTAATGTTCTTCGTTTATTTGTCCTTTGAGTTTGAGCTTTCTTCCATTGAGTATTCTATTCCACTGCACTTGAAGAAAGTCTTCTTTATCTTCCTCTTCATTTGAATTCCATTCAACTTTTCTCGTTTATACACATATGCTTATATGTAAAAATCTGATGGCTACATTTGAAATACATAGAGAGACTTGCAAAGCTAACTTTAAAAGTCCTCTAAAACATAGGTTAACATCAAATATCATGTAAGCTCATTTATAAGCATAATTCCGGTTGATATATAATTTAAAGCATGTATCACATTATCAACCATGCAATATTATCTCTAACAAGAATGCATGAAGCACATATGCACTTGAATCCAAAAAGAATAGTTTAAGCATTTTAAGATATGATTCAAGTTTATCAAGAAACATATGATCATCATCAAAACTTATTTAGGCATTTTTAGGTAAATAATTATCATGTAAGGCATGTAAAGATATAACATAACTCTCTACTTTTCAATATATCATATGATATTAAATTTAAAGCATAAATAGGGATAATAGATTGATATCACTAAAAGTGTACTCTTTGAGATTTTGTAGATGACTTTCACTTCCACCAACTTCCAAGCTTCAAGCTTTCATAAGGGAATAGAAATTCTTTGCACCCCTTTAAAAGTTGGATGCTTTTCAACTTTACTATCCTCAATTTGAATGAATTTATTCAATTTAAATGCTTGCTTGAGGTAGTTATCACCTTACAATACAATTCAAAGTACTTTCATTGGTATCCATCAATTTTGGATCCATAGAGGTTAGTTATTATGCCAAACTCATATGCAAATAAATATTCAAAATAATAAAATAACAAATGAGTTCACAAGGGCAAAAGATGTTTCATTTCATTAATTAATTTAGCTAAGTACATATAAACATCAAAAGAATAGTCAATTACATTTAATTAAGCATTTGCATATCATAAAGTGCATATTTTCAGACAACACAACCAAAGAATTTAGAATATATTAACGAAACATAGCAGAACCTTTCAAACAAATTGGTTTTATTCGAATAAAAAGGGTTTTATTCGAATAGAAGAAGATCCTATTCGAATAGAGGATCTGCGACGTCCAAACATTTTGGCCATTTTAATAGGTTTTATTCGAATAACCTAGGAGTTATTCGAATAGACAGAGAGCAATCAGTCAAGACTGATAAACCAAATCTCTGGTTATTCAAATAGAAAGAGATTTATTCGAATAGACAGAAAGCAAATGTAAACAACTGATAAAACAAGTCTCAAGTTATTCGAATAATCTAAAAAGTTATTCGAATAGATAGAGACCACAGCAAACACAGAACTGATATAGAAGACCATTTATTCGAATAAACTTAGTTTTATTCGAATAAAGCTATTAAAAGCATACGTTCAGAATTGAAATTTAAGAGAGAATAAGAAAGATTTAAGCAATAAATTCAAATATTTAAATATATGTATGATTGATCAAAAACTCAAGCTCAAGGATATTATCATTTCAAACAAGAAGTATACTTTATCTAGCATATTAACATGTAGAAATATTTTCAAATTATAAGGCTAGAAAAGCATAATAAAAGTTTTAACTTATCCAAAAATTGTAAGTCTAAACTTCACGAAGACAAGGAAGATAGCTTGAAATTATTTTTGGTCTTTGTACTTGGAGCAGCCACTTTCAAGATGTCAAAGTCACTTCTTGGCCTTCAAGTACACCTACAACACACTTCAATTTTTGACTTTTGGTACCTAAATTTTATTGGGTCATTGTGTGTCAATTTTTGAACATTAATCTATTATACTCTCATAAAAGTCAATTTTTTTTCATAATATGTAAATTGAGCATAATAAATTAAATAATTAAATACCATTAAGCACATAGTTGATAGCATGCTTACTTTCATGATATATAGATAATTTTGAAGCATAGCAAACATACATGGTCATAGTCAATAAATATACAAGACCAGCAAAGGGTGTAACAGGAATATAATCATGTGCTATATTTAATATTCAATTTTTACCAAGTACACATGATTCAATCAATCACTTAAGGCCTACAAGGAATATACCTCAAATTAATCGACTTTACAAGTGAATGTTCATGAGAGGTAAAAACTTTTGATACATTGGCTTTGGCAATTAAGGAAATGTTTTTTCTTACCCATTGCTTCTCTTTTGAAGTCTTGAGCTTTGCAAGCTCTACATTTTGTACTTGAGAAGCTTTGGTTGAAGTCATCTTCCTTCTTTGACCAAAGTTTCTACCATTGGGCTTTGGAAGCATTCTCCTTGATGACTCCTCTTTCTTTTGACCAATTTGTCCATCCTTTTGAGAAATGTTCTGCAAAATTGAAACATTGGGAGGATACTTTGGTACCCACTTCATTTTGGGTCCTTGAATGTTAATATTAGGGCCTTTATGATTTTTTGGAACTCATACCATACAATTTCTCATATAATGATTTCTTCTATAATTGCATAAATGAGAAATATGTCCTAGATGATCACAAAAATTGCAAACAATTGAATTTAGTGATGGCTTGATCATTGAATATCATTTTTGAAAAACTTAAGCCTTTTATTATTTTTATATTCTAAATTATTTTTGCCATAAGCCTTGCTTGGATTTTCACATGGAATAACACTAATTTTATTCTTATTAACAAGTATAGAATTTAAGCAATTACAATCATTAGCTTTGGCAAATTCAGAATATAAGTCCTCAACTCGATTTTCTAAATCATTGCACTTTTCACAAGAAGTTGATGTTTTACATTTTAAAGACATTTCCTCATCAATAAAGGCATACTCATTTTTCAAAGTTTCAATTTCATTTTCAATAAAGGAAATGTTTTCCAAACACGATAAGTTTTTCTTTTCTAAATTCAATAAACCATCATACAATTCATTATATGCACTTTGCAACCCATCATACGAAGGACTATAATATAGTTTAGAATTATTTACCTCAAATTCCTTTTTAGCCATATAGGAAGTAGTCTCAATTTCTAGCATACTTGGCTCTTTAAGAGAATCACCTTCTTCCTCATAAATTTTATTTTGCTTTGCCTCTTCTTCAAATTGAGCACCATCGTCACCAAGAGGCATTTGGCTCCCTTCAATAGTTTGAGCATCTCTTTGAGGATATTTTTCATGACAAGCTTCCTTCAATGGCGTTTGCTCTTCTTGTTTTTTATATACAACTTTATACACAGAATCATTGTTAGCAAGATAAATAGCATCAAGAGCATCCCATATATCTTTAGCACTAGAGCAATTTTTAATTTTAGCATAAGCATTATCATTCAAACTACTTCTCAAAATTTGCATAACTCTAATGTTTAAAGAAAAACATTTCTTGTCAAAACTATTCCAAATTTGTTTTGATTTGTAAGTAAATCCATTTAGCACAATATCTCACAAATCCAAATCAATAGATTGCATATAAAACTCTATTCTAGTTTTTCAATAAACAAAATGCACACTATCAAAGAATGGTGGTTTATCAATTTCAAAACCTTCCATTTTAAAAAAACTTTCAAGGTTGCTAATAAACAAGGATATCTAACTCTAAGCGGTTAAGCTTTCACCAGAGCACGAAGCTCTGATACCACTTGTTAATCATGACAACCATTACTCAATAGGGGGTGAATTGGGTATTAAAAATTTTTCACAAATACTCTTTAATAAACACAAATATTTAAGTTATTAAATAAAAGAGAAATAATTATGAGATGAAGAATAAAAGCTTTAAGAACAGCAAATAAATAAATGTGTAATAATATAAAATTGTGAAAAATAAAGAGATTGAGAAGAGAGAAGCAGGCACAATATTTATCCTAGTTCGACCACTAACCCACTTGTGGTCTACGTCCAGTCCTCGAAAACAATTCGAGATTTTTCACTATGTATACAAGTTTCAATAGGTGCTTGCAACCGTTACATAAAAGAGCACTTTTCACACACAGGGAAACTTTACCCTTGTGCTAAAATCTCATCCTGCAGGGATACCTCACCCTTATACAAACCTTGAAAGGATACCTCACCCTTATACAAATCTTGAAGGATATCTCACCCTCAATATAGTAGAACAGAAATATAGATGAAGAGAAACTCTCACTCAGAGCAAATAATACAATTTGAAGTGCTAATAGGCTCTCAAAGAATATCTCAAAGTTTTAGCAAAAAGAGCACATGAAATAGGCGTAAATTATAAATCACATTTTCCAAAGTAAACGCAAATTAAACAGATAGCTGCTTTATGTCAGATGAGACTCACGGTCTCTATTTATAGAGCCAGATAGAAAATAGTCGTTGTAGAAATTAATCTTGTAATTATTATGAAAAAAGTATCCGTTACATACCATAATCGGATCTGTATTTACCATGTTTATTCGAATAAGCCTTCTATTATTCGAATAACACGTTCATTTTAAAAACATTTCTGAAAGTGGTTATTCGAATAACCTTCGTGTTATTCGAATAACTCTGCCACTAAGAAATCATTTAGAAAACTGGTTATTCGAATAACTCTAAGTTTATTCGAATAATATTCGTTAAGGCGATTTACATTTTATTCAAATAATGATGAGTTATTCGAATAGGCTGATATAAAACAAGCTATTTTGGAAAACACTTATTCAAATAACAGGAGTGTTATTCGAATAACACTTTAAAACACAGAGTTACGCAGCAGCCAAAAACAAAGCTTTATTCGAATAACCAATGAGTTATTCGAATAACTCAATTTGTAAAACAGTTATAAAAGCTTGAAAAGCATCCCAGAAAGTTTATCAAAAACACCAAAACATTTTTAAGTTATTTTCAAGATCAAAACAGTTTTGGTATAAGTTTAAGAAAATATTTTTTTTTGTTTTATCTTAATGCACTAGGAGATATCCAAAGAGATCCTCGAACAGAGAGACTCTAAGTCCTAAAGCTATTCTTAAAAGATCTTGGACTTGGTCTTCCCATCATCTTCATTTTGTCTTCATGTTTGTTATCATTAAAAAATATTCTTCAAAGACATATGTTTAATCACTTTCTCCTTGTGTTGAGCTTAATTGAGATCTTTTGCTTTCTTGTTGTAATGCTCACTCTTGGTGCTTGGACTATCCTACAAAGTATTGCTTACTTAAACAAGCATAATTAGTCCAAATTCATAATTCAAAATCTTCATATGCATGATTCATAAATGTATAACTCTAGTTAGTTTAACATGTATATAAAACTTTCATAGACATATCCAAATAAGTGATTTAACAATTATTAATAGATATGCTCTATGTAGGATGCAACAGAACACATTGCACAAAGGTCAAATCCAATATTAATTCATTTATAACTCATATAAAGCATTATTGGATATACTATATGATGAATGTTACATATATCATATTGCATGATTATTAAGTAAAATATAACTAGATAAGGTACATATCATGCATGATACAATATATCACATTAAGCACATTTATCAAGCATAAGCATCATTCTTTGTCTTGTATTTGTTATCATCAAAACTTATCATATAAAACAATTTGGGGCAAACTTATTTCCATAGTCACGCTCGAAGTCAGGAAGTTAGGGCACCAATTCCTTTGCTATGGCAACACCATTGTAGTAGATACTCTTTTGCGCCATCTATCATTGTCACAATAAGAATTTTACAATTTAGCTACGTAAAAATCAATAGTTAATCCGTAGTTAATCTATAGCTAAATTTATTAGCTACGGATTGGTCCATAGTCTAAATCTCGTAGCTAATTAGCTACCAAAAATTTCTGTAACTAATCCGTAGCTAGTTTTTAAATTTCCCTCCAAAGCTAAGCTGTAGTTAATTTTCATTTAGAATTTCCTTTATTTTCGTAGGTAATTAGATACAAAAAATTTTGTAGTAATTTCGTAGTTAATCTGTAGCTGATTTTTAATAATTTGTAGCAATTCAGTAGCTATTTCCTAACTATTATATAGCTAAATACGTAACAATTCTGTAGCTAATTCATTCCTAGCACTTCTGTAACTATTTCCTAACTATTATGTTGCTAAATTCGTAATAAATCTATAACAAATCCATAGCGATTATCCATAACAATTTCGTAGTTATTCCTTAGCAATTATCCATAGTAATTCTGTAACTAATCCGTAGCTAACCATAATTAATTTTATAACAATAATTGATATATTTTAAAATTATACCTATATAAATATTTCAATCCAAACAGAAAAACCCAACAAATAAGTTGTATAAAGCAACAAAATATCATAATTGCATTAGTAAGATCAAAACATGTTCTACAAAGAAAGGATAACTAATCAATAAATCTAAGTTAATACAAATAGTTCTAAACAAATTAACCCTATCATCAACAAATACAACTAATCAATCTAAGTTAACCACATGATCATTACTTCATGATCATCTCCAACTGCATCGCTTTGTGATGGTGTCTGCGGCACACCACTTCCTGCTTGGGAGCCAACAATCTCATGGAGGATGGGCACCAACTGCGTCTGGACAAAGGAAGTCATCGCTTCATTAATAAATAATAATAGCACCAGAATATATAGCAAAGCATTAGCCATATTCATCACATGGGCGTTAATTGATAGGAACACACCATAACAAACCAAGAGCAACCAGACAATGAACTAATGGAAGCAATCAAATGTTATCAATCTTTAAATTCAAGCCACTTCTTATAAAATGAACTGAAAGTTTGGAAGAAAGCATTGAATTTTAAAACTATCATCAATATACAAGGAAAGACATGATTATAACCTAGAAACCTAAATTTACATAAATATACATATGAAGAATGGCATCTAATCTAGCAATTTAATAATTATTCTTTTCTGCCACAAATCATTTATCAACGAGTGAAATGTAAGCACTGTTAAACTTGTGCTAAAAGAAGCATATCAGGTGTAAACAGATGTGAAAGGGAAACAATGACAACAAAAATATATTCACTCTTGGAAAGGGTGACATGTTATAAAAGCAACTGCTACAACTTTAGAAACAAGAAATAATTGTCAATGGGATTTGTAGGAAATCCAAGGCAAAATTTCAAAAAAAATATATATAGAATTCAAAGTAATTAATTTCCAATATCATTTTTAATTTCTAGTTCCAAAAGCAGCTTATTGGTATTCTTACCCATATAGTATAGTATAATAAGAATAGGCGGAGAAGGAAAGGGTTGGAAGATGGAAGCGACTAGAGAAGTATGAGGTGGAACAACAACAAGGGTTGCAATTCCCTTTGGCTTTGAGCTTTGAGCTTTTGAGTACAAACAAAACAAGGAAGATGACAACTAGCTTCAGCTAAAGAGTTCCTAATCAGACATGATTTCTTTCTTCCAACTGCAACTGCAATTACAACTACAGCTCAAGCGTTAGTGATGATCTCTGTTATTGGTAAAGAATGTATTGCTTCACCTATCAATCATAATCAGCATATATGAGCTTCAATGGTAACCCCGTACATATATAATATATAACAAGTGGGTGCATGCAATTACATATGTAGATTATAAGCTACAGTTAGGGATGGCAATTTTACCCGCCCCCGCGGATAATACTCGTGACGGGAGCAGGTAATACCCGTCAAATTTCTCCCGCGAATATAAATACCCGTTTAATATTATCTCCGTTTAATAAACGGGGCGGGGCGAGGGGATGGTTTCCCCCCATGGTACAGGCAAAAAAAATTTTATATAAATATTTTATATAAAATTATTAAAAAACAATTATATAAATTAAAATATTATAAAATTATATAAATTAAAAGTATTTTAGGTGTTTCACATTATTTTTAAATTAAGGTGTTGGACAAATTTTGAAAAATTATAGTATTATACTTTTTTTTATTTTTTATTTTTTTATTTTATTTTTTGATTTTTTTGAATTTTTTTACAATTTATTGATGCCATGGATATCTGCATGGATATCATTTATCCGCGGAGAAAAGATAAATGAGTACCCATACGGATATGGAAGCGGGGGCGGGAGCGGATATTATTCGCGGGAGTGGGAGACGGGGGGCTACTACCCGTCCCCGCCCCGCCCAGCCCAGTTGCCATCCCTAGCTATAGTAAAGATTTTCTCACTTACAATCTTGAGGTAAAAGGAGGAAACAATTATCTGTTGAAATGACCATAGCTCAACTCCTGTATAAGAAAATATCAATTACATTTAAAAGGAAGAAGATATATAAAAACAATTATCTTCAGAAAGTTCTATATAGACCGCATAATTTAGCACATCAATACTTAGTTTTCTAATTTCAACAACAGACATGTGAGTATGAGAGTACAATTCTCACATCACTTAAATCAAGATTAGTACATATAGTACCCACTATCTTTTTTTCTTTTCAGAATATATATCCATTATTTTCCTAATTAATCATTGAAGGAAATAGTAAAGAATGGTCCTAGCATAAGATGTGTCAACCTAACCTATCACTTCCCAGTCTAGCTCTTAATAATCTTAACAATTCATAAAAGGATAACACGTTATCTTACCAAATTATTCCTTCGTCTTTCTTTTATGGTGTAGCTCCATAATAAAGAGGTTGTGTTGCCTTCAATCCAAAGAGTACCATCAACAATACAAATTGAAGCAATAATATTTATATTATCCAAAGAAAAAAGAAGCTGACAAATCAAGCTAGCAAAATAGGGAAGAAATAAAAAGTAAAATAGTTAGCACCTAACACTTCCATAGAACTATAGAGTTGAAGGAAAAAATAGTAAAACCAAAATGAAAGCACTGTCAAATAGGCACTGATAATATAACCAATGAGATTATCACAATATTTTTCTTATGAAAAGTTAATATTTTTATATATGTTGTATCTCAAATTCCACTATGTTTTGAGTCATTATCTAATTGAATTACTGTTGAGACATGGGAAAAGTCGAGAGTAGCAGAAAAGCTCTGCTCTGCTCTTTTACTTCTCATTTTGTAGCTTATGTCAGTTAGTGATCATATGTCCATTATGCAAGTTGGATGCATTTACCATGCACCTAACATCCTAGCATACTTTAACGTGTCCTCCAAATTCGGAAAGAGGCTAATCTTGCACGAAACAGGAACTTGGAGGTTGAGAACCAATTTTTCCACTAGAGATTTCACAAGAGGAAGGTTATCCATTAAGAAGGCACCATAGTTTCCTCGTCTAGCAATGCGCTGAGGACATCTACAGAATTACATAAAATTAATCCACCAAATTTTTCATTACAAGTATCATCCAAAAAGGCTATATTAATTATAGTAACTACTATCTTAAATAGAGGCAAGCAATCCTGAAACATCATGTTACGTGGTTAAGCATAACAAATCTATATTCTCTCCCTGTTACTACAGAAATCATTAATCACTCATTCCTTTCCATTTCCTCCCATATACTCCATCCGTTTCAAAATATTTGTCTTTTAAGGTAATGTACAAGAATTAAGAGAGATAATAAATAGCGCCAAATTAAAAAAAAATATAGCTATACTTAACTAAATTATCCTTCATTAAAATACTCAAAATATTATCCCTCCATTAATGTTGTCTCATTCTATTTAGTAGAAAGAATTGTTAGATAGCCATAGTGTTTTAGCTAGAATTTTTGACCAAATGAATTGTCACGCTGTCATAAAAGAATGAATGGTCCATAGGCTAATTTTTTATGGTTATGTAACATTCGTCTTGAAAAAACATAATTAATACCTTTTTCATTTTCTGATGCTACTGATAAATTGAAACAAAACAATTCTTTTTAAAAGTGACATATATTTTGAAACAGAAGGAGATTTTGAGTAAAGACTAAGCAAAATATACATTACCCAAGATTGATATCAACGTAATCGCAAAAAGGCTCCACCTTGCGTGCAGCTTCCAACAACACATCTGGATCGTTGGCACAAAATTGGACAAACAGTGGTCGATCCTCCTGTGGTTACTCCCTAACATGAGATGATCTTCTTTGTTGTAAGCAGGTGAAACCTCTTTCAGAAAGTTTGGGTTCTTCACCATGCCTGTTCTCCAGAATCGTAAGATCTTACATTGTTACCATAGAATATGTAATCCTAGTAACATACTGATAAATAAAGAAAGATGTATCTCCAAAATAGGCTCAATTATTATGAGAGATTAAAAAGTTTCTTACCTTTGGGTGTATTCAACATGTATGGAATGTTAATGATCTTAGCTGCATCCATATGCCCCTTCTCAAACCCTTCCACCATCCTATTAATTACCAAAATATTTAGGTTCTTTTTTGAAGAAACAAACATCATTAAACATGAAACCCAGAAAATACAAAAGACCCATTAAAAAAAGAACAAACAAAAGTTCCTTATATTTTTTTTTTCCAAAAAAAAGAGACCAAAATTAAAATTTTGTTACCTGACATCCAGATAAACGTTGCCAGTCTGGATCAGACCCTTGGCTGCATGTACATCAATGGCAACAACCTCTGCTCTTGAGCTACAAAAGAACAAAAGAAAAAGAAGAAACGCTAACCACCAACGAGGTAACACAGCCCCATAAGAAACAGCCATATGGAATGGAATGGTACAGTAGCAATGACTCTGAGATAGCAAGCTAAGCCCCTAAATGCAAATTTGTAAAAGAGAATTTCGTTAAACCGTTCTTCAAGTCCAATAGAACCCATGAAGAAGCACCACGCTATTTATATATATCTATTCAAGTCCAATAGATCAAGTCTCATCGATGTCGAACACCCACGCGTCCCTTCCGTCTCCCACCAACCTCACGCTCTTCGCGAACGCCCACGATAACTTCCCGATCACCTCTGAGTCCGACGAGTACCGTTCTCTGTCCATGTACTATGCCACGAACCACATGCACCTCACTAGGGATTTGGTCTGGGCAGAGGGATTTGAGAGAGGGAGAAAGAATGAGAGGAGGGAAGGATGAAGGAGGGATTTGAGGATTTGGGAAAGTTTAGTATGGGTGCGATTAAAAGATTAAAGAGAGTTGATTTTTTCAACAAAAATCTTTTATCCATTGAAATTTAGTTACGAAAACATTTGGTAGTTAAGTTAGCTACGGCTTAGTTATGAATTAACTGTGAAATAAATTTTTTTAATTAAATTTTATAGTTAAATTGTAGTAATTCTGTAGTCATTTGCTTGATAAAAGTTTTCTTTTTGTTATTCAAAATTTAGTTAAAAATTTTATTTCATATTTAATCCATAGATAATTTGCTACGAATTTGTTATCAAAATTTTTCGTAGCTAAATCATAACTAATTTGTAGTTATTTATTTGATAAAATTTTATTCAAAATTTAGCTATAAAAATTTAATTCATAACTAATTCATTATTAATTAGTTATAGATTAATTACTAAAATTTTTTATAATTAAATTTGATAACTAATTTATAAAATTTTTGTAGTGTGTTGCCTCAAAAATTGAGGCTTTCTCTTCTTTTCTTCTCATGTTAGTTTTTATTTTTTTTTCATTCATTTCTTCCTTGCTTTCTATGCATCTCCTCTCAAACAATGAACGCTAACCATGAATCTACCAGCCAAATAAGTCCAAAAGAAGAAACCAACTTGGTTTTTTGACTTGCTGACTTGTTTGATGATTATCGTAATTATCAACTTTGGAATATTTTGTTAGGCCACATAGCCAATAAAGCCAAACAACGAAATCGCTCCCTTAGTCAAAACCTTCTCCGCTATGCTACTTTTTGTGTGTGTCTCTCTGTTTACCTATTTATCTACATTCATTACTAAATAAAAACTCAGGAGAGTTTATCTTTTATTTTTTTTATGAAAACAGGGCTAAAGAGTGTCAAAAAGCAATTCTAAAATTAAAATTAAGAAATATGAAAACAAATTATTTAAAAACTCACCAATGGCCTCCAATAGATTTAGAATTGTTTATGCGGGTACAAAGAGAAGAAGAAGCAAGATAAAGTGTAGCAAAAAGAAAAATAGAGAGGAGAGAAAAAGGAAGAAGGAGGGAGGCAAAGTGTAGCACAGAGAGAAGGAGATAAAGTAACGTGATCCTTCTTAAGGTAAAAACTAGAGAATTAAAAAAGAAAAGATTTCATTAACAGTATTATTGTCTATTTAGTAAAATTAAATAATTCTTCTCTTTAATTAAAACTTGAATGATTCTTCTTAATAATTTTATCTTTTTTAGTTTGTTTAAAAATTAAATATTTTTCATAATAGTCTTTGACATTAATTTTTCCTTTTATTTTGCTGCAAATATCATCAATGCTGTAAATTAAATCCTCAATTTTTTGAATTGTGGCACATATGTGAATTTCTACTTTCCTATTCTCATCTTTCTCTAATGAATCGAATTATTTGAACTAAAAGAGCTTGTATGCATACTTCAGAGTACATTAATGCTGTAACATAGGTAGCATTCTATTGGGAGAAGTCCTGCTAAACACTTTTGTTATTCGCTGATAGAATATCATATATATCACATACTAAGGATTATTTTATTGCAGTTATTGCATAATATAACAATTAAGATATGAAGAGTTTTAATTGCTCATAATTTTCGCCTTGGACTTTGGAATCGAGATAATCTCAAGTTGTTTTCCTTTTATATGTGCTTACTCACGGCACAGTGGAGGAAGTTTATTTCAACTTCTTTCAGTTCCCTTTGTAGTATTATTTGATATGTGAAGTAAGTTTGTGTTCTCATTGTGTTTAATCATTTCAGTATTGATTACTTGTAGTATAGAAGGACTCTATTCGTATTTATTTATGAAATTTCATGTCTTTTGGTTCTGTACTATCTTTCCCATGCATGTACAATAAAACGAATTTTTTATTATCAAGAATCATATGTTAGAATGAACTAATTATCTGGACCGGTTGTGAGTTGGTGAGGGTCTTGATGATATTGTATAATCATGCATGTTACATATCTTGAGAATATACATGCTAACAAACATAATCATATTTATAATCTATCCATATATCTATCTATCTATATCTATATTCTATTATATATACTATATATTAAAGTAGGCTCTTGCAAGCTTCTAATGCCAAATCATCATAAGTGATAATGTGACATTTTCTAAATAAAATTTTATTTTTTAAACTATTTAATTGTACTCGAGATCATTTAATATAAAACACTAAAACTATTTATTTTCACTTGAAAGTATTTAATGCAAAATATTCATGAAGTTTAGAAAAAATTTCAACCAATAAATCTAACAAAAAAACTACAAAAACATATAAAAAAACTTTAAAACCTAAAATATTAATAATAACAAAAAAAAATTTTATGAACATTACAATATATTTCATAAATTATTTATGTCACCTTTTTCTAATGCACTATTTATGTCATCTATCAACTAATTGAAACAACAATCTCAAAATAAAAAAAATTAAATAAGATAATTCAATAAAATTGGTGGATGCAATGTCATCTTATCACAAAAAATTCTTTGGTAGTCCAAGCAATGTTTTAAAAATCAAATAGCAAGATCTCTAGATTATGACTCAATTGGTTTAATGAGCTAAATTAGCAGTCAAACTGTAATTGAACCAGATAACATAAGGAGGGGCAATTAGACCGAAAAACATAGTCAATTCATTATCTAAACAGTTAAACTAGTTGGTCTAATTTGAGTTTCAAAACATTGGTCCTATGAGCAATATTTTTTTTTTTTGCTATGTACCATTAAACGTGTATCACTTTTACTATAGCATTAAAAAAATAGTTAAAATGAGATATAATAATGATCCTATTGTTGGAATAGTACATATTTAATCGTACATAACTCCTGACTCTTAAACTATCTAAGGTGAATAGCTGACGTGTCAGAAAACAAATAATCTGAATAACATAATTAATGATTATAAAGTAGATAAATGAATATAATGTTATTAACTAACTTGAATAAACTTACAAAACATTATTCGAATATTTATATTCATCAATAACTTGAGTTTGCACATATTATTTTTTACTCTCAATTTATTGCCAAATTTGTGATTATAAAAAAATAAAAGTATTATTTTTAAAACTAAAATTATAAATATTTTATTGCAAGCTAAAAGGCTAGTAGTATATTGTACACCATATAGGCTAATTGTCACAAATTCAAAAACAAAGAGAGTTTAGATAAAGGAAATTAAATCATCAACACTGAAAGAGCATTTATTAATTCTTAATTAATTAAGGGACTCCCTCTCATATAATGTGTCAGTTCCAATTCAACTAAAAATTTTCTGATAAAGTCCCATGTTGATAATTTAGTTGGTAAGAATTCAAGACATACAAGAAAATAGTAATGGGTTTGCAAATACTCTCTATCTCACTTTGTCATCCCCTATTCCTCACCTCTCTATCAAGTTGGGGCCATTTAGGGGTGCCACTAAGGATTCCCTTCGCCATGTCCACAAGATGGATCGTAAGCCTTACAAAAAAATTTGATACAAAGGCATTTAGGAGCCTTACTAGAGAATCTTTTTGCCAAATCTAGAGAAAGATCCTAGGCCTTAAAAAAATCCACTAAAAATATGTTATAACATTACTTCCTCTTTTATTTTCTTATGCAAAAGTTTTTCAACAAGCCGTCATCACCTTCTCCTATTTGGCATAGGCACGTCTCTGTTTTGACTTTTAATAAGAAGTGTTTTTTTAAGAATTTTTCCTTTTTATATCTCTAGATGTCATTGACATTAACGGCCATTATTATTTGTAGTTATTATTTATAATAATTTTATTGTTTTCCTAATCTACGCTACACACCAATGTTGTGATTATATGCTAAGATAATAGATTTTTATTTTAACCAATATAAATGTGCTTATCTCTTGAAATAACATTATATTGTTACATCAATTAAAGATTCATATAGTTAAAAGTAAATGAACTAAATAAAATATACAAAAAAATTATAATAAAAAACTCATAAAATATACGGGAAGGTAGACTAGTAAAACACTTAATGATGATATACCTGAATCAATTAGCTCATCATAAAAAGAAAGATAAATATTCATAAATGAACAAAGAATTTAGAGTATACTAGAAATCAAATTTCGTTAAACTAACAGATAAGATATTACCCCCAAGTTTAAACAAAGAGAAAGTAATCTGTATGAGTAATGAGGGGTTACAAATACAGTATTATTTTGCTAACACCGGAGAAACGGCTGAATTTCATTTCTCTCTGAGTTGAAAATGGGGAAGTGCTCCAAAAGCGTCTAATAATTTTGAAACAAGTTCATAGAAGCCATTATTAATATATCGCCATTTCAACAGTGTACGTATATAAACTTTGACTTATACTTGCATAGAAATTCGGTTCAACACCAATGATGGATCAAAGAGAAACCAAATTAAATTCATTGCTGGCCTATGATTCTACTAATATATATATAATATCCTTAAAGACAACATGAGGGGCAAGTATGGGACGATGCTAGAAATTGAGGCATGTCAAGTGGCACTCCATGCCTTAGATATATATTCGGTGCTGAAGTACATATATTCGTCCTGTATCTTCGCAGAAACTGTATATAAGGGTTAAAAAAATAGAAAAAGAAAAAGACAAGAACCAAGCAGCACCAGCTAACTACATGGAGTCAATGGTCGTAACTCCAAACCAGGGATGCTATTAAGAGGATCACATGGATTACTGCACAAGCTGCTCCCTGTTCCCCCTTTCACCAACAATGCAACTTTCACACATTTATTAATTAGTTGACTAGGTTTAGTTTTTTTTTTTTGGTACACTAGGTTGAGTATTATTTATTCAATCCCTGTTCCATTTTTTTTCCCCGAGACAGAGAGAGATGGAATTCTTCCAAGCCATCATGTCACGTGCAGAATCACTTCTCTGCTTTCCGTACATGTTGATCCTGTCTGATATTAACAATTATAACTTGTTCATTGTGTTTGTTTGCAGATGTTTATTGTTTGCTCTATCAGCTAATTTTAAATACATTTACTAATTCATAAAAGAGTCCAGGATAATATTTCTGGCAAGACAACCTCTAAATTTATCTTCACAAAAAAAAACCTCAAATATGTTACTTTTTTTTATATATTTCTTACGGCCAAAAAGAAGGCAAGTATTTGTATGCGATGCAATAATTAATTTTTTTATTCATTAATAATGCTCAAATTTTGACATTAATGCATTTTTTATTATTGTATTTGTCAGTGTTATATTTAAGTAAAAGGATAAGATAATTATAAAAGAAAAATGAAGAAAGAAAAAAGTAGAGTTGAGCATTCTAAAATCATAGTTTTCATGATAGATCTTCTTCACTAGTTAAGCTTATAAGGTTTGTATATAATGTCATCAAAATACTTTAAAACATGAAGGAACCTATTTTTAAAATTAAAAATTTTATTTATAAATATAAAAATGAATATAAGATATTTAAAATCTTTCCTATGATATCAATGGTAGTGTAAGTGATGGACTTTGTAATTAACTTACAATGATAATTTTTTTCTCAATTTTAGTATAGTGAAAATAAATATTACTTGTAAATAAAATTAAGAAACACATCAAAAGTGAGAAAAACTGCTATATGAACAACAATAAGAAAGACAAAAGGAAATAATTAATGTGTAAAAATTATTGGATTAATTGTATGTCATTTTTTATAGAGTTTTTATTGTGGTATTTTATAAAATTTTAAATAAATTTAACTTTTTAAAAATATGATTTTGTATATAAAATACTATTTGTATAAAAAATAATTTTATAATAGTATAAAAATATAGATTAATATGTTCTCTTCTAAAATAGAGAATTTATAAAATAAAAATAAAAATAAAAATAAAAATCAGATAAAGGAAGTGAGGCAAAAGAGTGTGGGTTGAAAGAAACGCACGCATGTCACGCCAGTGCCTGTGCCCCCCTTGTATCCTCTTTGTTCCATTTAACTGTCGGCTTTGTAACTTGCACCGAATTCTAGGTTGCACGTAGAATTTATTAATTTACGTGGAAGTATCTAATTGTCGTGTTCAATCCTCTTATAATTCTTCTTAATTATTAAAAATTTTAAAGATATTAATATATTTATTTTTTATTTAATACTTTTTATTTAATATTAGAAAAATTATTTAAAAAACTTTTACAAAATATAACAAAATTCAACTTTAATTTATGATAATTTATATACGTGATAGTGTATATATATATATATATATATTATTAAATTTCATAATATTCACATATATATAATTGAATTTTTTTTTATAAACCAAAGTATTATTAATACGGGTACAAGGGGTACCCAAACCCATAAACAAATACAATAGAAAAAACAAAATTCAATAGATCACCTGCCAACAAATTAAAAAATCAGCCCAAAAAACATATTTAATTCTTAATAGTTATACTAGAGACAACCACCAGAAATAATGTACCAAATAACCAAAAGTTACCAATCAGAGAGTAACCAAAGCTAAGCAAGTTTAACCAATCATTTATAATTGAATTAATGATTCTGTAACTCGGATATGTTTCCATATATAGAGTTCAGTATAAATTTGAATGTATATTAATACTACTCATATTCAATTAAGCACAAATAAATGAAATCATTTTGATGATTGACAAAATTCTATAATTTTAACGTCTAAGACCTACCTTGTCGACGTAGTAGAGTAGTTCCATACTGGGATCCAGAAGATAGAATATGGGATAGAAAAAAAAAAGATAAAAAACATTTACAAGTATCAAATCCCCCTACTTTCTCTATATGTTCCAACTCTATTAGCTAGGTTATGGGAGGTTGAAAAACAAAAAAAAGAGTGGACTATGATATGAATCGAAAACCGTTGAGCTTGAGAGGGAATACAAAACTGTTTGACCGACAGCCAAGTAAAAATTATGAATAATGTCATTAAAACAATAGTAATTAAAACAAATAAAATAAGGTAATAAATATATAAATTTTTAAGTTATATACATATTTCTATAATAACAAAATTAATATAAGAAAAAATTATAAAAGACATTTAATAATATTAACATAAATATAGTATTATATAATATTATTATTCATGTAATACCACTTTAAGATTATGTACACTTAAGAGACTAAAAATGTAACTTACAATAGGTGATTCAAATAATAAGCAAGTTTGAGATTAATGATTGAGAGGCTTTTATCAAGCTGGATAAAAACACTTGTGAAAAAGAAAAGTCATAGTATCGCAAGTAAGAATTAGTCTTTCATCAAAAGAGTTTTGAAAAATCTTGTAAAGACTTAAAAAAATTTAACAAGGTCGTAATTCAATTAATTAATAACGTGGGTGAAATTTTAAAACTTGAGTATAATGATGTTATAAGTATAATTCTCCATTAAACATGCATCGAGTTTGGATCCTCCGCAATATTGTAACGGTTGTAGTATATTAGAGAAAAGAAGAATGCATGAAATTGACATTGCGTCCCACATGCTCTTTCTTCTTCTCTCTAAATTGCAGTCTTGCATGAGGTATCCAAAACCACAGGTATCTTCCTTCTCTTACTCAAACTTATTCTATTCGTTGTTAATTCTTAGTATGGTTTTAAATTGTAATTATAGTTGTACGTAATTGTGATTATGTTATGTTTACAATTATAAAAAAGTGTGTTTGATATGAACATAATTGCAATTGTAATATAATTAAAAAACTACAAAAATTATAATATTACAACCTAAACATTTGCATGAAATAATCTAATCATGACACCGATTTTGAAGAAGTAAAACTTTGTCGTAAAAAAAGGATTGTTGCGTTATAATTTATGGATCTCATTCTATAGATACCAACAAACTGCCTCTCGCCATGGCACGTGGATTATGACATATCAAAGCGTGGCCGTTGTCTGTTATGGCTGAGCTCAGATGCAGCAGTTAACATCTTTAATATCTGTACCTTCAGGATTAACCACGTGCTGCTGTACTTATCATAAGATCTATATCTTGTTTGTGGGGTCCTGAGCGGAGGAGAACTGTTACATGCATACATCGAATTTTACAATTTAATAACGTTCACAAATAGGATTAACAGGAATAATAATTATGTCAAAGAGTAATAATAACAAAGTGAATGGTTGGGATTAAAATTTGAAAACCGTAGCATGGGACAAAAATGTTATGATTTTACTGAGTCAAGATCAAGAATCTAGTTAAGCCCTGACTCATTTCTGTGTTGCTGGGCCCTTATGCATCGAGCAGCGTGGTAGAAATTATAAATGCACATCTATTTTGCTTTGCTCAATGATGTCCCACATAATTTTACAAAGTCAAAAGCGTAGTTATGCCATGAGCTAGCTGCCCATAAACTGCCATGACTCGTTTTCATCATAGTGGGATTTTACCGCATTCAATTAAAAAATATTGTTACTGACAATTTGACCTAAAAGAAAAAAATTCTCACTGACAAAGTGGACATGGTCCAAAGAGATTGAAAGGAAGACACAGTAGCTTCTCTATTACTCTTGGTCATGGTCTTTCCCTGTGGCTGTGGCTGGCTTCTCAAGTACTGGTATATTGGATTTTGTTAAAAGAAGATATCTTTGAATTTGTCAACAGACTTGGACTGATGAACTTTGTGGTCTTTCGCGGGTTGGCCCCGGGTTCAGCTTCAGCAGTGAGAAGTACAGGACAAAAATCCTTCAACAAGGCAATAAGTGTCTCTCCTCCCTAATAATTATTGAAAAAATAATAAATAAATTATTATGTGTGACTCATGTGAAATAATATTTTAGACTTATATGTAAATTAATGAAAATAAAGAGATTTATTGATTAATGTGAGAAGTTGTAAAATTTTTATTAACTGTTAGTAACTTGATGGGAGTTATTATTTTTTTATGAATATTGGTTCTGTCTCTCCTATAAAGTTTCTTTGTCATTTGCCATCAAGAATAGGGTGTGAGAAAGAACGTACGAGAAGAGATAGATTGAGATTAGGAAGATTGTTTCTACTCTACAAGATCATTTCATGGATCAAGATAAGTTCCTTTATGTGAGAATCATAGATTTTAAGATTCATTATTTATTGGTAGTTTTCTTGAATGTGAACCCTAGGAAAATTATTATTTTTTTATGAATATTGGTTCTGTCTCTTCCATAAAGTTTTTCTGTCATTTGTCATCAAGAATAAGGTGTAAGAAAGAACGTAGAAAGAGATAGATTGGGATTAAGAGTATTATTTCTACTCTACAAGATCATTTTATGGATCAAGGTAAGTTCATCTTCTATGTGAGAATCATAGATTCTAAGATCTTTTACAGTATTAATAGTTTTCTTGAATGTGAACCTTAGAAAAACTACAACTTACATATGGTATCAGATAAATTTGGTTGTGGATTTTATGATTCTTCATATACAATTGTTTATAATTTTTCATGTATGATTGTTTTTCTAATTTTTACCAACCCTAATTTTCTAAAATTGAGAATTTATAAATTATGATTGTGATTTTCGCTGCATATTGCAAATTGATGTTTATCTGAAATTATGGTAATCACATTTACTTGTTTTCTACCTATACGTGAAAGAATTCAGAATCGGGAATAAAGTAATTCTCCCTGTACGTCAATGCATTCCAATTGCATATTGAATTGTGTTCTCCCTATACGCAAGTCGGAATCGAGAATAAAGTTCCCTTTTTAAGTCAATTAATGTTTTTCAATTGCATATTGAATTCTCAATGTATGTCATTTTCCTGTACGTGATTACAGTATGGATTTTTGCCTTTTTTGTGATCAAGTACAAGAGAAAATACATAATTTTGAATATGTACGATTTATCATGAAGTGTTGATATTTTGGAGTTAAATGTACGATAGATTTATCAATAACTAAAGTGGTTAAATTTGTAAGTTTATTTAATTTTAAATTAATGATGATTTATTTCAATTATTCATAGAATGGATGTTATAAATGAAATGATGATTATTAATTTATGAGTAAATTGAAGTTTATTATTATAAGATATTTATGGATCACCCAAAGGTTGATTAGTTGTCTTTATAATTAATGCACATAATTGTTAGTAATGTGAATGCACTATTAGTTTTATTTATATATTCAAAGATATTAAATATTTCTAGTTAGTGCATGTTTCATTGCTTGATAATATTGGTTGTATTAGCATCATTATGTTTGTTGTATATTGATGTATCACCCAAAAGTGAACATTGATGTGCACTAAATGTTTAATGTTTATAGTCTAAATTTGTGTTGAATGTTAGATTATAACTCAAAGCATTAATATTAGGCATGTGTTCATTGCAGTTTCTGTCCTTTTTTCCTTGCACTCGCTTGCTTCATCTGTTCCAATCTTTAATGAGTTGAATTTCTCTTATTGAAGTGAACAAGTCCAATTTCACCTTGGTGTAATGGATCTTGATTTGGCTCTTCAAGTTGAGAAGCCTGCTGCTATTACTACTACTAGTAGCAATGAAGAGAAAACTCATTATAAGGCTTGGGAAAAGTCAAACAGACTTAACTTGATGTTTATGCGAATGAGCATAGCAAGTAACATCAAGTCAGCTCTTCCCAAAACTACAAGTGCAAAAGAATTTATGAAATTTATGGAAGCGCGCTCTCAAACTGCTGACAAGTCTCTTACTAGGACATTAATGAGTACTTTAACCACCATGAAATTTGATGGTTTTCGTACAATGCATGAGCATGTCATTAAAATGACAAATATTACAGTAAGACTTAAGTCATTGAGAATGGAAGTGGATGAAAATTTCCTTATGCAGTTCATTTTGAACTCATTACCGTCTGAGTATGGCCCATTCCAAATGAACTACAACACCATGAAAGACAAATGGAATATGCATGAATTGCACAGTATGTTGGTTCAAGAGGAAACGAGACTTAAGAATCAAGGAAGTTACTCTGTCCATTATGTGAACTATCAAGAAGCTGGTAAGAAGTCTGATAAGAAATATGGAGAGGGGAAAGGATCACTAAAGATAAATGAGTCCTCCGTTAAGATCTAGAAGAAAGCAAACAATGACAAATGTTATTTCTGTGGGAAATCTGGGCACTTCCAGAAGAATTGCCTAAAATGAAAAGCTTGGTTCGAAAAGAAAGATAAGCTTAACGCTTATGTATGTTTCGAATCAAATTTAATTGAAGTTCCACATAATACTTGGTGGATTGATTCTGGATGTACAACTCATGTTTCTAATACGATGCAAGGATTCCTTTCAATCTAAACCATAAGCCCAAATGAGAAGTTTATCTTCATAGGGAATAGAGTGAAAGTTCTAGTGGAAGCTGTCGGGACTTATTGTTTGATCCTAGACACTGGACATCATTTAGATTTGTTAGAAACTTTGTATATACCTAATATTTCTAGGAATTTAATTTTTTTATCTAAACTTGATGTTGTTGGATACTCTTTTAAGTTTGGTAATGGATGTTTCAGTTTGTATAAGCATACCATTATGATTGGATCTGGTATACTTTGTGATGGTTTATATAAATTGAATCTTGATAATTTATATGTTGAAACACTTATGACCTTGCATCATAATGTTGGCATTAAACGTGGTTTAGTGAATGAATGTTCTACTTATTTGTGGCATAAGCGTTTGGGTCATATTTCCAAGGAAAGAATGGAAAGACTAGTAAAGAATGAAATTCTTTCAGAATTGGATTTTACTGACCTTAATATTTGTGTGGATTGTATTAAAGGAAAGCAAACAAAACACACAAAGAAAGGTGCCACAAAAAGTACTCAGCTTCTTGAAATAGTACACACCGATATATATAGACCTTTTGATGTCAGTTCTTTCGGTAAAGAAAAATACTTTATCACCTTTATTGATGATTATTTACGTTATGGATATGTCTATTTACTGCATGAGAAGTCTCAAGCAGTGGATGCCTTAGAAATTTACATAAATGAAGTTGAAAGGCAATTAGACAGAAAGGTGAAAATCCTTAGGTCTGATAGAGGTGGTGAGTATTATGGAAAGTATTATGAAAATGGACAACAACTTAGTCTATTTGCTAAGTTCTTAGAAAAGCGTGGCATATGTGCTCAATACACAATGTCGGGTACACCACAACAAAATGGTGTGTCAGAAAAGCGTAACTGAACCTTAATGGATATAGTTAGGAGTATGTTAAGTAATGCATCTTTGCCCTTATCATTGTGGATGTATGCCTTAAAGACTGTCATGTATTTGCTAAACAGGGTTCCTAGTAAGGCAGTTCCAAAGACACATTTTAAACTGTGGACAGGTAGGAAACCTAGTTGAAAGCACCTGCATATTTGGGGTTGCCAGGCAGAAATTAGGATTTATAATCCACAAGAAAAGAAATTGGATGCAAGAATAATCAGTGGATATTTCATTGGTTATCCAGAAAAGTCTAAAGGGTATAGATTTTACTGTCCTACCCATAGTACAAAAATTGTTGAAATTGGAAATGCTAGGTTCATTGAGTATGGTGAAACCAGTGGGAGTGAAGCCTCATGAAATATGGAGATTAAGAAAGTTAGAATACAAGTCCCTTTGACTTGTGTTCCTACTACTCAAGTTGTTCTTCCTCATGTACCGTATAATAATCAAGAAGAACAACAAATTAATGATCTCAAGGTTAATAATGAACTTATAGTAGAACAACCACAAGAAATTGCATTAAGAAGATCCCAAAGATAAAGGAAATTTGCTATTTCGAATGATTATGTGGTATATCTACAAGAGTCAGAAAATGACTTAAGAATTGATAATGATCCGGTTTCATTTTCAAAAGCCATTAACGGTGACAATTCTAATAAATGGTTAGATGCCATGAAAGATGAGCTTAAATCCATGGAACAAAATGGTGTTTGGGACCTTGTGGAATTGTCTGAAGGTTAGAAGAGAGTTGGGTGTAAATGGGTCTTTAAGACTAAACGTGACTCTAACGGCAACCTTGAACGTTACAAGGCCAGACTTGTTGCTAAAGGTTTTACTCAGAAAGATGGCATTAACTATAAGGAAACATTTTCACCAGTTTCCAAGAAAGATTCTTTCAAAATTATCATGGCATTGGTAGCTCATTATGATTTAGAGTTATATCAAATGGATGTGAAAAATGCCTTTCTAAATGGGAATTTAGAGGAAGATGTTTATATGGATCAACCAATGGGGTTCATAGAAAAAGGAAAAGAACACATGGTGTGTAAACTTAAGAGATCAATATACGGACTTAAACAAGCTTCCCGACAATGGTATCTCAAGTTCAATGATACTATTATGTCCTTTGGATTTAAGGAAAACACTATTGATCGGTGTATATATCTGAAGGTCAGTGGGAGTAAGTTTATATTTATGATTCTGTATGTTGATGATATCTTGCTTGCAACTAATGATCTTGATCTATTACGTGAGACTAAGAATTTTCTCTCTAACAACTTTGAAATGAAAGATATGGGAAAGGCAAACTATGTGATCGGAATAGAAATATTCAAGGATAGATCACTTGAATTGTTGGGTTTGTCTTAGAAATCATATATTAATAAAGTTTTAGAGAGATTTAGAATGGACAAGTGCTCAGCATCTCCCATTCCAATTCAGAAAGGAGACAAATTTAGTCTCATGCAATGTCCAAAGAATAATTTGGAATGGAAACAGATGGAAGCAATTCTGTATGCATCTGTTGTTGGGAGTTTGATGTATGCTCAAACATGTACGAGGTCAGATATTAGCTTTGAAGTTGGAATGCTGGGTAGATACCAGAGTAATCCAGGATTGGATCACTGGAAAGCTGCAAAGAAAGTTTTAAGATACTTGCAAGGAACGAAGGATCACATGCTTACTTATAGGAGATCTGACCACCTTGAGGTGATTGGATATTCAGATTCAAACTTTGTTGGTTGTGTGGATACAAGAAAATCCACGTTTCGCTATGTATATCTTTTAGCCGGAGGAGCGATTTCATGGAAAAGTGCGAAGCAGTCAGTCATTACTGCATCCACCATGGAGGCTGAATTTGTGGCATGCTTTGAGGCCACGATTCAAGCTAATTGGCTACAGAACTTTATTTCAGGACTTAGAATAGTCGACAGCATTGCCAAGCCGCTGAAAATTTATTGTGATAATTTCGCAGCTGTTTTCTTCTCTAAAAATGACAAATATTCCAAAGGTGCTAAACATATGGAATTGAAGTACTTTACTGGTAAAGAAGAAGTGATAACTGCCAAGATTACCAAATTTCAATCAATTTATAACCAATTTACCAAAACTACTTGCAGCATAAGGTAACACCGGGTCGAGCCCGTAGATCACTCTAATTATGAAGTCAGATTAAGAGGTTAATAAACAGAGGGAAAGTTTTGCAAGATTAAACAACAAAGAGAAATTAAAATGAGTAAACAAAATTAAGAAAATAACCAATCCAAGAGAATTAACTAATCTTGATTTTAATCCATCCTTGATCTTTATAAATTCGTTCAACTATCAACCAAATCCTTGGTCTTAGATCACATCAAGACGCCTCTCAATATCCATGGATCTTCTACTAGAAACGCTTCTAGAATTCAATTAATTAAGGTTGGACAAATTAAACATCCATCCAAAACTCAAATTAACTTAAAAACCAAGATCCAACCAAGCTAAACATTCATCAAACACCTTTGATGCATTGTTTAGCCTCTGAATTCATCTCTTAGCACATGATAATTATGCAATTAATATATGCAAATCCCAATCAAATTAAGCATTAAATTAGAATTTAAACAAGAGAAGAAGAGAAAGAGAAACTTGATTAATAGATGAATTTATAACAATTAAAACAAGATTTCAAGATTAAAATCCATTCAAAAACATATTTTTCTTTCAAAGCATTGTTTTTGTTTTCTTTTTTTTTTTAATTTTTGTTTGCATCTTTTTTTTTTTACAATAAACAAACATAAAAACCAAAACCAAAATAATAACAGAAATAGTAACAGAAAAATAAACAACAGGGTTGAAATATCAAAATAGCAAAAATAGCAAAAGCATTAAAATTGAAAACAAAAACAAAAACAGAATGCTAAAATTCCTCCCCCACACTTAAATTGTACATTGTCCGCAATGTAAACCTCACAAGAAAAATAACATTCCATCAAAATCATCAATTAATGAAGAACAAGTAAAATAAAAGAGAGGAAAGGAAAGAAACATCCTTATTAAGTGGGGTAGACGACTTTTTGCAAGTGGACATCCTCCAAAATGTCCTCTTGAGCTCCCTCATAAAATGGTTTGAGGCGATGTCCATTGATTGTGAAAGCTTTGATAGTATTCTCACTTGTAACCTGCACAGCACCATAAGGAAAAATCTTAGTAACAACAAATGGACCAAGCCACCTAGATCTGAGCTTCCCGGGCATGAGCTTGAGGCGGGAGTTATAGAGGAGAACTTTTTGACCAATCTCAAATATTTTTCTCATGATCATCTTATCATGGAAGGCTTTGGTCTTCTCTTTATAAAGTTTAGAACTCTCATAAGCCTCCAAGCAGATCTCCTCCAATTCTTGCAACTGTAGCTTTCGCTCCATGCCCGCTTGATTTAGGTCCAAGTTACACCTCTTTACTGCCCAAAATGCGCGATGCTCAATTTCCACCGGCAAGTGGCATGCTTTGCCAAAAATAATCCGATAAGGAGACATCCCAATCGGAGTCTTATAGGCGGTCCTGTAAGCCCATAAAGCATCCTCAAGCCTTTTGCTTTAGTCTTTTCTGTTAGGTTGAATTGTTTTATGAAGTATCTACTTGATCTCTCTGTTGGAGACCTCGGCTTGCCCATTAGTCTGGGGATGGTAAGGTATAGAAACTCTGTGCAAGACTCCATACTTTATCATCAAGGCTTCCATGCTCCGATTACAGAAATACGAACCTTGATCACTAATGATGACTTTCGGGACTCCAAACCTATAGAAAATATGTGATCTAACAAAATCCACAATAACCTTGGAATCATCAGTCCGAGTAGCTTTTGCCTCTACCCATTTAGATACATAATCCACAGCAAGCAGAATATAAACAAAACCAAATGACACAGGAAAAGGACCCATAAAATCAATACCCCGAACATCAAATATCTCACAGAACAACAAAGGTTATTGGGGCATCTCATTCCTACGAGAAATGTTCCCTGTTCTCTGGCATTGTTCACAAAATTTACAAAATAAATATGCATCATGAAATAGAGTGGGCCAATATAATCCAGAGTCCAAAACTTTCCTAGCTGTACAAGTAGGTCCAAAATGTCCACCACAGGCAAATGCATGACAAAAGCTAAGAACAGAATCAAACTCATGATCAAGAATGCATCTCCTAATGACTTGGTCACTACAAAATCTCCACAAATAAGGGTCATCCCACACATAATATTTTAACTCACTTTTCAATTTACCAATCTGTGCCTTAGTGAAATGTGCAGGTAGTGCTCTAACAATTAAGAAATTAACCAAATCTACAAACCAAGGGATGTTACCTTGCATCTTGAAAAGTTACTCATCAGGGAAGGCATCATGGATAGGAGAAGAATCTGCCTATCTCTCAATTCGACTCAAGTGACCTGCCACCAGGTTCTCTGCTCCACTCTTATTTTTGATATCAATATCAAATTCCTGTAAGAGCAACATCCACCTAATCAACCGAGGCTTTGCATCGGCCTTTTTTAGGAGAAACTTCAAAGCTGCATGATCTGAAAATACAACCACTCTAGAACTAAGCAAATATGATCGAAATTTATCTAAAGTAAAAACAATTGCTAAAAGTTCCTTTTCAGTTATAGTGTAGTTGGCTTGTGCAGCATCTAAAGTCCTCGAAGTATAAGAAATGACATGAGATACTTTGCCGACTCTCTGTGCAAGGACAGCTCCCAATGCATAATTAGAGGCATCACACATGAGTTCAAATGGGAGTGTCCAATCTGGTGGCTGGATGATAGGTGTACTGGTCAATGCTCGCTTTAAGTGATTGAAGGCATCCTTGCATCTCTGGTCAAAGTGAAACTCTACATCCTTTTGCAGCAAGTTGGACAGTGGAAGGGCAATTTTGCTAAAATCCTTTATGAACCGTCGATAGAAACCTGCATGACTAAGGAAAGAACGAACCTCCCGCACGCATGTGGGTTAAGATAGGCATGAAATGACATCTATTTTTGTTGGATCTACCTCAACACCCTTGCTAAAGACTACATGTCCTAAAACTATACCCTGTTCTACCATGAAATGACATTTCTCAAAATTCAGGACAAGGTTAGTTTCAATGCACCTATGCAAAACTCGAGTCAAACTATCCAAACATGCATCAAAGGAAGAGCCATAGACAGTAAAATCATCCATAAAACACATCCATGCAACTCTCTAAAAATTCAGAGAAGATACTGATCATACACATTTGAAAAGTTCCTGGAGCGTTACACAGACCGAATGGCATTCTCCTGTATGCATATGTTCTAAATGGGCAGGTGAAAGTGGTCTTCTCTTGGTCTTCTGGGGCTATATGAATCTGAAAATAGCCCGAATATCCATCCAAGAAACAGTAATGCGACTTTCCAACCAGTCTCTCTAACATCTGATCAATGAAAGGCAATGGAAAATGATCTTTCCTAGTGGCCTGGTTAAGCTGCCTATAATCAATGCACACCCGCCAACTGTTCTGGATTCTTGTGGGTAGGAGCTCATTGTTCTGATTTGCAACTACTGTGACTCCAAATTTCTTTGGAACAACTTGCACAGGGCTCACCCATTTACTATCGAATATGGGATAAATAATGCCAACTTGCAGCAGCTTGGTGACTTCCTTCTTCACCACATCCAGAATTCGGGGATTTAGTCTCCTTTGGGGCAACCTCACTGGCTTGGTACCTTCCTCCAATAAAATTCTATGCATACATGTGGAGGGACTAATACCAGGAATGTTTGCAAGTGTCCATCTGATGGCCCGCTTATACTGTCTCAAAACCTTCAGCAATTTTTCTCCTTGTTCATGTTGCAAATTCTTAGAGACAATCATTGGAAGCTTTTCACCATCTTCCAAATATGCATATTTAAGGTGGTCTGGCAAAGTCTTTAGCTCTAAGGATGAGGGATGCACAATGGAAGGCAGCAAGCTATTTGAAATAAGTAACTCAGTAGCATTAAATTTGACATAATTTTGACGCACATTTTCATATGCTGCATTAGTCAAATAAGCAGCTGCATCATCACTCATAACTACATAAATCTCAGCACATGCAGCACATGGTTCAGTATCACAGCTAACACATATATCATAAGTGATAGAATCCAGAAAGTCAGTAATATCAGGGAATTCAGCACTCATATCAGCATAGGTATCATCAACCAGCATTTCAATCACATCAACATAAAAAACGGAATGCTCCTCAAGGGGATTTCTCATGGCATCAAAAATGTTAAACTGTACCACATCTTCACCAAATTCCATAGAAAGGGTGCCAACATGCACATCTATCTTGGTCTTGGCTATCTTGAGGAATGGTCTTCCTAAAATCAGTGGAGCATGATTTGTTAAAAACTCATCTTCCATGTCTAGAATGTAGAAATCCGTTGGGAAAATCAGCTCATTCACTCGCACTAACACATCTTCCAGCACTCCTACAGGATGAGTAGTGGTCCTGTTTGCCAACTGAATCACTATACCAGTGGGTTGTAAGGTGCCAATGTTCAAAGACGTATACACTGACATAGGCATGAGATTGATAGAAGCACCCAAATCTAGCATTGCATGGTCAAATCTGGAATTGCCTATAGTGCAAGGGATTGTGAAAGTTCCAGGATCTTTGCATTTCTTTGGCATGCTTGGCTGAATCATCGCAAAAACATTTTTGCCCATACTGACCTTCTCAGTACCCTTAAGTCTTCTCTTGTGAGTACACAACTCCTTGAGGAATTTGGCATACTTGGAAATTTGCTTGATTGCATCCAGGAGGGGAATATTGATTTCCACCTTCCTGAATGTCTCCATGACTTCCTTTTCCGTTTCTGTCTACGCTATCTGCTTGGACTGTGTCACTTTATTTGGGAAGGGTAGTGGAATGACCAAGTCTGAATTCTCTACACTTTTCTTCTGGACTGATTCAGTATTTGGTTGTTGTAATGGGAGCTCTGGTTATGGCAAATTAGGACTATTAATTTCTCTGCCACTTCTCAAGCTAATGGCACTTATATTGCCTCTTGGATTATTGACTGTTTGTGAAGGCAATTGGCTTGATCCTTGGCTTTTCAGCTCACTCACAGTGGTGGCCACCGCCTTGAACTGAGTTTGTAGGTTCTGAATGGTGGCATTGACATTTTGATGGAACTGAACATTATTTGTGGCCATCTGTTTCATCAAATCTTCCAATGATGGCTCAGATGGAGTGGTTGCTAGACATGGCAATATGAGGGGTTGCTGCATTGGTGGTTGTACAGTTTGTTGCTGCTTGAATGCAGGTGGTTGGTGTTTGGTATTTGGACCTGCAACTTGATATCTAAATTGTTGTTGCTGTTGGGGTTGTTGTTGCTGACCAGAATTCTTATATCTCAAGTTAGGATGGTCCCTCCAGCCAGAGTTATAAGTATTAGAAAATGGATCATATCTTGGCTGCTGGGACTACTGATATTGAGGTCTACTAGGAAAAATGCCAACTACTGCAACTGACTACTCTGGAAAAACAGAACCACCATTTTGAAGTATGGGGCATGCATCAGTAGGATGAAATGAACAAGAGCAAATGCCACACACCCTTGCAAGCTCTTGTACAGAAACTAGTACATGTTGTCCCAATGCTAATTGTCTCACCAAAGAAGTCAATTCATCAAGTCTGTATTCCATTCTCTGTTGGTCGACTTGAGACAATTGAACCTCATTGACTCCTCTGGTGGAGGTAAGGATTCTTGTGTCAAATTGTTGAGCATTGGCTGTCATATTTGCTATTAAATCTCTTGCTGCAATAGGGGTTTTATCCACCAAGGCACCTCCAGATGCGGCATCCACCATACTTCTATCCATCGACAGTAAGCTCTCATAGAAATATTGAATTAAGAGTTGATCACTAATTTGATGGTGGGAATAGCTCGAACACAGCTTCTTGAATCTCTTCCAATATTCATGCAAGGTCTCACCAGTCATTTGCCTTATGCCATAAATGTTTTTTCTAATGGCAGCTGCTCTGGATGCAGGGAAGAACCTCTCCAAGAATAACTTCTTCATATCATCCCAACTTGTGATAGAACCTGGTGACAGGTAGAACAGCCAATCCTTGGCTACATCAACAAGAGAGAAAGGGAATGCCCTCAACTTGATATGCTTCTCAAAGATTCCATGCGGTTTTATGGTTGAACAAACCACATGGAACTCCTTTAAGTGCTTATGGGGATCCTCACCTGCAAGACCATGAAACTTGGGCAACAAGTGTATCAATCCAGATTTTAACTCAAAGTCAGCATCAAGATCAGGATATTGAATGCACAAAGACTGGTAAGTTACATTAGGAGCAGCAAGTTCTTTAAGGGTCCTATTTTGCCTGTTATCAGCCATGATTTTAGAATCACTTAAAATCTCAAGTGTACCCTCAAATTTAATGTCACAACTAAATTCAGAACCAATTCTTTCACTTAGCCTACAAGCTCTAATCAACCTATGCAATATTCTATCAATCTCAGAATCAAATTCAAGCAAGATATCAGGATTAGACCTAGTCATGCACCAATCAAAACATAAAAAAAAATACAAAATCAGTAAACAAGCAAAATACACTAGATAACACTAAAAATATACCAAAATAAATCTAATTGACCTATGCAATGATTTTTAAAAATTATGAGACTTGTACAGCATGAAAACTACACAAAAATGAAACTAAAAAATGTAATAAAAAATATTAAAAAATTAAAAAACTGGTCTAAATGATGGATTTTGGGAAAACCAGGGGTGACATCACAATCTTTTGTGAGTCTTGTTTATTAGGCTCTTTTCCTTCAACTGACCAAGTTTCAGTGCATTCTGGGCACATTTTCTGTCAGTACAAAATTCTGCAAAGTGACCCGTAATTACCCGTTTTCTCCTAAAAATAACCAAAATACAGCAACACAGAGGTTAGTAAGAGATTAGCAGTTAAATATACTCTTAATAAAATTGAACAAAATCATAATGATCCCCGGCAACGGCGCCAAAAATTTGATAACTGCCGAAATTACCAAATTTAAATCAATTTATAACCGATTTACCAAAACTACTTGCAACATAAGGTAACACCGGGTCGAGCTCATAGATCACTCTAATTATGAAGTCAGATTAAGAGGTTAATAAACAGGGGGGAAAGTTTTGCAAGATTAAACAACAAAGAGAAATTAAAATGAGTAAACAAAATTAAGAAAACAACCAATCAAAGAGAATTAACCAATCTTGATTTTAATCCATCCTTGATCTTTATAAATTCGTTCAACTATTAACCAAATTCTTGGTCTTATATCACATCAAGATGCCTCTCAATGATCCATGGATCTTTTACTAGAAACGCTTCTAGAATTCAATTAATTAAGATTAGACAAATTAAGCATCCATCCAAAACTCAAATTAACTTAAAAAACAAGATCCAACCAAGCTAAACATTCATCAAACACCTTTGATGCATTGTTTAGCCTCTGAATTCATCTCTTGGCACATGATAATTATGCAATTAATATAGGCAAATCCTAATCAAATTAAACATTAAATCAAAATTTAAACAAGAGAAGAAGAGAAAGAGAAACTTGATTAATAGATGAATTTTTTATAATAATTAAAACAAGATCTCAAGATTAATCATCAAGAATGTCAATCTCTTGGATTGATTTAAGAAGTTTAGCTCTCCATAGCCATCACCATTGGAGAACCTTCAAAAATCATACAAAAATGAAAATAACAAAGAAAGAGGAGGAGAGGAAGAGAAGAAGAGAACTCTCCAAAATCAAAAACTAAAACTACAATAATCACACTTCTACGCAGAAGCTCTCCATTTTCCATCAAAAATCTGATTGCTTTCCTCTTAATCATCCACTAAGAGTCAAAAGTGGTTCACTCACTTTTGTTAATTATTCCTCCATTATCAAAGTGTGTCTCCCAACTTCCAATAATTTATTTTCTCATTATGAAAGTATGTCTCACACCTTCCAATGATTTGTTTTCTCATTATAAAAGTTTGTCTCCCACTTGCCCCATGTTTTCATCTTCTCTGTAGTCCAAATTTCTGTCCCAATCTTAGATTAAAATCAAGCCCATCATGCAGCCTTTGAAGTAAGCTTTCCAAGGAGTGCTCACATGCTTAATTTGGGCTTGAAATGAGTGAGATATGCCTAAAATAGTGAAGGTGTGTCTAGAAATTCATGACAGCACCGCTGGTCCAACTTCAAGGCTATATTTGATCACTTAAACATCCAAATCTTCCAATTTGACATTTCACAAAACTTGTAGATCTTTTTCTCATCTTTTCTAGAATATAAAGAACATTAAAAGAAGATATCTACAACTCAAGTTATAGTCAAAATACTGAACCAATGTCAATATGCATTAAAATTCAAAAATTTTCCTTTAAAGCCCAATTCAACCCAATGATCTAAATGAGTGCTAAGATCACTTAATTACAATCTTCACATCATTAATAAGGTAATTGTGTAGATAATTAATATGTTAAAAATCATAATTATCAAGAAGTTCAGAAACATAGAGTGTTAATTAAGCATATTAGCACCGAACTTATGATTGCTGACCCTTTAACAAAAGGGTTATCGCCCAAAATATTTGCTGGCCATGTTAAGAATATGGGCATTATGTCTGCTAGCGAATGTTGAGTTGTAATGTTTTATTTCATTATTGTTGTATGTTTGACACTCTGAGCTCGTTAATATATAAGTTCTGAATTTTCTGTTTTCTACTTATGTATATGCATGCAATTGATGATGTTGAAAACAGATTATGTTATTGATAATAACATTATGTTTGAACCTATTATGGACTTCTCATTTTAAGATCATAATGAGCAAAAAGACTAATACAGTAGTGCATGGAAGGAAGTGTGTTGATTAAATAACATGCGACCGCCATGACTCTTATTAGTTTTTTATTCTTGATTATGATTAATGATGGAACCAATGTATGTAAGGTCCGTTGATGCGTATCATGATTGATATATTATTAAGTCACATGAGTCAAGTGGGAGAATGTTGAAAAAATAATAAATAAATTATTATGTGTGACTCATGTGAAATAATATTTTGGGCTTATATGTAAATTAATGAAAATAAAAGGACTTATTGGTTAATGTGAGAAGTTGTAAAACTTCTATTAACTGTTAGTAACTTGATGAGAGTTATCATTTTTTTATGAATATCGATTCTGTCTCTCCCATAAGGTTTCTCTATCATTTGCCATCAAGAATAGAGTGTGAGAAAGAACGTACGAGAAGAGATAGATTGGAATTAGGAGGATTGTTTCTACTCTACAAGATCATTTCATGGATCAAGGTAAGTTCCTCTTCTATGTGAAAATCATAGATTTCAAGATTCTTTATTTATTGGTAGTTTTCTTGAATGTGAACCCTATGAAAATTACAACTTACAATAATGTCCCAACTCCCCGTGGACGTGGAGTTTCTGATCTTTTTATATTGCCGGTACAACTCACTTAAAATTAATAAATGCTATGAATGACTATTTAAGTAATCTAATTTTTTTTATTGATTTTAGGATTGTAATAATTTAATATTTAACATTTTTAATTAGTAGTAAATGAAATTCATGTAATTGACTGATAACGATACCTTAATTTTAAGATTATGTTCATTAAAATTATTTTTTCTCAAAATATTCTTACTCAATAAATAAGAGACTAATTTCTCGAAATACGATTAGACATCTAAGTGATAACTCCTCCAACAATATTATTTTTATTTCCATACATATGAATCTCAGGATCGAACCTGATATAACATGTTTAAAATCATTCATATACTAATACCATTAATAACACTGAAATTCTTGTATATGGAAATAATACCATTGAAAGAGATTCTTACTGCCTAATCATATATTAAGAGATCAGTCTCTCACCTATCAGATATAGATATTCTGTGAAAAAAAATTAATATATTAATAATAATAGTTATTGATAGAGCATCATTAATATTTGTAAGCATTTCAACACATGATTTATGCAGTGAGTTTTACTCATGCTTCAAAAAAAGTTTTGGGTTCAAGAATTTGTAGTCTAACTATGCCCATATACATTTCAGTTTGTAAAATGCACTTTTTGATAAATCATCATGAATTATTTAATACAATTTAAGAAGTGATCAGTCTTATTCATTTTGCTTCACGCTTTAATTAAGATTTTGGTCTAAGATACAAAGGATTTGTAATTCAACTATGTTCATATATATTCATTTCACTTTATAACATATACTTTTCATCATTATCAATTCATTTATGTTATCATATTTTTTCTTGATTTTCATGGTGATTAATTATAATATTAATGTACAGAAACATATTACATAAAGTCACTTCATGTATGAGCTTTAAAAATTTAAATGATCTATATTTAAAGTTTAAAGACTTATTGACTAATTTTATAGAAAATATATATGTATGCGCAAATTGTAAAATATATGTAACTTTATCAAGACTTATACCTCACAGTAAAAAGAATAACATTCACACACAAGTGTTGATAACACAAAAAACAAAACAACTTATAATTAACTTTAAACACTCAAAACTTACCAAAAAAAAAAACTTTAAACACTCAAATATGCTAGTCAATATGCTAGTGTATATAATGTTAATATAAAATGTTTAACATTCATGTATGCACTATCAATAATGTTTTTCAAAAGAAAAAATATTTTATTTTATTTTCTACATCCATCACATGTTATTATCTGTGTATTATGCCGTGACACTCAAATATGTTCTGTACTTTTTGGCTGAGTACGAGTAGGGATGCTCAATCAGTTTTCTCACATTGGCTAAATAATGCATTTTTTTATTAATTTAATTTTGATTACATTATAGAGGGAGCAAGTCCAATACGATGAATTTAAATCTACAAAGTAAAGGATCTCATATTTAAGAGTGTTTGATGCGTGGTGTTCTAGACCGAAATCCAGCTCTAAGCCCAACAAAGAGTAGCCTAGCACAGGTTGACTCGAGCTACGGATTCAACATGGTACGACCCTAAAGTCAAACAATTATTTAAGAGGAGATCAATTCTATCTTAATCAAATTCCACATAAATAAAAATCTTTAAGGAATCAAATATTGGTCATAACTACCCCCCATCAATGTATTAGATATGACTTACCTTACAAGTCATCCCACATTATAAATACAAGGGCAAAACTCTAAGATATCACACCTTCTACTCTATACTTGCAAACTTAATGCTCTTTTTAACTTGAGCGTCAGAGTGCCTTTTGCAAATACATCTTCATTTCCACTCCGCCGCTGCCGCACAAGAAGAAAACACCACCTTTAACCGCTCTGAACCAAGTCAGGCACAACACCTTTGAAATCTGTTTAGAATATTGGCGTCATTTTTTGAAACAGGTAAAACTCTCTCATTCCCCAAATCTCATTGCCATGCCCGGTCAACAAGCAACAAGAAACTAGAAACAACTCCCTTCTCCAAGATTCATTGTGACAAATAGAGGAGTGTTTGGATCCGCAAGTGTACAGGTCAACAAGTAATATAATGAAAGTTAAAGTATTGTATCTCAAAGGATTGATAACTAGAAAGGTGCCAATATCTAATCAATTTTCACAAGTTCTTATCCAAGCAATCAAAATATGAGAATGGTTTTTTAAATAAAAAATAACAACTTAAAATAAATAAGACAAGATGCACCAAAAACCAAGTTCGCAAGAGAAAGATAAGTATGATTAAGGTGTATGGGTCCCTATTCACTTATTGCTTCAATGAAAATTTGCAAATTCAAAAGCATCTACCAAAGAATTGATTTTGTTAGCGGAAATATATTATAGATAAAAGTCTATGTCTAAGTCAATTACCCGTGCGAAACTTATCTAAACCATTATATGTTCATGTGAGTTAGCATAAGAATCACTCATTAAGACCAAGTTTCAAACACTTGCTATGCAAGGCCAAGGGGCATGTGTCCATCCCATTAGCTAATCAACACACTCAAATAACTTAAATGTAATTGAACATACATCAACCATACCATGCCCATATTCGTAAATCCTTATGCCTAGTTCATTTGAAAATACTATGATCATGCAATTGGCCAATCAAGAACAAGCATTAAGTATGAGTATGGAAGAATAAAACCAAATTCATTGACAGAAACCCAAAGAAATTACAAAATATTCAAATTCATAGCAAGATCCTAGAGAGCTCCTAGATTAGAGTTTAGTTACACATCATAAAAGAAAGAAAAAAATAAAATCATGGAATCTATCAAGTTACAAATCAAGAGAGAAAAGGGGTAAGAATGAACAAAAGTGGAGCGAATCCAAGCATAATCTTCCTCCCTTGATCTTGATTCTTCCCTTGAATCTTCTCTTTTCCAAGTAGAAATTCCCTCCTCTCACTTTTTCTATCGAACTCTGCTTTTAGAAAAACCAAAAGTGTCTCCCATGCTCTCCAAAATCAAATAAAAAAGGCTAAATTCACGGGTCAGGGCTTTTCCCACGCCTAGGCGCGGCTTTTCCATGCCTAGGCATGACAACAAAACACGTACTGTCAGGTCGTTGCCCACGCTTAGGCACAGCCTTTCCACACCCTAGGCGCCACTTTCCCACGCCTAGGCGTGGGTTTCTCTGTCTGATTTTTCCTGAAAATCGAGAGTGTCACACTTAGGCATGGCTTTTTCATGCCTAGGCGTGGCTTGTCAAATAATCTTCCTTTCATGCTTTCTTCCATTTAAGCTTCTCTTCACTTTCCTTATCTCTTCCAAGACCTCCTCATCTTAAATACTTGCATCAAAATAATGATAAAGTTTGTAAAATCAAGATCCATCCAAATTCCTTAAAATAAAGTCATTAGATACTTAATTCCTAATCATTTGAGAATGAAAGCTTGAATCATCAAAATCATGCGTGAATTGAACCTTTGGACTTGAAAACTTAAGAATAACATGCACATACACATTCAAATTCAAGTGAAACAACCTCATTCCCTGGAGTTATCAAGGAGTCTGAACGTATTGAAGCAAAAAGCTTTTGACCTCACAATTATAGATTCGTCAAAATCTAACTTCGACTTCGTCTAGAAGAATCTAAGGGAAGAAAGAACCTTTCCCTCTTAATTTTTGTTAGCATAACAATTGCCAACTTGTACGTTGTCTAATGTGTTTGATTGCCATTCAATTTATTAAATTGCTATTCATCCTACGACATGCCCAATACATGAGCTCGTATATTAGCTCTCCATGGTTTAAGTGGATAATGGCATTAATTGCCAAATATTTGGGCTTGGTTTCCATTTGTATCTCTACTTGGTGGCACAACCACATCACAGTAATGTCAAATACAATCATACAAAAATTATTTTGGCACCATACAACATTGGTTACTTTTCTTTTCAGATGAAACAAGGTGACTTTGCAAGGTTCTATGCCCACGACGTTATGGTTCACACTGTCAAAAGCCATGGATAGGACACCAATGGCCAATTATCTTTGAAGCTATTTTCTTGAGAAAATAACGGCATGAGATGCCTCAGATCAGCCTTTTTGCAAGCTAACATCAATTGCCATTCAATGATGTTCAAGGGCATCCTTCTCATTACCACATTAAGCGATGAAGCTCTATACTCGTTGATTTAAAAATATAAGGCATTTACGTTCATTAATGGAAGATCATCGCTGTTGTTAATTTCACGCAAGTGAAAGTCAAGGATCTAGCCCATTACAATCCCATCCCTGCCAATATCTTGACGTGACTTTGCATCCACGAGTACCATGACTCAAAGGACCTTGGACCTTAGCAAGAAGGACCTAGGATCTCGGTCATGCCTCCATCCCGGACAAGAAGGACTAAGGACCTCGGCATGCTTCCATCTTGGCCAGTACCTCGGCGTGGCTTCGCGTCCATGAGTACCATGACTCAAAAGACCTTGGACCTCAGCAAGAAGGACCTAGGATCTCGGTTATGCCTCCATCCCGTCCATGAAGGACCTAGGATCTCGGCCATTCCTCCATCCCGGACGAAGGACTTGGGATCTCAGCATACCTCTATCCCAGCTAAGTAGAACCAAGGACACGAATATGCCTCCTAGGGATGACAATTTTACCCGTCCTTGCGGGTAATACCCGTGATGGAGGCGAGTAATACCCGTCTAATTTTTTTTCGGGTATAAATACTCGTTTTGTGTTATCTCCAATTAATAAACAGAGTAGGGGCGGGGGTAGTTCCCCTTGTACCCGCAGGTACCTGCAAAAAAATTATACAAATATTTTATATAAAATTACTAAAAAATTTAATTATATAAATTAAAATATGATAGAGTTATATAAATCAAAAGTATTTTAAGTGTTTGGCATTATTTTTGGATTAAGTTGTGTTGGATAAATTTTGAGAAATTATGGTATTATACTTTTTTTATTTTTTCATTTCATTTTTTTAATTTTGTTGATTTTTTTTTTACAATTTATTGAGTACCCGCGGATATCCATGGGTACCCGTTTACCTGTAGGGGAATGATAAACAAGTACCCGCAAGGATATGGAGGTGGGGGTGAGGGCGGATATTATTCGCAGGGGGCTACTACCCGTCCGCGCCCCGCCCTGTTCCCTTCCTTAATGCCTCCATCCAGTCTTGTCCTCATCTCGGTATACCTCTATCCCAGCCATGAAGGATCTAGGATCTTGGCATGCCTTCATCCCGACCAAGTACCTCAATGGGACTTCGCCTCCGTCTCCTAGGCCCGACCTCAGCATCCTAGCCAAGAAGGACCTGGAATCTTAGCATGCCTCCATCCCAGCTAGTACCTCATCATGACTTTGTGTCCATGAGTACCTCGACCTGCTCTCATTTTGGCCTGTACCTCGGTAGGACCTCGTGTCCATGAATATCTTAGCATAACATCATCTCGACACTATCCACAAGGCCAAACATTGGCTTGACGAAGTCCGAGAGATACACGTCCATTCAGGTTCAGCTATCTTGATAATATGGGCTGCGCAATCCACAAGGTCAAAGTGCATTAGTGAGGTCTGAGGAATAAATGTTCTGATGAGGATAAGCTATTCACCTAAAGTTAAACAAGCAACCCTTAAGACCATTTTTCTACTGCCTTGCTATGAGATACGGATTTTCACCTATGCCTTAAACAACCTAACCTTAACCCACAAAGTCATCCATCGACCGCCTTGACGAGGTTAAGCGATCCCAAAACTACCTTCAATAGTTTGCCCGAGATTCGACAACTAGCTTTGTTGGGTTCTTGCTTAGCCAAACCTCTCTAAGGCTCACCCTCACACCTAAAAGAAACTCTCTAAGCAATTGAGGAATTTTAAAGTGATAAAACTCTCTATCCCCCACACTACGGATTATAGCCACAATATAATCCTAGTAAAACCTTATACCCTCTCCTATGGGCCTCGATCGCCACACTGTGACAGCTTCATACGACTTGGGGGCCTCAGGGTGCCAAGTAGCAGATAACAAACCACATCAAAATGCCTCTCGTGGGGGCAACTACATGATGGATCCCTTTTATAGGACACAAGCTACTTTTATCCCCAATATGGCATTGCGGACCGTAGTCTAAACACTTTATAATGGGTCCCTTCACCCGAGGGCATACTTGGGCTCCTGTTGGCCTCTGACAGAGTACTTTGACACTATGCTACTACATCAAAGTACCAAGTTAGAGGCAATTGTTCTGGACCAGAATCTAGCTCCAGCCCTAACATGGAGCGACCCAGCATGGGTTGGCCCAAGCCACAGATCCAACTCGGTATGACCCCAAAGCTAAACAATTATTCAAGAGGAGATCAATTATATCCTAATCGAATCCCATATAAATAAGGATCTTTAGGGAATCAAATTTTAGTCATAACCACCCCCAACAATGTATCAAATATGGATTAGCTTACAAGTCATCTCACACTATAAATATAGGACAAAATCCTTAGGTATGACACCTTCTACTCTACACTTGCAAACTTGGTGGCCTCTCTAACTTGAAGGTTGGAGTGCCTTTTACAAATACACCCCTATTTCCACTTCGTCGCTACCACATAGGGAAGAACCACCACCTTCAATCGCTCTGAACCGAGTTAGATATGAAACCTTTGAAACCCATTCAGAACAGGTGGGTAGGATGGGTTTTGTGGTTTAGGATTGACTTGCTCAATAAACTAGTAGGTTGGATTGGGTTGAGGGAATTCTTTCCTCCAACTAAACCCAACATGACCTGCTCAAAATTGGATTAGGTTGGGTCAAACTTGTAGGGCCGATATACATTAAAAAAATTCTCTTGTTAAAATAAATGTGAAAATATGAAATCAAATATTCATTACACATAATACATTTTAATTATAATTATCAATGTCCCAAATAAACTAAAAAATCATATAACCAGTCTTACACAATATAATAAGTATCAAATAAGATAAATAAACATAACGAGTCTTACTAAGTTAACATAAATACAAAATAAACTAAAGTAAGCTAACAAGTCCCAAAAGTCATAAACAACAAATCATATTAGCCAATTGAATTCAATTTCATCATATATATTATATGAATTGACATAATCATTTACTTCATTATTAATTTTCTCAATATACTATTTATCATCCAAGCGAAACATTGAATTTTTATCACAGTAGTCCATTAAATGCTCCATGAGTTTCTTATCTCTATTTTCTTGGTTGGTCACATCTTTAATATGACCATATGACCAAAATATCTATACCTAACCTTAATTGCCACTATAGAAAAGTCAAAGAAAAGTAACTTGAAATGCTACAATGGCTAAACGAAAAAAAAAAAAGAGTTACTTGGGTGGATTGAGTTTGTGTGGGTTGACACTTTTCGAACCTACTACTCAAATCATATCTTATGAGTTGGAGTGTTTTCGAAACCGACCTAACTCCTGGACCCAATCCAACCTATATTTTAGAGGTTGAGTTAGGTCAAAACCTATAGATTTGTAGGTTAACCCAACTTGTTGGACACCCCTACTTATCAATGAGTAACTTATGTCTGTTTTAGATGTGATAGCTTAGTTATGTTTAGTTGGCTAATGCTAAGATAGTTGAATAAACTCATCGAGTTTAGTTAATAGATAGTGTTCTAAATGAGTTTCAGAGAATTACCTAAATAAGGTTGAAGAATGTGGTTTCCTCTGATGCACGGTGGTTGCGACGATAGTGCAAGGGGTGAGTACCTAAAAAAGGTACTCTGACGCTTAAGTTAGACCGTGCATAAGGTGGGTAGTGTTTGAAATTAAATGCACACCTTTGCGACCTTGTGTGGTATTTATAAGAACGTCATAATAGATAATAATCATGTTTAAGTCTATATTAATGGATAATGAAGGCTATTAATTAGGATAAGAATCTATTCAGATCAGTATCTTTTATAATTGAATCCTCTATTTATGAGGGATTCTATGAGAGATTTACTCTTCATAAATAGATATATTTATTTATATAAAAGTGCTTATAAATATTCGAGATCTAACTCTAGTACGCCGAGTTGCTCTTGATCCGCTAACCTGGAACTCGACGCAGAGCAATTGCCCCCATCTTGGCACTCAAATGTGATAGCTGAGTATCGAGATAATCGAGATTATCAGGAGCAAATAGCATGTGTGAGACAAAGAGATCCAAATCTTGACACAGATAGCGGATCTTGTGATGCCTCTACTGAAATGTCAAGGTCCATGATGTAAAATAAAAATTAGGATGCCCCCAATATTGATGAATTAGGCTGAGATCTGATATAGATCACTCTACCTTAAAGTTGTTACATCGTTGTCTGATATTCATATTGAGTTGCCCCCATACTAATATTTGTTGTGGTGTCTAATTACAAATTATGAATTTCTTAAATTGAAACTCATGATCTGTATTCTTGGTTCAGTCCTTTATGACTCTTTGTCCACTTGACAATTTTATAAGCAGTGATGTCAGATCCCAAATTGAACCACTTTTAAGTGATAACGAATCTCGAGAAACAAATAAAAGGAATTTTGATACTTAATCGTTACCAAAATCTTCTAACACTTAGCTAAATCTCTAAGTGTAAAGTTGACACGAAAGCCTTTTAGGGTAGTATCCCTTTTTTGGATACTGACAAGTATTATTACCGTAACTCGGGCATCAGTCAGATACTTTTAACTACTTTAAACTTGTTTGGGTTAAGGTTAAACTCATTAGAGTATGGGTTAAAACCCTCAATCTCGCTTCAAGACCGCAGAGTACGGTCAAATAGGTTGCGCTTTTTTACCTTCATTTTTGCATCACAATATCTAATACAAAGGGAACTTGTATTCCTCATACCTTTTCAAGGTGCAATAACCTTGTGAGTTCCAATGATTGTAATCAGAATAACTGTTTCTTTTTGGAACTTGTATTCCTCGAACCTCGCTAAGGCACTTTGGCCTTGTGGGTTGCTCTTTTAACCTTATTTACAATAGGAAAAGTTGTTCCTCTTCAGAACTTGTATTCCCTGGACCTCGCTAAGGCACTTTGGCCTTGTGGGTTATGTATTTAAATACTCTTAACCTCTATAGGACGATATCTTTCCGTATGGGTTAAGGTTAGGTTAATGGGGACTTAGGTGGAAACCCAAAACTCTCTACACTAGATCGAATGTCAACCTTGTGGGCTGTTCCGCTTAATCTTAACAAGACATAGTCGGGATATCAGGACTCATTAGGGAATGTATCCATTGGACCTCGTCAGGGAGGCATTGGGCCTTGTGGGTAGCGCTGAGATGATGTTATACCGAGGTACCCATGGACAAGAGGTCCTGTTAAGGTACCAGCCGAAACGAGAGCAGGTTGAGGTACTCACGGACACAAATTCACACACAGGTATTGACCAAGGTAGGGTCCAAATTTGGATGAGAACCTTCGTCTTTGGAGTGTTTACTAACCCCATGGAGTATGGTAGCTAGTTTTCTTTTTGAGATTCGACCACTTGGAGTGCATCAGTCTCTTTTTGGGTTTACTTTTTTGACGTACAGTAGTCCTTTTTTGGGTTTATCCTCTTGGGTTTACCTTCTTGAAATATGGTAGTCCCTTTTTGGGTTACCTTCTAGAGTATGATAGTCTCCATTTGGGTTTATCCAGTTAGGTATTCCCTTTTTATATTTACCTCCTTGGCATTTCTCTTTTTGAGTTTAGCTAGAGTCTCTATTTGAGTTTACCCTCTTAGGTAGTCCCCTTTAGGGGTAGTTCTTGTTTAGATTTACCTTCTTAGGTCTCCTTTTTGGGAGTACCTTCTTGGTATATAATAGTTCTTTTTGGGTTTACCCTCTTGGATTTACCTTTTTGGATATGGTAGTCCCCTTTTAGGACTACCTTCTTAGCACATGGTAGTTTTTTTTTTTGGGTTTACCCTATTAGGTTTATCTTCTTGGAGTATGGTAGTCCCTTTTTGGGTTTACCTTCTAGAGTACGGTAGTCTCCATTTGGGTTTACCCTCTTAGGTATTCTTTTTTTGGATTTACCTTCTTAGCGTATGGAAGTCCTCTTTTGGGTTTACCCTCTTGGGTTTACCTTTTTAGAGTATGGTAGTCCCTTTTGGGTGTACCAGTTTGGAGTCTCCATTTGGGTTTACTCTCTTAGGTAGTCCCTTTTAGGAGTAGTTACTGTTTGAGTTTACTTTTTGGAATACAGCAATCCCCATTTGGGTTTACCCTCTTAGGTATTCCTTTTTTGGGTTTAACTTCTTAGCGTATGGTAATCCCTTTTTGGGTTTACCCTCTTGGGTCTTCCTTTTGGGACTAGCGTATGGTAGTCTTCTTTTGGGTTTACCTTCTTGGAGTATGGTAGCTCCCTTTTGGGTTTACCCTTTTAGGTTTACCTTTTGGAGTATGGTAGTCCCCATTTGGGTTTACCCTCTTGGGTATTCTTTTTTTGGATTTACCTTCTTGGCGTACGGTAGTCCTTTTTTGGATTTATTCTCTTAGGTTTACCTTCTTAGAATATGATAATCCTCTTTTGGGTTTACCTTTTGGAATATAGTAGTCTCTATTTGGGTTTACCTTTTGGATTATGGTAGTCCCCATTTGGGTTTATCTGTTAGGAGTCCCCACTTGGGTTTACCCTCTTAGGTATTCCTTTTTTTAGTTTACTCTTGTAAACACCCAATTTTGTTCGGGGCATTAACCAAATAAAAAATAAAAAAAAGAAAGAAAAAGAAAAAGAAAAGAAAAGAAAAAGAAAAGAAAAAGGAAATGACCCATTAACCACTCATGTCTTATAACTTGACCCATCTAACCATTATCCAACCTATGACCCAGATTCACCACTTCCACCTAAGTCATCTCTCTTCTCATCTAAACCCTAGCCACCATCACCCTCTAAAACCTAATTTTCTTCTATAAATACCCATCACGTACACACTTTTTCCATAAACACACTTTAACCTATAGCAAACACTCTAGCAATCCTTGTTCATTCTTTTTCTCCCACATCCAAAGAACAACAAACCTCTACCAAAAACCCTTTCATCACTACTCCATCACGTCAAAACTCCTTTCTATCTCCTCTCCACCAACCACCATCAACAACTTCATCACCATCATCCCCTTTAACCAACTAACCAATCACCAAAGCCACCATAACTGAACCCCCACCACTTCACTTTCATCATCTCTAACCTCCAAACAACCACCAACTCCTCCAGCCGAGAAACACCACAACCCGTAACCCACCATCAACCTTCAACCTCCATTAACACTGTGAGTGACCCAGCCATCAAACAGCCAGCCACGCACAGCCTCTGTCCTCCACGCACAAAAATAGAGTCTTCCTCATCTCTGTTTCGCACCACCAGAAACATCCATTCAGTCAAACCCAGGTAGAAGATCTGACCGTCCTTCACCCGAAGCCCATTTACGCACCATCAACAAACCACCTCTGCCCCTAATTGCATGCCATCGGGACGTTGCAGAGCTAGGTCCACACATCTCAGTCACCACTCGTGTGACCATGCTACACCAAGCCCCTATCCTGTTGCCTGAAACCACCCCTTTCATTCACTAGACACAGCCACACCACCACCAGCACGCGGCCGTGCTACCGCTCTTACAATTTGAATCCCTCTCTTCAACTTATCCCAAAAAATAGATCCCCCCTCTTTGTTCCATCTTTTTCGTAAGCTTCTATTATTATTTTTTTTTAAGTTCTGTTAGTTTTGTTTTTGTTTTTGGTAGAAAAATATATAAAAAAATTTAAAAAATGATAAAATAAAAAAAATAAAAAATATAAATTAATTGAACCTTTTTTTAAGAGGAATAAAATAGGATTATCTGAGTTATGATAGCTTGTTAATCTTGTAACTTTTATAATCATCTGAGTTATGACAACTTGATGATTTAATTTTGTTTTGTTTTGTCTTCAAATTTTTATTTTTTAGAAATAAAATAAATCACTAATCCATAAAGACTCAACTTTTTTTTTAAATAAAAAAATTTCACAACAAACTTGATAATCAACGGGTGATGTCTCTAGCGTGATGTCGAGCTTCACTCATTCAAACATTAACATGATTAACTAAGTTGAGATGACTTGTTAATTTTAATTTTTAAAAAAATCAAAATCAAATCAATTTTTCTTTAATTAAAATCAACCAACCTACACTTATTTTCTAGAGAACTACATGACTTTGAGTTCCATATTACACCCGGGGATACGTAAGAGCAGAACCCCTATTCCGTCAAGCTAAAAATTAATTTTTCATAATTTATTTGTCTATTTTGTTTATCTTTTAACAAAAAGGGTAAAACAAATATATTCAAGAATTATAAAAAATTTACACAATTGACTTAAGGTACCGCTTCAGGATGGGTGTGTTAAGGGTGCTGTGGAATTAAGTTTCCACCATTCCCTATACATAATCGACTCTTGAATCCAATATGGTTTCAAAGACTATTTTGTAATAAATGTTTTCCAATTTTTTCTATTTTAAATAAAATTGGTGGTGACTCCTAATAATTTATTTTTTATTTTTACTGTTAATTGTTTTATATGTAAACCTTAGGGTAGAAAAATTTTAGAGTTTGTTTTGTGTTTTGCTTTGTTTTGCTGGATATAGGTAGTCTTTAGGATTGTAAAGGTTTGTATGCTCTTTACACCCACCGCACCTACACATTTATCACACACATTCGAGTAGGGCCCTATACCCGAGTCTGAGTGAAGCCTTAAGTTAGGTAGATGTTGCGTAGAGGTAGCCATTTTGGATGTACATCCTGTTTGGCTATCGCAAAAACCTCATCTAGATTGTGCTTTTTTCACGAATGTCTCACATTTAGTGGTTTACTCACTATTTGTGGTCAACACTTTAAAATGAGACTTAGCTCTATAAGCCTTTAGAATAGAAGAGTTACCCAATGAAAGTTTTCACGAATCAGAAGGACCCATAGATCCTTAGGATATAAATTCCTAAATTTAAGGCAATCCTATTAGGACACGAAGGGAGCATACTTCTTCTTTATCTATCTATTCCTCATGCCATTCATTCTTGCATTTAAAAAAAAGTTTCAAAAAAGAAAAAAATACATCATCTTGTATTTTCATGGCATTCCTACCATTCTTCAAAAAGAAATATATCATTTTGCGTTTTCATGGTATTCCTAGCATTTTTTTTAAAAAAAAAAGATAGAAGAGAAAATGTTTTCATCACAAAGTTCATTCATTTCATGTTATGCATCTCATTCATTTCATCTATTTCTTTGTTTGATGTTATTATGTTTTGATAAATTAAACAGAAGGAACCATTGCGCGATCAAGAAAAGAAGAGACTAATCAAACATGAGTCATAATACCAGATCTCAGACTAGAATGACTGCTAGTAATCCTGAGGCGTGGAGAAATTTGAGCAGGAAATTTAATGAAATGATATGGCGAATGAATAAGATGTCTAAAACCCTAGCAAAGTTAAAAGCAATACTGCAAGATGTGAGGGAGTCTCTCAGCTTAATCAGTGGAAATAGGGGTGCAAATGGGGTTGAAGCATATGTAAGTGTGCCATTGATCCCCTCCATGATAATAACCCCGACATTTTCAACTAAAACCTTGGGCATCACTGTGGGGATTCATGAGCAACCACATCAAACAACATCAATAGTCATGCCTATTGGAGAGGGGTATTGCGCCATGGAAGGAGCTCATAATGAAATTCTGGGTTATGCTAGACCTACCTGGGAACAGTCTCATGTGTCCATTCCAGGGCAAGCAACAATGCCTCATATTAGGAATAGTCACGCCATGACTAAGAAAGACAAGATGAAGGAAGAATGGATGGAAAAGATAGAAGAACAAATCAAAGCAATCGAAGGTCCTAGCACCTATGGTCCCATTGGGATAGAAGAGTTGTGTCTTACTACTAACATTGTCATCCCAAAGGACTTTAAAGTTCTAGAATTCGACAAATATGATGGGAACACCAACCCCTTTTTCCACCTGAAAACATATATTACCAAAATGTCAATTTGGTCAAAGGACTAAAAGTTCCTTGTTAGCCTCTTTCACGAAAGCTTGATTGGGCTCTCTTTGGAATGGTGTATCCAACAAGACCTTTCCAAAATCTCTTCTTGGGATGATTGGGCAAACTTGTTTATAGGACAATATTGGTTCAACCTAGATATAGCCTCAACTCGGGAATATTTGGGAACACAGCAAAAGAAAAATGAGGAAACCTTCAAGCAATACGCCCAGAGGTGGAGAGCTTTTGCAGCATAAGTTCAGCCACCGTTGACGTTGACAGAAATGTGCTCATATTTTCTAGGGACTTTGGGAGCTCCCTATATTGAGATAATGACGGGTGCTACTTATCTAAACTTTGCTGAATTAATTGCTGTCGGAAAGAGGATTGAAATTCTGGCAAAAATAGGAAAATTGCTAACATGAAATAATGAAAGTGGTTTCAAAAAGGAGTTTTTCCCTAAGAAAAAGGAGCTGGAAGTGAGCTACGTGCAAAACTAACAACCTTCACAACCCCGCTTTCCACAATCTTACCCTGCCTACCAAGTCCCTCTATATAACCCAAACCCCTACCATTCTTATCAAATACTTGCACCTTATCATCTACTTGGCCTAACCACTCCACATACAAATACACCTCAAATCCCATAATTCCACATCAACAATGTTCCTACACCATAACTATATGTACTAACTCATCCAACCTATACCCAATATCCACCTGCACTTTCACAAAGTTTCCCAAGTCACCCACAACTTCGGTCAAACTTCCAAAATCAAGACCGCTCTCGCCCCCAAAACCTACCTCATTTCCAATATTATCAATTTCAAACGCAGACTTATTCCAAAAGTTGTTTGATGCTCACCTCATCTCAAGAAATCTTGTACGTCCTCTTGAACCACCATTCCCAATGTGGTATAACCCAAATTTAACTTGTAAATATCACATGGATATCCCAAGGCACTCAATTGAAGATTGTGAATCATTCAAGACTGCAGTAAGGAAGCTAATTGCTTATGGAAAGCTAGACATTCAAGAGGAGGCTGGACCTAGTATTGTCAACAACCCAATTCCTAATCATGGTGGAAGAAATGTGGTATATACTTTGGAGATGGAAGGACCACCAATAAGGTAGGTCATGAGCTTGCATACGCCGATGTCGAAAATATTTGAAGGGTTGAAGAAAGCAGGGTATAGTATCACTACACCAGCTATAACAAAGAAAGAAGAGGAGAAGTACGATCAAGAGTCAAGTTGTGCTTATCATTGTGGGGGAATGAGACATGATATCGAGAACTGTTGGGACTTTAAGGTTTGAATCCATGGATTGCTCACTTTGGGAGTAATACAAGCTAGAAAATGGGTATATTCCTCTGAAGAAGTCATTTGCCCTCCAGCAACCCGAAACCTCTGAACAATTGGAGATATGAGGCATTAATTGAAGTGATTGCCATAAAATAATCAGTGATGTTGAACTTATGTTAACTTTCCTAAGGCATTAATGTAATGAATTTGCATGGATACCTTATTTCCTTTCATTTTCATCATATTGTCTTTTTTGATATTTATTATTTTTCGTTTATTCAAAGTGTCTTCCTTGTATTTGGACCCCATTGGACTCCAATTCTTAACAATTCTCAGTTTGATAGATGTTAATAAAGTTCACATGTACAAGTGCCTTTTGTAAAAAATAAAAACAAAAAAAAAATAAAAAAGAAAAAAGAAAAAAAGAGAAAAATGAATCAAAAAGAAAGAAAAAAGGGAGCAAGGAAGTAATCACTTGGTGTGCAATATCTTTTTGTCTCGAAATTAAAAATTTGAAAATAAGCAACCATGTCATGATTTGAAAATAAAGATTGGCCATTATTCTCTATCTGTTACAAATTCCATCATTTTTATTATCCTTTATTACCCTTTTTGAGCTTTAAAAAAAATTCTTTAAAGAATATTGGACAAGGATCACCTCTACACTGGGGGATAACATAAAGTAAAAAATGATGATTTCTAAAAAAAAGAGGAAAAAGAAGAAGAAAAGGAAATAAAAGAAAAGGAAAGGAAAAGAAGAAAAAGTAGCAAATACAAATGATGAGGTAAAAAAAAAAAGAATCAGTGCTCTTAATAATGCCAAAGGCAATTGACAAAACTTGCTAAAGATCCTTGGTCTTATTCAACCCTTAAACACTTATTTGAGCCTTATATATTTCCTTTTATAACCCTTAACCTTAACCACGTTACAAGCCTTAAAAAGTTCATTCTGATCAATGAAGGATTGTTGTCATTTTCGTTAACTTTAATTCATTAACTTTAATTTTGAGATAAAAGGTTCATATTTTTCTGAGTTTTCAATTCATTGCTCCTAAAAAAATGAGAAAAAAAAAGAAGAACGAAAAGAGGAGGAGGAGGTACTTACCAATCTTACACTAGGGCAGATCTTTTAGTCACTAGGGCGAGTTTTTGCCTTATTCAATTCAGTCCTACACTGCGAAAAATATTTTGGTCACAAGGGTGAGTTTCTGCCCTATTCAATTCAATCCTAGACTAGGACAAATTTCTCTTAGGTTCAATTTGACCTACACTGGGCAAATCTTTTAGTTCAATTTGACCTTACACTAGGATAAGTTTCTACCATGTTCGATTCGACTCTAAAGTGGGGCAATCTTCTTTTTCCTGGTTCAATTTGACCTACACTAGGGCAAATCTTTTGGTCATTAGGGTGAGTTGTTGCCCTATTCTATTCAATCTTCGACTGGAAAAAATTTCTCTTTGGTTCTATTTGGCTTGATGTAAATGCTCAACAGAAGAAAATCACTGGCCATAATATCTAGTAGGCAATTAAAGATCGTTTTCATGAGGATCAAACCAATCCGTATCGGAGCAACACTTTTTTGGATCTCATACCATCGTTTGTGTCTTTTTCCATATATACCCTTTTGTGTAATCAAACTTCCAAGACCAATCTGGAAGTTGTTTACTTAGTAAATTTCTTCTCTGTTGCACTTTTGAATCCATGTCTGTCTATTACGTAATGCTTCAAGTAAAGTGAACATGAGTACAACACTATGATTTGACCATCTAATGGCAGTCACCTAATGAACAATTCAGACCGAAAAGAACTTAGAATTTTTAATTAAAAGGGAAAATGATATCCTAATGGATAATTCAGAAACAAGGGGTACTTAAGCAAAAAAAAAGGAAAAAAGCATGTTAAGTTGAAAACTCGAAAGGGCAGTCTAAGCAAAAGTTGAGGTAAATAAATAGGCAAAATCTCAAAGAAAGAAGGGCTACAACTCCTTGAAGGGTTCACCAAACTAGGGTTTTTTTTTTTGCGTTCGATTAGCTACACAGGGCAACTTTGTTTGCATTCAATTGGCCACATTAGGGCAAAATTTTGAAAGAATAAGAGATTATGTATTGAAGGAAGTAGCAACAGAGACATCGGTTGAGTTATCAAGCAGTTATAGGGAATCAATTGGATGAGGGACAAAGTTAAACACTGGGACAAAATTTTCTCGCAATGACTTAGTAGCTCTAAGCAAGGGTTCAACACAAGAGATGATCCTCTCACTTCTCAAAAGGAGAGTTAAGAGCGAAAAACAAGAAAGAGAAAGAAGAAGAAGAACGAGAGAAATGATGGGTAAGTAAGATCAAGGTTATTAGGTCCAACGGATAAAAGCACATGAACAAGAATTTGATTGGTTAAAGCTTTTCCAGAGTCATTGTTGGTTTAAAGAACTTTTAATAAAATTAAAGAAAAGGGAAAAAAGAGAGAGAGAGAAAAGAGAGAGAGAGAGAGAGAGAGAGGAGAGTTAAGAGCGGAAAACAAAAGAGAGAGAAAGGAGAGAAAAAGAGAGAGAAGAAAAAAATCTTAAGTCCATGTCTTACTGGCATAAATAGTTTCATGTCATTTTGAGTACACCGGCTCTATGCATTTTTAAATTCTTTTGAGCGCATTACCTTTGTGCATTTTAAATTCTTTTGAGTGCATCAGCTCCATGCATTTTGAACGCATCGACTCCATACATTTTGAGCACATCAGCTCCATGCATTTTGAGCACATTGGCTCCATACATTCTTTTGAGCACATTGACCCTATGCATTTTAAATTTTTTTTGAGCGCATTGGCTCCCTACATTTTTAAATTCTTTTGAGCGCATTAACTCTATGCATTTTTAAATTCTTTTAAGAGTATCGGCTTCATGCTTCTTTAATTTTTTTTGTCACTTATTTTGTGAGCATTGGCTCCTTGCACTTTAAATCCTTTTAAGCGCATCGGCTCCATGCATTTTAAATTTCTGTCATTTAATTTTGAGCTCATTGACTCCTGTCATTTACTTTTGAGCGCATTGGCTCCTTGCATTTTAATTTTCTGTCATTTATTTTTGATTGCATTGACTCCTGTCATTTACTTTTGAACGCATCGGCTCCTGCCATTTACTTTTGAACGTATCGACTCCTTGCATTTTAAATTCCTATCATTTACTTTTGAGTGCATCGACTCTTTGCATTTTATTATTCTCACATTCTTTTTATCATCTTATGTATTCCCGAACAAAATTCGAGTTCATGTCTTTACTCGTTCCTTACAATGATAAAATAAAAAATTGCAATTATTCTTTTTATATAATAAGAAACAAGTAAAGAGGGGCAATTGTGAACACCCAATTTTTTTCGGGACATTAACAAAAAAAAAAGAAAAAAAGAAAACAGAAATGACCCATTAACCACCCATGTCTTATAACTTGACTCATCTACTCATTATCCAACCCATGACCCAAATTCATCACTTTCACTCAGGTCATTTCTCTTCTCATCTAAACCCTAGCCACCATCACCATCTAAATCCTAATTTTCTTCTATAAATACTCATCAAGTACACACTTTTTCCATACACACACTTCAGCATATAGCAAACACCTTAGCAATCCTTGTTCATTCTTTTTCTCCCACATCTAGCAACAACAAACCTCTCGCTAAAACCCTTCCATCACTACTCCATCACGTTCAAACTCCCTTCTATCTCCATTCCACCAACCACCATCAACAACTTCATCACCATCATCCCCTTTAACCAACCAACCAATCACCAAAGCCACTATAACCAAACCCCCACCACTTCACTTTCATCATCTCCAACCTTCAAACAACCACTAACTCCTCTAGTCGAGCAACACCACAACCTGTAACCCACCATCAACCTTCAACCTCCATTAACACCGTGTGTGACCCAACCATCAAATAGCTAGCCACGCACAGCCTCTATCCTCCACACACAAAAATAGAGCCTTCCTCATCTCTGTTTCGCACCACCAGAACCGTCCACTCAGTTGAACCTAGACTGAAGATCTGACCGTCTTCCACCCGAAGCCCATCCATGCACTGTCAGTGAACCACCTATGCCCCTAACCACAGACCATCGTGATGTTGCAAAGTCAGGTCCACGCATCTCAGCCACCACCCGTGTGACCACGCTACACCAAGCCCCCATCCCGTTGCCTGAAACCATCTCTTCGCACACCGGACATAATCGCACCACCATCGACAAGCGACTGTGCTGTCGCTCCTGCAATTTGAACCCTTCTCTGCAACTTATCCCAAAAAACATATCCTCCCTCTTTGTTCCATATTTTTCGTAAGCTTCTGTTATTTATTTATTTATTTATTTTAAGTTCTGTTAGTTTTGTTTTTTTGTAGAAAAATATATAAAAAAATGATAAAATATAAAAAATAAATATAAATTAATTGAACTTTGTTTTGAGAAGAATAATTCATGATTATCTGAGTTGTGATAATTTGTTAATCTTGTAACTTTTATAATTATCTGAGTTGTGACAACTTGATTATTCAATTTTTTTGTCTTCAAATTTTTATTTTTTTAAAATAAAATAAATCACTAATCCATAAAGACTCAAAAAAAATTTAAATAAAAAAATTTCGCAACAAACTTGATAATCAACGGGTGACGTCTCTAGCATGACGCCGAGTTTCACTCATTCAAACCTTAACATGATTAACTGAGTCGCGACGGCTTGTTAATTCAAAACTTCAAAATAATAAAAAATTAAATCATTTTTTCTTTAATTAAAATCAACAAACCCACACTTGTTTTCTAGAGAATTATGTGACTTTCAGTTCCTCATTGCACCCGGGGATACGTAGGAGTGGAACCCTTATTCTGTTGAGCCAAAAAGTATTTTTTCATAATTTATTTGTTTTTTTGTTTATCTTTTAACAAAAGGGGTAAAACAAATATTTTCAAGAGTTAGAAAAAAATTGCATAATTGACTTAAGGTATCGTCTCAGGACGGGTGTGTTAGGAGTACTGTGGGATTAAGTTTCTACCCTTCCCTATACATAACCGACTCTTGAATCTAATCTGATTTCAAAGACTATTTTCTAAGAAATGTTTTCTAATTTTTCCTATTTTAAATAAAATTGGTGTTGACTCTTAATAATTTATTTGTTTTTCGTCACTCCTGCCGCGATCACGGTCGCTACAATCCTCTTGGGTGTGATCCGTTTGGGTTTATCTTGAGGTGTATTCCGTTTGGGTTTATCTTTTTAAGGTGAGATCCGTAAGGGTTTATCTTTTTTCGGTGTGACCCGTAAGGGTTGTGCACAAGGGTGGAGCCACAACGACAGCTAACGGATGGTGGATTTTGCATAGTAGAGGCACAATTTTGATTTCGTCTACTGTTTACCATAATGATGGTGGTGAGACTAGAAGTTTATCTCTTCCCATAGACGACACCAATGTTCTAAATGGGTTTTAAAGAATCACCTGAATAAGGTTGGAGAAGATGGTTTCCTCATATGCAATGTGGTTGCAACGGTAGTGCAAGGGTTGGATATCTACAAAAAGTACTCTGACGCTCAAGTTAGACCATGCACAAGGTAGGTATTGTTTAGAATTAGATGCATACATGTGCGACATTGTGTGGTATTTATAAGAGCATCGTGATATATCAGCATCATGTTTAAATCTACATTAATAGGAAGATCATTATCTCTTATAACTGAATCCTCTATTTATTAGAGATTCTATGAGATATTTACTCCTCATAAATAGGTATATTTATTTATCTAAAAGCGCTCATAAATATTCGAGATCCAACTGTAGAAGGCTAGGTTGCTCTTGAACCGCTAACCTAGAACTTGGTCCAAAATAGATAGCTAGCGAACAATAATGTTAGTTGCCCCTATGTTAGTTGGCTATGCTAAGTTAAATTGTTAGACACCAAATTATCATAAAATGAAGAAATTGGTGAAAAATAGGAATTGAAATTCACACTAAAACACCTCTACTACTAGAAAAATGCATTAAGGTCATATTTGGTGTAAAGGAAAAAATTATTGAATAAGAATAGAAATTAATAAATTGAAATTAATCTTATTCCAATTTAATAGTTTGATAAGATTAATTGGAAGGAATTTAGGTCCCTTAAGCATGTGGTTCTGAGTTTAATTTCAAGATTCATGTACATAAAAAATAATATCATTAGAAGATATCTTTACTTAGACACCTGATAATATTTTGAGAAATTAGTCTCTTACGTATTGAATGGAGATACTCTAGAAAAAAAATCGAAACCAAATAACTTAGAAAAGGATTTTCCAGTTAAATTTGTATGGCATAGTATAAAATATAATCCAAAATGGGGTAAGCGTCATAAATATTTAATTAGAAACACAAAATTTTTAACCTTTTCTCTTTCATATATAATATACTATAATATAATATAATATAATATAATACGAATGTGCATTTTTATAAAACAATATTGAGGATTAATATTTAAGCAAAGTGATAAAAGAAATTTTGATAATATTTTTTAACAAATATTTTCTTTCATTATAATCAATATATTATAATTATAGCTATATGATTTATATAACATTATACAATATTGATTTTAGTATCGTAAAATATTTGAGATCCTTTAGATAAAAATAAAATAAAAATTACAATTAAAAATCATCCAAAATATTGTAGAAAATGTAATGATTTTATGATGACCTGAAACAAAAATTAGACCATAAAAAACTCTTTCTTCAGTACCCCAAAAGATTGAAACTTGCACCACCATAAACAAACAAATATTTTCTAATTGTATCAATAGATTTTATGAGAAAGGGAAACACATAGTTGAGAGGTTGGGGCGGAATTAGAAAAGTTTTAGTGGAGTGCTAAGTTTTAAAATTTAATTTCAGAAGAAAGAGGGCAAATTTAATTTTTAAGGGATGTATAACTAAAGAATTATATATATTATGTATAAGAAATTTTTTGACTTAGGGTGTGACTACACCTCTATCCTTACACATAAGATTAAACCCTAGAGTTAGATGAGTCATAAGGTGAGAGTTAAATTTTTTTGTAAATTATAGATGGGAAATTTTTGCCATTCAATATTAAATAAAGAATATATATATATATATATATATATTATATATATATATATATATATATATATATATATATATATATAGTTGAATGAGTTTTAGAAAATTATTTGAATAAGATTGAAGAAGGTACTTTTATCTAATGTATGGTAGTTGCGATAGGTGGATACCTGCAAAAAGTCCTTCGACGCTCAAGTTAGACTATGCACAAGGTGGATAGTATTTAGAATTAGATGCATAACTTTGCGCCCTTGTGTGGTATTTATAGGAACGTCTTAATATATAAGAATCATGTTTAAATCTGCATTAAGTGCTGTTAATAAGGATAAGAATCTATTAAAATCATTATCTCTTACAATTGAATCATCTATTTATGAGTGATTCTATGAGGGTCCGTTTGGTTAGTGAAATTAGAATTTAAATATAGAATTTTAATTTCAATCCCAATTCTTTCTGAATTAGATTGGTCAAGAATTTTGAATTCTATGTTTGGAGTTATCAAAGAATTACGATAAGAAATTGTAATTCTTAATTCATTTATAATTTTATTATTTAAAGGTATGATCTAAAATATTAAAAAATTATTTAAAATATTTAAATTAATAAAAATATTCATACAATAATATTTTTATAATATAATAGTCATATTTTTTTATAAAGAAATGTTTCATGAATCTTAAAAAAAATAAATAGTTATTATAATAATTTTTATATACATATAAAAATAATTTTCTATATAAATATAGAATTTCAATAAATATAATTGTTCATAAATAAATTGAGAGAGTGTGTGTGTGTGTGTTTAATTTTTAAGCTATGGAATTGGTACTTCTTAAGGTATACGCTAAGAATTGAGAAATGCTTAATTTAGTTATTTTTCAATTCCATGAAATTAGTTTATGGAATTACAATTTCAATTCTAAATGGCATTCCAAACATAAAAATTAGAATTAAAAGGTCCAATTCTAATTCCAAACTCTAATTTCATGCTCAATTTCAGGAGTCAAACGGACACTATGAGATTTACTCCTCATAAATAGTATATTTACTTATCTAAAAGCACTCATAAATATCCGGGATCCAACTCTAGCGGGTCGGGTTGCTCCTGCCTGCTAAGCCGGAACTTGGTCTAGAACAGTTGCCCTCAACTTGGCGCTTAGATGTGATAGTTGAGTGTCAAGATACTCGAGATTATCACGAGCAAACAGCACATGTGGGACAAAGGAATCCAAATTGTGACACAGATACCGAATCTCACAATGTCTATACTGAAATGCCGAGGTCCGTGATGTAAAATAAAAATCGGGATGTCCCCAATATTGATAAATTAGGCCGAGATTCGATATAAATCACTCTGCCTTAAAATCGCTACACCATTGTCCAGGACTCATACTGAGTTACCCCTATACCAATTCAAGTAGTGTGACCCATTATCAATTCTGAAAGTAATTTAAAGGTCAAGTCGCAATCTGTATTATGATTTTATCATAATATCATGATATTAGCCCGTGATCCGGCATGGATATCATCCTTCCCTATCATGCGTCGTTTCAACTCTGAGCACAGTCCTTTCAACTGCTATGTCAAGTACGCTTTGCCACATGGCGAAAGGATATTGAAAGCTACTGTTTGATCTTCGTGCCGCCATGATTGCCATTTTCAAATTTAAAATTGAATTTCAAAATCAAAGTCGTTTCTCCACTTTTGCTTTCCCCTCCAGCGAACCAGGCGATTTTCGACGAGTCTCTTGCGACCATTTTCTTGTATTCTCAGCCTCTCAACACCTTTTTCCTCCCTCACAAACAAGGTATTTCCTTTTCTTAGTTCATTTTTCTTCTCTAATCACCATGGTAAGAGTGAGAACATGGAACAACAGTGATGAGGAGAGTAGCTCTTTAGAAATCTTGAGCGCTCCACCATCTCCACCACCTTAGGCATGACGGAGACAAGCTCCTCACGATAGAGAAATTGGTAGGCACAAAGGCCGCTATTTGAGGTGAAATCCTAGGAATGATACGGAGAGCAGACAATGCCGAGGATCTTGCTAGGTAAAGACCATCACGTCTGTTCTCCGTACTCATGAGGGAGTTGGAGAGTTATAATGAGACCTCTTATAATTCTAACACGAGTACAACCTCTTTAGGTAACCTTACCAATTTCGAAATAGGATGTCAAAGAGCAGCTACTTCAGAGCCAAGAGAATACATTTTCCCCATAAATGTCGGTCTTTACCAATAGGTTGATCGTGAAGTCCTAGGCACTCCATCTATCGTAGAAAGCTCAGAGGACACTAATGTCAAACAAGAATATTTGCATTTAACATAATATCGACTGGGGGACGAAGAATATGTTATCCAAGCTCCATCTAATCAAGAAAGGGTCTGCTCGACAAGGACGGAAGGTGACCACTTCATTTATATGTATGATGCAATATTTACCAGCAATGGAGTTCGGCTTTCATTCTCCGACTTAGAGATCAGAGTCCTAAACCACATTGCGGGTAGCTCCAACTCAACTATATCTGAAGGCATAAGGCTTTCTTAAGACTTTCGAGCTTATTTGTCAGACCTTTGCATGGCTGTACTTCATGGGGTCATTTTTCTTTCTTTTCACTCAATTTTCACCCTCCGAAAAATAGTTTTTAAAATGGGTAGGTTACTTTATATATGCAAGTAGGGTGAAAAGTATTCAAACTATACCAAGAGTCCTTCAAGAACTTCAACAAGGATTTCTTCCGAATTGAAGGAGCTCTGGGATTAACACCTTTTTTTGTTACCCCGAAAGGCGAACCATAAATGTATTTATTTTGGAACCAAGCAATTTGGAACCGGAGTCAGGAAGAGATAGAGACTCTATTATCTTCATTGACTGAGAGTGAAGCTGATGCCCTTAACTTTTTAGTTGAGTGGTTCAATAAGAACGGGACCATCTACTGTAAAGATGTCCTACATGAGCCCTTTGATTCAATAAGACCATTTTTAGATATCCCATCTTGAACATATTGATAAATTTGTGTTTCATAATTTTTCTAAGTATTATAACATGTTTGCTTCTTGTTTGTAGAGAGTATGACACCTCCCGGTAGATTAGAAGCCCTTGAGCTACGTTTGGCTCAGAGAAAAGATGGGGCATTGGGCTCCAGATCTTAACTAGCAATCTCGATCCCTTCACCTAAATCCCAACATCAAAAGGTGGATCCCAAGTCTCTTGCTTAACCACTCCAGCATTGCAAAACAAAAGGGGAGGGACTTTGGGAGTCCAAAGGCAAAAGGTCAATGATAAAGGTGGCACTGGTTAGTCTAACAACTAGTTGGGAGTCTGAAGTCCCAGAGGGCACCCCACTTCAATTTGTTGGCAAGTCTATTTGGAATAGGAGGTTGATCCAAGGTGGATCATCGACAGCGCCCTTTTGACCCAGGCTGACCAAGATGTCCTAAAAAAGTAATACTTTATTAAACTGATCTTGGATGTTCAGGAGCTGGCTCTGCACAACGCTTCCGTTCTCCAGTTTCTAGAATCGACCTTCGAGTCTATTCACCATACTTGCGAATTGAAGAAGGAGTTGGATGCTCTCCGGGATGAGAGAAAAGAGCTTGAGTTAGTTGTGACTCAAAAGGATTGGTAGCTAGCTCAAGTCAATGAGGACCTTGTTCTGTGTAAGGCCAAGATAACAAGGCTCCAGAATGGGATAACGGAGGGTGAAGCTCAGAAAAATATTTTGAAAGATCAAATTTCTTCAGCCTAGTCTACTTTAACCATACTCCATGTTGAGAGTCAGATCCTCAGGCAGTCTGAGCTTAAACTGAGGAATGATGTATTATATCTTAAAGATGAATGGGTTGCCTCAGTAGATGAATCCTTCTCTAATGCTCTCGCCCAACGCGCTTATTGAACCCAGACCTCATCACCGATGGGACCATTTAACGGAAAGTGGTCTAAGATGGACACATAGTGGATGCCATTGCTAATGCCACTCTAGTGAGTTAGGTTCCTACAATGGATGGTGGCAAAAAGGAGGGTGAGGAGACTTCGAATGATGGCCAAACGGAGGAAGCCGAGAAAGAGGAGGCCAACCAACAAGATCCCGCCGCGGATGCCTGATTTCACTCAATATCTTTTTTTTTTTGCCCCCTGCTTGGGGTTAATTTCTAATTTGTAAAGACAAGTCCCAAATTTCAGGCATTACTTAATTTTAAACACTTAGAATATTTTCTTGCATAGTCTTGTTGCCTACTTTTTTTTTTTGTAACCAAGATAGGTCCAACGCTCGATTTCAATGGTTTAATTGACACTTAGAGAATGCTTTTGCTTTTTCCAGCCGAGATGGGTCTAACGCTCAATCTCAGTGGTTTTCTCATTTAACACTTAGCGAATCTTTCCTGTTTGGTTGTACAATAACCCGTCTTCTGGGTTTTGCTCAAGTTGATTATCTTATGTTTCTTGTTCTTTGTTGGAGTTCTTGACATTTAGTCAATTTTCTCAGTGTAAAACTCTAAAGTGTTATTTTGACACATAAGCCTCTTGGAGTGGTATCTTTTGTAGACCACGACAAATATTATTGCCTTATCTCGGGCAGCAGTCGGATACTCTTAACCTCTTTAAACTTTCTTTAGGTTTATGGGTTAAGCTAAGGCTTATTAGGGTATGGGTTTAAACCCTTGAACCTGTTTCTTGAACACGGATCATAGTCAAATGGGTTCCCCTTTTTTACCTTCACTTATGTATTGGAATATCTGATCCTAGTTGGACCTTGTATTCCTCAGACTTCTCCAAGGTGCAATAACCTTGTGGGTTGCAATAGTTACAAAATGTGTAAAATAACCAAATTATGAAAATATAGTCATCAATTTATTCATGTCGGATCTCGTCACTCACATGATAAAAATGTAAACTAAAGAGAATTAGCTATAATATGTCCTAAGTTTGTTAGTATTCCAGAAATTCTTGATGCCTTTGCTAGAGAGGGTTTCTAGGGTATAGGCTTTAGTGCTGTCTTAGAAGTGATCGGATATGGTCCTTCTCAATTAAGAGCTATATTTCCTTCCTTCATATTTTTGCCTTCGATATCTGCTCTACGCAGAACGAGATCGCCAATAACAAACCTTTGTGGTATCACTTTGGGATTTTACTGGGTTGCAATCCTTTTTTTTAGTGACTTCACGAATGTGGGCAATGCGACATTGTTCTTCCAACAAATCTGAATTATGGCAGATGAGGTCTGGGCTAGCCTCTTCAGAGAAATTTTTCCTCCTCCAGTTCGATTCTCCTATCTCGATTGGAATCATAGCCTAGCAACCAAATGTTAACTTGAAGGAAGTTTCTCCTGTTGAGGAATGAGGTGTGGTTTGATATGCTCATAGGATGTGATTGAGTTGTTCCACCGAATTCCCCTTTGGTTCATCGAGTCTCTTTTTGATCCTGTGAAATATAACCCTGTTTGCAACCTCAGCTTGTCCATTAATTTTTGGATGCTTTACCGAATTAAAATGTTGTTTGACCTTAAGCCCAGATAAGAGATCCCTAAACTTTTGGTCAGTAAACTGTGTTCCATTATCCGTAATGATGGATTCTGAAATACCAAATCTACTAATAATGTTCTTATAAGTGAACTTCTATATACATGCTGAAGTAATGGTGGATAGTGGTTTTACCTCAATCCACTTGGTGAAATAGTTCACAACTACTGCTAAGTACTTAATCTGTCTTAATGCCTGAGGGAAAGGACCTAGGATATCCATTCCTCACTGGTAGAAGGGTCAGGGGATGGACATCATGTATAGCTCTTCTGGTGAGGCTGCATAGATATCTAAGAACCATTGACATTTGTCCTATCTCTGGACATGTTCCATGCTATTAGCTTCCATACTAGGCCAATAGTACCCAGCCCTCAACGCTTTTCATGCTAGGGACTTTCCTTCGAGGTAATGACCATAGCTTCCTTCATAGATTTTGGCTAGGACATACTTTGCTTCTTTTGGACCGAGGCATTTGAGGAGAAGAGAAACAAACCCGTGATGGTACAACTAGTTATCAATGATGGTATACCATGTCGATGTCCATACTACTTTCTAAGCTTCCTTTTGATTTTCAGGCAATGTGCCATTTCAGAGATAGGAAACTATGGGAGTCATCCATGTTTCATCATCTTCCAGCATGAAGACTTCATTGTCTATAATACTAAGATCTTGCAATGTATCCTGGATTATGAACTTATTGTTGCTCTTGGTGCTAGCAAGTTTGGACAAGATGTCGGCCCTTGAATTTTGCTCTCTAGGGATATGTTCCACCTTAACACTATCAAAATCCTCCATTAATTTCTTCACATTAGTTAAGTATTTCTGGAGCAAGGGTTCCATAGCTTAATATCCACCTTGGATCTAGGACATTGCCTATTGCGAATCACTGCATATAACTATATATGTGGCTCCCATTTCTTTTGCCATGGTGATGCTTGCAATATAAGCTTCATATTTTGCTTAGTTATTTGAAGTAGGGAAATCGAATATTAAAGAATGTTCTATCATAACCCCAACTTCATTTTCCAATATGACTCCAATGCCACTCCTTTTGGGATTTGAGGAACCATCAACATAGATGGTCTAAGAATTCACTTTAGGATGGTCGTAATCCGATGTAAGCTCAACCAAAAAGTAGGATAAAACTTGAGCCTTTATGGCTTGTCTTGGATCATAAGTGATACTGAATTTTGAGAGCTCCGCCGACCAAATGATTATTCTTCCAACAAGATCTGGCTTATGTAACACTTGCCAAATCAGTTGATCAGTCCTTACTATCATGGGGTGGCACTGAAAAAATTATCGTAACCTCTTAGCAGTAGTTAGCAATGCTAGCGCCAGCTTCTCAATCTTCTAATAGCGGAGCTCAGGGCCTTATAAGACATTGCTGACAAAATAAACTGGCCTCTGACCTTCGTTGGTTTCTCTTATCAGGAATAAACTAATTACTTCATTATTAACTAAGAGGTAGGCATATAAAGTTTCACCAATATCCAGTTTCATTAGGATTGGCGGTGTTGCTAGCATCTTCTTCAACTTCTGAAATGCAGCCTTGCACACTGTGGTCCATTTAAAATCTTTCCCTTGTTTAAGGGTTTTGAAAAAGGGAAGGGATTTTTTAGTGACATTAGCTAGGAAGCGAGTGAGGGCTGTTATTTGACCTGTCAGTTGTTGCACCTCTTTAATGGACAGATGATTAGAGTAGGACATAAATCTTGAGGCTTGTATCACCTCATCGTACCTGCATCCCCTACTGCATATTCTATTATTGAGTCACTAGAGATTGTTCATCAATGTACAGATGGCTGCTATCTGACCTGTCAGTTGTTGCACCTCTTTAATGGACAGATGATTAGAGTAGGACATAAGTTTTGAGGCTTGTATCACCTCATCATACCTACATCCCCTACTGCATGTTCTATTGTTGAGTCACTAGAGATTGTTCATCAATGCTTAGGACATCCTAGCCTACAAAAATCACATGTCATGGTTCCTAGCCTTTCTAAAGTGTCAATATTAGATTGTGAATCTTATCAGTTAAGAAAACATGTACATGGTTTTTTCCCTGAAAGAGTCAATAAACGAGATGGGTCTCCATTTGCTTTAGTCTATTCAGATATTTGGGGTCGTAGTTGTATCACTTCTACTTTGGGTTACAATATTTCGTTATCTTTATTGATGATTTTTCCCATTACACTTGGCAATTTCTAATGAAAAATGTTCTGAACTTTTTTTTATATTTAAAGGCTTTTGTTCATAAATTTAAACTCAATTTGGTAGTCTTATTAAAATTGCGAAGTGATTATGCATGTGAATATTTTTCTGCTCCTTTTCAATTCTTTTTGACTTCACAGGGAATCTTGCACCAAACTTCATGTACTCCTACCTCACAGTAGAATGGTGATGCTAAAAGGAAAAATCAGCACCTAGTTGAAACAACTCGTACCTTGCTCCTACACTTTAATGTGCCATTTTGTTTTTGGGGCGACGTAATCCTTACTTCATGTTATCTGACTAATCGTATGCCTTCTTTTATACTCCAATATCAGGTGCCACATTCCCTCTTTTTTCCTAAACATGATCTCTATTCCTTTCCTCACTAAGTCTTTAGGTGCACTTGTTTTGTCCATGACCTCACTCCAGGCAAAGATAAATTAGTTACCAAATCCCTGAAATGTATTTTCGTAGGTTACTCTTGGTTGTAAAAAGGCTACTGATGCTACTCTCCAGACCTCAAAAGATATCTTGTCTTTGCTTATGTTAGTTTCTTTGAGACCTGCCTTTTCTTCTCATCTACTTCTGATGAGCACCCTAACATGGATATCTAGCTCCCATTTGGTCCTTATACCTTTCAGGTCAATCCCACACCTGTCTCAGCTCCTCCTTTGCTCACATATAAACAGAGATGTCACCCACAACCAGTTGATGCATGTCATCAGGCTATCATTCCTGTTGATGCCTCACCAACAGAACTAGTCACTAGTCCACCGCATGACTCATCTTCTACTCCATCGAACTCTCCTGCTCCATCTTTTGCACTAGAACTACTCATAGTATTACGTAAAGTTATTAGATCTAATTCTAATCTTAACCCTTTTTATGCCTGTCATATGAGTTATCATTATTTGTGCCCTTCCCATTATGCCTTTGTGTATTCTTTGTCTTGTGTTTCTTTTACTAAAACTACAGGTGAAGCCCTATCTCACCCTGGATGTCAACAAGCTATAGTTGACGAAATAGATATTTTGCACTCTTGTGGTACTTGGGAACTTGTCCTTTCACCTTATTGCAAAACGATTATTGGTTGTTGATGGGTCTATACTATCAAGATTGGTCCTGGTGAGAAAGTTAACTGTCTCAAGGCTCGCTTAGTGGTAAAAGGATACACACAGATATTCGGCCTCAATTATGGAGATACTTTCACTCTTATGGCCAAGATTGCTTTTGTTCACCTCTTTCTTACCATAGCTGACATTCACCATTAGACCATTCACTAGCTAGACATCAAGAATGTCTTCTTACATGTTGACTTACAAGAAGAGGTCTATATGCAACAACCACTGAGTTTTATTACTCAAGGATCACCTGACTTAGATGCAGAATGCACAGATCCCTCTATGGTTTAAAACGCTTGGTTTGCGAGATTCATTTCTATCATCCAACAATTTGGCATGAATGGATGTGAGGTAAATCACACTATATTCTTCTGTCACTTTTCACCTAGCCTTTGCAGATATCTTGTAGTTTATGTTAATGACATTATCATCACAGGTAATGATCAAGTTGGTATTTGGAATCTTAAGCAGCATCTATTTGATCACTTTCAGACAAAAGATTTGGGCCCTCTTAAATATTTTTAGGGGATTGAGGTTGCTCAATCTAATATAGGTGTTGCCATCACTCAAAGAAAGTATGCTTTAAACATACTTGAGGAAACAGGTATATTGGACTGCCGCCCTAGTGATACTCCGATAGATCCCAATGTTAAACTACTACTGGGTAAGGGAAAGCCACTAACAGACCCTGGTGGATATAGACATATTGTTTGTAAACTTAACTACCTTACAATAACTAGACCAAACATTGCTTTTGTTGTAAGTGTGGTAAGCCAGTTTCTAATGCTCCTTGTGATAGTCATTGGGATGTCATGGTTCATATTCTTAGATACTTTTTTAAAACAAAGGCAATGCTCATGTTATTGACTATTTTGATGTTGATTAAGTGGGTTCACTGTTAGATTGAAGATCAACTTCAGGGTATTGTATCTTTGTTGGAGGTAATTTAATCTCATGGAGGAGTAAGAAGCAAAAAATAGTTGCTAGATCCTGCGCAGAGGCCGAGTACCGCGCTATGACAGTAGCAACCTATGAACTCACATGGTTAAAACAATTTCTTCAGGAGCCAAAATTATGAGACGACAAGGAAATGAAGTTAATTTGTGACAACTAAGCTGCTTTACATATTGCTTCTAAACCAATTTTTCATGAAACGGCCAAACATATAGAGATTGATTGCCATTTTGTCAGAGAAAAAGTTCTTCCAGGTGAGATCAAGTCTGGTTTTGTCAACTCCAATGAACAATTAGCTAATATATTTACTAAGTCTCTTAGAGGGCCTTGAGTTGATTTTATTTGAACAATTTTGGCACAAACGACCTATATGCTCTAGCTTGAGGGAGAATGCTAGAATTAAGCACATATTTAATATATGTCTTTAGTCGTCACCTAGTCATAGCTGACTCATAGAGTTGATTACTAGAAATTGTAATCTATAATTATAGGAATCAATGTCTGTAATTAGTGTTTATAATTACTCCTACCATGTACTAATATGTATATAAATACCATATTACTTATGTGTTTTCACACATAATTTCTCAAATTCTCTTTTAATTCTATAATAACTTTTGTATTAAATAGTTAACTGTGGTTGAAATTCATCTTACATTATGTTTGGATGTTTATTCACTAATGGAACGAAATGAAATAAATAAGGATGAACTAGAAAGGGAATGGAAGGAATAGAAGAAAGCTACTTTCTCCTTGTTTAGAAAATTAATAAAGGAATAGAACGGAATTCCATTACACTTATTTGGGAGTTACATTATAAAGGAATGAAAATATTATATTCCTTGACTCCATTGAATTTTTTATTTCCCTCATTCTACCCCAGTTTTGAGGGAACAAAAATTAGGCTTCTGAGAAGATAAGAGAGAGAATATTTTCCCATGAGTTCATTTCCCTTCAGGTTTAAGTAATGATTAAGATAAAATTAAGGGAAAACACAATTAAATTATAAAATAAAGGAAATAAAAGCAACACCCAAATCAGAATGAGATAAAACTATAGTAAAGAGCCTAGAGGTCCTTTTTCACCCTTTATTTCCCATGGATATATGCAATCCGTGAAGTTCATATTAATGCCTAGGTTTTGTTAGTTAATACACTCTTTTAGTTAAATGTCTATGTTTAGGTCAATTAACTATGTTTTATTGCCTAACCCATTATGTGTCCATGCGAAATTTGCTTAATTTCACTTATTAAGACCAAGTATCGAACACATGCTATGCAAGGCTAATGGGTATGTGTCCTTCCCATTAGCTAATCAGCACACCCAACTTATGCAATAATTGAACAAGCATCATTCATATCATTTTTGTGTTCTGAAGTCCCTATGTCTAGTTCATTTGAAAACACCTAAATTATACAATTGGTGATCAAAACAATAACCACTAATATAGAACATCCAAAATATTACATATTATTCAATATCCATAGGGGAATCCTTTCCCCTAGATACAAATCTAGAAATCCATGAAAAATAGAGAAACAAAGCCTAGATAAAAACCCATTGAGAAATAAGAGAAATCAAGAAGGGAAAGAAAAGGAAGAACTAGGATGGTGGATTTTAGGTCTTGATCTCCTCCTTGATCTTGATCTGCAAGTCTCCAATCGAACCTCTCTTTAGAACCCTAAACCAGAGCCTCTCTCACTAGAATTGGGGTAGAACATGTGAATACTTATTTTATGAAGATTTGGATGATAACAAAGCTATGAGAAAGACCTAGTCCAAAGCAAGCTTCAAGACAATAGATTTATAGGACTCAGGATCTTATTTGTGAGAAGTGATTTTGGATATTTCATTAAGCTCAAATTGGTTTTGAAAAACTTATGAAATCTTTAAGTTGGTGGTTATTGGTTTTGAAAATTTTGGGTTATTTTGCACAAAATCATGTTTTGAACTTAGGTTATGAAAATCTTGTTCGAGTCCTTGAAAAATCCAAATTTTGTTTGTTGGAAATCCTTACAAGGTTTGTTTGTGCACAAAATTTGGTTTTAGAATGACCGTAATCCATTACAAGAGCCTCGTAATCAATTACCATCAATTGGTAATCCATTACGAGAAGGTCGTAATCCATTACAAGCATGTCAGGAAGCTTGTAATCAATTACCTAAAAGCTGTAATCGATTACAACACTTCAAAAACTCATTTTCCTCAAATCAGAAGCATGGTAATTAATCAATTACCATGCCTCTGTAATTGATTACAACACCTAAAAATTGTTAGTAACTGATTACATACCAGGTGTATACCAAAGCCTAGAACTCATTTTTAAGCTTGGTAATCGATTATCATATTATTGTAATTGATTATCATACCTCTGAAACTTATCAAGTGCTAGTTTTTGATGCATTAAATGCTCCACTAACACTTCCTAACGACTCTATTTCATTAATGGACTACAAATACAAGGCTTGAGGCACATAATTCTATCTTTTAAACATCCAACAACTTACTCCTAAGTATTAAATTAGAGTTTTAATTCCTCCTACTTTCTTTCTATATTTTAAAGCCTTCTTGAGATATCTTTGAGAGCTCCATAGTGCTTCAAGTTGTATAATCAGCTCTTTAAGAGAGTTTATTCTTTTTAATATTTATTATAAACACTTGTAAGGATAGAAGATCCCTCTAGGAAACAAAGAAGCTTCTACACATAAGGTTGGATGATCTTATGTAAGGAGGGCTCAAAACTTGTAAGTATTTCTCAAACACCTATTGAAACTTGAAGAATAATGGAAACTCCTAGGTGGATGATCCTAGGGACTAGACGTATATCACAATGGTGATTGAATCAGTATAAATCTTGTTTGCACTCTTCTCTACCCTTATCTCTTTACTTTGAAGTTTGTTTATTGGCTTTGCATACTTGTTACTTCATCTTCTACTCATTATTCTCTTTATTTGAAAATTTGTATGAGACCTTTTTGTTGTCATAAATCCATTCACCACATAACCAAATAGCTTCAACAAAAATCAAAAGGTCTTGTTTGTGAAAAGTTTTGAAAAATGCAATTCACCCATTCTTGAGTTTTGAAGCCACTTGATAACAAAATCTAAAGTGGGTGAAAATTGTCACAAAATGAGCATAAAAACATAAAGTTCTAGTTTGGGTCAGTTTGGCACGTATAGGCATGAACCATTACACTCCTAGGCATGTAAGAAATCAAGTACTTCAAGGTGGTTAGTCTATGCCTAGGTGTGGTTGATCCATGCTTAGGCGTGGAGCTCGTAGTTGAGAATCCCAATATTAGTAGAGACTAGCACGCCTAGGCGTGCTTGATCCACACCTACCTGTGGACTTTTGATGATGTATTCCTTGCTTTTTTTTCCATTCAATTGAGCTCCCATGCCACTTTTCATCTTTCAAACTTTAGAATTAGACTTTGGGCTCTTCATAAATGTTTGTAGAGCTTTCTTTTAGCTTTTCAATGCCACCAGAATCATCCCAAAACAATGTCATTTGCTCCAGTTATGATTAAAATATTGAAACAGGGTTAGGATGCCAGTTCACCAATTTCGCCCAAACTTTCATTAACATTTAAATATTCAACTCAGCAAAATCAAGGAAAGTGGTCAATATAAAAGTTATAGATATATCTCTTAGCTCTCCAATGACTCCAATCTTGTTTCGGTTGGAGGTCTACATCTTCAAATTCACTCCATAGTCTAACAAAGTTAGCAAGACTCTAAATTTGACTTCTTTATCTTATTGGCTTAACTTGATTCCCGTTATTCTTAGCATTTCTCTGGATCATCAACCTACACCCCAACATCAAAATAAATCCCACTAAAGCATCAATCATGAATGATATATAATTAAGTTATTTTAACTCTGAATTAAGCCAATTCAACACTAAAGCACATGAAATTCAATATATTCAAATAAGTTTATAAATTGTCAATTTCTAAAAAAATCAATGACTTAACATATATTTAAGTATAAAACTACAACAATAATAACTCTGTTTCATAGATTTATCACATTCTTATCTATTTTTAAAATCTCAAACAAAGATACTTGTTCCCCCTTCCCTTCATTCATTTTTCGTTCCCCTCATGACTTGTTATCCAAATACAATGTTAGAATATAACAATGATTAGGTGTGGTGGTGAACGAGTCATGCTCTTAAGAAGAGTAAAGTTCAATCCAATATTTTAGAAATCAGACTGGACAGACCAGGGTTAGACTATGAATCAACCATATTTATTATTTGATCATTTCTTTTTATGTTGTCCAATTCAATCTCAGTTGAATCATCAATTTAGCAGGTTAAACCAATCAAACCACAACTCAAAGTTCTAGTTGATTTAGTTTTTAAAACATTGGTTCAAATCTTAAAAAAATTCTTGTATAGATACAAGTGTATCTTATATATACTCATATGACATGAGACCCACCCCATAATGGGATTGATCTCATATGAGTGTATGTACGATACACTTATATCTATATAAGAATATCTCCAAATATAGGAATAAAAACTTACTGGGAAAGCCTCCTAATTACTAACTAGTCGCCACCATGTTCGAAATTAATTTTACAATAATGTTTATAGATAGTGTCTATTACCACTCCTCTTCAACTAACTATTTTCTCATTTCCCTAAAATATCTTTTCTTCAATAACTAAGGCAAACTAGTAGTCTATTATCACTCCTATAATAATTATACAAATTTCTAATTAATAGCTAATTTTAAATATAAAGACCACTTTTACTTTTTTTCAAACTTAATTACTTTTCACCAACCTAAATCTCTTCCTTGCATTCCATTTCTCTTCTCTACGTTAAAAACTTCTTTTCTTTCGCTGTTCTACTTCTCACATTAGATAAAAATATTATTTGAAATTAGAAATTTGTGTGTTTTCATTGAGAAATTGGTAATAAAAACAAAAATATTTGACAAAAAATTTATTATGTTTTGACAACTAGCATATACTAATACTAATAAAGAAGATGATTACTTTACAATGGTAGGATAGTCCTCTCCTCACAATATTAATATTTTTTATCCTAGAAACTCTTTACAATTTTCTAAATATGTTAGCAATGACTTTTGTTTAAGTTATTTGAAAATTGATGTAATTCTCAAAGCTTAAAAGTGGACGGAGACAAAATTAAAGAATTTTAAATAAAATATTCTATTAGTTAAATTAAGTTAAATACTTGTTTAAAAGATTTAAAAAATATAGGCCATATCCCTCAAGACACATCAGGCATCGTCCTGCTTGTAAAACTATGATGTATTCCAAATATATATATATAAATGTAAAAGATGAAAAGGTTGAAACTTTTCATAAACAAAGTAAAACATAATTTTTTTGGGTAATATAATTAAAAATCAAATGAATGCAGATAATTTGATAATATTTGTGTTTCATTATAAATAATTTTTTATGAGAATTAAAATAAAAATGGGAAAAAATAAAACAGTCATAGCCCCAATCTTATTCCTTATGTTTATTTTGTTTGTTTTCTTATATTTTTTCCTAGAGATATATTGCAGTTTTAATTTTATTAAATATAAATAATAATTTGTGATTAACATAATAAGATATGTATTGAAACACGCTGATGTAGCTAACAATATTTTTTAGCTTAGACATTTCTTTACTTATGCCCTTTTTATTTTATTAATAATTATATGTATTTAGTTAAAATTAATTATTTTATTTTCTTATTTACAAAATTTAAAAATTTGAATAGGTATAAGTGTGAGACAATAAATAATTTACTTGAGTTAAATATTTAATAAAAGATATTTTTAAAATATAAAAAATTAATTAAAGAGAAATAACAATAGATAAACAAGAATAATAATAGAAAAAAAAATCTCCAATGTCTATATTGGCATCAGGGTCAAAGAATTTAAAAAAAAAAAAAAAAACCATCGACACTATAAATTTGCGCCCACTGTTGGTCCCTCTGTGTCCACTCCCCTGGCGCTTACTTCTTTCAAGTTGCTTCTCTCGAGTCTCGCGTCACCACTCTCCCAATTTTTTGAGAGAGAGAGAGAGAAAGAGATATAGAGAGAGAGAGAGAGATTCGGGCGTGGCGCATGCGAGCCCTCACCCTCATTTTCACTACCTGAAAACTGCTATTCTACTGAAAGTTGAAACCTCCAACCTCGCCGCCGCACAATGACGGTATTTTCCACCAGGCAGGTTTTCCCGGTGGACTACGAGGCCGAAGTCTCGCAGCGCCTTCTAGAAGCTTCTTACTCCGGCGATCTCACCTCCGCCTTCCACTGCATCACCGATCCCTCCGTCGACGTCAACTTTGCCGGCGCCGTCACCTTGAAGACCAGGAACACCGACCTCGTCCTGCTCCCTGAATCGCCCAGCCAAGTCCGCGTTGAGTTCCTGGAATTCGTCACCGACGTCACGCCTCTGTTCCTCGCCGTCCATGCCGGGAATGCGAGCCTCGTGAGGAAGTTACTGGTAATGGAACGTTCAATGGGGCTCATTGCGCTGTCATTGTTCAGATCGGTGATGGAAGTTTGAATTTCAACTGTTTTATTGATTTTTTTCCTGATTTTTCTCTGATTCCGAGGCCCAGTGTTTCTGTTTATCTGTTTTTGAAACGGTTCAAGTGCGTTTCGTGCTCTTTTTTTTTTTCCTGAAAACTATGCAGAGTGAACGAGACTTTGCATTTTCACTGATTTTGAACTGTTTTATTTGCTCAGCTTGAGTGAACAATTTGTGGAATGTGTGTTTTAGTTGTTTACTTTAACAATGATTTCCTGTGAGATTACTGAAAATGAAGAAGTTAAAGTTTTAACTGTGATCTCGTTGTTAGAGATCTCTTCTTCCGAGTTTTTAACACCTTATTGGAGTTTTGCCTTCTGCTTAGAAATTGAATTTCGAATTCAAAATGTCTCCCTTTTTAATATGTTAAGCTAATTCTAGATGTTTTCAGTTTTCAAAGAAAAAAAGAAGTCTTCGCCCTAGTTATTTAGTTTTTCAAAGCAAAAATGGATTTTATCTTCTAAGTTACGAGGAAAAGAAAAAAGTGGTGTCGATTTTGAATTTTTGAATCGTTCACATTTTTGGTCCCCCCCCCCCTCTCCCATCTTTCTCCCTAGTTATCATCTCTCCTTGACATTAATATCTGTCCGTTTACCTTCCTCGTATTTTTCTTCCCCTGAATCATAGAAATATTGTATATATTCTCTTCAATTCTTCATGTTTTCTAATGTCTATAGATTTAGCAGCATACACTGATTCCAAAAAACGCTGCAGAGTTTTGGTGTTTTTTAATTTTAAAAAAAAACTGAGGATTACGTGGATAAGACTTTCAAATACTTGATGAATGACCTGTTTTTGCTCCGAAGGAAGATACTTGAGAGGCAGTCCATTTTTTTCAAATTTAGTTATAGTCTCTTATAAGATTTTTTAATTATTTTTTAATAGAATTATATGAAAAAATAAATATATTTAATATATTAAAATATTTAATATTTTTTTTTTATTAATTAAGAAGATTAATAAAAAATTTGTTACTAGAATTTAGAATTAATTATATTTTCTTCTTTCCTTTGTTAAAAAAAGCTAGCTGCCTCCCACTCATTGGGAGACAAGTATAGAAAATAAAGAAATGATATTTACACATTTTTCATATTAAATTTTTATATATTATTTTTTTAAAAAAAGAGATAAAGCAAATATTAAAAATTGAGTTTCTCTCTTTTTTTATTTAAAAGAAAAAATATAATGTTTTGATGTTAAAAAAATATTTGCAAAAACGTTAGAAAGAATTGTAAAAAAGTATGTGCAAATATCAGTGCTCTAGAAAGAATTATGGAAAAGTAGGAGTTGTAAGTTAGTTTCGGCGAAAAATTTATGAATGAATTTTACATAAAAGAATGTATAAAAATGAAAATTTAAAATTTTCATTCCAATTTTAACGAGATATCAAGACTCTCGAGAAGGTATGAGATGAAGGCAGATTTATGTCCATAATAATAATTTTTCTTTATTATTATTATTATTTTTGTCTGTTTAGTAGCAAGCATGTCTTGTGTGCCCCATATTGTGCTGTCCCCGACCATTGGACATAATACAATTTACGTGGTGCATCCTTCCCCTTTTAGCCCACCCACAAAAACCAAAAAACAAAAAACAAAAAACTTTTCATTACCTTCCCTAATTTTTTTTTTTTGTTTTGATTGATTTTGCTTACTTTCATTTAAAACTTCTGTTTTGCTGAAAAAAAAAAAACCTTTCTGCTAGAGTTTTGTTACGGATTAGAAAGTATAAGTCACGACAAGGTTGATTTTTCTTAAAATGACAGTGTGTGGGAGCTGATGTAAACCAGAAGCTCTTTAGAGGCTTTGCAACGACTGCGGCAGTGAGGGAGGGCCACCTTAATATTCTTGAGATCTTACTTAAAGCAGGTGCATCACAGCCAGCATGTGAAGAAGCTCTTCTGGAGGCAAGCTGCCATGGGCAAGCAGAGTGTGCAGAATTGCTCATGAGCTCTGATTTGATCCGACCTCATATATCTGTACATGCTCTTGTGACCGCATGCTGCAGGGGGTTTGCAGATGTGATTGAGACGCTCATAAAGGTACTTGTTCTGCACCAGCATAATTCTTGAGATTCCATAATGAGACCCCTGAAAACAGATATAGATCGTAGCATTTGCAATTGTTAGATTCTTCTTCCTAGAGTTCAACTGACAGATACTCACCTAACATTCTGAGACAAGTGCCACTTTATTGATTATTTATTTATTTTTTAGGATTTGGTATCGGGTGAGTTGTAATGTATTTTATTGATTATTTATTTATTTTTAAATATTTATTATAAATTCATTATTCAATAAACGCTTAACAAATTTTTTGAATACCAAACCTATCATGTACAAATTCCCATTAAATAAAACTGTGATTGTACTCCTTTTTTTGGGTACTTTTTTTTTTGGGTACTTTTAACTTACGGTTTATGGTAATACTTGTTTGAATATGCTAAACTCAAGATTATTCTTTCAATGGCAGTGTGGTGTGGATGCGAGTGCGACAGACCGGGTGCTTTTACAGTCCCTTAAGCCTTCTCTCCACACAAATGTGGATTGTACTGCACTTGTCGCAGCTGTAATTCATAGGCAGGTCCCCGTTGTTGGTTTGCTACTGCAGGTAATCGTTTCCCTTGCCCCCTTCAAACCTTTGACTATCATTATAATTTGGTTTCTGCATGAGAATATTTCACATCTGCCCTCTCCTAGTTTCTGCAGCCAAATATTTCTTTGCTTTCGGAATTTGCCTTTTGTTAACTATTGCTTATTACAAACTTATTATATTTTTTCCAAAAATAATTTCCATTAAGCTATAATGAATTATGTAAGAAAAATTAAATAATATTTTCATGGTTAAATTTTTAATATTTGATTAGTTTATTCTGCTGATAGTGACATCATTGGACTTAACTTTTCAATGTCAAGATTTTATTTTTAATGTGAAATGAGCCTCACTAGGGCTTTTCTTACAAATGAACTACAGAATGGTGCTAGGATAGACTTCGAAGTGAGGCTTGGAGCATGGTCATGGGACATTTCAACTGGTGAAGAGCTTCGTGTGGGTGCCGGGTTGGGAGAACCTTATGGCATCACCTGGTGTGCAGTTGAGTATTTTGAAAGAAGTGGTGCTATACTGCGCTTGCTTTTGCAACATGTCTCCACCAATAATCTCCACTGTGGAAGAACCCTTCTACACCATGGCATCCTCTGTGGCAATGCTGAGGCTGTCAGGATACTCTTAGAATGTGGTGCTGATGTAGAATCCCCAGTCAAAACAACCAGCAAGACCGAGTTCCTTCCTATACACATGGCATCTCGTCTTGGCTTACCAACAATTATTCAATGCCTTGTTGATTTTGGTTGTGATTTGAACTCTATAACAGACTCTGGTGACACTGCTTTGATGATCTGTGCAAAATATAAACAAGAGGAGTGTCTCGAAGTATTAACAAGGGCTGGTGCTAATTTTGGTTTGGTGAATATTGCTGGTCAATCTGCAAGTTCAATTGCTGAGTCAAACAAGTGGTCACTTGGTTTTCAACAAGCAGTGTTGGATACAATCAGAAAAGGCAAGATACCCAAATCCAGCAATACTTCTACTTTTTGCCCCTTAATGTTCGTAGCTCAAGCTGGAGATGCCGAAGCATTGAAAACTGTCATTGAATCTGGAGAATTTGATCTTGACTATCAAGATGATAGTGGTTTCTCTGCAGTCATGCTTACTGCTTTGAAGGGTCACGTAGAATCATTCCGATTGCTTGTATATGCCGGAGCAGATGTAAAGCTGTGCAATAAATCTGGTGAAACAGCAATAACCATATCAGAATTGAATCAGAACTGTGATTTGTTTGAAAAGGTCATGCTTGAATTTGCGCTTGAAAAAGGCAATCGCAATGCCGGTGGCTTCTATGCTTTACATTGTGCTGCTCGTCGTGGTGACTTGGATGCTGTTAAATTGCTCACCAGCAAAGGTTATGATGTGAATGTCCCTGATGGGGAGGACTACACTCCGCTCATGTTAGCAGCAAGGGAAGGTCATGGGTCCATCTGTGAGCTTCTAATTTCATACGGTGCCCATTGCAATGCTAAAAACGCTAGAGGAGAAACTGCACTTTTACTTGCAAGGAAATTCGCAGGAGGGAAAAACGCTGCAGAGGCTGTTATCCTAGATGAACTTGCTCGTAAATTGGTATTAGGTGGTGCCTATGTTCAGAAGCACACCAAAGGTGGGAAGGGCTCCCCACATGGGAAACAAATACGAATGTTGGGCTCTGCAGGTGTGCTGTGTTGGGGGAAGTCAAGTCGAAGAAATGTGATATGCTGTGAGGCAGAGTTAGGGCCAAGCTCAACATTGCGTAGAAATAGGTGCAAGAAAGGTGATGCAGATGAACCTGGAGTGTTTAGGGTGCTTACTAACAAGAACAGGGAAGTGCATTTTGTATGTGACGGGGGATTAGAAGTTGCTGAGCTTTGGGTGAGGGGTATCAAACTTGTAACCAAAGCGGCTATTTTTGGTAAGCAGAGATCGATCTAAGTAGCATTAGTGTCGATATGGAAAGATGTATAGATGTTTGGAGTAATACTTCATCTCGAAGTATTTTTGCTGCTTTTTATTATAAGAATAATGTTAATCTGACCAGTTCACATCCATTTTGGTTAATAAAATATAAATTATTGATTAATAAATATATATATATAATTCTTTCAACTTGATTTTATTAATTAATTTATAAATGTTATTAATTATTTTTTTATTCTTCATTAATCAATTTTTTATATATTTATTAATTAATTTTTATATATTATTAATTATAAATTTATAATTTATTAATTAATTTTATGTGGTGTGAAAAATAATATTGTTAAAAATGGATAAGATTATCCGGATTGTTATTATAAAGATTTTGATCTCTAACAATTGTACATGCTCTTTAACGGTGGCTTTTTTTTTTTAAAAAAAATGTTGAGGTCAGTGGTGCAAAATTGCATCATCCCGACAAATTTACCTCTTTTACAGGGTTGGGGAAACTGAAAATAGGAAAGCACTATAGCGATTCTTATTCCATTTGATGGTCTTATGTAGATAATAAAACTATAAACCCTAAACGCAGATTTAGAAAATTAAATTAATTGTGGAAAATGTTATGTAGAGAGAGAATTATAAGAGAAGGAAAAGATAATTAATATTAAATAAATTTATGTAAATTTTTTAATTTAATATTATATAATTATAGAAATAAACATAATAATACAGAAAACGTGAGTTTTTTTATATATAAAATACTTATAATAATCTTTTAATCCTTTAATAATACCAATCTTAGTTAAAAAAATAAAAATAAAAAAGCCAATCAAATAATGTATATCCACATAATATTGTTACGTGGGTATGTGTAAAATTCTTTCTAAAATTCCCTCTTAAGTCTTTTTCGTTTTTTGCTATGTTGTTGAAGACACTAAAAAAAGGGCTTTTGGTTTAGATTCAATTACGGTCAGACCGGATAACATTATACTTATAATTATATTATATTACATATATATATTAAATAAATTATTTTATATTTTAAAAAGAATAAGATATTTTAATAAATAATATGATATCCAAAAATTTATATTTATCTTTTTATAGTTAAGTTTATTTTTATTTAGTTGTAATTTTATATTAAATCCTAGTGTTTTTAACTTGTGCAATGCACACGATAATGAAAATTATTAAATTTAAACATATATATTATTAAACTAAATTTTGTAATATTTATTAAATTATTTACAATTTGATATAAAGCGTATTTTATAATATATAATTATAAGAAGTAATGTTTAGTAAATATAAAAGAAAAGATAATAAAAAATTGTATAGTAAAGCTTGACATCAACTTATGGTACTTCATTAGTATGTTACTGACAAAAATAATCAATTGTGAAAAGCTTAATTATATAAGTAAACATCCATGAAACTTACTAAAATATAAAATACAAATTATAGCAAAATTAAAGACATAATCATTCTTGTAAGAATTGTCATAGTGTGATAGTGATGTTAAAATGTACAACACTAAACCAACACTTAAACATCATAGTAGCAAATTACAACAAAGCACAAAGCTGAGCAATTAATATCAAAAGATGAACCTACATATGTTATTCCTAATGTCACCTCAAAGACCCTTACATCAAAGCACAAGCAAAAGCATAGTTCAACATACATATCTGGGAAACAAACAAAAGAAGGACCACATATGCTATGCTTCATTCCACCTTCAAATTATTCCTGCTACATATAATTTTCAATCCTTGTCTATCTTCACATCTTTCAGCTTGGTGCTTGACATATCACTATCCACCAATGAAACACATTCTTCACAAACTCTTTTTGCAAGAGTGAGATTGGAAACAATATTTTCAGTTTGACTACCAAGGCATATATCTTCATTATTGAAATGTAGCATCAAGTCCTACAAAACCATAATTTAAACAAAGATTTAATGAACACGTCCTGAAAATTAAAAATAATTAATAAACATTGTAAACAAAGCATAATAAGTTTACAAACCTTAGCAATAGAGGATGAACATCCTGAAACTCAACACTTGAAGATGTATCACCAAGAGATAACCCCACAGTAATGTCAGGTTAGAAATAGATTCAAAGACAAAAAAAATATTAAATTCCTATTCCTAATAAGATAAATTATAAAAACAAAAAATAATAACTTAAGTAGACAATTCAAAAAGAAGAAATGATCCAAGCAATTTTTTAGATCTCATTGGCAAAGAATGAAGGATTGGACTCTCTGAATTTAGAAATAATGGAAGGATCAGAACAAATTTTGGAAACCTTGAAAGAAGGCTCAAAATGATGGATAACCTCTGTCTTGACTTCTACTCTAAAAAAGAACGATCTCTCTATTAGGAATTGTTCAAATTTAGGATGGTGACCAATTGGGCCTTCATTCTAATTCAAAATAACAAAATCACAAATGAATTTGCAACAAACATATACATATTACCATAATTAAATTGAACAGAATGAATACTTATCTTCTGAATGCATTCAAGCAAGTGAGAGCATTATTTTTTCAGAATAAAACATGCATCACAGCCCGATATTTCAAATGTAGCACTATCAGTGTTATCCATCACTGAAATGTTGCATCAAGTCCTACAAAATCATAATTTAAACAAAGATTTAATGAATACATCCTGAAAATTAAAAATAACTAATAAACATTGTAAACAAAGCATAATAGGTTTGCAAACCTTAGCAACAGAGGATTGAACATCCTGAAACTCAATACTTGAAGATGTATCACCAAGAGATAACCCCACAGTAATGTTAGGCTAGAAATAGATTCAAAGACAAAAAAAAACTATTAAATTCCTATTCCTAATAAGATAAATTATAAAAACAAAAAATAATAACCTAAGTAGACAATTCAAAAAGAAGAAAGGATCCAAGCAATTTTTTAGACCTCATTGGCAAAGAATGAAGGATTGAACTCTCTGAATTTAGAAATAATGGAAGGATTAGAACAAATTTTAGAAACCTTGGAAGAAGGCTCAAAATGATTGATAACCTTTGTCTTGACTTGTACTTTAAAAAAGAACGATCTCTCTATTAGGAATTGTTCAAATTTAGGATGGTGACCAATTGGACCTCCATTCTAATTCAAAATAACAAAATCACAAATGAATTTGCAACAAACATATACATATTATCATAATTAAATTGAACAGAACAAATACTTACCTTTTGAATGCATTCAAGCAAATGAGAGCATTATTTTTTCAAAATAAAACATGCATCACAATCCGATATTTCAAATGTAGCACTATCAGTGTTATCCATCACCCTAAGCTTGATTTTATATCTAAGTATATAGAAATAAGATTAGAACACAACTCAGCAAGCAATTATGAAGTTAAATATAAATGTAATGAACTAACCTAGGAATTACATTCACCACATGACACTGACAACATTCACAGTAGTACATTCTAGAGTTTGGGGTGACTGCTTCATTGTATCTACATGCAGAATACCACCAATCTGGACCATTATTGACACCCTTCACAGTAGCAAACACTATATAGAATCCATCCTATAATTAACATGAATAAAATAACTCAAATTATAATTCAAGATTTACAATCATGATACAAATATTCTATAATTATTCAAAACAAAAATAATAAAGAAACTACTCACATCTTTGCAGTCTTTTAACTGCTCAATTGACTTGCTAGGAGTCATGTTGAGGAAGTCATTTTCAAGTGTATAATAAGGAGCATAAGATTGAAAGGGATGCTGAAAACATATTCAAAGGCAAAAGGAAAAAACAATTCAAATCCCAATTTGTTATATCTGAAAATAAATTTAATAAGTTAAATGCATAATACAAACAAGAAAAAGAACATGAATAATTAGTAGACTTGAGTAGGAAAAACAAAAGGTTCATTCTCTTTGAATTTGGATAGAATGGAAGGATCAAAACAGATCTTTGTAACCTTGAAAGATTGTTCAAAATTCTTGTTAACTATTATCTTCACCTCAACTTTAAAAAAGAATGATTTCTCGATTAAAAATTCCTCAAATTAAGGAGGATGACCAATAGGACCTCCCTTCTGATTGAAGAGAAAAAAAAATCAAAAATCATTTGTTGACAAGCATAAGCATAAAATTATACTTAAAATTAACAGAAAAAATATCTACCTTCTTAATACATTCAAACAACTCAAAACAAGACTTTTTCAAAAGGATACAGCCATCACGATCCCACACCACAAATATAGCACTGTCAATTTCATCAGTGGATGTAAGCTTGATTCTATATCTAAATATAAATAAAGAACATTAAAAAATAACTCAATTCAGCAATTAATAGTGCATTTAAATTTAAATAGAAAATACAAAAAAAAAACTAACATAGGAACAACATTCACGACATGGTAGAAACAACGTTCACAATAGTATATTCCAGAGTCTAGGGTGATAGCTTTGTTGCATTTACATGCAGCATACCACCAATCTGGGCCATTATTAACACATTTCACAGTTCCAAAGACTATGTATAAACCATCCTACAATTAAAATTAATAAGAATAAATTAATTTAAAGTAATAAAAGTGACTAGTGAATATTCAATAAGAAAGTTATGAACAAAATTTAAAAGCAGATAACACATATCTTTACAATCCTTTAATTCCTAAATGGACTTCCGAGGAGTCCCTTTTAGGAAGTCATCCTCAAGGGAGTTATAAGGAGCATCAGATAAACAAAACATACTTGTGACCTAAACAGAATCACATTTAAAATCCTAAAAGATCATATTATACTAATTAAATAACACAAATCCAGTTAATTAAAGATTATTTGGTTCAGGATATATTAATGAGAATGAAATGACATAAGCAAAATAAAAAACTTAAACATAAGGAAACAAAGAATAGGAAAAAACAACGGGCCTAATATATAGCAATAGAGAGATGACACAAGCAATTCATGACTGAAAATCAACCTCAAACACGTATACAATAAAGAACAAACACCACATAATGAAAGTGGAAAAACATGCATGGAACAAAACTGTTATAACAAAGTATATATCAAGTATCTAAATGGCAAAAAACTTAAAAATCAAATTCACATTAAAAATCCTAAAAGATCATAGTATACTAATTAGATAACACAAATCCAGTTAATCAAATATTATTTGGTTTAGGATATATGAATGATAATGAAATGACATAAGAAAAATTAAAAACTTAAACAAAAGGAAACAAAGAATAGGAAAAAATAGTAATTACGTGATGCAATTTACTATATTGTCCTCAGATATTATTAGCCCGTATTTGTTTCACCAAAAGGATTTAACAGTAATATCTTAAGAAGTGGGCAAGGCTTCATAAAAGAAGCTTTGCATTTGTAACATCTGTGACCTAAAAGAATGGCATTGCATCATGCTTTACAACTGTACGCCATAACTCTTGAAAATATTATAATTTCAAATAAATTTATTCATTAAAAATTTAAAATGTTACTAAGAGTAGAAAGTTTTAGGTTTTGGAGGAAAAAAATTCAAATAATAAATGACAGTTGACAAAACTTTCCTTGTAATGACCTTTCATTCAAGATCCTATAAGTCATATCAGTTACTAAGTAAGCAATTTTCCAAAATAAGAAAAAGAATCACATTACAAATCCTAAAAGATCATAGTATACTAATTAGATAACTAAAATCCAATTAATCAAACATTATTTGGTTCGGGATATATGAATGACGATGAAATGACATAAGCAAAATAAAAAACTTAAACAAAAGGAAACAAAGAATAAGAAAAAACTACAGGCCTAATATAACAGCAATGGAGACCTGACACAGGCAATTCATGACTAAAAATCAACCTCAAACACGAATACAATAAAGAACAAACACCATATAATGAAGGTGGTAAAACATGCAAAGAATAGAACTGTTACAGCAAAGTATCAAGTATCTAAATTGCAGAAAACTTAAAAATCTTACTGCATCTAAAAATAGTAATGAACATTGGGTTAAATAGGTAGTTAGAATCACACTCAAGATCCTATAAGTCATATCAGTTACTAAGCAAGGTATTTTTCAAAATAAAAAAATAGAACCACATTAAGAATCCTAAAAGATAATAGTATACTAATTAGATAACAAAAATCCAGTTAATCAAACATTATTTGGTTTAGGATATATGAAACATGCAAGACACAAAACTGTTACAGCAAAGTATGAAGTATCTAAATTGAAGAAAACTTAAAAATCCTAGTGCAGCTAAAAATAGGTATTGAACAGTGGTTTAAATAGGCAGTTAGAATCACATTCAAAATAGAAACAAACAAACTTGCTTAATCTTCTAATTATCACAATTATTCAGTACTACTATTTTAGTATTGCAGCTAAAAATAAGTAATGAACATTGGTTTAAATAGATGGTTAGAGTCACATTCAATATCATATAAGTCATATAGTTACTAAGGAAGCCATTTTCCAAAATAAGAAAATAGAATGACATTAAAAACCACTTTAAAGAATAAGAAAAAAACTGCATGCCTAATATACAAGCAATGAAGATCTGGCACATGTAATTCATGACTGAAAATAAACCTCAAATGCAAATACAATAAAGAACAAACACCACACAATGAAGGTGAAAAACATGTAAGGAATAGAACTGTTACAACAAAGTACCAAATATCTAAATTGCAAAAAACTTAAAAATCTTAGTGCAACTAAAAATAAGTAATGAACATTAGTTTAAATAGGCAGTCAGAATCAAACTAAATATCCTATAAGTCATATCAGTTACTAAGCAAGACATTTTCCAAAATAAGAAAACAGAATCACATTAAAAATCCTAAAAGATAAAAGTATACTAATTAGGTAATAAAAATCCAGTTAATTAAACATTATTTGGTTTAGGATATATGAAACATGCAAGGAACAAAATTGTTACAGCAAAGTATCAAGTATCTAAATTACAGAAAACTTAAAATTCTTAGTGCAGCTAAAAATAAATAATGAACATTAGTTTAAATAGGCAGTCAAAATTACATTCAAGACAAAAACAAACGAACATGGTTAATATTTTAATTATCACAATTTTTCAGTACTACTATTTTAGTATTTGCAGCTAAAAAAAAGTAATGAACATTGGTTTAAATAGGCAGTCAGAATCACATTCAATATCATATAAGTCATATTAGTTATTAAGGAAGCCATTTTCCAAAATAAGAAAACAGAATGACATTAAAAGTCACTTTAAAGAATAAGAAAAAACTACAAGCCTAATATACCAGCAATGGAGACTTGACACATGCAATTCATAATTGAAAGCCAACCTCAAACACGAATACAATAAAGAACAAACACCACATAATGAAGGTGCAAAAACATGCAAGAACATAAATGTTACAGCAAAGTATCAGGTATCTAAATTGCACAAAACTTAAAAAACTTAGTGCAGCTAAAAATAAGTAATGAACATTAGTTTAAATAGGTAGTCAAAATCACACTCAAGATCCCATAAGTCATATCAATTACTAAGCAAGCCATTTTCCAAAATAAGAAAACAAAATCACATTAAAAATACTAAAAGATAATAGTATACTAATTAGATAACAAAAATCTTGTTAATCAAATATTTTTTGGTTCAGGATATATGAAACATGCAAGGACCAAAATTGTTACAACAAAGTATGAAGTATCTAAATTGCAGAAAACTTAAAAATATTAGTGCAACTAAAAATAAGTAATGAACATTAGTTTAAATAGGCAGTCAGAATCACATTCAAAATAGAAACAAATGAACCTGCTCAATATTCTAATTATCACAATTATTCAGTACTACTATTTCAATATTGCAGCTAAAAATAAGTAATGAACATTGGTTTAAATAGGCCGTCAGAATCACATTCAATATCATATAAGTAATACTAGTTACTAGGGAAGCCATTTTCCAAAATAAGAAAATAGAATGACATTGCAATTCAAGACTGAAATCAATCTCAAAAACCACAAAATCAAGGTGGAAGGATAAATTAAATTTAGTTACTAAGCAAGCCATTTTGTACATTCATTCAAAGCAAAGCACATAACTTCTTTTTGAATTAAATCAGATAAGGGGTAAGAAAGAGGTATGAGTTGTCAATGTCAAGCTCAATGACTATCATCTTGGTCTTTTTTCCATCCTTGTCATATTCCTTTTCAGTCCCAACAGCTGTTAGCAGACCCATTACATTTGTAAGAACATAAAAATAAAAATAAAAACCACTATGGACATAGTATAACTAAGAAAATATTATAAAATTATTGAACTTGCAGTTACCAACTAAAAAAGGAAAGTCTCCATCAGTTTGAAAAATTTCATCAAATGGAACAAGTTTACAACCATAAAGAGGAATCACTTCACTTTTAGATGGCCTTACATTAGTTCTCAATTGAAAACTTAAACGGTATTCATGTCTCGTAGGTCAGAAGTACCCAGTGTTACCACCAACACCAAAGTAAGCAATTATGTATACTTCCCCTTCATAAATAATGGGCTTGAATTTGTATATCAAAGTTTTTCACACAGATACATGCATGGTACAGCCCTGCATTTAAATTAAATGAATTAGATTTCACACATTTAACAAATTAATGGATGACAATGAAGGAGACCAAAACTTATAAATTCATCCACGAAGACCATCTCAATGTTATTGATGGTCTCAAGGTTGTTGAAACTTGGAAGATACCATAGTTGGACCATGCAGACCTTCACCCTCCAACACTCTCTTACCGGAGTGATTTTCTCAAAAGGATCAATACGTAAAGCCATAGAAGATAATAAACAGAAATGAATCAGAGAAAGAAATATCAAATAAAGCAACCAAATATAAAAGAAAACACAACCTTAAGAAACCAATGTCATTTACATTCACAAATCCATTTATAGGCAACAAAATATAGAGAAAGAGTTAGGGTTTTGAACCTGTTCAGATACCTAGCTACCCCCATAAAACCCTAACCAACACAAAGAGTTAGGGAATAAGCAGAGGAGATACAAAGTCACGCATGGGAGGAAAGAGAAAGAGAAAGAGAGAGAATCAGGGAAATGAGATAGAAAATAGAAGAAAGAGAATGGGCCATAGAATTTTTAATAACAATTAGGGTAGGTAAGAGTTAATAAATAAATGAAAAAGAATGACTAGAGAATGAGTTGCCAGGAAGAGAGAGATTGGGTGGCTATGGACAAGAAAAATGAAATGGTGTAATATAACGAATGAAGGCTCCATACAAAATGAAGGATTGAAATTCAAAGAGAATGGAATTTATGAAGGATTCAATTTACTGTATTCTCCTCGTATATTATTAGCCCGTATTTATTTCATCAAAAGAATTTAATAGTAATTACATAAGAAGTAGACAAAAATTTATAAAAGAAGCTTTGCATTATGTAGCAACTTTATATCATAATTCTTGAAAATATTATTATTTCAAAATAATTTATTTAATAATAAAATTAAAAACTTACTAAGAATAAAAAATTTTAAGTTTTGTAAAGAAAAGAATTTATTAATAAATAATACTTGACAAAATTTTTCTTATAATAACCTTACAAAATATGTATTATAAATTTTATATAAATAAATATAGATAGATTATTTTATAGTTATCTTATCCCTCAATTTTAGATCTGTCTTTTTTTCCTTTTTTTCTCCACCTTTTTAATTATCTTATTCTTTTCTCATTAGTTAAAGAGCACGGACACGCCATTTTACTAGTGTGTCCGTGTGTCGGACACGTGTCTGACACGGATACACAATGACACCCACACGACATGGGTGTCTCACGTGTCCGAATGTGTCCAATTAAAAAAATATTTTTTTTTGCTCGGACACGACTCGGACACGGTAGGACACACCACGAATACGGCCAGGACACATCGCAGACACATATTAGACACAACCCATTAAAATTTGAAAAAAAAATTGTTGTGTGACAGTGTACTAATATCACGGCCCACAAGCTCAATATCACCTGACCCACCCTAAAAAAATCTTCTATTCTTCCTTAATATATTGTATTCACTGTGTATTAATGATTCAAGTTTCAAGTGAGTTTTATTCTAATATAATAGTTTAATTTTTAATTATTATTAATTTTTTTTTTTTAATTATAAATAAAAATACTTATGTCGTCATTGAAATATTGTATTTAAAATATTTATAAAAATTATATATATATATATATATATATATATATATATATATATATATATATATATATATATATTATATATATATATATGTTATGTTATATTAATGTTTAAAATTTTTAAATTTAAGGTGTCTCTTTATTTGTATCCGTTTCTTTACTTCATACCTGATTAGTCTTTTCAGTTTGATTTCTCCCTTCCCCTACTTTTTTTTTTCTCGTTCTCTCTCTCTCTCCCTCGTCTTTTCAGATTTCCTTCCCCTTCTCCCACCTTATTTTTCTGTCTCACTATCTCTCCCTCTCTCTATGTTCAAGGAGAAAAGCCAAAAACTTTATACCACAGATCTAGTAATAGAGAAATCGTGAAAGATAAAGTCTCAAAAGCTGGGAAAAATCTTAAACCTGGGCTTTGGAGATTATTGTCCCTTATGAGGTGGTGCTGAGTTTTTTATTTTTTTGGGTACAGTGGAAACAAAAAAAGCAAAGGAAACTAATGACACAAGTGAGTAACACCTAAAGCATCAGCAAGCAAGGATGGAGAGCCCAGGCGGAGGACTATCCCAGGTAACAACGTTATCCATGGAAGAAGCTCCAAGCTTGGCCAAAAAGTCAGCACATTGATTGGCTTCTCTAAATATGTGGGATATATGCAACTCCCAATCTTTCACCATAAGAATCTTAATATGAGAAATCACCAAGCCATATTGATGGAATTTTGGATTTTCATCTAAGGTGATAACTCTCACTGCTTCAAGAGAATCAGACTCGCAGCAAACTCTTCTATAACCACGGTTCCACGCTTCAAGAAAACCATGCCAGATAGCTAGGAGCTCTTCAAGGAGGATTGGCACCTCCCCAACATAGCCTGAGAGGCCATAACAATCACGGAATAAACCACCGAAACTAGCCTTTAAAGGGTGAGATAAACAGCTACTATCAACGTTTAGCTTCATAACACCAACACTTGGGTTATTCCAGCGAACCTCAATCGGCAAATTAACAACAGCAAGATGAGAGGAAACGGAAACGTTCGTGTCCAAATAGAGCTGTTGTACGTTGAATAAAACCTTGTAGATAGACCACTTATTAGCATCCAGAACATGATTATTTCTCCAACGCCAAATGCACCAAAAAGAAGCCAGAAAGAGACGAGACTAGCTCCCCTGGGAATGTTCACAAACCCAAGTTTCAATATCTTGTTGGAAAAAAGGAACTTGAAAAGAGTAAGCAACTCGAAACTAGAGCTCTTTGGCATGAGGACAGTCTCGCAGACAGTGGATGGGATCCTCAACCTGAGAAGAACACTTGCAACAGCACGGTGAAGAAGACATTCCTCGTTGAAAACGAAGAGAATTTGTTGGGATTGCCCCATGGAGAACAAGCCAAACAAGGTATCTTATTTTCTCTCGGCCATCTTCAAACCAGTGATTACACCATAAGGTGCTATTGCCGCAGCCCAGCCTCAAACCAAACCCATCTTTCAGGATACTAGCAGTTTTAATAATACCACGTTAGAGATATGATGCTGACCGAGAAGCAGAGGCTGTGAGAATGGGTTCATTGTGCAAGTATTTATGATTTAGCACTTGAACCCACAATTTATTTGGGTCATGCAACAAAGCCCAAATTAACTTTCCCAACTAGGCCACATTATTACTTCTACAATATGATATTCTTATCATTGTACATATATTTTTTTTCACACTTTTTTTAATATCATTTATTATATTTATTTTTTTTAATTTTTTTATTTAATCACACTTATTCAAAATAAATGTAAAAAAAAATGTGAGAAAGAAAATGATATATGAACATCATTTTCCTTACTTCTAGCATCTCTAACACCAAGCCCACCAAATTTCCTGGGTGTAGTAACTACATCCCATTTGACCAAATTAAAACTCCTAGAATCAGGCTTCTTACCCCAGATGAAGTCTTGAGTAATTTTATCCAAGCTATTGCAAATATTCTGAGGAAACCTGAGAACTTGCATAGTGTGAGTAGGAATTGTGGATAAAACAGACTTGGCAAGACGTAGCTTCCCAGCTTTGTTCAACAAATTACTCTTCCAGGACGCTAACCTGCTTTGAATCTTTTCAAGTATGGGATTAAAAATGGCTCTCTTTACCCTACCCTTTAGAAGAGGAAATCGCAGGTATTTGCCAAGATCATTATTAGCAAAACGGATAGAAGAAATACTAGAAATATTTTTGTTCCGTCTCCTAGTGACTGATTGAGAACACATTGCCTGAGATTGATCAAAATTAAATTTCAATCCAGAAGCTTTACAAAAGTCATGCAACACTTCAGGAACCAATCTAACTTGATAGATTTTAGCTTTGCAGAATACTAAAAGGATGAAGATAGTCTTACACTCTTTTTTAGGAGTGTATTACTATTTACATTAATTTTAAGGGATGTGATTGAATGAAAAAGATGATAAAAATATATATATAATAAATAATATTAAATAAAATATAAAAATAAATGTATACATTATTTAATATAAAATATAATGATTGATAATAAAATATCATCTTCAAAGAATAAATGCGACATACCTGGGCCACCACAAGAAATGCGAATAGGTTGCCACCTGTTTTCCATCACCTTTTGATTTATAGCAAGTGCCAACTTCTCCATGCAAAGAACAAATAAATAGAGATATATAGGATTACCTTGTCTGAGTCTCCTGATTAGAGCAAAGGATTCCAACTTAGAGCCATTCCACAAAATAGAGAGACTTGAAGATCTAACATAATATATGATAAGTCCAACAGAGATCTCCGAAAAACCAAAATCTCTAAGAGTAGATTCTAAGAAATCTCAATCAACTCTGTTATATGTCTTTTCAAGATCAATCTTGAAGGCCATGAGATGGTGCTGAATGCTCCAATGACTTTTTATTTTATTTTTTCAATAGTTAACAATTTTTTTTTAATCTTCCATGTTACAGTCAAAAGTAGTATTAAAATTAGCTAGCATATGTTTAATGGGAAAATTCTTAGGTGTCTTGAAGCAAGAAAAAGTTCTTACTTTATACCATTTAATGTTTGACACTTTAATTATAACATTAAAAATATTAAGAGACAATGATTACTCACATAATTAAGGTAGGTAGTTTACATCAAATTATAGGGAGCAAGAATTTCTTGCTCCGAAAGCACATGAAAATTTCTTTGTTTAATGTTAAATGAAAAACATTTTTTGTCTAACCTAAATACGGTAGATGTATGTCCATCATATATTCACGTAAGACAGATGTCAAATCAAGTTGCATATAACTATAACATTCTCATAAAATATAAAATAAGTTTGTGAGTGAATTAAAAAAAGTTAAAGTATAAAAGTTAAACAAATAACAAACTGAATAATAAATAATGTAAGAAGATTGTTTTACTTATCTGTTTACCTAATAATTTCTCTTTATATCTTATGTCTCTTCTTTTTGTTATTTTTATACTCGAGAGGATACATAAGATTTGAGTCCCTAGATCATTCTAAAAATAACACATGTAATATAGTTGCAATCCACCTTGTTCACAATTATTCAAACTCGCAATAAAATAGTCATATAAATACAAATTGCCAAAAATTGCATTACAAATTAATGCATATTAAAATACTCAACTATCTAATAATCCTTATTACGGGTATTCATACAAGTTGGGATGAAAGAACATTAGAAACCATGATAAACACAACCATTCATCTTTATAGCATAGACATCTTTTAAAAGCATTATTTAATTTTTGATGAATATTGTAGGTAAACATCTTGTTCTAAAGTGGATTCAGAGGCATACTTGAGATAAGCACGTTGTGATAGTTGAAGGTGGACTCCTCCGTAGAATGGGAGTGGCAACGGTGGTGTGAGGGGGTGGGTACATACAAAAGGCAATTCGACGCTCAAGTTAGATCGTACACAATGAATGCAGTTTGTATATTAGATGAGATGCATACCTTTGAGACCTGACATGACATTTATAAGAGTATTTTAGAATGAGTGCAATCTGTATTAAATGTAGTTATTTATGATTAGAATTCGTTAGGGATTGTGATCCCTTTTAACTAATTTTCCTATTTATGTGGGATCTAATTATCTTTTATATCCATCAATGATACTTTGAGAGATTTACGCCTAATAAATAGATAGATGCACTCATCAAGATAACATGTAGTAATATTTGGGTATTATTCTAGTAGACCAAGTTGCTCCTAAACTGCTAATCCAAAATCCGGTTCAAAACAGTTGTCCTCAACTTGGTGCTTAGATGAGACAACTAAGTGTCAAGGTACCCACGTTTAGCAGAAGCACACGGCACGCTGTGAATAAAGTGATCCAAGTCAAAGTTAATGCCCGATCTCACGATGTTTTCAAAAGGGCCGAGGTCCATGATATATAATAGTATGCCTTCAGGGTTGACGTGTAAGGCCGGGATTCGAGTCAGATAGCTCTGCTTACGTTGTCATTCCACTTCCAAGATATGTTATATGTGTTGGTGTATGCCCTAGAGGCTAATACATTTTCTGTATTTACATATATTCTATTATGCTATTTTATATATGAGACATTTCATTTATTGTGTTCTTTTTGATAAACATAATAAAGTCCTTAGAATAGTAAGTTTGATGCCATAGGACATCAAGTGAATGACTTGATCGTGAGATCCTTTTGGTTACAACACTATTCTTAAATGTCCTAGTCAAGTATTATTGTTAATTAGGACAACAATAATACATTGAGACTAGTATGTGTAGAGAGGGCGATGACCGCATCTCATGGGTCATGGATATGAGATATCAAGTCTTCACATTGGTACATATTAGAGTAATGATGTCTTGGATCGACCCACCATGAGAACGCTACATGGATCGTTACGTGAGTGTCATAAGCGATTCTCATAGTGACAATGGTGTTTGTGATCCTTTGACTGAAATCACTACGATTCCTACATGAGGAGTTGTGTGTTTTAATGCCATCAAACGTCATCTGTAACAAGGTGATTATAAAGTTAGTTATTGGACATACCGCAAATCATGCAGAGGGATGTGAGTGACCTAGATGGAATTTGTCACTCCTAATAACAGAGCGATATCTTCGGTCCCCGATTGAGTGAGATCGCGAAATGCATGGCCATGCTCAAATGAGTCAATATGAGATATTGATCTCATTTGTTGTTACAAAGTCTACTTGAGTATCGCGAATGATTGGACTATACAAGGGTGACGCATTCCATGCCTTGTGTTCAATCTAGATATCTTGACAAAGGGACTAAACGACACGGAAACATTGGTCACGAAAAGGTTATGTCAAATCACCGACATTCTCATTACTTGGGTAGCAAAGTGATGTGTTGCTAGATACCGCTCATCGTTTATAATATTAAAATGAGATTTTAATATTACTACCAACGTCATGAGAACCAGGTCGCACACTTAGAAAGATTGAGCAATAAGGATCCAAGTTGGACTCGGATTCAATTGTGGGCCTAACTCATGACAGATGGGTTTTAGGGTTGCACAGATTTACCTTGCTATCGCTCACACTCACTTAAGGCACCACTATTATAAATAGTATTGTTAAGTCATTATATTACATCACAACCCTAGCCGCACCTAAGAAAGTGAGTGAGAGACAAGGAAAGGTTCTTCTCTTCTATTCGCACTAGCACCGCGAAACAGAGGCGTGACTCCTTTTGCAAGTCTGTTCGTGTGGATACCGCAGAAACATCGTCGCTATTACGGTGTTGGTGATTCACCTCGCTTGTGTTTATCACGCTTCAAGAGGTAAATTTTAAAAACTCAGATTATGGACTTTTCGCATGGATCCTGTGTGGGAATCCTATTATTCCGCTGCGAGATATTTTGATCCGCAATCTCCAACAATATGTTGCCCCCATATGTAGTTCAGGGGGTCTCAATTGCATGTCATGAGTGAATTCTGAATGTTCTGAGGGCGTTAATGATGGACTCCGGCGTATTGCGTGTCCAGTCGAACTACAGAACATGATCCCAGATCATGTCCAGAATAGTTGCCCATAGCTGGACGCTTGACCAGTATAGTGAAGTAGCAAGTCTCAATGCCCCCAGGCGATGGAATTTGTGCTTTACTTGAAGCTATGACTACTCTGTTAGGTTATGAGCTCTAATCTAGAGGTGTTTATGATCATTTGACACTTGTGGATGTGTCGTAGTCCGGACAAGGTCCATAGGGAACAGGCTTAGTAGACATTCTTAAGGTGGAGTCCGACTCGAAAGTCCTTCAAGACTTTAAAAGATTCCAGATCTTATAAGAAACGAGCTCAATAGACATTCTCAAGGTGGAGTTCGGCTTGAGGGTCCTCTGAGTCTTTGAAAGATTTTAGATCCCATAAGGAACAGACTCAGTAGACATTCTCAAGACATTTTCCAGCTTGAGGGTCCTTCGAGACTTAAGAAATTTCAGATCCCATAAGGAACGGGCTTAGTAGACATTCTCAAGGCATTTTTTCGACTTGAGGGTCCTTCGAGACTTAAGAAATTCCAAATCCCATAAGGAACGGGCTCAATAGACATTATCAAGGTATTTTCCGGCTTGAGGGTCTTTTAAGTCTTTGAAAGATTCCAGATCCCATAAGAACGGGCTCAATAGACATTCTCAAGGTGTTTTCGTTTTCCATCTTAAAGGTCCTTCGAGTCTTTGAAAGTTTCTAGATCCTATAAGGAACGGGTTCAATAGACATTCTCAAGGCGTTTTCTGGCTTGAGGGTCCTTTAAGACTTTTTAAGATTCTAGATCTTATAAGGAACGAGCTCAACAGACATTCTCAAGGTGTTTTTCGGCTTGAGGGTCCTTCGAGACTTTTTAAGATTCCAGATCTCGAAAAGAACGAGCTCAATAAACATTCTCAAGGCGGGGTTCAGCTTGAGAGTCCTTTGAGTCTTTAAGAATACGTTTAACCTTTATAAACCTGGTTGGTTTGTGAACACCCAATTTTGTCCGGGGCATTTTGTAAAAAATAAAATAAAAATGAAAAAATGAAAAAATAAATAATAAAAAGACTTATCTTTCAACCCATTAACCCATAATCCATGATCCAACTCATTAACCCACAACTCATATGCCAGCACTTATCTTAAACAAACCCCATCAGTTATCCTAACCTTTAAGTACTTATCCTAAATAAATCCCATCAGTTATCCTAATTCCTAAGCACTTATCCTAACTATCCTAAACAAACCTATCCTGAACCAACTAGCACTTATCCTAAACCAACCACAACTTATCATCCTAAACAAATTTCAATCACACTTCAACTCAAACACTTCAGCCTAATCCCCTCCTATAAAGCCACATAACCCATACACAGAAAGGACACTCAGAAACTCCCTGACTTTCAGCCTTCATATGTATACACTTTTGCCTATCGTAGCCATTTTTTTTTCCTTTTTCTTTTCATTCTAAAACACAGCCCTGCTAAAAACCCATCACCACAGAACTGCCGTAAAACCACCAGATTCGGCACAATCAGAACCTGCAACACCTTACCCACTCAGGAACCTCCACCACCCCTTGTTGTCGTACCACTCTCTCACCCATGCTCCTTGCCCTTGTTGCGTTTACAACCATTTTCTCCTTTCATTTTATGTTTCTAGTATTGCTTTTGCATTTTTGATATTTTTTTTTTCTAACCCTTAATTTGCATTTGGGCTTTATTTTGTTTTTGAGCTAACCACTTTTTTTACACTAAAGTTGTTCTCTTATTTGAATCTTTAGGTGCTGATATAAAAAAATGTATTTTGATCTTTTTTTTAAAGGATGTTTTATTTTCTTTGTTGACTTAGTTTTTTTTTGTATGTTTATTATATTATTGATCTGTTTATACTAATTTTGCAATTCTTTTCTTAAGAAAAAAAATAAAGAATGAAATGGGTTATCTGAGTTGCGACAGCTTGCTAATCCTTGTATTTTTGTAATCATTTGTATTTTTGATGATTTACATCATTATTATTATTATTATTATTTTATTATTATTATTATTATTATTATTATTATTATTATTATTATTATTATTATTATTATTATTATTATTATCTTGTTTTTTTTCAAATTTTTTATAAGTTAAATCGCTAATTGATAATTTTAAATAAAAGCTTTGTAACAAATTTGATAATCAGTGGGTGACGTCTCTAGCGTGACGCGAGTTTCACCTATTTAATCCTTAATTTGAATAACTGAGTCGCGACGGCTTGTTGATTCAAATTTTTAAAGTTTTTTTTAATAAAATCAACTAACCCACAAGTATTTTTCAGAGAACTACGTGACTTTGATTTCCTCATAGCACCTGAAGATACGTAGGAGCAGGATTTCTATTCTGTCAAGCCCAAAATTAAATTTTCATAATTTATTTGTTTATTTTTTTTATAGAAGGAGTAAAACAAATATTTTCAAAGATTATTAAGAGTTTGCATAATTAACTTAAGGTACCATCCTAGGACGGGTGTGTTAGGGGTGCTGTGAGATTAAGTTTTCACCCTTCCCTATGCATAACTGACTCCCGAATTCAATCTGGTTTCAAAGACTATTTTTCTTGAGTTTTTCAATTTTTCCTAATAAAAATAAAATTGGTGGCGACTCCTAATTAAATATATTTTAGTTTAAGTTGCTATTTCATCGTGATTTCTCGGTCGTGACAGATGGCGACTCCACTGGGGACACTTGAGAGTCAAGCCTATACAAGTTGGTTATGCAAATATTATGATATTTATGTATTTGTTTTACCCTTTTTATTTTTTCTTTATTTTTTCTCTTTTTTATATTTGATCATTCTTTTTTTTAGTTAATTGTTTTATTATCTAAACTTTAGGGTAGAAAACTTTTGGAGTTTGTTTGTTGCTTTGTTTTGTAGGATATGGGTAGTCTTTAGGATTGTAAATGTTTGTATACTCCCTACACCCACTACACTTACATGTTTATCACACACGCCTGAGTGGGGCCCTATACCCGGGTCTGAGTGAAGTCTAAGTTAGGTAGAGGTTGCGTAGTGGTAGCCATTTTGGATGTACATCCTGTTTGGTTATCACGAAAACTTCATCTAGAGTATGCCTTTTTCATGAATGTCTCACACCTAGTGGTTTACCCACTATTTCATGATCAACATTCTGAAATGAGACTTGGCTCTAGAGACCTTTAGAATAGAAGAGTCACCCAATGAAAGTTCTCACTGATCAGAAGGACTTTTCGATCTTTAGGATAAAGAGTCCCAAGTTTAAGACAATCTTATTAGGACACAAAAGGAGCATACTTCTTCTTTCCTCATGCCATTTATTCTTGCATTAAAAAAAACTTAAAAAAATATATTATCTTGCATTTTCATGACACTCCTAGTATTCTTTAAAAAAATCATGCATTTTCATGGCATTCTTAGCATTAAAAAAAAGAAATAAATCATGCATTCTCATAAATAAAAAATCATGCATTTTCATGGCATCTTTAGCATTCTTAAAAAATATATATAAAAAATAAATTATGCATTTTCATTCCATGCATTTAAAAAAAATTTCATTTCATTCATTTCATTTTATGCATGACATTAATCTCATTCATTTCATCTCATTCCTTGTATGATGTTAATATGTTCAGCAACCATTGTGCGACTAAAGAAAGAATATACCAATCAAATCTGAGTTCACAACATAAGGGCTCAAACAAAGCTTGCAACGATGGCAGCTGAAAATGAAGGAAGAAACCTGAGTATAGAAATAGATGAGATGAAGGAGAGGATGAAGGATATGACAGAATCCCAGAGATGAATGAAGGAAATGTTGTCATCCATGAGAGAGACCCTTACCTTGATTGGGGTAGCTGGAAGCACAGGAGTGATTGGGGCACATCCGTGCCTGCCAAATATCCCTTCTATGGGGACAAACCTCGGGATCACTACTGAGATGCTTGTTGTGGGAAGGACCTTGAATAGTGTTTCAGAGGATACTGCTCCTAAGAAAGGATTGCAGCCGAAAAGGAAAGAATTTGAAGTGAATCATGTCCAACACCAATAAACCTTCGGACCTCGATATCCACCACAATACCCAAGTCATGAACTACCATACAACCCTAACCTTCACTTTCCATACCAAACACCTATACCTACACCTCCTTCTTACCCCTCCCACCAAATTGTGTCAACCACAAATAACACCCTAACTCCACAATTTCAAATCAACAATGTTCCCTCACCACAACCATATGAATCAACTCGCCCATCCTATACCCGATATCCACCTCCATTTCCGCAAAATCACCCATAACATCGACCAAACTTCCAAAATCAAGGTCATTCCCGTCCCCAAAACCTGCCCCCTTTTCCAAAATTGTCCATCTCAAACGCAGACTTATTCCAAAGACTGTTTGATGCCTACCTCATATATGAAAATCCTGTACGTCCCCTAGAATCACCATTCCCAACGTGGTATAACCCAAATTTAACTTATAAATACCACAGGGACATCCCAGGGCACTCAATTGAAGATTGTGAATCCTTCAAGATTGCAGTAAGGAATCTAATTGCTTATGGGAAGCTTGACATTGAAGAAGTAGCTGGACCCAGTATTGTCAACAACTCTTGAAGTGATTGTCATAAAGTAATCAGTGATATTGAACTTATGTTAACTTTCTTGAAGCATTAATGTAATAAATTTGCATGGATACATTGTTTCTTTTCTTTTCCACAAAGTGTCTTCCTTTTATCCAATTCTTGGCAATCCTCAGTTTGGTAGACGTCAATAAAGTCCTCGAGTGCAAGTGTCTTTTGAAAAAGAAAAAGAGAAAAAAGAAAAAAAGAAAAAAATGAAGAAAAAAAGAGAGCAAAGAAGTAATCACTTAGTATGCACTATCTTTTTGTCTCAAAATTAAAGTTTTGAAAATAAATAATCATGATTTGAAAATGAAGACTGACCAATTTTCTCTATCTTTTACAAAATTTCATCATCTTTATCCCTCGTTACCTCTTTTGAGCTTGAAAATTTCTTCAATAAACCTTGGATAAGGATCACCCCTACACTAGGGGATAGTACAAGACAAAGGTTGATTGTCATGGTAACTATTTTGAAGCATAATGAAAAAGGAAGAAAAGGTGAAAGGGGCAAGAAGTAAAAAAAAAAACTAAAAAAAAGGAAGAAGAAAAAATGAAACAAAAAAAAAAGAGAAGGGAAAAAAGAAGAAGAAAGAAGGTGAAATGAAATGGGTCATGACAAAGGGGAATGAAAGAAAATAAAATGAAATGAGGAAGAAATGGAGAACAATAAGAGAAAAGTGTGTTTGAAAGTGCAAAAACAGTTAATAAAGTTCAATTTTGAAAAGTGCAAGGATCCTTAGTCTCATTTAACCCTTAAACACTTGTTTGAGCCTTATATTTTTCTTTTCATAACCCTTAGCCTTAGCCATGTTACAAGCCTTAAAAAGTCCATTCTGATCAATGAAGGGTTATTGTCATTTTCGTTAACTTTAATTTTGAAACAAATGTTATGCTCATCCAAGTATCTAGTTTATTACTCCTAAAAAAAAAGGAAAAGAGGAGGAGGAGGTACTCGCCAGTCTTACACTGGGGTAAATCTTTTGGTCACTAGGGTGGGTTTTTGTCCTATTCCATTTAGTCCTAAACTGGGGCAAATTTCTCTTCGGTTCACTTTGGCCTTACGCTAGGACAAGTTTCTACTTTACTCGATTTAACTCTAAACTGGGGCAATTTTTCTTTTCCTTGGTTCGATTGACCAACACTGGGATAAATCTTTCGGTCACTAGAGCGAGTGTTAGCCTTATTCTATTCAATCCTAAACTGGGACAAATTTCTCTTTAGTTCAATTTGACTTGATGTAGATGTTCAGAAGGAAATCCTTGGTCATAATGTCTAGTGAGCAACTAAATATCGTTTTCATGAGGATTAAACCAATCCATATTAAGGCAACTCTTCTTTGAATCCCATACCATCGTTTGTTTTGTTCCATATGTACCCTTTTGTGTTGTCAAACTTACAAGGCTAATCTGGAAGTTGTTCACTTAGTCAATTCCTGTTCAGTTGTATTTTTGAATCCATGTCTATCTATTATATAATGCTTCAAGTAAGGTGAACATGAGTATAATATTATGATTTGACCATCCAATGGCAATCCCCTGATGAACAATTCAGATCGAAAAGAATTTTGAAGTTCCAATTAAAGGAAAAAATGATATCTCAATGGATAATCCATAAATAGGAGGTATCTAGAAAAAAAAAGAGGAGAGGATCCCTTAGATTAAAGACCCGATAGGGCATTTTAAACAAAAGCTAGGGCAAATAAATTGGCATGACTCAAACTGGAGCAATTTTTTTGGCAACTTTATTTGCGTTTGATTGGCCATACTGGGGCAAACTTTCTGAAGAATTAAGGGAGATATATGTTAAAGGAAGTAGCGATAGAGACAGCAATTGAGTTATCAAGCAGTTGCAGTGAATTAATTGGATAAGGGAGAAAGTTAAATATTAGAGTAAAATTTTCTCTCAAGGACTCAGCCAAGCAAGGGTTCATGATAAGAGATGATCATTTCATTTCTCAAAAGAAGAGTTGAGAGTGGCAAATAAGGAAAGAGAAAAAAGAATAAAAAGAAAAGAAAGGATGAGGACCGAAATTATCAAGTCCAACGGGATAAAGTACGTGAACGAGGGGTTTGATTGGTCAAAACTTTCCAAAGTCATCCTCAGTTCAAATGATTTTTTCTAAAAAAATATTTTTTTAAATAAAGAAAAAAAGAAAGAGAAAGAAAAAAAAAGGAGAGAAAAAGAGAGAAAAAATAAGAAAAAAGAAAAAAAGGAAAGAAAAAGGAAAGAGAATGGAAAAAAAAGAGAGAGAAAAAGAGAGTGAAAAATAAAAAAGAGAAAAAAAAAAGAAGAAAAAAGAGAAAAAAGAAGAAAAGAGAGAAAAGAGAAAGGAAAAAGAAAAAAGAGAGGAAAATAAAAAGAGAGAAAAAAAGAGAAGAAAAAAGAGAAAAAAAAAGAAAAGAGGAAAGAGAGAGAAAAAAATAAGAGGGAAAATGAGAGAAAAAAATAATAAAAGAAAAAGAAGATTTTTTTGGGTCAAGATGCCCATTGCCTTTGTCTTTCAGGCCACAGTTGCCCATTGTCATTTAAATTTCGGGACTCAGTTGTCTATTATATTTTAAATTTCGGGACTCAGTTGCCCATAGTCATTTCAATTTCGGGACTCAGTTGTCCGTTGTCATTTAAATTTTGGGATTTAGTTGCTCATTGTCATTTAAATTCCGAGACTCAGTTGCCCATTGTCTTTTAAATTTTGGGATTCAGTTGTCCATTGTCTTTTAAATTTCGGGACTCAGTTGCCCATTGTCATTTAAATTTCGGGACTCAGTTGCCCATTGTCATTTAAATTCTGGGACTCAGTGGCCCATTGTCATTTAAATTTCGGGACTTAGTTGTCCATTGTCATTTAATTTTTGGGACTCAGTTGCCTATTATCATTTAAATTCTGGGACTCAGTTGCCTATTGTCATTTAAATTTCAGGACTCAGTTGCCCATTGTCATTTAAATCTCGGGACTCAGTTGCCATTTAAATCCCGGGACTCAGTTGCCCATTGTCTTTTAAATTCTGGGATTCAGTTGCCCATTGTCATTTAAATTTCGGGACTTAGTTACCCATTGTCTGTTAAATTTCGGGACTCAGTTACCCATTGTCATTTAAATTCTGAGATTCAGTTGCCCATTGTCATTTAAATTTTGGGACTCAGTTGCCCATTGTCATTTAAATTATGGGACTCAGTTGCCCATTGTCTTTTAATTTTTTTTGAGCACATCAGCACTATGCATTTTAAATTCTTGTCATTTTTGTTAGCGCATTAGTTTCATGCATTTTAATTTCTTAGCATTTGTTTTTGAGCGCATCAGCTCCTGTCTTTTACGTTTGAGCGCATCGACTCCCTGTCATTTAAGTTTCTATCATTGAGTGCATCGCTCTTTGCATTGTTTTGTTTTTGTTGCTCCCGAACAAAATTCAAGTTCATGTCTTTACTCGTTCCTTACTATGATAAAATGAAAAATTACGGTTATTCTTTTTATCTAGTAAGAAACAAGTAAAGAGGGGCAACTGTGAACACCTAATTTTGTTCGGGGCATTTTGTAAAAAAATAAAAAAAATGAAAAAATAATAAAAATACTCATCTTTCAACCCATTAACCCATAATCCATGATCCAACTCATTAACCCACAACTCATATGCCAGCACTTATCCTAAACAAACCCCATCAGTTATCCTAACCTTTAAGTACTTATCCTAAATAAACCCCATCAGTTATCCTAATTCCTAAGCACTTATCCTAACTATCCTAAACAAACCTATCCTGAACCAACCAGCACTTATCCTAAACCAACCATAACTTATAATCCTAAACAAATTTCAATCACACTTCAACTCAAACACTTCAGCCTAATCCCCTCCTATAAAGCCACATAACCCATACATAGAAAGGACACTCAGAAACTTACTAACTTTCAGCCTTCATACGTATACACTTCTGCCTATCGCAACCATTTTTTTCCTTCTTCTTTTCATTCTAAAACACAGCCCTGCTAAAAACCCATCACCACAGAATCGCCGTAAAACCACCAGATTTAGCACAATCAGAACCTGCAACACCTTACCACTCAGGAACCTCCGCCACCCCTTGTTGTCGTACCACTCTTTCACCCATGCTCTTTGCCCTTGTTGCGTTTGCAACCATTTTCTCCTTCCATTTTATGTTTCTGGTATTGCTTTTGCGTTTCTGATATTTTTTTTCTAAGCCTTAATTTGCATTTGGGCTTTATTTTGTTTTTGGGGTAACCACTTTTTTTTTTACACTAAAGTTGTTCTCTTATTTGAATCTTTAGGTGTTGATCCAAAAAAAATGTATTTTGATCTTTTTTTTTAAAGGATGTTTTATTTTCTTTGTTGACTTAGTTTTCTTTTGTATGTTTATTATATTATTGATCTGTTTATACTAATTTTGCAATTCTATTCTTAAAAAAAATAAAGAATGAAATGGGTTATCTGAGTTACGACAGCTTGCTAATCCTTGTATTTTTGTAATCATCTAAGTTATGACAGCTTGATGATTTACATTATTATTATTATTATTATTATTATTATTATTATTATTATTATTATTATTATTATTATTATTATCTTGCTTTTTTCAAATTTTTTATAAGTTAAGTTGCTAATTGATAATTTTAAATAAAAGCTTTATAACAAATTTGATAATCAGTGGGTGACGTCTCTAGCGTGACGCGAGTTTCACCTATTTAATCCTTAATTTGAATAACTGAGTCGCGACAGCTTATTAATTCAAATTTTTAAAGTTTTTTTTAATAAAATCAACCAACCCACAAGTATTTTCTAGAGAACTACGTGACTTTGATTTCCTCATTGCACCTGAGGATACGTAGGAGCAGGATTTCTATTCTGGCAAGCCCAAAATTAAATTTTCATAATTTATTTGTTTATTTTTTTTACAAAAGGAGTAAAACAAATATTTTCAAAGATTATTAAGAGTTTGCATAATTAACTTAAGGTATCGTCCTAGGACAGATGTGTTAGGGGTGCTGTGAGATTAAGTTTTCATCCTTCCCTATGCATAACTGACTTCCGAATTCAATCTGGTTTCAAAGACTATTTTTCTTGGGTTTTCCAATTTTTCCTAATAAAAATAAAATTGGTGGCGACTCCTAATTAAATATATTTTAGTTTAAGTTGCTATTTCATCGCGATTTCTTAGCCGCGACATGGTTTATGGGTTAAGGTCAGGCTCATAAGGGTATGAGTGAAAACCCTTGAATGCGCTTCTTGATGTTGGACAATGGTCAAGTGGATTCCCTTGTTTAGCCATCATGTATAGATATGGTTCAGTTGATCTTCTTTGGACCTTGTATTCCTCGGACCTCACCAAAGTGCAGTAACCTTGTGGGTTGAGTCAGGCCAACATACTCGTGGACTCAAAGTCGCGGTCGAGATACTGGCTTAGATGATGTTGGGCCAAAGTAAGAAATGGCACTTCGCCATAATATACCTATTGGCTTGGCACTTAAATGAAAATTGAGCGTGATTGAGCGTGAAGATCCATATTATTGGCCATCACTACTTGCTAAAAATCTCCTTTAAGTGATGTATTCTTAGAAGATGGAGAATCTAAGCCGATGTACACTTTCTGACCAAAAGTCAAAAAAGGACCATAATTCATCATGGTTCACAGGGTCATTAGGTACTCCCTTACTGAATCTATAAGTGGCTCCTCAAATAAAATTAGTCTTGGCTCTATCGAATGTGGAATTATTTCAAAAAAGATATGGTATATAAACCTGCAGCCATGAAACTTTTTGACCCAAGATCTTCTGATGGAATAAGAGAACCTGCTATGTGCTTTGTGAGGAGGCCATTTGTATTTATTGTGTGGGAGAGCAACAACATAGCTTGATAGAGGAGATCTAGAGGTGCATAGGAAGTTGAACCAAACCTATCACCCATTAAGCCTTCGTACACTTCCAAAAGCTACCCCATTGCCAAGAACTTTGAACAAATCCATATCATCCACACGCAAAATCTAGATGTTGCCATAGATGAAAAACTCATGCGGGAACCACTTGATGATTAACATCCTGACCGGCAAGTGTGCTGTGTTCTCAATGCATATGATCTTCAGACTAGGCTGGGCGATTTTAAAAGCGGCGACACACCAAGGACACTACCGGTAACGACTACGCCTTTGACCCTGCAACCCATGGTGGACATCGATTGAAGTTGTAGAAGATGGTGATGCCACCGCGACGTAGAGGTGGTGTTCATAAGCAGGGACGATGACCCGCGACCGTTCATGAGCAGGGGCGGCGTTCATAGAGACTGCAATGTAGAGCATCTACTAGCCAACCATTGCTTCAATCTGCCACCACCATGACTCGCAACCTCCACGCGCTGCCAATGCCATCAAACCCCACCTCATCAACTCCCATACTTGTGGGTGAGGGACGATGGAGCTCTAGTGCTTGCGGAGCTATGGCTCGTCACCATCAAACCCCACCATCAAAGTCTCAGATCTGTAACTCGTGGGTGGAGGACGATGGCTTGCTAATGGGTGTAGTGGTCGTGAACTCAAAGCGGTTGCCTGGTTGCCAATGGCTCAGCCAAACATGGCATTACGGTGTGGTCATGGCTGGTATCACTATTATGCATCCTTTGGCCAGTGAGGTCGAGGTTGAAATAGACATGGCGATAGAGGTGTGACTAGCCTGATGATCTGCAAGCTTCATTTAGTCATGGGAGGTGGTCCTCATGGCTGTTGTGTGCTCATGATAGAGTGGGCCATACCGTGGCTATGGTGAGACACGGTTTGATAGAGATGTAGTGGCGCTATCTCGTTAGGAGATCGATCATGGTTTTGTAAGTGGAATGAGAGTAGCGATAATGGCTGGCCCCTGCTGGTGCTCGATTGGTGATACTGGTTGCAAACCACTGCAAACCACTATAGGATTTCAATACTTCTCGTTGTTGCTTGATCTCGCAGTGGGTTTAGCGAGATGGTGACTGTTATAGCCACTACAAAGGAACCCAACAATGGTTTTGCCAAGGTTGAGAGGCGAAGCATCATCATGAGGAATAAGATGATAGTGCATCATGAAAAAAGTGAGGACCTTAGATGTGACCTGTTGGGAATTGCGAATACATCACGCAGCGAAAAAATAGGATTCCTATCGAGGATCCATCCGAAAAGCCATAATCTGAGTTTTTTTTTTAAATTATTTACCTCTTGAAGCGTGATCAAAAGAAAGGACGTGAATCATCAACACTGTAATAGAAACAATGTCTCTGTGATATCCACATGAAGAGACTCACGAATGTCCAACGTCCGTAAAGAAGATTCTCACGTCTCACACACAGTGCTAGCTACGAAGAGAAGAGAAGAAACATGTCGCTCTCTCACTCACTTTTCTGTAGGTGCGGCTAGGGTTCTGTAATTGTCTATCTTAGTAGCCCCTTAGCAGTACTATTTATAATAGTGACTGCCTTAAGTGAGTGTGAGCAGTAGCAAGGTAAGCTGTGCAACCCTAAACCTATCTGTTATGAGTCTGGCCCATATTTGAATCTGAGTCTAAGTTGGATCAATTGCTCCAATTTTAGTCTGCTCTATGTGTGTGACCCTGTAGGTTCTTATTACGTTGGTAGTAATATTAAAATCCCATTTTAATATTACAAGCAGTGAGCGGTATCTAGCAACACATCGCTGCTACCCAAGTAATAAGAATGTCAGTGATTTGACATAACCTTTCCGTGACTAATGTTTCCGTGTTGTTTAGTCTCTTTGTCAAGATATCTAGATTGAACACAAAACATGGAATGCGTCACCCTTGTATAGTCTAATCTTTCATTTCCTGATACTCAAGTAGACTTTGTAATAACAAATGAAATCAATATCTCATATTGACTCATTTGAGCATGGCCATGCATTTCGTAGTCTCACTCAATCAGGGGCCCCGAAAATATCGCTCCTGTTATGTAGGAGTGACAAATCCCATCTAGGTCACTCACATCCCTCTGCATGATTCACGGTATGTCCAATTACTAACTTTATAATCACCTTATTACAGATGACGTTTGATGACATTAAAACACACAACTCCTTATGTAGGAATCGTAATGATTTCAGGTCAAAGGACCACAGATACCATTGTCACTATGAGAATCGCTTATGACACTCACGTAACGATCCATGTAGCGTTCTTATGGTGGGTCAGTCCAGTACATCATTACTCTAATATGTACCCATGTGAAGACTTGATATCTCATATCCATGACCCGTGAGATGTGGTCATCAGTCTATGCACATACTAGTCTCAATGTATTATTGTTGTTCTAATTAACAATAATAGTTGACTAGGGACATTTAAGAATAGTGTTGTAACCAAAAGGATCTCACGATCAAGTCATCCACTTGATGTCCTATGGCATCAAACTTACTATTCTAAGGACTTTATTATGTTTGTCAAAAAAGAACATAATAAATGAAATGCCTCATATATTAAAATAAGCATAATAGAATGTATATAAATACAGAAAAAGTATCGGCCTCTAGGGCATACACCAACGATCTCCCACTTGCACTAAAGCCAATCAGGCATATGTCTAATGCCTAAAAACCTAGTATGACCCTTATGCTTCTGCTATGTAAAAGGCTTCGTCAGTGGATCAGCAATGTTATCATCTATTGGTACTCTGTATATCTTCACATTTCCTCTATCGATGATCTCTCGAATGAGATGGAAGCGCCTAAGTATATGTTTGGATCGCTGGTGAGATCTAGGCTCCTTAGCTTGTGCAATGGCTCCATTATTATCACAATAGAGGTCCATTGGGTCCACAATGCTAGGAATAACGCCAAGTTCAGTAATGAACTTCTTGATCCAAACGGCCTCCTTTGCTGCATTGGAGGCAGCAATATACTCAGCCTCTGTAGTAGAATCGGCGATTGTCTTCTGCTTTGAACTCTTCCAGCTCACAGCCCCACCATTTAGGCAAAAAACATAACCCGATTGCGATCTAGAGTCGTCCTTATCGATTTAGAAGCTAGCATCAGTGTAACCTTTTACAACTAGCTCTTCCTCGCCTCCATATACCAAGAACGAATCCTTAGTCCTTCTCAAGTACTTAAGGATGTTCTTAATAGCAGTTCAGTGACTTTCACCGGGATCAGACTAGTACCTGCTCATCATGCTTAAAGCATACGAGATGTCTGGTCAAGTACATAACATGGTATACATGATAGATCCAATTGCAGATGCATATGGAATCTTGCTCATACGATCCCTCTCATCCTGGGTGGAAGGGGATTGAGCCTTAGATAGGCTTACACCATGTGACATAGGCAAGAGTCCTTTCTTGGATTCATGCATGTTAAATCGTCTTAACACTTTGTCTATGTATGTACTCTAACTTAGGCCAAGTAGTCTCAGTGATTTATCTCTATAGATCCTAATACTTAATACATAGGTGGCTTCGCCCAAGTCTTTCTAGAGAAGCAGTTTCCTAACCAAGTCTTTATGGACTGTAGGGTAGGGATATCATTTCCAATAAGTAGTATGTCATCTACATACAATACCAGAAAAATAATAGTGCTCCCACTAACTTTCTTGTAGACACAAGATTCTTCTTCATTCTTGATGAAACCAAACTGTTTTATTGCATCATCAAAATGAAGATTCCAGCTTCTGGAAGCTTGCTTCAATCCATAAATAGATCGTTGCAACTTACATACCTTTCCAGTATCCTCTGGATTGGAAAAACCCTCAGGTTGTGTCATGTACACATCCTCGAGAAGATTTCCATTAAGGAAAGCAGTTTTGACATCCATTTGTCAGATTTCATAATCATGGTATACTGGAATAGCAAGCAAGATCCGAACAGATTTAAGCATCGCAATTGGGGAAAAAGTTTCATCATAGTCTACACCATGAATTTGTTTGAAACCTTTAGCCACCAATCGCGCCTTCAAGATATGCACATTACCATCTATGTCGATTTTTTTCTTGAAAACCCACTTGCACCCAATGAGTTTTACCCCTTCAGGTAGGTCAACCAAGGTCCATACCTGGTTGGCATACATGGAATCCATTTCAGATCTCATGGTCTCAAGCCATTTCTTATATTCTGGGCTAATAATGGCTTCTTGGTAAGTCACAGGCTCATCTTGATCCATGAGCAATACGTCACCTTGTTGGGTCATGAGAAATACATATCTCTCTGGTTGATGACGTATCCTGTTAGACTTACGTAGGTCTTGTGCTACTAGAGCAGGTTGCTGTTCCACAACATTTTATGGAGGTTGCTCTATTTCTACCATTGATTCATTGCTGCTTTGTGAAACTTGAACTTCTTCAAGTTCTATTTTCCTCCCACTGATTCCTTTGGAGATAAACTTCTTTTTCTTGAAATACAGCAGTCCATGCGACAAATACTTTGCCCTCGGTAGGATTATAGAAAAAGTATTCCTTGGTTTCCTTTGGATACCCTACAAAAAAGCATTTATCTAATTTAGGTCCAAACTTATTAGAAACTTGACGTTTCATATAAGCTTCGCAGCCCCAAATCTTCAAGAAAAACATATTAGGCCATCTCCCAGTCCATATCTCATATGGTATCTTTTGAACCGTCTTAGATGGAACACGGTTAAGTGTGAAAGCTGCTGTTAACAGAGCATGTCCCTAGAAGGAGCCTGGAAGGTCTGCATGACTCATCATGGATCGGGCCATGTCCAACAAGGTCCGGTTCCTCCTTTCAGAGACACCATTCCATTGTGGTGTTCCTGGTGGAGTGAGTTGAGATATTATCCCACACTCTTTTAGATGATCATCAAACTATTGGCTTAAGTATTCTCCTCCTCGATTTGATTGAAAGATTTTAATACTCTTGTCAAGTTGGTTTTGTACTTCATTCTTGAACTCTTTGAACTTTTCAAAGGATTCTGATTTGTGCTTCATAAGATATACAAATCCATATCTACTGAAATCATCAGTAAATATAATGAAGTATTGAAAACCGCCCCTAGCGAGTGTGTTTAGTGGCCCACATACATCACTATGTATGAGGCCTAAAAGATCACTAGCTCTTTCACCTTGTCTAGTGAATATGGCCTTTGTCATCTTCCCCAATAAACAAGATTCACATATCTCATATAATTCGAAATCAAACGAGTCCAAGAATCCATCTTTATGGAGTTTGGAGATGCGTTTCTCATTTATGTGGCCCAAACGACAATGCCAGAGAAAATTTGGGCTCAGATCGTTTGATTTAAACCTCTTTGTATTTATGTTATAGACGGACATTTCGATATCAAGGACATAAAGTGCATTACTTAATTGTGCACTACCATAAAAAATATCATTCATACAAATGGAACAACACTTGTCCTTTATAATAAAAGAAAAACCTTTCTTGTCCAAACAAGAAACAGAAATGATATTCCTACTAATAGCAGGCACAAAATAACAGTTCTCTAACTCTATTACAAGCCTAGTGGGTAAAGATAATAAATAAGTCCCTACAGTTAATGCAGTAACCTTTGCTCTATTTCCCACTCGTAGGTCGACTTCGCCCTTCGTCAATGGTCTACTGCTCTTTAGATCCTGCACATTTACACAAATGTGAGATCCACATCCAGTATCTAATACCCATGATGCAAAAGTAGATAAATTGACTTTAATAACAAAAATACTTGAAGTGGAAGTCTCACTTCCCTTCTTCTTTTTGAGCTCTTCTAGGAACGTGGCGCAGTTTCTCTTCCAATGTCTAGTCTGACCACAATGGAAGCATGTACCTTCCTTAGCTACTCCACCCACTGGTTTCAAATCAGAAGTACTGGGCTTGGACTTATCCTTACCCTTGCCATTCCAGTTGTCCTTGGGCTTTTTCTGCTATTTCTTGCCCTTATTCTTTTGGACCATCATTATGACCTTTCCTTTGCCTTTGTCTATGTTTTGCTCAGCAGTTCTCAATATGCCTAGCAACTCTGGTAGTGATTTGTCAATTTCATTTATGTTGTAGTTCATAACAAATTGACTAAAACTTTTCCGCAACGATTGCAGGACTAAGTCAGTGGCCAATTCTTGGCCTAAAGGAAAACCCAGTCTCTCTAGGTTTTCAATGTACCCAATCATTTTGAGTATATGAGCACCAACAGGGCTTCCTTTTACCAGCTTGCACTAAAACAGTGCTTTAGAGACCTCGTATCTCTCATGCTTGGCCTGCTCTTGATAGAGCTTCTTAAGGTGTACGATCATATCGTAGGCATCCATGTTCTCATGTTACTTTTGGAGCTCAGAGTTTATGGTGGCTAGCATAAGACATCCAATGTCCAAGGCATCATCTTGATGCTTCTTATAAGCATCCCTTTCAATTCTAGGGGCATTAGCAGTAGGTGGCTCAGGAATAGGCTGTTCTAGTACATACAACTTTTTCTCTTGCTTGAGGATAATCCTCAAATTCCTGTACCAGTCTAGAAAATTTGTTCCAGACAACTTGTCCTTCTCAAGGACGGATCGCAGTGATAAGTTACTTGATGTGTTTGTTGCCATGGTAATCTATCAACAGAAATATACAAAATATAAGTATCATGCCATAAACATATTTAATGAGGTCTTTTAATTAAATATGACTCCCACTATTTTATTCAAGTCAATGACCCTTAACATTGACTCGAAAAATCCCATCGTAAGATTTCCTAGTGGGTCAAGATCCATATTTCACCTAGTTTTGAGTCAGCTTTGGCTGATCACCCAAAATTCAGTTATTTAGGTAGGAAACACTTTCCAATTACATCACATGCAACTCTTAGATAGTTGGGTGAATAACACTTTTTCAATCCATCTAATGGACCAAAGCCCTGTTGGTGTATGCCCTAGAGGCCAATACATTTTCTGTATTTACATACATTCTATTATGCTATTTTTATATATGAGGCATTTCATTTATTGTGTTCTTTTTTGATAAACATAATAAAGTCCTTAGAATAGTAAGTTTGATGCCATAGGACATCAAGTGGATGACTTGATCGTGAGATCCTTTTAGTTACAACACTATTCTTAAATGTCCCTAGTCAAGTATTACTATTAATTAGGACAACAATAATACATTGAGACTAGTATGTGCATAGATTGATGACCATATCTCACGGGTCATGGATATGAGATATCAAGTCTTCACATGGGTACATATTAGAGTAATGATGTACTGGACTGACCCACCATAAGAATGCTACATGGATCGTTACGTGAGTATCATAAGCGATTCTCATAGTGACAATGGTGTTTGTGGTCCTTTGACTTGAAATTACTACGATTCCTACATGAGGAGTTGTGTATTTTAATGCCATTAAACGTCATCTGTAACAAGGTGATTATAAAGTTGGTTATTGAACATACCGCGAATCATGCAGAGGGATGTGAGTGACCTAGATGGAATTTGTCACTCCTACATAACAAGAGCGATATCTTTGGGCCCCCTGATTGAGTGAGACAGCGAAATGCATGGCTATGCTCAAATGAGTCAATATGAGATATTGATCTCATTTGTTGTTATAATGTCTACTCGAGTATTAGGAAACCAATGATTAGACTATACAAGGGTGACACATTCCATGCCTTATGTTCAATCTAGATATCTTGACAAAGGGACTAAACGACACGAAAACATTGGTCACGGAAAGGTTATGTCAAATCACTGACATTCTTATTACTTGGTTAGCAGCGATGTGTTGCTAGATACCACTCACTGCTTGTAATATTAAAATGAAATTTTAATATTACTACCAATGTAATAAGAACCTGCAGGGTCACACACATAGAGCATACTAAAATTGGAGCAATGGATCCAAGTTGGACTCGGATTCAAATATAGGCCAGACTCATAACAGATGGGTCTAGGGTTACATAGCTTACCTTATTGCTATCCACACTCACTTAAGACAGTCACTATTATAAATAGTACTGCTAAGGGGGCTGCTAAGATACACAATTCTGAACCCTAGCCGCACCTACAGAAAAGTGAGTGAGAGAGCGACAAGTTTCTTCTCTTTTCTTCACAGCTAGCACTGTGTGAGAGACGTGAGGCTCCTCTTTGTGGACGTTGGACGTTCGTGAGTCTGTTCGTGTGGATACCACAGAGACATTGTTTCTATTACGGTGTTGGTGATTCACGCTTCAAGAGGTAAACTTTTAAAAACTCAGATTATGGCTTTTTCGCATGGATCCTCAGTGGGAATCCCTGTTTTTCGCTGCGTGATGTATCAGCAAAAATTCTCAACATGCCCAACTTCATGTCTCTAAGCCTTCAATCCTATTGAAATGGCCTAGTTAAGTTAGACCTAATGGTTGGTAGTTGGATATTACCTTTATCCCATCACGTCTTACTAATATAGATAAAGGCATCCTGCTTTGGCAGACCTGTACTTGATCGATACTAGTCTTGACGAGTGCCACACATTGGAAGGCATCACATAATGACTCAATATTTGCTTTGAGGAAATTTTTTATTATTATTAGAATTAGATCTCACCATTTATTAAACTGTTTATCATACCATAAACATTATCCATGCATCTCATGCATAAAAAGCATATAATAAAAGTGACATGGTTATGGCCCTTAAGAGAGTAGCATAAAGAAAGTCAGCTTCACCAAGCATCTCCCACCAACGTCCTCACTTGATGTTGTCTTCTTGTCTCCACATCATAATTACATTATATAGAAACCTCTTTTATATTCGAGGGGAGTTAGGTGAGAAGAGAATGTACAGTCAAAATGTAGAGAGAAAGGCACGACACGCATGTCATATTTATTAAAACCAAAATAGCATAAAAAGAGGACTAAGGTCATAACCATGCACCATGCATCACAAAGAACATATAAACTCATAACAATAATACACTATTATTTTCAGGAGTCATAAAATTGGATAGAAAATATCGTGCTTTCGAAAAACACACTACGCAGAGGTAGCACGGGGGTCCCGAACAACATGAACACTTCATATGCCGTGGGGAACCCTTGCACTATCGTTCAACACTTGAACCTATGGCACCTTCTTGACGACATGGCATCAACACTTGATATTGCTGGCGCAAAACAAGAATAGGGTTTCCAAAACCCATTGCACCACGCCTCTTGTGCAGAAACAAGGATTCCATAACCTCTGCTGCCGTAAACCAAGAACAAGGTTTCCTAAACCCTTGCGCCGCGTATTGAGAATAAGGATTCCATAATGCTGTACGTATCATATACATACCAGAAAGCTTCGCAAAAACATACATCTTAAAACAAAATGGTTTTCACAGAACATATGAACATCTTCATAGGTTTTTGAAAACAACATCACAGTTTTGCATACAACATAAGAAACAGAATATGTTTTCGCAAAGGGTTTCATATGATTTTCGGAACTAACATATTAAAGATCATATCTTTTATCAAAAACAAGAACAGAAAACATGTTATCTCATGTAAACGAAAACAGAAAACCGAATCATGGTTTCACAAGACGCTCTGATACCACTGTTGGGAATTACGGATACATCACGCAATGGAAAAATAGGATTCCCATCGAGGATCCATGCGAAAAGCCATAATTCGAGTTTTTTTTTTTAAATTATTTACCTCTTGAAGCGTGATCAAAAGGAAGGACGTGAATCACCAACACCGTAATAGAAACAATGTCTCTGCGGTATCCACACGAACAGACTCACGAACGTCTAATGTCCGCAAAGAAGAGCCTTGCGTCTCTCACACAGTGCTAGCTGCGAAGAGAAGAGAAGAAACTTGTCGCTCTCTCACTCACTTTTCTGTAGGTGCAGCTAGGGTTCTGTAATTGTCTATCTTAGCAGCCCCTTAGCAGTACTATTTATAATAGTGACTACCTTAAGTGAGTATGAGCTGCAGCAAGGTAAGCTGTGCAACCCTAAACCCATTTGTTATGAGTCTGGCTCATATTTGAATCCGAGTCCAACTTGGATCCATTGCTCCAATTTTAGTCTGCTCTATGTGTATGACCCTGCAGGTTCTTATTACGTTGGCAGTAATATTAAAATATCATTTTAATATTACAAGCAGTGAGCGATATCTAGCAACACATCGCTACTACCTAAGTAATAAGAATGTCAGTGATTTGACATAACTTTTCCGTGACCAATGTTTCCGTGTTGTTTAGTCCCTTTGTCAAGATATCTAGATTGAACACAAGGCATGGAATGCGTCACCCTTGTATAGCTCAATCTTTCATTTCTTGATACTCGAGTAGACTTTGTAATAATAAATGAAATCAATATCTCATATTGACTCATTTGAGCATGGCCATGCATTTCGCAGTCTCACTCAATTAGGGGGCCCGAAGATATCGCTCTTGTTCTGTAGGAGTGACAAATCCCATCTAGGTCACTCACATCCCTCTGCATGATTCGCGGTATGTCCAATATATGAAAATAAGTTTGCCCCAAATGGTTTAATATGTTAAGTTTTGATGATGACAAATACAAGACAAAAAGAACTCTTTGCATATGTTCTTTGTTGCATTCTATATAGAGCATATCCATTAGTAATTGATAAATATCTTATTTGGATGTGTCTATGAAAGTCTTATATGCATGTTAAACTAACTAGAGTTATACATTTATGAATCATGCATATGAAGATATTGAATTATGAATTTAGACTAACTATGCTTGTTTAAGTGAGTAATACTTTGTAGGATAGTCCAAGTACCAAGAGTGAGCATTGCAACAAGAAAGCAAAAGATCTCGATTAAGCTCAACACAAGGAGAATGTGAATGTCTATTTCATGAAGATATTAATAACATCAAAGTCATGTCAAAGACCAAGTCCGAAGGAAGATTGAATGGTATAGCTTATAGGACTTAGGGTCTTTATGTAAGAAGCCTTATGGATATCTCAAATATATTTTTACAAATGGTTTTCCTATGCTAAAATACCCAACAAACAAGTTTTGAAAAGTTATTTATGGTGGTAGTTCAAATTTATGAAAAATAGCCAAGTTTGAGTTTTGTAAAACTGACCTTTGGTCACTCTTTTGATCATATCTTTTAAAATACTTTGATTTTTGTTTTGAAACTTTTTTCATTTGAAAATAGACTTAAAGATCTTTCCAATGACTGATTATTTGCTTTAAACGGATAAGAAATGAAGAAGTTATGACCATTTAAAGTCAGTTTTCAAAATCAGAGTGGTTTATTCGAATAAAGCATATGTTATTCGAATAACACACCACAGAAATCATTCCAGAACGAGTTTTTAAAGGTTTATTCGAATAACCAAAGGGTTATTCAAATAACATGACCCAGAAAATATTTCAAAACATGATTTTGGAGATTTATTCGAATAACAAGTTTGTTATTTGAATAGAGACGTCCATGAACGTAACTTTTGAAGGATTTATTCGAATAATACTTGGCTTATTCGAATAAATATGCCCAGAATCACGCAACGGCTATTTTCTATGCTTTTAATGCTGAAATAAATTATACCCAATGGCTCTTTTTCTTAGAATACTATAAATATATGTTTTTGGGACATCTTTTAGAAACACCCATTTAGCTGAAACAATTCTTTCTTGCTTTATTTTGTGATACATATTTTACTAAATTTTTGTGCTCTTTTTCGCCAAAATTTGAGATATTCTTAGAGAGCTTCATAGAGCTTCAATTTGTATTATTTGCTCTGAGTGAGAGTTTCTCTTTATCTATATTTCTGTTCTCTGTATTGAGGGTGAGGTATCCTTCAAGATTTGTATAAGGGTGAGGTATCCATTCAAGGTTTGTATAAGGGTGAGGTATCCCTACAGGCTGAGACTTTAGCACAAGGGTAGAGTTTCCCTGTGTGTGAAAAGTGCTCTTTTATGTAACGGTTGCAAGTACCTATTGAAGCTTGTATACATAGTGAAAAATCTCGGATTATTTTTGAGGACTGGACATAGACCACAAGTGGGTTAGTGGTCAAATTAGGATAAATATCGTATCTGCTTCTCTCTTCTCAATCTCTTTATTTTACGTAATTTTATATTATTACACATTTATTTATTTGTTGTTCTTAAAGCTTTTATTCTTCATCTCACAATTTCTTTTCTTTTATTTAATATCTTAAATATTTGTGTTTATTTTAAGAGCATTTATGAAAAAGTTTTTATACCCAATTCACCCCCCCTCTTGGGTAATGGTTGCCATGACTAACACAATAACGAACTTTATAATTACCTTGTTACAGATGACGTTTGATGGCATTAAAACACACAACTCCTCATGTAGGAATCATAGTGATTTCAGGTCGAAAGACCACAGACACCATTGTCACTATGAAAATCGCTTATGATACTCACGTAACGATCCATGTAGTGTTCTCATGGTGGGTCAGTCCAGTACATCATTACTCTAATATGTACCCATGTGAAGACTTGATATCTCATATCCATGACCCGTGAGATGTGGTCATCAGTCTATGCACATACTAGTCTCAATGTATTATTGTTGTCCTAATTAACAATAATACTTGATTAGGGACATTTAAGAATAGTGTTGTAACCAAAAGGATCTCACGATCAAGTCATCCACTTGATGTGCTATGACATCAAACTTACTATTCTAAGGACTTTATTATGTTTATCAAAAAGAACACAATAAATGAAATGTCTCATATATTAAAATAAGTATAATAGAATGTATGTAAATACAGAAAAAGTATCGGCCTCTAGGGCATACACCAACACGGCCTGCATTGACATGTGAACCCGCAGCATGGAGTCTTTTTCATGTGTTTGACAGATTCATATCTAGTGGTGGTGGTGGAATTTGAAGTTTATCGGTTCCTACAGATAGCGTCAATGTTTTGAAGTGGATTCAGAGGCATATCTGAGATAGGAATGTTGTGGTGCTTGAAGGTGGACTCTTCCGTAGCACGACAGCAGCAACGGTGGTGCGAAGGGGTGAGTACCTACAAAAGGCACTCCGACACTCAAGTTAGACCGTGCACAATGAAGGCAGTCTATATATCAGATGAGATGCATACCTTTGAGACTTGACATGACATTCATAAGAGTGTTTTAAAGTGAGTTTAATTTATATTAAATGTAGTTATTTAGGATTAGAATTTGTTAGAGATTTTGATCCATTTTAACTAATTTTCTTATTTATGTGGAATGTAATTAGTTTTCATATCCATCAAGGTTACTTTAAGAGATTTACTCTTAATAAATAGATAGATGTACTCATCAAAATAACACGTAGGAATATCTGAGTATTATTCTGGTGAACCGGGTTACTTCTAAACTGCTAACCCAAAATTCGATCCAGATCACATCTTGTATCAGATGGAGACAGATAATAGGCAGCAAATGGCAATGGATTAAATTCAAAGAAAAAAGACAAAGAAGTTATCTTAAACAAGGAAACAAAGTAAGAAGCTACCTTTATTTTTTGGTGTCAAACTGTATTGCTTAGTGAATTTCATGATGTCATATTAAAATTGTTGGTCCACTTCCTCAATTATAAGAGGGCGACGTTTACTATGCACCATTTTGGTCACGGGGTGCACCGGTGCACCCTTGACCCAACCTACACTAACCAGTTTCATTCTATTTTCGAGGTAAGATAGTTTATAGTCCTTCAAGTTATGTGTGATTGTAGATCGGTCCTTTTTGCTGAATATGATGGAAAGTTTGATGAATTCTTCCATTTCCAGTCTCAGATTGTGGCAGTTCTCTGTTCTTAATTGGTGGACACATTATTCAACAAAAAAGGGAGTTACTTAACTATAATGATAGGTTTCATGGAAAATCATCAACCTGAGTTGATGCTAGCTTTCTTACAAACAGTGGTTGACGATCCTTGGATTGAAGTAGGTACTCATGAATGGGATTCTATAATACATGCTTTTTGTAGAGCTGAGAGGCTAGAAGACGCAACAGGGACTTTCAGAAGGATTATATTCCTACATTTTGAGCAATATGGCCATGGAAAACACATTCGGTCTATAGGGATGATATATTAAAGAAAATTTAAATCAACAATAACCCTATACATAATTAAATCGACTTTTTGAGCATTCTACTTTTAATGGTAAAACTATTTACCAAATTATCATACTTTAAAAATTATATATCAAAATATTACCTTTTTATCTAACGTGACATTTTTTATATTTTTCTGTCCATGTAGAAAGTGATATCTACATTGGCGCTTCTATGTAGATAACTCCAAAGCATTTGACATTATCTAGTGGATAACTCCAAATGCTTTGGTGTTAACTACATGAAAGCGCCAATGCAGATAACATTTTCTAGTAGATAACTCCAAATGTTTCGACGTTATTTATGTGAAAGCATCAACATGGATGGTATTATCTACATGGACAGAAAAAAAATAAAAATATCACATTAGACAATAGAGTGACATTTTGTATTGATTGTAATGACATGTGCTATATCTGTTTCTTAGTTAGACACTGTAGAATAACAGTTTAGTTGGACTACTAATGCTACCTTGAGTTTTAGTATGACAACCTTTCGAGAATTTGCTGAACAGATCTTACAGAAAAATAATTTCATATAATAAATTTAATTTGGTCTAATTTATTTTTTTACAATTTTTATCCAATTTTTAAAACATTAGTAATTTAATTCTTAAAAAATTATTATATTAAATTAAACACCAAATATTTATTGTCAAAAATTAGTTATCAAATAATAAACTTTTTATCATTGTATAACATTAATTTTATCTTTACAAATAATAATTTTTAACTCTTTTAGTATTAAAAACCTTCCATTCAAAGGCTTAATTAATATAATAGTTTTTTAGTACTAACATCAAATAATAAATTTTTTATCATTGTATAACGTTAATTTTATCTTAATAAATAATAAATTTTAACTCTTTAAGTATTAAAAGCCTTTAATTAATAGGAAAATGTTATATGTCTCAGCCTTTTAAAAAGCCCAAGTATCATGCACAATGTATTTTAATATTATTTTCTTATATTTTTTTATTTAAATTAAAAAAAATACTACAATTATAAAGCTGGGTTCTTCTTGGTTGTAAATTATTGGAACATGTAACATGCTACAAATTAATATAATAGTTTTTTTAGTACTGAATAATTAGCTATACTAAAACTTGATGTAGGGTCAGTAGTTCAACTAAATTGTCACTCTATAATGTCTGACTAAGAAATAGATATAACATATGTCATTATAATTAATATAAAATATCACCTTTTTGTTCAATGTGTCATATTTTATTTTTTCTGTTCATGTAAATACTGTCATTTACGTTGATACTTTTACATAGATAATGTCAAAGAGTTTTGAAGTTATCCACTAGATAACGTAAAATGCTTTAGAGTTATTTATGTCGAAGCGCCAACGTAGAAAATGCTTTCTACGTAGACAAAAAAAATATAAAAAATGTTACGTTAGACAAAAAAATAACATTTTAGTATATAATTTTAAAAATATAATAATTTAATAAATAATTTTATCATTAAAGCCTGTTTGGTCAAAAAGCCTAATTAAATCCACGTATGTGTAACCTTGCTTCAGGTTCAAATACATACCACTTCAAAATTCCAAGATTGCCATTTTGAATATATTTGTCATAAAGATGTGAACTATCCTTTCTACAACAAAATCAAAAGATTGTATACAACAAAGATCTCAGTCCAAGACAATTAAGCTTAGGGAAATTCTGTGAAAGCCAAGCATTTAAGTTTGGATTCCAAAAACCCATACTTATGTGGAATAATAAAATATAGTAATGTGGAATAGTGATGCTGATATGTAAAATATCTTTTTTTAATAATTAATTTGTAAAATAATCACTAAAAAGATAGAATTTGTAAGAGATATACCCTTATTTAAAAAAAATTGGGAATTCAATGTTCTTCCTTTTCATTCAAAAACTAAAGAAAAGTCGAATACATCAAGCAAAATGGCTCTCCCCTTACACACAAACTACACCCAAAAAAATGATAACTTCGTCTGATAGTGGTGGTTCAATGGAAGCCACCGGAGCTAAAGCCTAAGAGCTCACTGTCTGGGATTTAAGTTCGTGACTGGTTTGGCAGCTATCTTCGATGAAAACCATAAAATTTCAAACTTTTTCTTTTCAACTTTAAAAAAAAATTAATTCCCTAGAGTGAGGATTCAAATATGGTATTGTTTAACTATAACAACTAAACCCCCTTCTACTTTTCTATGTAAGGGATGGGTTTCACTAATATGAATGAATAAATTGAGATGTCGATTCTTTACTTATTTGAGATTATATATGGATTGCTTTTGTTGTTTGCTTGACTTCAATTGTCTATTCCTCCTACTTTTTTTGTGGCCAGATTGTCTATTCCTTCTATGTCCAGGGAAGATAAATAATTTGTAAAAAAAAATAAAATTATTGCTTTTGTTGTTTGCTTGACTTTAATTGTCTATTCCTCCTACTTTTTTGTGGCCAGATTGTCTATTCCTTCTATGTCCAGGGAAGATAAATAATTTGTAAAAAAAAATAAAATTAAAAGGGATTCTTTTGTAATTTCATTTTTAAAGATTATTTATTTGTAATTAAATTTATAAAAGCCCAACTTAACTCACTTAATCCATGTGTTATAATTTTATTTGTCTACATCAGCATGAGTTCTAATATCCATGATTTTACATGAGTACCATAACATTTCCCTTAAACTTCACTTTATTTATTTGTTTTTAATTTATCACTATCAACCTAATCACTCCAATCTTAAATCAAGTTTTCTACGGAGGAAGTTCACCTATAAGCATCTAAACTAATATCTGATACTAGCTTCTGATTTGGGAATTCAAGTTTGCAATATACTAGCTTCGGACGATCGTCATGTTCAATCCATCCCTGCTTCTTGTCGGACCTCAAATTGACAAAAAGGGTGTTACCATAGTATAATGTTTGAAGGAGATGATTTTCCAATCTAGGGATTTTTATGCCACTTCTGTTACACTTTTTTGAAGGACTTTTATTGCAAATTCAGACATTCATTGTGTTAATGTGCAAAACAACGAGTTGCACAATTTTACCTAACTAACAAGTAGCGAGCACTGATGGCATCTGTCGATTACAAATAGCTTAAATCCAACGGTTTTAAATTTGGTGGAGCACCGATGCACCCTTTTCTCACTATATAAGAGGCCTTGATCGTCTCTCTATCTAAGAACAAAACAAAATTCATTTTCATTCAGCTTCATATGTAGTTAACATGACTAGCATACTTCGTTTTATTGGATGTGCATAAGCTTCCCATGACACCATGTCATTGGCGAAGAACCCAGCACCAAAATCAGGTGAGAAACTTAAGGTTTCTATTGGATTTACTTGAATCGACCTTGGCTTGCATCATTGAGTGACTTTTACCGGTGGACCTATGACATATGGTAGAAATGTGTACTTCTTTGAGGTATAGATGTAGAAGTGATAGTTTGTGGGAAAAACATATAAAATGCAGAAATGGAGTACACTAGATGCTGCTTATAAGAGAGAGTGACAATGGCACGTAACAATGATAGTGAATAAGGAAAGTCCCTTGTTACAACTAAATTCGAATGGATTATTATCTACTCTTAAATGTGCTCTTAAAATGAATAATTACTAATGCTCTTAAAAAAAACATGATTTATCATTTTTTAACGAATAAATAATTTATATGTTCTTAAAAAATAGTCAAAATTACTAATATGACTATAATGTAAAATTTAATATAAATATAATTTGTTCACATGTAAAATAAATTTTAGTATTATGTGTATCATGATCTAAATAACATAAGTAAATCTAATATTATTTTTAAATTTTTTAAATAAATAATATTACAATAATAAAATAATACATATATAACTAACAAATGTATCTAGTCTTGATATTTGTAGGTGATGTTTTGAAGAGACCTACAAACAACACTTGTGGTTCATATACATGGAAACAAATTTTATGCTATGAAGGGAGCCGGGGTTCGTCATTTGGCTAACTTTTGGATAATATAAGTTCATTTGAATGTGAAGGACTTAATCATTAATTCCTAAATTTCATTACCTTAATCATCCAACTGCTACATTTTTCAATTTGTTCTTTATCACATAATTGGGGAAGGTCTATTATCTCATGATAAACGAAGATTTTCACTTCTTCCTTGCTAGTTTTAAAAATTTATCATCTGGAAAATATTTAGGTTAGGTTAAGTCTATATACTGTTTTGAACTCCTACAACGTTTAGCCTGTAAAACATTTGTTGCTCTATTTATAGGGCAAAAAAAATCAAAACGGGCTAACCTAATCCAACTCATTTAACACTTGTATTTATAATCTAATAATATATACTAATTAATTAATAACAAAGGGAGGTAAGAACAAAGTGGTTATTACTATAATTACTTAGAGAATGGTTAGAGATTAGTTAGCTTAATTAGAATTTTTTTATATAAGCCATATGATTTGCTTATTGTATGTACTTTCACACATTCAAAAAAATTTAGATTTTATTGCTCATTTTTTTTCTCGATTTTCTTTTGCTATTGCCATATTTCTCATACCTCTTATAATACAAACCACAAGGAGTTCTATTCTGCTGCATTGAATTCATGTTGAATCTTTTTCTTTCTTTTTTCTCTTACTTTCTTAAAAAATTGCTGTACTTTTCTTTCATTTTTTTCTTACTACAATTTCCTCCTAAAATCATAATTTTGTCTCAATTTCTTGTATAGAAACTCTTTTTTCTCAAATTCAATTATCTTTTTTTCATTTGAAAAACAAAATTAGCATTCTCTACTTCTCTTTTCTCTGTCATATTTCTTTTCATATCTTGTTTCTTTCTCTCTATTTGATTTCTCTTCCATGTCAAGATCCAAAATCAATACTCATTATCTTTTGGTTTTTTGTCTTTGATTTCGTTCTAGTCGACCAATGTTGATCCTCCAGAAGAATTGGTATAGAGGAGTTACAATCATAGTTGTACACATCGGGACGACCTGACGATCTGCCAGGAAAACCCGTGACCCGAGCTCTAAGTCGGTCATGTCAACCTATTGGATCCTTTTTCCTAACAGCCCAGTCAAACTTGGGTGACTCGACAACCCACTCCAATGGGTTGACCCTGTTAGCCCTTTCTTCTAAAAAAAATGTGAAACTTCAAAAATATAACTTTTTTTAAACTTTATCATATGGGAAATATTTAGGTTAGGTTAAGCCTATATACTATTTTGAACTCTACAAAGTTTAGCCTGGAAAATTTTTTTTTGCTCAAGCTCTTTTTTTATAGGGCAAAAATATAAAAATATAAACAGGCTAACCTAATCTAATCCATTTGACACTTGTATTTATAATCTAATAATATATATTAATTAATTAATAACAAAAGGAGATAACAAAGTGGTTATTACTATAATTACTTAGAGTATGGTTAGAGATTAGTTAGCTTAATTAGAAACTTTTTCATTTTTTATATAAGCCATATGATTTGCTTATTGTACGCACTTTCTCACATTTAGAAAATTTTAGATTTTACTACTCTTTTTTTTCTCAATTTTCTCTGGCTGTTGCCATATTTCTCATACCTCCTATAATACCCACTATGAGGAGTTCTCTTATGTTGCATTGAATTCATGTTGAACTCGTCTTTTTCTTTCTTTTTTCTCTTACATTTTTAAAAAGTTCCTCTACTTTTCTTTATTTTTTCTTGCTACAATTTCCTCCTAAAATCATAATTTTCTCTCAATTTCTTGCATAGAAACTCTTGTTTCTCAAATTCAATTATCTTTTTTCGTTTGAAAAACAAAATTAGCATTCCCTACATCTCTTTTATTTGTCATATTTCTTTTCATATATTGTTTCTTTCTCTCTATTTGATTTCTCTTCCATGTCAAGATCCAAAGTCAATACTCTTTATGTTTTGCTTTTTTGTCTTTGATTTCGTTCTAGCCGTCCAATGTTGATCCTTTAGAAGAAGTGGCATGGAGGAGTTACAATCGTAGTTATACGCATCTGAGGGATCTGACCCATCCACCAGGAAATCCTGTGATTCGAGCTCCAAGCCGGTCATGTCAACCTATTAGATTATTTTTCCCAATTGCCCGGTCAAACCTGGGTGACCCGGCAACCCACTTCGATTGGTTAACCCGGTTAGCATTTTCTTCTAAAAAAAATTGAAACTTCAAAAATGTAACTTCTAAGATTTGAACAATATACTTGAAGGTGTCATGAATTGCATTCTACCGTTAGATCACATGCTCTTGTTGAGTATTGTTCTCAATTTCTTAATTTATATTATTATCCAACCAAAAGGTTATTATCACTGCTTGTTCAAAAGTATTTATTTTTTCCATGTAGTATTTTTTGTTTAGTATTTTTTTAAATATAATATTTTTTATATCAATTAGTTTTTCATATAAAATCTTTTTAAAAATATTTTTTTCCTTGTTTAAGTTTTCTAGTTCGATCATTTGACCTGCGGTTGGACTATTGGCCCGACCTTCTAACCGGGGCAACCTCTGTAACATCCCGAAAATTCTTTATTTAATTATAAACGATCATTTTATAATATTTATGATTTTAGGAATTTTTGTGGATTTTTTCTGAAAATGATGAATATTTTAATATATTCTTCGTTTTACGTGTACACTGAGCGGAGCTGGGGGAACTAGAATATTTTCCTTGAGGCTGGTAAACTTTGAACTGTCAACGTGTCAATGGGGGATCTTACTAAACCCGAGACCAGGCACAGTTGCGAGGTTTACATTTTTTTGAGGTTTTATCTGTTAAATAAAACTTCGGTATCATAAAATCATCTGATGAATAATAAAATATTATTTTCATCAATTGTAAATTTTATTCACTGAGAAAATAATTCCACAGTGTAATTAATCATCTGTCAAATGTATTTAATTTGGAGACAAGCTTACTATGTACTTTATCGAGGAGCGCGCGAAGCTTCTCAAGGAAGCTTCCTCCAACCATTATTTTTATCATTTCTCTCTCCTCCCAAATTTGTGCTGCACGTTTGAAATTAAAGGGGGGTTTAATTTATTTCCTTTTCTCACATTTCCTCTCCTCCAAATACGCTACTACTATTCACTCATCTTCTCTCTTCTCTTTCACCCTACAGCAGCAACACCACCCACACCTCCATTTTGTTCTTCAAACCGTCCCAATCTTAGCACCATTTCGTGATTGGAGAACCACCATCATTGAGAAAATCAGCTTCAAGGTTCTGCCATTTCCTCCATCTTCATTCTCCTACGTCTTTGAAGCTTAAAGGTTAGAGCTTTAAGGTAAAGCTCTTAGCTTTTTCTCTCTCTCTTCTCTTTTTCTCTCTCTCTTCTCTTTTTCGTAAACCACTGTCATTTTGATGACAATGGGTATCCATTTCAATATTAGGATTCTGATTCTTGCAAGTTTAAATCTTTAAGGAATTCCTGGAAGCTGGAAACGAAATCCTGACAAAAAAGGAGCCACTTTTCTTTGTGCTTCTCCAAGATAAGAGGAAGACACTCCTCCTCAACCTCTTTTAGCATTTAGGGACGTTGTTTGTGATTGGTACTATGATTCATCTCTGTTTGTATGCTGCTGGTGATGTATATGTATATGCTATTTGATTGTTTGTGTGTTTTGATATATATGTCTGGAACGTATAATCTAAAAGGAACGCTGTCGGGCTGGCTCTCGGATGGCCACGCCTTGAGACTAAAATTTTGGGATTATTGGTGAGAAGTGGTAATGACTTGGGTTTCTGACCATTAAGTGTAATGTCAAAACTTGTCGTGTAGGAACCCCTGGCCAAACCCGTCGAATGTGATGTCTTGATTACTTAGTAAAGTTAAAATCCGTCGAGTATGAACTTTTGGCCAAACCCGTCGAATGTGATGTCATGATCACTTAGTAAAGTCAAAACCTGTCGTGTAGGAACCCCTGGCCAAACTCGTCGAATGTGATGTCTTGATTACTTAGTAAAGTTAAAATCCGTCGAGTATGAACTTCTAACCAAACCCGTCGAATGTGATGTCATGATCACTTAGTAAAGTCAAAACCAGTCGTGTAGGAACACCTGGCCAAACCCGTCGAATGTGATGTCTTGATTACTTAGTAAAGTTAAAATTCGTCGAGTATGAACTTCTGGCCAAACCCGTCGAATGTGATGTCTTGATCACTTAGTAAAGTCAAAACCTGTCGAGTATGAACCTCTGGCCAAACCCGTCGAATGTGATGTCTTGATCACTTAGTAAAGTCAAAACCTGTCGAGTATGAACCCCTGGCCATGCCCGTCGAATTTGATTCCTGGTCATTTACTGCATTATCAAAATTCGTCGAGTATGAACTCCTGACCACTTAGGAGAAAAACTCCTCCAATGCAAAATCCGTCGAATTTGAATGACCACATCCATCGAGTGACATATTCGTCGAGTTAGAATGCCAATACCCATCGAGACATACCTGTCGAGTAGATCTTCTGTCCGTTTATCAGAAGCTTCCCAAAGTTAATATTCGTCGATTAGAATGTCAAGATCCGTCGAATTAGAGTTCTGATCACAGTGTTTTTCGTCGGTTCGACACTTGGGAGATTTCTCTAACGTCGACACCCATATCCGTCGAAATAGAACTTCTGCTGACCTTCTGGAAAAATTCGACAGTTTTGATCTCTGTTCGACAGAACCTCCATCCGACAGAAATTGGTTTTTATCCAATCTTGTTATAAAATGTTCTCCCATTTTTCATCCTCCTGCCATGTTAGTTTTCATCGAATGGCAGCCTCAATTTTCCACTAAATGCATAGTCTCCGTCGAATTCACAACTAGGATTTATCACCCAATACCTAGCAATTAAATCTGTGACGTTGTTGGTGATTCTGGCCATGTATCTTCCTGGATTCAAAATCCTTGGATTAATAAAAGTACATAAATCATAAATGATTGGATGACTAGAGATTAAGTAGGGATTCATAAACAGGGAAGAACATGAGTATGGGTGAGCTTTTGAGGCACATAATGAATTTAATGGTTGACTTTTATCATGACTATGAATGAAAATTGTGGATATCCTTAAAATGTACTATTGGATTATTGTGGACCCGTGAATGGGATCAGATATTGATGATAAATGATATGACATGCATTTGAAGCATGATGGACCTAGTTGGTCATGAAGAGTATGATTGTGTCATGCATTGAACAAAAAGAAAGAGATTGTCCGTTGGACTTGGTTAAGGCCGGTAGCCTAGGAGTTGAACTTACACCTTTGTGCGGGTGCAAATAGACAAGTGTAGGTTACTTGTTGACCTTGGGGCGTCGGGGGTGCGGGTACCTCACAATGGGCAGTGGTAGCTCTCTCTATCGTGGGGCGGACCGATGCAAACACACTGACGATCCGGACCGAGACACTGTCCTATGTCGAGATCTGTGTAGAATGTCTTGTAAAATGCCATGATGTATAAAATGATAATTTAAGAATTTTAGCACTTGAGGGCCTGGGCAGCCAAGAATACAGACATACCTCCTGATTGTTCTCTCCGACTGTTTTGTGTCTAGCTCCATGGAGTAGGATTTTAGTTATTGAGGGCACGTGTGCATAGTGAGTCCATGAATCATCTGGCATGCATTGTTATTATAATTGGAACTGTTGTACTTCTGATATATCTATATGTATACGACTGCCTGGAACCGTTTGGTTGATCATAATTGCTATTGAATGTTTATTACTATTATTGCTGTCATAAATGCTATGTGGGCGCTTTGCGCCATTTGGTTTCTCGATGTTATGATTGGTAATGATGGTAGGATGTCTTACCTCTTCTCTGTCTCTCCATTTCTGTTTTGTCCGTATGCTGCGTTCCATAGAAGATAACTGCAAGGAACCGGAAGCCCCCAACTTCCCTGGTTTTTGGCCTCATCTCGACTGAGCGACTGCAGAAGCGTATGGAGCCACGCACGCAAAGATTTTTGGGAGATGTGCACCTGACCTTCTTGGGAGGGCCAGAATGCTGGTACATCAACTATGGTTCTGAGCGTTGTGTCTATATGGGGGATGTGTCGTTATCTCTAGCCTGGAGGCGTCACGAGCCGCCTATCTTCACCTGCTGTATTAGTTTACGTCTGGAGTTTCAGCTACCGATACGCGAGATGTGGGGTGACCGTTATTTCAATCTGCGGGAAGACTCTTTTCGTTCCACCGCTCGGGCCTCGTCCCGTGACTCTGCGACTCCTATGGTGATTTCCTCTGACGAAGAAGATCCTGAGGAAGATCCCGAAGAAGTTCCCGAGGACGACCCCGAAGAGGATCCTGAAGAGGACCCTGACTCGATTCCTCCTCACTTGAGGGACTGACTTTACTTGTAGCTACTGATGGCTACCAGTATTTTATTTTGGGAGCCTGATGTTTTGTATGTAGTGGGATGTATATTCTGATACCGTAGGGATATGTATGTATAATCCTTTGGGGGCAGGTATAGTTTAACTTTTTGTTATGCCTGGCTTTGTAACTAAACAGTTGATAATTATATATATATATATGAATGAAATGTTAATTTCCCATGTATGTCTCATCACCGTGGATATTGATTATCGTTAACGTAAATGTAATGAACAAAAAAAAAATACTTGCTAATTTACTTACCCAACTACAATTGAGTAAATGTATATATTATTAAAATGAACCGGGTCTTAACTCACATAAAATTTTATTTCCGCATTGTAATTGAAAGTGAGATGTTCCCTTAGATTTTAAAAAAAGGGGCGTCACACTAAGTTGGTATCAAAGCCCCGGTTTATGTTTCTTTGGGTCTTGTGTTTGAGTCTGTCTTGTTTGTGCTGTGTGTTCTCTAAGTAGTATACGTAAGGGTGTATTGTTTGGTGTTCCTAGTGAATGCAACTGACTTTTTTATGTTTTCAGTTAATCTGATCTAAGAAAGTAAGATGGCACGAGGGGAAGATATGGCAGCAGCTATTACAGCGATGCAGAGGATGGTTAAGGTTGTCGCATAGCAAACCGAGCAAACTGCCCAGCAGCAAGAGAGAGTTGCATAACAACAAGAGCGAGCTGCTCAACAGCTAGAGGCCACTGCTGATGCTCAGAATTTAGCAGAGTTTCGATGCCATAACCCTCCTCAATTCAAAGGGGAATTTGATCCGGACAAGGCTAGTCTGTGGATCAAGGAATTGGAGAAAGTTTTTCGAGGAATGAGTTGCGCTGAGGACAAGAAGGTGAACTATGCTACATTTATGCTGGTAGGCAACGCTAAAAATTAGCGGAATGGAGTGCAACAAAATCTTTGGAAGCTCGCGAACCGAGAGATTACTTGGGGCTTATTCAAGGAAAAGTTCTTAGATTAATATTTTCCTGCGAGCGCAAGGCATGCGAAGGAGTCAGAATTCCTCAACCTGCGACAAGGAAATATGACTGTTAGCGAGTACGCGGTGAAATTTGAAAACTTGTCACAGTTTTTGACGTACTTTCAGAACCAACCAGATGAAGCATGGAAATGTCGAAGATTTACGGAAGGACTGAGGTATGAAGTGAAGAAGGCTGTGATCACCTTGAGGATCAATGAATTCTCACAACTACTGGATACTTGCTGTGATGTAGAGGTTCTGGAGCAATCTAGAGACATGAGGAGCAGAAACTTTGGGCCTACGAGATTCCAGAGAGGCGGCAATAACAGTGCTAATCGTTTCCAGAAGAAGCCGTACTCCCGACCCACGGGGAATCGACAACAAGCCATGGGTGGAAGTTCTGGTGGAGGTTCTACTAGAAACCGGACTGGCCAGAACACGGCGTATCCTTCCAGATGTTTGAAGTGTGGGAAAGACCATCTCACAAGGGACTGTACCATGAAGGGATTCATCTGCTTCAAATGTGGCAAACCTGGCCACGTGTCCCGAGACTGCAACCAAACGAAGGCCGAACCTTCAGTGAATGCTGCAAGAGCCAAGAAACCACAGGCTGGAGGGCGAGTCTACACTATGAGCGGAGCTGAGGCTTCCGAATCCGAAGATTTGATACAGGGGGAAGGTATCATAGAAGGTAATCTTTTAACTGTGCTGTATGACTCTGGGGCAACCCATTCTTTTATATCATATGACTGTGTGCAAAGACTGGGTCTATCTGTGTCGTCTCTACCTTTTGACTTAACTGTTTCTACCCCCACTGATAAACTGTTAGTTACTACTAAAGTCTGTCTAAATTGTCCTTTGGTTGTTGAAAGTCGAACCTTTTCGGTCGATCTGATCTGTTTACCCCTTTCCCAACTAGATATTATCTTAGGGATGGACTGGTTGTCTTCCAACCATGTTCTGTTAGACTGTTCCAGAAAGACCATAGTTTTTCCCATAATGGAGGATTCTAGATTTTTGACGGCCAACCGAGTTCAAGATCTCTTGAAAGAAGGAGCTCACGGATACATGCTACTGTCTTCTTTGAAAGTCGAGAACAAGGTTGATGTGAACACAATTCCAGTGGTGAACGAGTTTCCCGAAGTCTTTCCTGATGATGTACTTGGTTTATCACTGGCTCGAGAGATAGAGTTTGCTATCGACCTAGTACCGGGAGCTGGTCCCGTGTCTATAGCACCATATAGGATGGCACCGACAGAGTTAGCTGAGCTCAAGAAACAGCTAGAAGAGCTTTTGGAAAAGTAATTTGTCAGGCCAAGTGTGTCACCATGGGGAGCGCCAGTGCTGTTAGTTCGCAAGAAGGATGGCACCTCGAGATTATGTGTGGACTATCGGCAGCTGAACAAGGTAACGATTAAGAACAAGTATCCACTCCTGAGAATTGATGACTTAATGGACCAACTGAAGGGAGCAGCAGTGTTTTCGAAGATCGATCTGCGGTCTGGGTATCATCAGATACGAGTGAAGATGGAGGATATACCCAAGACAGCTTTTCATACCCGATACGGTCATTACGAATACCTAGTGAAGCCGTTTGGTGTGACGAACGCACCAGCTATCTTTATGGACTACATGAACCAAATCTTTCGTTCTTAGTTGGACAGATTCGTTGTGGTCTTCATTGATGACATTCTGGTATACTCTCAAAATCAGGAGGACCATGTTGAACACCTCAGTATAGTTCTTCAGATTCTGAAGGAGAAGGAGTTGTATGCCAAGCTGTCAAAGTGTGAGTTCTGGATAGAAGAAGTTAAGTTTTTGGGTCACGTGATCTCGAAGGATGGGATTGCCGTGGATCCATCGAAGGTGGAGGCAGTGCTGCAGTGGGAAAGACCAACGTCCGTGACGGAGATTCGAAGCTTCGTGGGTTTAGCTGGATATTACCGGAGGTTTATTGAGGGATTCTCCAAGATTGCTGGACCACTTACACAACTCACGAGGAAAAATCAAGCTTTTGAGTGGACTGACAGCTGTGAGCAAAGTTTCCAAGAGTTGAAGAATCGACTGACTACCTCACCGGTGTTAGTGCTACTCGATCCGAATGAATAGTTTGAAGTGTACTGCGACACTTCATACCAAGGGCTAGGATCTGTACTTATGCAGCATGGAAGAGTTGTGGCTTATGCCTCAAGGCAGTTGCGAGTGCACGAGAAGAATTACCCGACACACGACTTGGAGTTAGCGGCTGTAGTTTTTGCTCTGAAGATATGGAGGCATTTCCTCTACGGAGCAACGTTCAATATTTTCAGTGATCACAAGAGTTTGAAGTATTTGTATGATCAGAAGGAGTTGAACATGAGGCAACGAAGGTGGTTAGAATTCCTGAAGGATTACGATTTCCAACTTCTGTATCACCCTGACAAGGCAAATGTTGTGGCAGATGCTCTAAGTAGGAAGATGATCGTGTCTCGCCCGATGATCAAGGAAAAGGATATGCTAGAGCAGTTTAGAGATGTGTGGTCTTTTGTGGAGTTAGAACCTAGAAAGATTTGCATGAATATGGTTACCATTACAAGTGAACTACTGGATGACATAAAGGAAAAGCAGAAGATTGACAAGTTCTTACAAGAAATGAGAAAGCAAGTGGAGCAAGGAGGTGAAACAGAGTTTACGGAAGGAACGGATGGAATTCTGAGGTTTCGTGGAAGAGTTTGTATTCCTCGTGACAAGGAACTTAGAGAATACATCATTAACCATGCTCATACAAGCTAGCTAAGTATGCATCCAGGCATAACAAAAATGTACCAAGACTTGAAGAAGTTGTTCTGGTGGCATGGAATGAAGAGTGATGTCACTAGACGTGTATCGACTTGTCTAGTTTGTCAAAAAGCTAAGGTGGAACATCAGAGACCAGCGGAGTTGCTACAACCGTTGTCTATTCCGGAATGGAAGTGGGACAGTATTGTAATGGATTTTGTAGTCGGATTATCAAGGACAAGAAAATGTCATGATTCGATTTGGGTAATCGTGGACCGACTCACGAAGTCGGCACACTTTCTCCCGATCGACATAAAATACAAACTGGAGAGATTGACTCAAATCTATATTGGAGAAATTGTTAGATTACACGGTGTGCCTACGAGTATTGTTTCGGATAGAGATCCAAGATTTACTTTAAATCTCTAGGAGAGTTTGCAAGAAGCGTTGGGGACGAAGCTACGTCTGAGTTCTGCTTATCATTCGCAGACTGACGGTCAATCAGAAAGGACGATCCAATCTTTGGAAGACTTGCTTCGAGCCTGTACCATAGAGCAAACTGGAAGTTGGGACGACATTCTACCCTTGATAGAATTTACCTACAACAACAGTTATCATTCGAGCATAGGGATGGCACCCTATGAGGCTCTGTATGGACGACGATGTCAAACACCTCTGTGTTGGTACCAAGACGGCGAGCGCCTTACTGTTGGACCAGAGATTATACAGCAAACAACTAAGAAGGTTAAGATGATTCAGGAAAAGATGAGAACGGCTCAAAGTCGGCAAAAGAGTTATGCAGACCGAAGGAGAAAACCTCTTGCGTTTGAAGAAGGCGAGCATGTATTCCTGAAAGTCACACCTACGACTGGGGTAGGCCAGGCTTTAAAATCTAGAAAACTCACTCCTAAATTCCTTGGACCATACCAAATCATTCATCGTGTAGGTCCTGTAGCATACCAAATATCTTTACCTCCTTTTCTTTCAAACATTCATAATGTTTTCCATGTGTCACAACTCCGAAAATACCTCCCTGACCCAAGTCATGTCATAGCACCGGATGCAGTACAATTAAAAGAAAACTTAACTTATGAGACGTCTCCTGTAAGAATCGAGGATAGGAAGATAAAGCAATTAAGAGGCAAGGAGATCGCATTAGTGAAATTAATCTGGAACGAGGTGACCGGAGATGCAACTTGGGAGCTGGAAGACAAGATGAAGGAGCAACACCCACAGTTATTCTAAGGTATGCAAATTTCGAGGACGAAATTCCTTTTTGAAGGGGAGTATTGTAACATCCCAAAAATTCTTTATTTCATTATAAACGATCATTTTATAATATTTATGATTTTAGGAATTTTTGTGAATTTTTTTCTGAAAATGATGAATATTTTAATATATTCTTCATTTTGCGTGTACACTGAGCGGAGCCGGGGAAACTAGAATATTTTCCCTGAGGCTGGTAAACTTTGAACTGTCAACGTGTCAACGGGGGATCTTACTAAACCCGAGGCCTACACGCTTCGAGGTTTACATTTTTTTGAGGTTTTATCTGTTAAATAAAATTTCGGTATCATAAAATCATCTGATGAATAATAAAATACTATTTTCATCAATTGTAAATTTTATTCACTGAGAAATTAATTTCACAGTGTAATTAATCATCTGTCAGATGTATTTAATTTGGAGACAAGCTTACTATGTACTTTATCGAGGAGCGCGTGAAGCTTCTCAAGGAAGCTTCCTCCAACCATTATTTTTATCATTTCTCTCTCCTCCCAAATTTGTGCTGCACTTTTGAAATTAAGGGGGGGTCTAATTCATTTCCTTTTCTCATATTTCATCTCCTCCAAATACGCTGCTACTATTCACTCATCTTCTCTCTTCTCTTTCACCCTACAGCAGCAACACCACCTACACCTCCATTTTGTCCTTCAAACCGTCCCAATCTTAGCACCATTTCGTGATTGGAGAACCACCATCATTGAGGAAATCAGCTTCAAGGTTCTGTCATTTCCTCCATCTTCATTCTCCTACGTCTTTGAAGCTTAAAGGTTGGAGCTTTAAGGTAAAGCTCTTAGCTTTTTCTCCCTCTCTTCTCTTTTTTGTAAACCACTGTCATTTTGATGACAATGGGTATCTATTTCAATATTAGGATTCTGATTCTTGCAAGTTTAAATCTTTAAGGAATTCCTGGAAGCTGGAAACGAAATCCTGACCAAAAAGGAGCCACCTTTCTTTGTGCTTCTCCAAGGTAAGAGGAAGACACTCCTCCTCAACCTCTTTTAGCATTTAGGGACGTTGTTTGTGATTGGTACTGTGATTCATCTCTGTTTGTATGCTGCTGGTGATGTATATGTATATGCTATTTGATTGTTTGTGTGTTTTGATATATATGTCTGGAACGTATAATCTAAAAGGAACGCTGTCAGGCTGGCTCTCGGATGGCCACGCATTGAGACTAAAATTTTGGGATTATTGGTGAGAAGTGGTAATGACTTGGGTTTCTGACCATTAAGTGTAATGTCAAAACCTGTCGTGTAGGAATCCCTGGCCAAACCCGTCGAATGTGATGTCTTGATTACTTAGTAAAGTTAAAATCTGTCGAGTATGAACTTCTGGCCTAACCCGTCGAATGTGATGTCATGATCACTTAATAAAGTCAAAACCTGTCGTGTAGGAACCCCTGGCCAAACCCGTCGAATGTGATATCTTGATTACTTAGTAAAGTTAAAATCCATCGAGTATGAACTTCTGGCCAAACTCGTCGAATATGATGTCATGATCACTTAGTAAAGTCAAAACCTGTCGTGTAGGAACCCCTGGCCAAACCCGTCGAATTTGATATCTTGATTACTTAGTAAAGTTAAAATCCGTCGAGTATGAACTTCTGGCCAAACCCGTCGAATGTGATGTCTTGATCACTTAGTAAAGTCAAAACCTATCGAGTATGAACCTCTGGCCAAACCCGTCGAATGTGATGTCTTGATCACTTAGTAAAGTCAAAACCTGTCGAGTATGAACCCCTGGCCATACCCGTCGAATTTGATTCCTGGTCATTTACTGCATTATCAAAATCCGTCGAGTATAAACTCCTGACCACTTAGGAGAAAAACTCCTCCAATGCAAAATCCGTCGAATTTGAATGACCACATCCGTCGAGTGACATATTCGTCGAGTTAGAATGCCAATACCCATCGAGACATACCTGTCGAGTAGATCTTCTGTCCGTTTATCAGAAGCTTCCCAAAGTTAATATTCGTCGAGTAGAATGTCAAGATCCGTTGAATTAGAGTTCTGATCACAGTGTTTTTCTTCGGTTCGACACTTGGGAGATTTCTCCAACGTCGACACCTACATCCGTCGAAACAGAACTTCTGCTGACCTTTTGGAAAAATTCGATAGTTTTGATCTCTGTTCGACAGAACCTCCATCCGACAGAAATTGGTTTTTATCCAATTTTATTATAAAATGTTCTCCCATTTTTCATCCTCTTGCCATGTTAGTTTTCGTTGAATGGCAGCTTCAATTTTCCACTAAATGCATAGTCTCCGTCGAATTCACAACTAGGGTTTATCACCCAATACCTAGCAATTAAATCTGTGACGTTGTTGGTGATTCTGGCCATGTATCTTCTTGGATTCAAAAACCTTGGATTAATAAAAGTACATAAATCATAAATGATTGGATGACTAGAGATTAAGTAGGGATTCATAAACAGGGAAGAACATGAGTATGGGTGAGCTTTTGAGGCACATAATGAATTTAATGGTTGACTTTTATCATGACTATGAATGGAAATTGTGGATATCCTTAAAATGTACTATTGGATTGTTGTGGACCCGTGGATGGGATCAGATATTGATGATAGATGATATGACATGCATTTGAAGCACGATGGACCTAGTTGGTCATGAAGAGTATGATTGTGTCATGCATTGAACAAAAAGAAAGAGATTGTCCGTTGGACTTGGTTAAGGCCGGTAGCCTAGGAGTTGAACTTACACCTTTGTGCGGGTGCGAATAGACAAGTGTAGGTTACTTGTTGACCTTGGGGGCGTCAGGGTGCGGGTACCTCACAATGGGCAGCTGGTAGCTCTCTATCTGTGGGGCAGACCGATGCAAACACACTGACGATCCGGACCGAGACGCCGTCCTATGTAGAGATCTGTGTGAGAATGTCTTGTAAAATGCCATGATGTACAAAAATGATAATTTGAGAATTTTAGCACTTGAGGGCCTCAGGCGCCAAGAATATAGACATACCTCCCCGATCGTTCTCTCCGACTGTTTTGTGTCTAGCTCCATGGAGTAGGATTTTGGTTATTGAGGGCACGTGTGCATAGTAAGTCCATGAATCATCTGGCATGCATTGTTATTATAATTGGAACTATTGTACTTCTGATATATCTATATGTATACGATGCCTGGAACCGTTTGGTTGATCATAATTGCTATTGAATGTTTATTACTATTATTGCTGTCATAAATGCTATGTGGGCGCTTTGCGCCATTTGGTTTCTCGATGCTATGATTGGTAATGATGGTAGGATGTCTTACCTCTTCTCTGTCTCTCCATTTCTGTTTTGTCCGTATGTTGCGTTCCATAGAAGATAACTGCAAGGAACTGGAAGCCCCCGACTTCCCTGGTTTTTGGCCTCATCTCAACTGAGCGACTGCAGAAGCGTATGGAGCCACGCACGCAAAGATTTTTGGGAGATGTGCGCCTGACCTTCTTGGGAGGGCCGAGTCTTGGTACATCAACTATGGTTCGAGCATTGCGTCTATACGGGGGATGTGTCGTTATCTCTAGCCTGGAGGCGTCACGAGCCGCCTGTCTTCACCTGCTGTATTAGTTTACGTCTGGAGTTTCAGCTACCGATACGCGAGATGTGGGGTGACCGTTATTTCACTCTGCGGGAAGACTCTTTTCGTTCCATTGCTCGGGCCTCGTCTTGTGACTCTGCGATTCCTATGGTGATTTCTTCTGACGACGAAGATCCTGAGGAAGATCCCGAAGAAGTTCTTGAGGACGACCTCGAAGAGGATCCTGAAGAGGACCCTGACTTCATTCCTCCTCACTTGAGGGACTGACTTTACTTGTAGCTACTGATGGCTACCAGTATTTTATTTTGGGGGCCTGATGTTTTGTCTGTAGTGGGCTGTATATTCTGATACTGTAGGGATATGTATGTATAATCCTTTGGAGACAGGTATAGTTTTGCTTTTTGTTATGCCAGGCTTTGTAACTAAACAGTTGATAATTATATATATATATATATATATATATATATGAATGAAATGTTAATTTCCCATGTATGTCTTGTCACCGTGGATATTGATTATCGTTAACGTAAATGTAATGAACAAAAAAAATATATACTTGCTAATTTACTTACCCAACTACAATTGAGTAAATGTATATATTATTAAAATGAACCGGGTCTTAACTCACATAAAATTTTATTTCCGCATTGTAATTGAAAGTGAGATGTTCCCTTGGATTTTAAAAAAAGGGGCATCACAACCTCTAGTTTGAGTTATACAACTATGGTTATAATATAATTTTGGCAATGGCTTTGTCATTTGTGGCTACTGATTTGACCAACCGGGAGTCTTGACGAATGTGGATCTTGTGGTGCATCACCGATATTCTCTTTGCCCTCAACACTGCCCTTCCATGGTGAGTTGACGGTGCTAGGCAGTGGTTTTGAATATGAGTGTTTTGGACTGTTTCTACTACTTCCTAAGGTTGTTGCTCTCTTGGCCATTGGTCAACCACATGCTCGGATGCAATAATGTGCTTATGGTGGTTTGGCTGGAGAATCACTAGTTCTGTGAGCTTTATTATACTCAAGGCTGCAAGTGGTCAACATTGTCATTAGAAGCACTGAGTCTTGGACTTCTTGTATTTGGTCTGTCTCTTACTTTCTTATTTTGGTTCTACACCTGGAAGATTATGCCTCTGTTTCAGATTTGGTCATATCAGTCCTTGATGTAGTGTGATGTTTAACTTATATATGATGTTTGGTACTTGCTTTGGGATTTTCATGTTTTTATATTGGTACCACTCATGTTTTTAGTGGAGTTGGTGGTGTGATTTAGTTGTTGAGTGGATTTGATTAAGCTTTGGATGCTGATGAGGTGAGTGTTGTTCTTGTTTTGTTCAAGCCTTATGATTTAGGGAATCAATTGCTTTCGTTGTTTGGAGCTTGGTCAGTAGTTCAAATGCTTTTATTCCATCTTTTGAAAGTTCTTTGCTTCCATGTTTGTGGTTCAGATTTGATTTCAAATTTTGCCTTGAGCGGTTAATGAAGTTGATAGAAATATATTTTATTCATTTAATAATCCTCTCACTGAGCTTCTTAAGGTTCATCAGGCTTAATTAAGTTAGTTTTGTCACATTTTATGATATTGGGCCTAATTGGATCATTGAATGAATTATTGCATGTGACCTTAATTTGTCTATTTGGTAGTGTTCAGTAAATTAGCTATAATCTAAGTTTCAAATATTTGATTGATATGATTCTAGTCTTGTAGGAAAGTTAAGATAATTCTCTACAAGTTTCATGAAGACCTCAAGAGAGGAATCACACATTTGGATAATATAAAGTGAAGTGAAAGCAAGAGTCAGAATTTTGATCTTGACAACTTGACCTCTGCGCATTCATCAGCCCATTTATTAAGCTATATGAGTTCAATTGACACCAAACTAAGCCCAAATGAAAGTTAAAATCCAAATCTACAACTTTCATAAGAACATAAGAGCATATTTAGATGTTTAGTAGATCAAATTGGGTCTAGAAGTCAGAATAGAGGTGCTGTGTTAGAACTTGAATATTGTGCAAATATTGGGCCATATCTTGGGCTGTAGGAGTCAGATTGTGATGAAACCAATGACATTGAAAAGCTGAGACAAAACTCTTTAACTTTCATGAAGACACTTATGTAATAGGTGACGTTATGATAGAGTTATAGTCGTGTGAAGACAACTGAATTGGTTAAGCGGGGAGACAAATATGACAATAATTTACCCACTCATCCATCCACTCATTAACAACTCTATTGTCATGTTCCACTCATCCACCCACTCATTAAACAACTCCCTTGTCATTTTGTACCCTTCATGCTCTATAAAAGGCACCGTGAGTTGCTCATTAGAATCATCTTGGTTTAGAGATCAAGATTTTGTTCTTGTATTATTTGTTTCTCTTGTTGTAGTTTTCTTTTTCTTTTGGTCTAAATAGAAATTATATTCATCTTCTTCTTCTTCTCTCTTTCTTTCTTATTGATTCATGAGTAACTAATTCTCATTTTGCTTGAGTGAAAGGGTGAAGCTTTTAGTAATGAAATAAGGTTAGATTAATCTATTTCTTATTCTTGAATGTTACATTATCAAGTGTACATTATATGTGTTGTATTTTGTTTCCAATCAATTTAGAAACTCTCCTTATAAAGTGGAGATCTTGATTTGTTGTAGACAAGAGTTTGGTACAATGAATGTTTAAACCTATTTACAAGTGTTGGCGTTAGTAAATAACTAAAGGAACCATAATATAATTACATATATAATCTTAAATGAACTTTGAATGTTGTATTTTCTGATTGGAACCTCCATTATGTGTGGATTCTAATTGAATTATAAAAAGAATTAATCTTGTCCTTAATTTACTTACTAAGAGTGGATCTCCTAGCCCAAGAAAATTCTTTTTAATTGTGAACAAGTTTTATTACCTTTATTGTTGTGACAAATCCTTTCTTTACCCCAAAGATTTTTTCTTCATCAATTCCCTATGGATCGACCTCGGACTCCCAAGAATTTATTACTTGAGACAACCTGTACTTGAGTTTGTAACAATACTAATTCGCATCAAGTTTTTTGCGCTATTGCAAGGGACTTGATTTGAAGAATAAATTTATTGAGATTTTCTTTCTTTAAGTAAACTTCATCATATGGTATATTTTTTTCCTACTCTTTTAATTTTCTAATTATATCATATTTAATGGCAGGTTTACCACCTACTTGTTAATATTTTTTTTTATTATACAAGGTTGAGCTCTGTATATATTTTTATTGTTTTCCTATTTTAAGTCACTTATTTATGCTTAATTAATATCGTGATTCAAATTATGTTTGTTTAGTTAAAACTAGTCTTGGTACTCTATATATTGATCTGTTTGAATCACAATCACACACATTAAACACAATGACTGAAAATGAAAGTGTACATGATGAACATGAAAATCAACAATTGTGAACGATGCGTGAATATTTGCAACCATCTTAAAATTCTAGTCCATCATGTTTTATCTTTCCACTCAATGCTAACAATTTTAGATTTAAGCCGGGTATGATTTCATTAATTCATAATTTCCATAGTTTAAAATCTGAAAGCTCATATTTTCATTTAAAAGAATTTGAGGAAGTATGTATCACTTTCATTGATCAAAATTGCACTGAAGAAATTGTTAAACTTAAATTGTTTCTTTTTTCTTTAAAAGATAAAGTAAAAACTTGGCTTAACGCTTTGAAACCAAGATCAATTGGCACATGGCAATAAATGCAAAGTGAGTTTTTAAAGAAATTTTTTTCAACACATAAAACCAATGCTTTGAAGAGACAAATCCAAAATTTTTCTCAAAAGTCAAATGAAGCATATTTTCGAAGTTGAGAACATTTTAAAGATTTGTTAAATTCTTGCCCGTATCATAATTTTGAAAAATGACGCACTATAAGGTTCTTTTATGAAGGGTTAACACATGAAACCAAATAATTTGAGGAAACAATGTGCAATGATGAGTTTCTTGATAAAGAACCTGAAAAAGCTTTAGAATATTTAGACCATTTGGCTGAGAATTCTCAATCTTGGCATGATACTAATGCTTCTGAAAATTCAATTAGATCTAGCCTTGTAAGTGCTAGTAAAGGAAAATATCACCTTAGTCAAGAAGAAGATCTAAATGTTAGGTCCGTCAGTTTGGTTAGAAAAATTAAATCCATGGAATCAGGAAAAGTAAAAGAAATCAAATCTGTACAAAATGAAGAAATTTGTGGCATTTGTGATGACTTGGGACACTCAACAAATGAATGACCAAAGATGCCTGTTTTTAAAGAAATTGTGCATGAGCAAGTAAATGCAATGAATAATTTTAAAAAGCCATTTACTTCTTCTTTTTTAGATTCTTATAATCCGGGATGAAGAAATCACCCGAACTTCAGTTGGATAACTAATAATCAAGCACAATTTATGCAACCATCACCTCCTCAGGCATAACTGGACTCTCAAAATTCTCAAGAATATGCATCTTATGTCCCACTATATAAAAAAAACATTGAAGGAACATTGCAAGCATTCATGGAAAAGTAAGAGGTCATTAATAACCAAAACACTCAAGCCATGATTGACATAAAAGACACTCTTGCTAAATTTGCTTCTGCACTCACTATTCATGAGAAAGGAAAATTTCCTTCTCAATCTCAATCGAATCCCAAGGGTCAGTATAATCTAAATGAGGGTAGTTCAGAAAGTCAACATATAGATCAAGTCAAGTTAGTGATAACTCTTAGGAGTACAAAGGTTATTGAAAAATAAATTCCTAAACCTTATGAGAGAGATGATGAATCAATGCCCCAAGATAAGGAAAAGATCGATAAGTTACCTGGCCAAAAAGAGATTAAACTCTCGTCTTCACCCTCATTCCTTCAAGTATTAAACAATTTGAGGGAATTGAACTACAACATTGAAATTTTTGAAATTTTTAAACAAGTGAAGGTCAATATTCCTCTGTTAGATGCTATCAAATAGGTTCTTTCTTATGCCAAATTTTTAAAGGACTTATGTACTGTTAAAAGGAAACTAAATGTGAAAAGGAAAGCCTTTTTGACTGAACATGTAAGCTCCATTCTTCAGAATAATAATGCCTTGAAATATAAAGACTCTGATTATCCTACAGTTGTAATTGGCATTGACTAAAGCAATGGTTTTGATGATAACAAACAAGAAAGGAATGAAAGTGCAAAGATCAAGTCTCAAGACTCTTCAAGTTTAGCTTATAAGACTTAGATCTTGTGTAAAGGTAAAAAGGAATTACACTAAGCTCAAACAAGTTTTAAACATATTTATAAGTATTTCTAAAATGTTTAAATGCCCAACAAACTATTTTGGAAAGCTAGTTATGGTCAAAACTATGAAAAATAGTCAAGTTTGTGTTTTACAAAACTAACCTTTGGTTACTCTTTTGATCATAACTTTCAAACTACTTTGATTTTTATTTTGAAACTTATTTCATATGAAAGTAGTCTCAAATATCTTTCCAATGAGTGGTCATTTGCTTTAAACGGATAGGAAACGAAAAAGTTATGACTAATTAAAGTTTGAGTTTTGAAAATCTGACCTTTAATTACTATTTTGATCATATCTTTCAAAATACTTTGATTTTTGTTCTGAAACCTCTTTCATATGAAAATAGACTCAAATATCTTTCCAATGAGTGGTCATTCGCTTTAATCGGATAAGAAATGAAGAAGTTATGACTTTTTAAAGTCAGTTTTCAAAATCAGAAATAGTGTAATCGATTACACAAGTCATGTAATCGATTACAACGTTGACAGAAGCCGTGTAATCGATTACACAAAGTATGTAATCGATTACCAAGTGCCCAGGAACGTTTCTAACGGCTATAAATGACTAGTTTTCATAGAAAATCATTTCTAAAACCCTCCAACAGCTCTAAAACTCATTGTGCTATAAATACAAGTATTTGGGCATCAAAAACAAGTTGGAGAATATTCTGAAAACTACCCTTGAGCATTGAAAATGAATTTCATCATCTTTTTCTCCAAATCTTTGTTTTGAGCTAAGTATGTAAATCCTTTATACCCATAAGCTTCAAGTTGTGTTATCTACTCTTCAAGAGAGTTTCTATCTTCTACACTTTGTGTAATCTATAAAGAGAGGGTAAGGTATCCCTCTAGAGTAAAGGGTGAGGTATCCATTGAGGGTAAGGCATCCCTCAAAAGTTGTAAAGGGTGAGGTATCCATTGAGGGTAAGGCATCCCTCAAAAGTTGTAAAGGGTGAGGTATCCCTGTTTGAGGCTCAAGTACAAGAGTGAGGTATCCCAAGGTGTGTTGAGTGCTCTCAATTGTAAAGGTTATCAAGCACCTATTGAAGCTTGAAGATAGTGAAAAATCTCTAGCGGTTGCTTGAGGACTAGACGTAGATCACAAGTGGATTGGTGTCGAACCAGGATAAACTATTGTGTTTGATCTTCTAAACTCATCTCTTTACATTTGTGCTTTTATTCTATATGCTTACTTGAATGTTATTTATCTTAGATTGTTTAATTTGTGAGTGAAGTATTCAATCTCATCTATCTATTCACTTCAATCATCCAATAGCTTCAACAAAAAATTGTTCAACAATCGTTTTACGAAAGATTTGCGAAAATATTTTACAAACTCAATTCACCCCCCTCTTGAGTTTGATGCCACTTGGTAACAACAGTTTCATGCATTATTAGAGAACATAAAATTGAACAAGCTTTACTTGATCTTGGTGCTAGTGTTAATTTGCTTCCATATTCAGTTTATTAATAACTCAACCTAGGTGAGTTAAAACTAACTTCTATAACTCTTCTACTTGCTGATCGATTAGTTAAAATTCTAAAAGAAATAGTAGAAAATGTGTTAGTACAAGTTGATAAATTCATATATACTGTGAATTTTATTGTCTTAAAAACTGAACCTATGGTTAATAGTGACAAGTCAATTCCTGTTATTTTAGGTTACTCATTTTTAGCAACGTCTAATGCTTTGATAAATTGCAGAAATGGAGTAATGAAGCTAACATTTGGAAATATGACACTAGAGCTTAATGTTTTCAACATGTGTAAGCAACCTCAGGAAGTCCATGACGAAAAGGAGGAAGTTGAAGGGATTGAGGCCATTGTAGATGATCATCTTCAAACCAGGAGTTCTTCTAACCCATTAGAAATTTATTTAATCAATTCATTTGACTCAGGTATATAATTATATGATGATATTTCTGAAATATACTCTTTGCTTGATTGTACACAGGTGATGGAATACAAAGGATGGAAACCGAGATTCGAAGAGCTAAAACCTATGAATGATAATACCCATGAAGAAGTACCCACACTGAAACTAAAGTCATTACCTGTTGGGTTAAAGTACATATTTTTGAGAGAAAAATAAAGCTTTCTAGTGGTAATTTCTTCGACCATTACTAGAGAATAAGAAGGTATGTTAATAGAAGTACTTAAAAGGTATAAAAGTGTAATTAGATGGACATTAAAGGACATAAAAGATATTAATCTATTAATTTGTACAAATAAAATACATTTAGAGGATAATGCTAAAACATCACAATAACCTCAAAGAAGGTTAAATTCACACATGAAAGAGGTAGTTAGAGTTGAAGTTCTCAAATTACTTAATGTTGGAATTATTTACCCTATCTCTGATAACCAGTGGGTAAGCCCTATACAAGTTGTACCTAAGAAATCTGGAACAACAGTAATTGAAAATGAAAAAGGTGAATTCATACTTACACGAGTCTCATCCAATTGGCGTATGTGTATTAATTTTAGAAAATTAAATGCTGTCACTAGGAAATATTATTTCTCCTTGCCATTTCTTAATCAAATTCTGGAAAGGGTAGTAGGACATCCATATTACTATTTTTTTGATGGTTATTCGGGCTATTGTTAGATACTCATTGCATTAGAGGATCAAGAAAAGACCAATTTTACATGTCCATTTGATACTTTTGCATACAGAAGAATGTCTTTTGGCCTTTGTAATACCCTGGTAACATTTCAAAGATGTATGCTAAGTATTTTTAGTGACATAGTTGAGTATTATTTAGAGGTTTTTTTGGATGACTTGATAGTTTATGGAAATTCATTTGAAATTTGTCTTGATAATTTAGAAAAAGTTCTTAAAAGATGCGAAGAAAAAATAGCTTGTGTTAAACTGAAAAAAATGTCATTACATGATTACTTCAGGAATAGTGTTAGGTCATGTGATATTTTCTAAAGGAATTGAAGTTAATAAGGCTAAAGTTGAATTAATTACCCATTTGCCTTCACAAAAAATAGTTAGGAAAGTTCGTTCATTTTTAGGACATGCATGATTCTATAGAAGATTAAGTAAAAACTTTAGTGCTATATCTAGACCATTATATAATCTTCTAATAAAAGATGCACCATTTGATTGGATTCAAGAATGTCAAAAATCTTTTGAAAAATTAATTAGTCTTCTGTCATCTACCTCTATCATGCAACCCCCTGACTTGTCTTTGCCTTTTGAGTTGATGTGTGATACTAGTGATTTTGCTGTTAGCGCTGTTTTAGACTAAAGAAAAGAAGGTAAGCCTCATGTAATTTATTACACAATTCGAACTTTGAATTATGTACAAATGAATTACATCACTATTGAAAAAGAACTACTTGCAATAATTTTTACATTGGACAAATTTTGAACTTATTTAATTAGTCATTCTACTGTTATTTTCACTGATCATGCTGCTATTAGATATTTTATGTCTAAGTAGGATGCCAAACTGAGGTTGATATAGTGGATCTTGTTGCTTCAAGAATTCAATATCACAATAAAAGATAAGAAAAGAGATGAAAATGTTATTACAGATCATTTATCCAAACTTACAACAGACTCACTTTTTGACATCACACCTATCAATGATTCTTTTCCTGATGAATTTTTATTTCCTGTCAATTCCATGCCTTGACTTGTTAACATTGTCAATTTTATTGTAACAGAAAAGATGACGCCTTAATGGACGCACCAAGATACAAGGAAATTTTTTATTGAGATGAATTTTTTTTGTGATGACCCATATTTGTTCAAATATTGTCCTGATCAAATCATTTAGAGATGTGTGCTCGACAGTGAGGTAAGTAATGCCATTAAATTTTGTCACTTAAAAGTATATGGAGGTCACTTTTCTTCAAAGAAAATAGCTGCAAAAATCTTGCAGTGTAGATTTTATTGGGCTACTTCATTTAAGGACAGCTATACATTTTGTAAAAGTTGTGAAAACTATAAAAAATTAGTTCCATTTCTAAACGAAACATGATGCCTCTGAACCCTATCCTTGTCATTTAAATTTTTTATTATTGGAGAATTAATTTCATGGGTCCATTTCCCATCATCATTTAGATTTGTGTATATTTTGGTTGCAGTTAATCATGTTTCAAAATGGATTGAGGTGATTCCATGTCGACACAAGAATCATAAGACTATTCTTAAATTTTTAAAAGAAAATGTCTTGAGTCGATTTGGAATCCCTCAAGCTATCATCAGTGATGGGGGAACACATTTTTACAATAAACTATTTGAATCCTTAGTGAAGAAATATCACCTTTAAAGAAGTGGACAAGTAGAATTAACAAATAGGGAGATTAAACAAATTTTAGAAAAAACGATTAACCCAAATCGTAAAGATTGATTTTTAAGATTAAACGATGCACTTTGGACTTATCGTACTGCTTTCAAAACATCTTTCGACATGTCACCTTATCGGTTAGTCTATGAAAAACCTTGGCACTTGCCTGTAGAACTGGAGCATAAAGCATTTTGGGCTATTTAAGTTTTCAACCTAAACCTTGATGATGCTTGCAAGATATGCAAATTGTAATTAAATGAATTTGAAGAATTGAGAAATGATGCATATGAAAACTCAAAGATTTATAAAGTTAGAACAAAAACTTTTCATGACAAATCAATTTTGAGGAAATCTTTTTAAATTAGTTAAAAAATTCTACTTTATAATTCTCGTCTTCATATATTCCCTGGAAAATTGAGATCTAGGTGGAGTGGCCCTTTTGTTATCAAACATGTGTTTTCACATGGGGTCATAGACATTGAGAACCCTTGCAATGATAATGTATTTAAGGTCAATGAACAAAGACTCAAACCATTTCTAGAAATCCAAGTTGTTGCGGTAGAATCCATCTCCCTTTCTAATCTATGTTATGAGAAGAATTTATTTTAATTTTGTTACTTTCTTTTTGCAGTTCTTTGTGACCCCGGTTAAGTGATGGATAACGGTACTCCGTGACTCTTAAGTCAGTTTGTTTTTTCAGTTTCCTATAATAACTGATTCATTCTCCTTTAAAATGGATGTCATTCTCTAGAATTTAAGAAAGCATTTTCCTTCTCTTACTCAAAATACTTTAACAAAAATCAACAAAGTTAGGTGTGAAAGATTGAGAATGTTAATGCACAAGGGCATCCTGGAAGATATACGCTAGATAATCAAAGCAAAGGTCCGTTTAGTAAGTGAATCTTCAAATTCATTTGCCTCATACATATCAGGTCTCGGTAAAAGTTCGTATTCTAAAAGGAGAAGAGCGAAAAGAATGCAAGTTTGTCATAAATGTGCACGATGGAATTATAACAAGCGATGTCATTCTTTAGGGATGGTTTTCGTAAATCGAGAAGATAAAATATACTTTATTAAGAATGAATTGAGTAAGGAGTCATTAGATAATATCTTATTGACTCTTAAGATGCATTCTTATGGAGTTGTGTATCGTGAACTTCTTAATTTATGGAATCTCTTCAGGGATGAGTAAAAGCGTTACAGTCTTGGGAATTTGACTCAAAAAGACTCTGTTTGTCAATTTATAAGAAAATTAGATGGGAAACTTATCCTCAACTCGTAGAAGGCATTTAAGCCAATATTGGACGTAAAACTAGAAGAAGATGTGAGCCACAATCACAACAACATATATGCTATTATCTTGTTCATCTAAATAAAAAAGGTGATCGAAAGAGTACTATGCTCTTAATTGAGTGTGGAGCCCCTAACCTTAGGGTTAGACCTATCATTGACTTGGGTTGGACCTTTGCACGCCAGTCTTTAAATAAGATTCGTGTGCCATGCTCTGTAGAGAGCTGTTCTTAGTGACCTAAAGTTTACCTTTTAGGCAAGCTGAGATGATGGGCAGATAGAAGTGCCCCGTGTTAGTATACCCATGTGACTATGCAACTGAGCTGGATCCTGTGATTTCAGGCCATGGGCTCTCCAGTGACCTCTCACTGGTTGTAATAGTTGGTGGTGGCTGTCAGATTTATGCACTTTAATTAATTGCATCGTAACTCAATCCAAAATATTCCACAAATATGAGGGAGAAGAATTCCAAGATTAGCTGAGCCGTCTTGGTATTACTGCACTGGTGACATGCAGTATAAATATATGTCACCAATTCCCTGTACTGATGACACACGGGTTGAAGATATGCCATCTTTATTGAATAAACGGGTGTGAGAGCCTAACCTCCAGTTTTGGACTGGTTCCAGCTCTCATTTTCTTTCAAAAAAATAAAAAATAAAAAATAAAAAAATAAAAAAAGAAAAAAATCAGTGTTTCTTAATTTCAAACTTTTCTGACAACAACCAGCCTACCCATATAGGTGCTATCATTACATTTTCCATTCTTTTTCCTATTTAAACACTTTATTTTCTTCATTTTCATCCAACATGTAATCATTCAAAGGGAAGATGAGTGTAGAAATGGAGGGAGCTTATGTTCGTCGACTTACAAATATTTGTGTCTTTTGTAGATCAAGGTTTGGGAAGGATAGAGAGTTTATAAGGGTAGCAAGTACTCTTGGAAAAGTGCTAGTTGTGAGAAAAAATCATGTAGTATATGGAAGAGGTAGTTTTGGGTTAATAGGGGTTGTATCAATCACTGCACATCTAGGAAGTAGTTAAGTTTTAGATATCATTCCTAAAGCTTTAATTGAAAGGAACATCACTGGCAAAACAATTGGGGAGGAACTACGAGTATTAACTATGTATGAACGAATGGCCAAAATGCTTGACAACTCTGATGCGTTCATTGCCTTACCAGGTGGCTATGATACTTTGGAAGAAGTTTTTCAAATTGTCTCTTGAGCTCAACTGAACATCCAACATAAACCTATAGGTTTGTTGAATATTAATAATTTCTTTGATGGTTTGTTATCTTTTCTTGACCATGCTGTGGAACAAAACTTTATCACACCTTCGGTACGACGACTCCTTGTCTCTGCTTCCACTGTCGATGAGTTAATTGATAAATTACAAGCTTTTATTTATGAACTTGATCTAGTAATAGCTCATATAGATTGGTTAGAAGGAAGTAGCAAGGAACGTGGCTTTGATCTGATACTCCATTTATAACTTCCCTTTACATTTAGTTTTTGTTATCGTACTTTGTTTTTGTTTAAATTTGTGTTAAGTTTTTCTTTTCAATAATTGCCACAACAGGTAATATCTTCTATCCTTTACCTATCTATATTTTAACATTGAGGACAATGTTGTGATCTAGTTGGGGGAATGATAGTTGACCAAAAAAAATAGGAAATTATGTTTATTGATATGATTGTCAGTAACTTACTAACAGCAAAACCAATTAAGGATGGCAGAGTAAGGAGTAAATTATACCCTTCAGGTAAATTTACTCTTGAGACTCATCTAAATTGGTGGCAAAGTAAGGAGTAATTAGGTAGATAACTATTTTGTATTGATTTGTGGAAATAACGAAGTTTTATCATTTGATTTCCTTTGAAAGATTCAAGTGAATGCACTCTTACATCCTTTGAAGCAATTGAAATTCAGGGATCATAGCATGATTGGATAAATTTCCTTCTTTCATAAATTTTACATGTTTGGTTATGAATGTTGAATTGGTGGATTAAGAATGATAAATGTATGCATTGTGAGATTTCGAGCCTATTGATGAATGAATTAAACATTTGTACTATTCTCTTCTTTCTTGTGTGATTTTCACTCATGGAATTGTTACTCTAGAACTTGCTTTAACTCTATTTGAGGCTACATTTTCACATGTATACATAAACATGATTGAGACATTTTTCTTGAAATAGCTACTTTAACCAAATAGCTAACCTTACATATTTTCCCTTACTTAACATCTTTGAGCTTATTTGATTATTCCTTATTTTTAGTTCATTACATGCCTTAAAAAAATATGTTCTTACCCAACCTTAGGGAATAAGAGAGCATTGATATTGGATGAGTTCTTGAACAAGTGTGCGGATGTGTGTGCAAAACGGTTGAAGAAAAAGGAAAGAGTAGCCATCTTAATAAAAAAAAAGTGTAAAGAAAGGTCAACAAGGTAAAAAGAAGAAGCAAAAAGAATATGTAAAAGGGAATTTGCATTAGGTAGAGTTGGGATGAACTTTCATACTTGTTATTTGAACTCAACCCTAATGCTCTTTTATTCTCTTTGGTATTTAACCTGTCATATCCATATTACCCCTCCTTTACCTTGATTCCATTACAACCTTGAATAAAGTCCTCTTGATTTGTGTGTGCGTGTGTTTTGAGTAGCGGAGAAGTAGAAAATAAGCAAGCTTATGGTAGTGCAATTTTTCATGGGTTGAATTGAGTGAAATACCTACCTTTTAAACACTTGAAGGATTGAGAGTAAATCTTGTGAGGATCTATCATTCTTGACTCTGCTTTTTAATTGAAGTTTCCTTGCGTGTTGGTTTGAAATGCGAAGAAATGTTATCTCATAAATGTTTTGATCCCTTGAATCTTTAGTTGCTCTTCTTGTTTATAAACATTTGCATTATTGAATATCATTGAAAATTGAGTCTTTTAGAGTTTTTAACTTTTGAGTTTGTGTTATTTTTCCTTGTTCCCAAGCTTCGATTTTATGTGTTTTGCCTAGGAGTGCAAAAGTTAAGTATGAGAGAATTTAATAGTAATATATTTTATTCATTTAATAATCCTCTCACTAGGCTTCTTAAGGTTCAATTAGGCTTAATCAAGTTGATTTTGTCACATTGTATGATATTAGGGCTAATGGGATCATTGAAGGAATTATTGCATGAATTGACCTTAATTTATCTATTTGGCAGCATTAAGTAAATTGGTTATAATCTGAGTTGTAAATGTTTGATTGATGTGATTCTAGTCTTGTAGGAAATTTAAGATAATTCTCTACAAGTTTCATGAGGACCTCAAGAGAGGAATCACACATTTGGATAATTTAAATTGAAGTGAAAGCAAAAGTCAGAATTCTGATCTTGACAACTTGACCTTTGTGCACTCATCAGCCCATTTCTTGAGGTATAGGAGTTCAATTGATACTAAGCAGGCCCAAATAAAAGCTAAGACCCAAATCTATAACTTTCATGAGAATACAAGAGCATATTCGGATGTTTAGTAGGTCATATTGAGCTTAGAAGTCAGAACAGAGGTGTTGTTGCTAGAACCCAAATACTATGTAAAGATTGGGTCATATCTTGGGTTGTAGGAGTTAGATTGTGATGACACTGGTGGCATTGGAAAGCTAAGACAAAACCCTTCAATGTTCGTAAAGACCACTTATACAATAAATGACGTTATGATAGAGTTATAGTCGTGTGAAGACAAATGAATTGGTTAAGCGGGGAGGCAAGCATGACAATAATTTACCCACTTATCCACCCACTCATTAACAACTCTATTGTCATGTTCCATTCATTTACCCACTCATTAAACAACTTCCTTGTCATTTTGTGCCTTTCATGCTCTATAAAAGGCACCGTGGGTTGCTCATTAGAATCATCTTGGTTTAGAGATCAAGATCTTGTTCTTGTATTATTTGTTTCTCTTGTTGTAATTTTCTTTTACTCCAAATAGAAATTATTTTCTTCTTTTTCTTCTCTCTTTCTTTCTTCTTGATTCATAAGTAACTAATTCTCATTTTGCTTGGGTGAAAGGGTGAAGCTTTTGGTAATGAAATAAGGTTAGATTAATCTATTTCTTGTGCTTGAATGTTATATTATCAAGTGGACATTATATGTGTTGTATTTTGTTTCTAATCAATTTAGAAATTCTCTTTGTAAAGTGGAGATCTTAATTTGTTGTAGACAAGAGTTTGACATAATGAATACTTGAACCCATTTATAAGTGTTGATGTTAGTAGATAATTAAAAGAACCATAATATAATTACATATATAATCTTAAATAAACTTTGAATGCTGTATTTTTCAATTGGAATCTCCGTTATGCGTGGATTCTAATTGAATTATAAAAGAAATTAATCTTGTCCTTAATTTACTTACCAAGAGTGAATCTCCTAGCCCAAGCAAATCTTTTTTAATTGTGAACAAGTTTTATTACTTTTATTGTTGTGATAAATCCTTTCCTTACCTCAAAGAATTTTTCTTCATCAATTCCTTATGAATCGACCTTGAACTCCCGAGAATTTATTACTTAAGATAACTTGCATTTGAGTTTGCAACAATACCAATTTGCATCAGAAGTATTCTCAATACTCTTCCTAGCAAGAAGCCAAGAACTTTAATTATGTTGTTGTGTTGAGACCAATTAAGTTTAAACCTTACCAAAATTAAATGTAGTATACTATAGTGTAGATGGAATAATGGCCATTTTTTTTTTGCAGAAGTATCAAAATAAACTAACTAAACTAGCATGCCAAGATCAATGAGAGAGGTTTGTAATTATGAAATTGAAGTAATAACAAAAATTAAAGTAAAATAAAATAGTAAGCAAATAGAGAGTATAAGGAATGAACAATAATGATTAAAGGCTGATTAAGGGATTTATTCTCCACCACTAGACTTTGATAGGATAAGACATACCACTTAAGAGAAAAGATAGGTTGATCTAAGCAAAAATCTACTAGTGCAGTAAATCATCCAAATTAGGTTGTATTTCTCATCATAATTAACGAAAATCGCAATAATCATTAATCACAAAGTGCTACCAAGGGTTAAGAACATGGGACAATTACTTGGATCACAATGTCTCTTAACAAGCATTAGAAACCTATCAAGGTATATCTAGTTCCGAGCCTAAACAAATCAATATATAAGAATCATAGATAGTTTTAATGGAAGAACACAAACAAATTCAATTAAAACTCAAAGAATAACAACTACATCAAATAATCAAATTCATTTCCAGGGCTTCAAGTTCACCTTTAACCAAGTGGAAAGATCTAGCCTAACATGGTCATAGCACACATAAATACAATTAATTCAAACACAAAAGAGAATCAAGGGATAAATTGATTGAACAGTTAATTACAATGTCTTGAAACTCTTTGATCTTTCTCTTGAATCTTGTCTTCACAACTTTCAATTTCTTGGAGGATGCATATTCTCTTTTGATTTCCAATACGGCTCTAAAAGGACTCTTTCTATCCTCCTCTTAATCTTTTGTCATGCCCTTTTCTAATGGTTTCTCTATGATGGCTTCAAGAGCTATCCTATAAAAAAATATTTTTTTGCATCTTCTAACTCCTCTATTTATAGTTAGGTTTACCTATAGAATCATTTAAGTAATAGGTCTTTAGTACATGTCAAGAGTCTTGGCCCGACTAGGTATCTAGAGTCTTTAAGGTGAGATAGGTCAAAAACTATAACTTGGGCAAGCTTGCTGGTGTGCCATGCTGAGGAGGGCGCACAAACGTGATGTAGGAAGCTAATAACACAGCTAAGATATGCTAGTCTCTAGGATAAAGAATGGGCATGCCATTTTTCATATGGCTAGTCATATCTCTCTTGCACACTTATTTTCACCTTTGAAATGATATAATTAGGTCTCGGGTTAAACATGAAAGTTGTAGCTTTTTGTCTTAACTTTCCAAAATCATATGATTCACTCTATTTGCATATCTATAGTTTAAGTTATAGTCATTTTATTGTATCAAGGTTTGAAATTGATCAAATTTGTAACTAATCTGCTTTAGAACTTAACTTTCTTTAGGTCTCCCATCAAATCTTCAATTAATTGCTTTAAATATGATATAAAATACTTAAAATAACAAAGAAAATCATTAACTAAATAAAATAGGCAATTTCTCCAAATATTTGATAAAAGACATATAATTATAGAAATTATTTTCTTATATGACAAATCAAGCATTAAATGTATGATAAATTCACAACTCATCAGTTAAGCTTTGATTTTTTGCTTTTGCTTTTGGTAGTTAAAGATTTGCCTTATTTTGGCATATATTGATGATATTGTTCTTGCATTTGGGATTGTTTGGCATCATGTGATGCTGTTTGGAGGCTTATAGAGTCATAATTTGCTTAGGACGAGTTTTGGAGACGTTGGAAGAAGATCGAGGAGGCTTAAAGAGAAGTTGATGACATTTTGGAGCTATGAACTTTAGCCATCCCTAAAATTATCTATTAAAAATTTAGATTTTTTCTTGTTTCCCAATGTGAACAACATAATTTATTGTATTTTTTTTATTGTATTTGTTGTTGATTACATTGAGTTGTATTGTTCATCTTAAGTTGGAGATTCTAGTATGCATCCTCTAGCTTGGAGGGACCATTACCAAAGTTAGAGTATGGTTAAAGATTGGTTAGCTTAGTTAAAAGTAAGTTAAATTAGTTTGCTGAGTCAGCTAGTTGGTTAATAGTCAATTACTTTTTTTCTTATTTTTTATATGTCACATGATTTTCTTATTGTACACACTTTCACACATTCAATAAATTTTAGATTTTACTTCTTATTTTCTCTCCAAATTTTCTCTAACTCGTTCCATGCTTCACAACACTGGTATGTGCTCCTTACTTCCTTAAATGATTTTACACATATTTTAACGTTACAATTTTCTTATCTCACTTTTTATCAATTTTCATGTTTTGTTTATATCACAATCAAACACCAAAATCATTTGAAGCAAATTACTTAAGTATCAATATCACACTTGGGTGGGGGAAGAATAGTCATATTAGTAATATTAAATTAGTCCTTCAATGATAATATTTTTTCATCGAATGACATCAATTTGATCTCAATAAATAACTTTTTTGACTATTATGGTTTCAAAAGATTATCACACTACAAGGAAAACATGAATTCTTGGCGGCCAAATCCGTCAAAAAAATTTTAAAATCCTCTAGAAATGACAATTTTCAATGGAATTTCTAACAAATTTGAGCAGTCGGTAATTACATTGCATGGAAGTAATTTTTGACAACTTTTGTCTTAGACCACCAGAAATTTCGACAGTCTCATCATCGTGAATATGGTGATAGTACCCAACCAATGACGAAAATCTCTAGCAGACAAGTCACTTGAAAATGCCATTGTTTAACGCCCTTGTGTGAAACCTTTTCTAATGGATTTTTCTATCGAAAAATTTGGGCAAGTTTAGTTGTTGGAAATATCCATTGGAAAATTTCCATATTGGTTGCCTAAAAGTGTGTTTGGATGCATACCTTTGAAGACTTGTTTTGATGATAATAAATGCAAAGTATAAATGAAGATGATAAATAGACCAAGTCCAAGTTTATATTTGATTAGCATTAGGGCTTAGGATCTATTGTACGGAGCTCACATTGATATCTCTTTGTTTTTGAAAGAGAAGATAAAACTTGGTTTTGAACTTAGTGTCTTTGAAAACATCTTTTTCAAACCGTTTTTGAACTGAGTTATTCGAATAGAGCTTAGCCTATTCGAATAAACATCCCCTCATGGCTTGTTTTCTAAAAGGTGTTATTCGAATAACTACCCTGTTATTCGAATAACTAAGGTTTTCCAGAACACTGTTTTTAAGTAGCTATTCGAATAAACTATCCTTTATTCGAATAATTTAGGTTTTTCATAACCGTGTTTTAAATGAGTTATTCGAATAACTCATACGTTATTCGAATAAATCTTTCTGTCTGAACTACTTTTAAACTATGTTATTCGAATAGATAAGCTATTATTCGAATAACCCCTTGTTTTTAGAACTCTGGTTTTAACAGAGTTATTCGAATAACATATTGGTTATTCGAATAACCCATTTCAAATGAGTTTTTAAATTGGTTTCAGGAACAGTGTTATTCGAATAACCTGTTTAGTTATTCAAATAAACACGTTTGAATACGCAGTCTGATATGGAAACTTTCATACGCTTTGAATTCGGTTAATTTGTTTTAAATGCTATTAATTATACCTAAACGGCTGTCTCCGTGTTTTTCCCTATAAATAGCAAGCTTGGGTCACGAATTTCTTTGCCCATTACTCTGAATTATTTTCTGAAAGCTTTAATCTGTGAAAACTATTTTCTACTCTCTTTTTGTTTAAAAACTTTGAGATATTTCTGTGAGAGCTCCATTAGCACTTCAATTTGTATTACTTACTCTGAGTGAGAGTTTCTCTTCATCTATATTCTGATATTCTGTATCGAGGGTGAGGTATCCCTCAAGGTTTGTATAAGGGTGAGGTATCCCTGCAGGCTGAGACTTTAGCACAAGGGTAGAGTGTCCCTGTGTGTGAAAAGTGCTCTATTTTGTAACGGTAGCAAGCACCTATTGAAACTTGTATACTTAGTGAAAATTCTCAGCTTTCGAAGACTGGACGTAGACCACAAGTAGGTTAGTGGTCGAACCAGGATAAATACTGTGCCTGCTTCTCTGTTCCCTAATCTCTTTATTTTATGCAATTTAATTTACTGCACATTTATTTTTCGTTGCTCTTTATTATCTCTTCTCTTCGTCTCGTTCCTTCTGTGCATTTATTTATTAAGCTTTTAATATTTGTCTTATTTAAAAAAAGATTTTGCGAAAAAGTTTTATACTCTATTCACCCCCCTCTTGAGTACTGGAAGCCACTTGGTAACAAGTGGTATCAGAGCTAGACTCTTGTATAAAGAGCTTAGCAGCTTCAAGAGAACATGGCTTCTTCAAATGGTTTTTTAGAAGGATCCTCCATAAACCGACCACTCTTTTTCAATGGGGATGGTTATGCATATTGGAAGGAAAGAATGAAAATCTTCATCGAAGTTATTCATCTAGATGTTTGGGATGCTGTCAAAAACGACGCTTTTATACCCACACATGAGGTCGATGGCGTAAGAACCTAAACACCACGAAATAAATGGTCTGATGAAGACAAAAGAAAAGTTTAATTTAATTTAAAAGCCAAAAATATTATCACTACTGCTTTGGGATATGATGAGTTTTTAGAATTTCAAATTGTAAAACTGCTAAAGAAATGTGGGACACTTTACAAGTTACCCATGAGGGTACTAGTGAAGTTAAGAGGTTGAGAATCAATTCTCTAACTCGTGAATATGAACTATTCAGAATGAACCAAGGAGAAAGCATTCAGGAAATACAAAAGAGGTTTACCCACATAGTTAATCATCTTGCATCTTTAGGCAAAAGTTTTTCTAATGAAGATTTGATTAACAAAGTTTTGAGATGTCTTAGCAGGATTTGGTAACCCAAAGTGACGGCAATATCAGAATCCAGGGATTTGTCCACAATGACTTTAGCTACCCTCTTTGGAAAACTTCATGAGCACGGATTGGAACTAAGCAGATTAAGCCAAAGCGAAGAGAACGATAAAAAGAAAAAGGGAATAGCGCTCAAAGCCACTTCATCAACATTCGACAATGATGATGAAGAAAATGAAGAAAGTTCAGAGAACATCGAGGTAAGTGAAGAAAATCTAAGTTTGCTAGTTAAAAGATTTGATAAATTTCTCAGGAAAAAAGGAACGTAAAGAAGACCTCCCTTCCCTCCTAAAAAGACACACTTCAAAGGCGAAGGAGCTTCATCGACTCCAACTTGCTATGAATGTGGCAAACCTGGTCACATGAAAATGGAGTACCCAATTTATCAAAAGAAGAAGGAGAAATTTGAAAAGAAGCACTTCAAGGAAAGAAAAGGAAGAAAAGCCTACATAGCATGGGATGAAAACAACATGGACTCAACTGACAGCTCAGATAGCGAAGAAGCTCAACTGTGTCTTATGGCAAAAGGAGATGAAGAAGAAAGTGAAAACGAGGTGTGCTTGAAAGCCAGGAGTTCAAATTGGTATCTTGATAGCGGCTGCTCCAAGCACATGACCGGGGACAATTCAAAATTCACCATGCTTATTCCCAAGAATCATAGACACGTCACGTATGGTGATAACAATAAGGGTAAAATTCTTGGAATCGGCAAAGTCGGTAAGAACCCTAACTCCTCTATTGAAAATGTGCTGCTTGTTGAAGGCTTGAAACATAACTTGCTTAGTATTAACCAATTATGTGATAAAGGAAATAAAGTTGTATTTGATTCAAACTGTTGCATAATTGAAGATAAAAATGACAAGCATGTTAAATTCATTAGTTATAGAGTAAACAACATCTATATGATTAGTCTTGATGATATATCTTCAAATGATGCAAAATGCCTTTTAAGTAAGAATGATGATTCATGGCTATGGCATAGGAGAATTGCACATATTCACATAGACCACTTAAAGAAGTTGGTCTCTAAAGAGCTAGTAATTGGACTACCCAAACTTAATTTTATAAAAGATAAATTATGTGATGCATGTCAAAAGGGTAAACAAATAAAGGTCTCTTTTAAAGTAATAAATATAGTTTCAACTACTAGACCTTTACAACTTTTACACATGGATCTGTTTGGACCTTCTAGAACTATGAGCTTTGGTGGGAATTACTATGCTTTAGTGATTGTGGATGATTTTTCTAGGTTTACATGGACTTTATTTCTTGCAAATAAAAATGATGCATTTCTAGCTTTTAAAAGACTTGCCAAAGTTATTCAAAATGAAAAATGTTTTCAAATCTCTTCTATAAGAAGTGATCATGGTGGCGAATTTGAAAACAATGTTTTTGAAAATTACTGTGATGAATATGGCATTAATCATAATTTCTCTACCCCTAGAACTCTGCAACAAAAAAGGAAAAACCGTTCTTTAGAAGAAATGGCGAGAACTCTGCTTAATAAGGCTGCTCTTCCTAAATACTTTTGGGCAGATGCTGTAAGTACAGCTTGTTATGTAATGAACTAGGCCCTTATAAGGCCTATTTTAAAGAAAACCCCATATGAGTTGTATAAGGGAAGAAAGCCAAATGTCTCACGCTTTCATGTTTTTGGTTGCAAATGTTTTGTTTTAAATAATGGAAAAGATAATTTAGGCAAGTTTGATGCTAAGTCTGATGAAGGTATATTTCTTGGCTATTCAAATCATAGTAAAGCTTTTCGTATATATAATAAGAGAGCTATGACTATTGAAGAATCTATACATGTTGCATTTGATGAAACTGACCCAAATGGATCGAGAAAGGATCTTATTGTTGATGATGTTGTAGAAATCTTGGCGGAAACACATTTGGACAGTAAAGAAAAGGAAATCAAGGAGAAAAAGGATGAACAAAGACAAGAAGATTCACAAGCTTTGGAACTTCCCAAAGAATGGCGAACTTCAAAATATCACTTTCTTGATCAGATCATCGGTGATGTATCTAAAGGTGTAAGTACTCGTAACTCCCTTAAAAATACTTGTAATCACTTAGCTTTTGTTTCTCAAATTGAACCTAAGGATTTAATTGAAGCTTTTGATGATGAACATTAGATCTTAGCTATGCATGAGGAATTAAATCAATTTGAAAGAAATCAAGTTTGGGAATTAATTGCTAGACCTAATAATCACCCTATAATTGGAACTAAATGGGTTTTTAGAAACAAACTTGATGAAAATGGGTTAATAACTAGAAACAAAGATAGATTGGTTGCTAAAGGATATAATCAAGAATAAGGAATAGATTATGAAGAAACCTATGCACCTGTAGCTAGATTAGAAGCTATAAGAATGTTACTTGCTTATGCTTGCATCATGGATTTCAAATTATATCAAATGGATGTCAAGAGTGCTTTTCTAAATGGTTATATTCAAGAGGAGGTATACGTTGAACAACCTCCGGGTTTTGAAAATCATGAACTACCCAACCATGTTTTTAAACTTAAAAAGGCTTTATATGGTTTAAAGCAAGCTCCTAGAGCTTGGTATGAAAGGTTGAGTAAGTTCCTTTTGGAAAATGGTTTTTCAAGAGGAAAAGTCGACACTACCCTTTTTATTAAAAATAAAAAGCATGACATTCTTCTTGTGCAAGTATATGTGGATGATATTATATTTGGTGCTACTAATGAATCCCTTTGCAAAGAATTTGCTAAGTCAATGCAGAATGAATTTGAAATGTCAATGATGGGAGAATTGAATTTCTTCCTCGGACTTCAAATCAAACAAACAAACGAAGGGACTTTCATAAGTCAAACAAAATACTGCAAGGAATTGCTTAAGAGATTCGAAATGGAAAATGCTAAACACATGGCCACTCCGATGGGCACGTCTTGCTACTTGGACAAAGATGAAAGAGGTAAATCAGTAAAAATAACGAAATATAGAGGTATGATTGGATCTCTCATTTATCTTACTGCTAGTAGGCCAGATATTATGTTTAGTGTATACATGTGTGCTTGATATCAGGCAAACCCTAAGGAATCTCACTTAAGTGCTGTTAAACGAATAATGAAATACCTAGTAGGCACTTCACAAATGGGCTTGTGGTACCCTAAGGGTACCTCTTGTAGCCTAATAGGCTATTCTGACTCTGATTTTGCTGGGTGCAAATTGGACAGAAAAAGTACTAGTGGGACATGCCACTTGCTTGGTAGTTCTTTAGTTTCTTGGCATAGTAAGAAACAAAATAGTGTGGCTTTGTCTACATGAGGTTTGAATATGTTGCGGCCCAGGGAGTTCTTTAGCGTTCAGATCCTTTGGATGAAGCAACAACTCTTAGACTACTGTCTTGAGCTTGATCACATCCCGATAAGATGTGATAACACTAGTGCAATAAATATCTCTAAGAATCCCATACTGCATTCCAGAATAAAGCATATAGAGATAAGACATCACTTTATCAGAGATCATGTACAAAAAGGGGATTGCATTCTTGAGTTTGTTGAAACATCTAAGCAACTTGCAGATATCTTTACTAAACCCTTAGCAAAAGAAGCATTCTTTTATATTTGAGGAGAATTAGGCATAATTGATGAATCCAATATTTAAATTGGGTGTTTATTGCTAAATATTATCATGATTATATGCTTTCAATCTCATAAACGTATGTCTTTTCTATGCTTCTGTGTTAGTTTTATTCGAATAAGTATGCCTTTATTCGAATAAACTCTTTTACTGCTTGTTAAAATGTGTGTTGAACATCAGCCTTATTCGAATAGAATTCAGTTTATTCAAATAAACTGATTCTTCTGATAAAACCTGTATGTTTCTCATCTCTGTTTATTCGAATAACACCCTCCCTATTCGAATAACCAGAAGCCTTCGTTTATCAGTGTTTCTTTCTGCCCTCCGCTTATTCGAATAAGTCCTTCTTTATTTGAATAACCAGAATCCCTCTTTATCGGTTCGGTCTTGGTCTCTGTCTATTCGAATAGACCCCGGTTATTCGAATAACTCAACTGTTTCTATCGATGTTCTTGATTGGCCTCAGTCTATTCGAATAACTTACATAGTTATTCGAATAAACCCTGTCAGCTGGCCAAAACGCTTGGCTTTCCCAGACGTTCTATTCGAATAGATCCCCTTCTATTCGAATAAACCCTAGCCGTTTCACCTGTTCAGGTCCCTGCGCGCCTGTCTGTTCAGCTTTCCAGCATGGTTTATTCGAATAAACCCACATTTATTCGAATAAACATGGGTGTCCTTTAAATAAACCCTGCGCGCCCAAAGGTCTCCACCCTCTTCCCTCTTCTCTGTTCTTCAAGCTTCCTTGCTTCTGCCTCTTAGACCTTTTTCACCCTCCATCTTCTCTGCTCTTCATGTCTCCTTAGCTCCTGCCATCTTGCTTAACCCTGTGTTTTCACTCTCTCTCACCTATCCTCCATGGCCTCCTCCTCCAGCAAGCGTCCTCGCACGAAGAATGCTCCAGGCACCAACCCTCTTAATCTGAGAAGGCCCTCCTCCAACGAAGAGCATCATGCACGCTTCATCTCACACTTCTGGGAGCGCAACTTGGTTCAACCTAAGTACCTGGACCTTTTCTTCTTCCAACAGCATCGCGGCTTTGACTTCCTGACTCTACTGCAAAACCAGGGAGTTCTTCAGCTTTGTTTTCACTAGGCCACCATCTATCCAGCTTTGGTGAAGATGTTCTTCTGCAATCTGGCTTTCGATGGCCAGAATCTCCTCTCCGAGGTATGTGATCAAAACATTGTGATCACACCGCTGGACTGGCTGACTTTGTTCGGGCTGTAGTTCTCTGGCGCCCTTGTTGAAAATGACGACACTCCGTTTCTCGAAGAGTTCAACAAGCTTCAGGCGGTTGAAGACCTGTTGAAGCCCGGTCTAGCCCTGCCTGACAAGGGTCTCAAGGGTGGAATGCTGTAGAGCCAAGACAGGCTTCTGTATTACGCCTATGCTCACATCCTGGCTCCTCGTGGTGGAAACTACGCCTATCTCAGCGAGGAAGATGTCTTCATGCTGTGGTTCCTGAAGAATGGCCATCAGATCAACTGGCCTGTGTTCATCATGAGGCATATGATGAAGGCCAAGGACAAGGAGAAATCTGACTTGCCTTATGGCATTCTTGTCACTACCTTGCTGAGCAAGTATCCTCAAGTCTTGGAGACTGAGCGGGCCATTGCTTTGACTCATCACAACATCTTTGGTGCTCACACCTTACGGAAGATGAAGATGATCCAAATCGATGAAGGCTGGGTGTACCCAGATGAGGTTGCTGAGGACGAGCTCGACCCTGCTGATGCCCCTGCTGATGTACTTGCTACTGCTCCTGCTCCTATCACTTTGGAACAGATCATGGCCACCTTGAAAGACAACCGAGCTTACATGGAACATACCTTCTCTATTCTGTTTGATAGAATAGAAGGCGTTGAACGTGAGGTTACAGCCCTTCGATCTGCTTCTCCTGCTCCTGCACTAGCTTCTTCACCACCACCGCCGGATGCTTACTTCTAGAAACTTTAGTTCTTAGGCTGTCTATTTTTGGCTTCATGTTATTTACTTTCTGGCTTGTGTAATTGACTCTCTTTTGTTATTAATGCATAAATAAAATTTCCTGTTGATCTATTGCTATGAGTACATTTCCTTTTATGCATTCTTATATATGTTTGTAGGACTTACCCCTCTTTTTTTGCTCATGACAAAAGGGGGAGAAATATTTGATCTTTTGACTATAATTGAGAAAAGACAGGTAAATTTAAAATGAGATTGGATTCAAATTGAAAGGGGGAGCTGCGCACATATCTGATATATATTACCTCTTTTAATTAAGGAGGGGGAGTAAGGCTTTTATACCTTTTGTGAATTCCAATTATATACACTAACGCTTTTCTCATTGCTAGTCTCATTGATAGTTTGTCATCATCAAAAAGGGGGAGAATGTGTTTAGATGCATACCTTTGAAGACTTGTTTTGATGATAACAAACGCGAAGTATAAATGAAGATGATAAATAGACCAAGTCCAAGTTTATATTTGATTAGCATTAGGACTTAGGATTTATTGTACGGAGCTCACATTGATATCTCTTTCTTTTTGAAAGAGAAGATAAAACTTGGTTTTGAACTTAGTGTCTTTGAAAACATCTTTTTCAAACCGTTTTTGAACTGAGTTATTCGAATAGAGCTTAGCCTATTCGAATAAACATCCCCTCGTGGTTTGTTTTCTAAAAGGTGTTATTCGAATAACTACCCTGTTATTCGAATAACTACCCTGTTATTCGAATAACTAAGGCTTTCCAGAACACTATTTTTAAGTAGCTATTCGAATAAACTATCCTTTATTCGAATAATTGAGGTTTTTCAGAACCGTGTTTTAAGTGAGTTATTCGAATAACTCATACGTTATTCGAATAAATCTTTCTGTCTGAACTGCTTTTAAACTATGTTATTCAAATAGATAAGCTATTATTCGAATAACCCTTTATTTTTAGAACTCTGGTTTTAATAGAGTTATTTGAATAACATATTGGTTATTCGAATAACCCATTTCAAATGAGTTTTTAAATTGGTTTCAGGAACAGTGTTATTCGAATAACCTGTTTAGTTATTCGAATAAACACGTTTGAATACGTAGTCTGATATAGAAACTTTCATACGCTTTGAATTCGGTTAATTTGTTTTAAATGCTATTAATTATACCTAAACGGCTGTCTCCGTGTTTTTCCCTATAAATAGCAAGCTTAGGTCACGAATTTCTTTGCCCATTACTCTGAATTATTTTCTGAAAGCTCTAATCTGTGAAAACTATTTTCTACGCTCTTTTTGCTTAAAAACTTTGAGATATTTCTGTGAGAGCTCCATTAGCACTTCAATTTGTATTACTTACTCTGAGTGAGAGTTTCTCTTCATCTATATTCTAATATTCTGTATAGAGGGTGAGGTATCCCTCAAGGTTTGTATAAGGATGAGGTATCCCTGCAGGTTGAGACTTTAGCACAAGGGTAGAGTGTCCCTGTGTGTGAAAAGTGCTCTATTTTGTAACGGTAGCAAGTGTAACATCCCGAAAATTGCTTATTTCATTATAAATAATCATTTTATAATATTTGTGATTTTTGGTGATTTTTGTGAAAATTTTCTGGAAACGTTGAATATTTTAATATATTCTTCGTTTTGCGTATGACCGAGGAGCCGGATAACGAAATGTTCTCCCTGAGGCTGGTAAACCTTGGACTGTCAACGTGTCAACGGGGGATCTTACTAAACCTGAGGCCAGGCACAGTTTGCGAGGTTTGCATTTTTTCAAGGTTTTATCTGCTAGATAAAATCGCTGCATCATAAAATTATCGGATGAATAATAAAATATTATTTTCATCACTTGTAATTTTATTCACTGAGAAAATAATTCTACAATGTAATTGATCATCTACCAGATGTATTTAATTTGGAGACTAGCTTACTATACACTTTATCGAGGAGCGCGCGAAGCTTCTCAAGGAAGCTTCTTTCAACTATTATTTTATTATTTCTCTCTCCCCCTATTTTGTGCTGCACATTTGAATTAAGGGATCTAATTCATTTTTCATCCACACATTTTCCTCCTCCTAGTACGTAGCAGATCACTATTCACTCATCTTTCTCTCTTTCCATTTCTCCTTACAAAGAAGACACCATCCACCCACATTCACATTTTTATCTTCCAAAACCGTCACACTCCTAGACCATTTCGTGTTTGGAGAAACACCATATCCGAGGGAATCATCTTCAAAGTTCTACATTTTCTTCATTTTCATTTTCCTCCACGGTTGAAGCTTAAAGGTTGGAACTTTAAGGTAAAGTCCTTAGCTTTTTCCTCATCTCTCCTCATTTTCGTAACCCACTGTCATTTTGATGACCATGGGTATCCATTTCAACACTTGATTCGATTTTGGTGAGCTTGAATGTTCAAGGATCTCTTGGGACGAAAACATAATTTCGACCAAAAGGAGCACCTTTCTTTGTGCTTCTCCAAGGTAAGAGGAAGACACTCCTCCTCAACCTCTCTTAGCATTTAGGAACGTCTGTGATTTGTGTTAAGGGTCTTTCTCTACCTTTGTATGTTGTTTGGGTTGTATATCTGCTATTTGATTGTTTGAGTTTTGAATGTATATATATATATAAATATAACTGGATGTATTGGAATGTGTAATATTGAAGGGAATGAGTTCCGAGTGATTCTCGGATAGTTACGGTGTTGAGCCTAGAATTTGGAAACTTCATGTGGAAACTAGTAATAGTATGAAAACTGGCCAAACTCGTCGAATGCAATACCTTGATCTTTTGGTGATATGTCAAAATCCGTCGAATGAAGATTTCTGACCATTTTCGTCGAATGTTAAAATCCGTCGAGTAAGGACTCATGGTCAAACCTGTCGAATTTGATATCCTAATTACTTAGTGAAATGTTAAAACCCGTCGAGTAAAGACTCATGGCCAAACTTTTTAATATCCTAATTACTTAGTGAAATGTTAAAACCCGTCAGTAAAGACTCATGGCCAAACCTCGTCGAATTTGATATCCTAATTACTTAGTGAAATGTTAAAACCCGTCGAGTAAGGACTCATGGCCAAACACTTCGAATTTGATATCCTAATTACTTAGTGAAATGTTAAAACCCGTCGAGTAAGGACTCATGGCCAAACTTGTTTTAATATCCTAATTACTTAGTGAAATGTTAAAACCCGTCGAGTAAAGACTCATGGCCAAACTCTGTCGAATTTGATATCCTAATTACTTAGTGAAATGTTAAAACCCGAATAAAGACTCATGGCCAAACATTCGAATTTAATATCCTAATTACTTAGTAAAATGTTAAAATCCGTCGAGTTTAGACTTCGACCATTTCCGTCGAATGTCAAAACCCGTCGAGTTTAGATTTTTGACCACTAAACACAATGTCAAAATCCGTCGAGTATGAACCCCGATCATGTCCGTCGAGATTGATCTTCCGACCAAAACCCGTCGAATAGAGTCCCCGGACACTTAGGAGAAACCGCCCCAAAGTTAATAATCGTCGAATTTGAGAGACAATGCCCGTCGAGTAGATGAATTTCTCGCACTGTTTTAGAGATTTCGACCGGTGTTATCTCGACACTTGGGAGATTTTCTCCAACGTCGACATCTATACCCGTCGAATTGAGGCTTTTGTTGACCATCCGAGGGTTCGACAGCTTTTGATTTTCGTTCGACGTAACCCCCATCCAATCCGACGAAATTGATTTCTTGCCAATCCTATTATAAAATGTTTTCCCATTCCTCCTGTTACATTATTCTTCGTCGAATTCAAAAGTATACCTATCACCCAACACCTAGTAATTGAAATCATGACTCGCCAGTGATTCCGACCGTGTATTTTCCTGGACCCAAAACCTTGGGACTAATAGAGGCATATTGATTAGAAATAAATGGGATGACTAGAAACTACTTAGGGATGCATAAACAGGGAAGAACATGAGAGTGTGAGATTTTGAGATCTTAGAATAACCTTCTAAGGGCATATGAATAAATTACCTAAGAGGATTTAAGTTAACTAAGAGAATTCCCTTAGAGATAAACTCTATAAGTAAAGCTAAACCTAAGTAAGAATTCATAATACGCTTTAAAATGTATTAATTTATTTAACAACAATATCATGCTATTGTGGGTCCATGTGGGTGACCATTGATTGGGTTAATTCTTACTTGGGTAAATTGTGACGTATGATAGAATAGTATGTAATGACGATCATACATGATTATGCATAGAGTCTGTATGCATTGTGGATAAATCATATGACATGCATTTGAGGCATGATTGACCGAAGTTGTCATGAGAAGCATGATAGAGTCATGCATTGCACAAAAGAACGAGAATGTCCGCTGGACTTTGTTAAGGCCGAGTTGCCTAGGAGTTGAATCACACCTTAGTGCGGGTGCGAATAGACACGTGGGGTCCCGTAGATGACCTTGAGGGCGTCGGGCGCGGGCGTCTCGCAGGGCGCGGGTAGCTCCTGGGACCGTGGAGACAGACCGATACACACGCACCGACGATCCTAATCGGCCACGCCCTATATCGAGATCTTGTGAGAATCTTCCGATAAAAGCCTTGTTGCACAAAATGACTGATTATTTTCTCGGAAAGCACTTGTTTTTATGGCTGACGAGATACTGGCATGTCTCCCTGATCATTCTCTCCGAGTGTTTTGTGTCTAGCTCCATGGAGTAGGATCTTGATTATTGAGGGCACATGTGCATAGTGAGTCCATGAATTATCTAGCATACATTGTTATTATAATTGGAACTGTTGTATTTCTGACATATCCATATATATATATGATTGAAACTGTCTGGTTGATTATAACTGCTACTAAATGTTTACTACCATTATTGCTATCATAAATGCTATGTGGGCGCCTTGCGCCGTTTATTTCTTGATGCTATGACCGGTAATGATGGTAGGATGTCTTACCTCTTTCTTGTACTTTTCTTGCTCTATGTTAATTTTTGGTTAAAGACTATAAGTTAACGAAGTTGATTCCTTTGGATTTTATTGGTTTGACCTACTCGCATTCGGTGATGCCGTCGCGAAGGGGAGCTCTTTTTGGGGTTTGTTCGAATTGTGTTCGCTGTACCAAGACTGTAGAGTCGACCGGACCGACAAGCGTATGTGACATCTTTGGGATCGACTTTGACCATGAAGAGGACTGTGATTGAAGACCTTATCTTGTATTTCTCACTACACCGGTGAGCCCGGAATTGCCTCACGCATTCGGGATACGATGGAGTGCCCAACTCCTTAGTCGTAGATATATTATGGGTAGTTTGTATTTTATTTTGCATTACCTATATAAAGTGTATTTTTGAGTACATGTATGCTTCAAGGCAATTATCCAGACTTAAATGTTGTAAATTGAGCACATATTATAATTCATAATTTAACTGGTTGTATATGTAACTACTCATTCGTGGCTCTCATTTTCCTCATATGAGAAATGTTTAATATTTATGGTAAATATTGTTGTTTGACAATGTTAGCACGCCTACATTTAGTGACTGTGACATAATGACGATTGTGCATTGGTTATTAAATCGAGGGGTGTTACAGCAAGCACCTATTGAAGCTTGTATACTTAGTAAAAAATCTTGGCTTTCGAGGACTGGACATAGACCACAAGTGGGTTAGTGGTCAAACTAGGATAAATACTGTATCTGCTTCTCTGTTCCCTAATCTCTTTATTTTATGTAATTTAATTTACTGCACATTATTTTTCGTTGCTCTTTATTGTCTCTTCTCTTCTTCTCGTTCCTTCTGTACATTTATTTATTAAGCTTTTAATATTTGTCTTATTTAAAAAGAGATTTTGCGAAAAAGTTTTATACTCAATTCACCCCCCTCTTGAGTACTGGAAGCCACTTGGTAACAAAAAGTAGTTCAAAATATGGTTGCAGATTATTTTCTTTCTTCCACTGGTTGTGAGAATGATGAGTACTCTAATGATAAAGATTTTTAGGTGGTGGATGTTATAGAAAGGTTCAGTAGTGAAGACAGTTCCACCTTTTATGATGAGGAGGCGGAGAGGGATGGAGATACGACTAGAGGATGGAGAAAAACATTGCACTTATTTGTGAACAATAAATTTGCACCTTTTTATGAAGTAACTTTTTTTATGCAAAGAAGGCCTATGCTGGAAAAATCTAGGGAATATGATAGAGTTTGAAATAAATGGAATTTGCATGAAGAATATGGTAGAAATGAATGGCACTATCTATGATCTCAAACAAAATACATTAGCAACCATCATTATTATATTTGTAATTTAGCATTTGTTATTTTAGTCGCTAAGCTAAAATATCATTATTTATTTATTTATTCTAGAACTTCGATCTCTAGATTGGTCACTAAATTTAGTGACTAATTCATTAACTGATTTATTTTTAGTTGCTAAATTATTTTTTTTTATTTAGGTCGCTATAGTAATTTAAATATTTTTCGTCATTAAATCAACTGCTATTTTTAATGTTTTCTTGTAGTGGAAGTTCATAAAGGTACATGATAGATGATAAAGTTAGAGACAAAATTATCTTGTAAGAATTTCAAACCCAATGGAAGCATCATGTAGCCAGGGTCAAGTTTATGTCCAAATGGAGATGAGTACCATATCCAAAAAGTGTGAAAACACATAGTGATCTTAACACAAAAAGAAAAAAAAAGGTGAATCTATAAGGAGCAAAAGGGCATTGATTCCCTTACTCTAAATATTTGAAATGAAGAGTCCTCCCACCTTAAATGTTTATGTCTTCAATATTAATAATTAGCTTGTTCCAGTAAACAAATACCTAATTGATAACTTTCGGATCAATAAGACAATAAATAGATAGTCTTATTTTGATCAATCTTAAACTTTCAATATTTTAAAGTTACCTAGTTATACTATAAATTATGATGAAAAACTTTGCAAAAACTAAGGGACAAGAAAGGAAAAGAAAAGATTATACCTTTGTAACTGTCAATAGCCATATGAAAAAATAAATGTATTCATATTGTGAGTAAAATGACTGAATTATTTATTCATATCATATGAGTAAAATGACTGAATATGAGAGTTTGCTTTGATTCCAATCAAAACAAATTAATTAGTTTATTCTAGTGGAAATGTATTTGTTACATATGGATCACAGTTATAACTTTGAAATTAGAAAAATTGGTAACTCAATTATGCTCATTGCAATTGGATGCATGTGTATAGAAGTAACTAGCTCGTTAATCCGGTGAAAATATATAAGTTGTGATGACTTGAAGTTACATAGAGGCCAATAATTGTTGTAGTAATTAGAATATCGTTAATGGATGTATGGTTCAATAGTTATGCTATGTAATGTCTTTTCATTGCATGCGTGAATATATATACCCAATTTAAGGATGGTTATTACTGCTCCATCCATTCTTATTTTATTCATGTTTATTATGAAGATTTTGTTGTCCTTTGTTCTATTAGTTGTGGGTTTTAGTTTTTTTTTTCAATTAATAGTGAGAAAGATAGGGTGTGTTTATGACAATAATATAGATATCAAATGGAACCCAACTTTTAATTGTCTACTGCCTCCTCATCTTAACAACCCACCTCTTTCTTCCCCTCCCCCTACCTCGTCCTCCTCTAAGTTTTGAGTTTTTTTTTTAATTGATCTTGATATGGCCAAGCTCTTTTTGCAAAAAGGTGGGGGCATGTGTGCAATCTACCTATACCAATGCAATATTTCATTATTTTTGGATTTTATCCAAATGTTAAAATAGCTACAATGCAACTAGAAATTGTCACACAAATATATATATATATATATATATATATATATATATATATATATATATATATATATATATATATATATATATATATATAGTGATATATGGTATTTTGTTATGTTCTCTACCTGAGTAGGTGGTCCTAGCATAGCTTGATCACGTCGAAGAGCTTCGTGTTAGTTATCAATGGCAATTCGGTCAGAGATGGGGTGTGGCACTTGCAAAGACATTTTGATGCTCAAGTCAGTTCCAGAGCCAAAAAAGGAAATAAAAAAAAAAGTAAAAGTAAAGAAAAAGAACCAACTTGAGATACCCATAATGTGTGCTTATATAGGGGTAAGACCCCTAAAAGTGTCTAAGGTAACATGTCAAATTGACCTGAGGGATGAGAGGCCCGGTCTTGGCCCAATACTATCCACAACCGCCTAGCTCGAACCTTGGAAGTCTCTGAGTGGTCGAGCTTGAAGAGTTGTGGTCACGTGGTCCTCCTTGACCTACTAATTGCTTATGAGTTAATAAACTTGGTGCATTGGGTTCTGAGATATATAAATTGCAAGAATTGTGTGTATAATGGTATGTTAGTCTTCATATATAGTCAAGATAACAGTAGTGAATGAAAATTAATTAAGACTACAATTCCCTTGGATTAGTCCTCTCATGATGATCCTGAGAAGATTGTTGAGATAGCTATGTTTGTATAAGAAAGCTGAGCAATATATGATTATGCCATCTTAAGGAACTGATGTAAATAAAATATAAGTGCCATTGAGATATTTGAAAACATGAAACAAAGAATCATCACATTGTGGATATAAGCTACAGGTAGCCAATTACTAGTATTTAACCATTTAAATCCCGAAGAGCAAAAGTATCAAATATATGCTAAAGTCCACAATACAATGCAAGAGAGAATAGAGATACATTTCTTTCCGATGTTGTGTGATATAAGGTAACATGTGTGCCTGAGCTAGAGGTCAAGACTTTAGTTTTCATTCCCAATCTAAAGGTCGGGAATTTGGTCTTCATGCTCGAACTAGAGGTTGGGGCTTAGTCTTCATGCTTTAGCTAGAGGTCAGGACTTTGGTCTTCACGATGAACCCGCTAAAGCGTATAAAGTAGTAACGTAAGCCTTCCATAAAAGAGCTCATAGCATCCTAGCCAAGATCAATAATAAATAACCAGATATAAATAATATATAACAAGACATCTGACCATGTAGATTAGATGTACCAAGATAGCCTCATTCAACAATAAAAGAACATACCACCAAATGTGAATAAGATATAGCAAGATATTAACCGATATCCAAATGTGAACTAGAGATAACCAGATAAGTCATTGCTGTTCTTCTTCAAATTGGGAGAGTCCTAATGCAAGAACACAACTCATGGTAACAAGGTACTTGGATTTTGGAATTCTTCGAAATTTGGAATTGTTTGATGAAGTTGAAAACTTGTTGGACAAGATTGTGTGAAAATATTTTGCTTAGTTTAGGAATTCAATAACTGGTAGACCTAGGTTTTCCTAACCCTTATAGCAAATCAAGGATAGTTGGTAGGTGTTTATTATTTTGTGGGAATACAACATAAGTTTGAATATTTTTTTTTTTAGTGAATGTTTCTTAGAACAACCTAATATCTTTCTCATCTTAATGCAGCTATGAATGAGTGTGGATAAACTAGGTGTTTATGGTTAGAGATTAAGTAGTGACTAGAATTCATGCCTAACGACAAACTATGGAAAGATGGGAGGTAGTATAGGTTAGAACCTCTACTATCTACGGTTGTTAGTCTCAATTAACATTGTTCACTGTCGTTACTCAATCAACTTAGTGGTGGAGAATAATTACTTAACCAACTCAATTAACATTGTTCGTTGTTGTTACTCAGCCAACTTAATCGTTAGTTCACTGTTTGTTTGCTTAATTGTTCATTATTTTTTGTTGTTTACTTTACTACATAACTCAAACCCCCCTCATAATTGGCTTGGTAATTGGTAGCCTTTAGACTTAATCCTCTTTGAAAATAACCCTTGTTCACTACTGCACTAAATCATAAATTTGCTATCTATACTACAATCAATTGGTAAGGTTAAATTGGTGGAGTTTCGACATGGTTACTGGAATAATCAACGACATTAATCAATGTGGGAGCAACTCCTTTTATATCCCCATTCCTATTTTTTAGGAACACCTCTCTTCTCACTCAACTGTCCAAGTCAAGACCAAGTCAACCCTTGGTCATTTTTTGTTTTGTGGGTTGTAGCGAGGTAACTTAGGTTCATCCTTCACTAGGCCACTACCTTCACCAAACTGAATCAACCCAACACTTGGATTGCATTGCGCTTGAGTTGTCGGCCCAAGTTGAAAATATCAAAGTGCCAACAAATGGTAATGAGTATACAAAAGAGCGTCCTTCCTTCCTTTGTCTAAGAAACAAAAATATAAATGTCATTAACCATGTGTAATATTCAGCGCTCTCCACCAAAATGTAGTGCTAATATAGAAAAGAGAAATATAATATCCTCGTAACAAATTAATCTAACGAGTTGTATTTAGATAAAAGGAAAAAAATTTCTATAACTATGATTTTTTAAATTAAGTGGGGCATGTGTCTCCATTGTTACGTATGTGCATTCTTCACTTTTCAAAGATACATTTAACGTAGTCATTGTAATAAATTATCCTAACATTTCTATAATTACTTAAATATAAAGTATTAAATGAATAAAAGAAATTAAATATTTTGCAAACTAAAATATATTTATTACTTTCCAGTTCAAAAAAATATTTATTACTTTCTTCTTTAGTCATTTAAAAATTAATAAGATAATAAAAGTAATTAAGCTCTTACTCAATGCAATAACTTGGTCCTACCATAAGTTAACGAGAGTATATATGGTTCTAAAAATAAAACTTGATGTTTTGTTTTTTCAGTTAAAATCTGATCATACTTTAGATTGACTTGCTCCAACTCATTGTGATATAATATTTTAAAATTTATAATTTTTTTAAAAATTAAGTATAAATTATAAGATTTTTAAATTTAAATTAATATCAAATGCATAATTAAATAATATTTATATTAATATAACTTGTTTATAAACATATTTCGTAACCCTTAGTTTTATACTCTTCAATTTTTTTTACCTACAATAGCTTATAGATTTAAAAAAAATATACATATTACCTAAATTTGTATATTTTATGAAAATCTTGAGTCTGTTTAAATCTAATCCAACCCTATGAACACTGGTAATTAGGAGGATATATAATTTTTCGAAAATAGAAAAAAATTGATTGCACCCCTAATTCAGAAGCTTTCCTTGTTATTAACATCCAAAAACGAATTTTATATATATACAGAGGATGTTATTTAGGTAAGATAATAGTTTATTATGAGAGATGAGAGAAGTGAATCTTAATTATTAAATTTTTTATGAATGATCAAAATTAAAACATAAATACATATGATATTTTTAAATAATCACATAACTTTTAAGTAATTTTAAATCTTAACCATCCATATATAATTATATGATCAAGATTTACTTCATTCACCCACCCCAATCAAAACTCCTCGAACTTGATATTTCCATATATATATATATATATATTTAGGGAGCCTGATGTTTTCTAGTTGTTTTTGGCGTGAAGCTTCCTGGCCACTCCAGTCGACCGTTTCTAAGCAAGGTAGCACAACTTCTTCAGTAGCCAAGCCACAACTCATATAAACTTTCTTTCTTTCCTTCTATACTCTGAAATTCAAACTCAGACACACTACACAGAGCAGAAAGAAAAAGAACAGCAAGAAGAAGAGAGCAAAACCAAGCTAGAGAAATGTTGAACTCCAAGTGCCTTCGTTCAAGTAGAGGTCCTGTGTGGGTTGCAGCTTACTGCTTCAAGCACCTCAAGAAAGCTCAGGTCTTTGAGACTGACATTTCCTCCTCTGTTGGTTAGTCTTCTTTCACCTCTATCTTCTCGCCAAACCTTCCAACCCCTTCTCCCCCTTTCCCCTTCTCTTTTATTCCTTAAGTGGGTTTTGGAAGAAATGATGGAAAAAACTTACTTTTCACTCAGAAAAATCCTACCTTTTTTACATGGTTTTGTTTCTAATGCTTGCCTTTTGGTTGGTTTTTCTCATTCTTAGCTAAGAAACAAGAAAATGGTTGTTTTTTGCTGTTCCTCTGTGTGTGTCCCATTTTTTTATTTCCAAAAAATGGTGATAGGGGAGAGTGTATTTTCACATTTTTGTGTTTGTTTATGTTATTCTGTGTTTGTAAGTAGTTTAAGAAATTGGTCACCAAAGGGGCTGTTCTAGATGGTTTTTGTTGCAAAATTGCTGACATAGCTTTGCTAGCCGGTAAAAATCAGTAGTGGAAGGCATTTTCGTATAATAGGATACTAAATCATTTTATTTGTCTCCAGATACCCTTTGGCCTTTGGTATAACAGAATGGTCTTAGCCCTCTAGTCAAAATAATATAGTTGTTGTGGTAAAAATATGATGAAACTTCTGCGACTTCTAGTGATTTTATTTTTATTTTTTTGGATATATAACTTATAGTGATTATTAACATGTCTATTATATTAAGACGATTATCCTATGATTGCCATGATAATTGTTAAATCCTCTTAAAATGTGGAAGTTATTGGAACTATTGTTACCAGAATCGCGGGAATGATACAGGTACAGGATTAGTCACATATTGTAATTATAGTACAAGACTTTCTTTACAATGAATCTGGTACGGCGAATCTGGTATGCAATTCACAGGGTTATTGAGCAAATCGGGTAACTATGATTGGAACTGAACTCAACTTTAAGGAGAAAGAATAGCGATGATGGTCATGATGTGGTAATGGTCACATCGTTAGTAACTTAGCAATATGAGTAATGATTATATCATGTTATGGTATGTTTGGTAGGGGCCTATGGGGTTAAAAGTGGAGGTGAAGAATCCTTGATTCAGTTATTTTTGTTAAAAAAACCTCCCCCACGGTCCCAAAACCGACTGACCAAGTTGGCGCCCAGATATCGTTGGAATCTTCAGGTCGTCGCAAGATGGCATGATAGGACCAATCCTGTGTTCAAACCATTCTAGGTCACAAGGCAAGGGGCGTGAAAAACTCATCATTGAATTTTTCACCCTCATATCCCATACTAAAATGATCTGTAGTGTTAAAATATTTCTTAGGCTGTTGAAGTGGTGTTGATGTTAGTAGTGGTTTATAAATAGATGAAATAAAATCAAATTTTGTGGTGATAGAAAGCTTAATAATCGGAGTTAGAGTGGAATCAATTTTTATAGGGAAAATTACACACGGATTTTTTTCATAAAAATATTTCCAGTTTAGGACAATTAACTACTCAAGTGGTTACTCATCAATCACTACTAGTTGAGTGGTTTATTGTTCCTAAACTGGAAGTGTTTTAACCCAGATTTTTTTTTTTTTGTAATTTTCCCAATTCTATATTCTGTTTTATGGTTTCAATATTGAGAATAGAACTTCTATGATCTTTTCATTTGTATCTAGATTTAGTGGTCATTATTACATTGGCTAGGAGTTTAAGTTAGGTAGTTTGTGATATTTCTTTTAAGGAGGATTCTTGGCACAACCAGGTGGAAAAATCAGAACCATACATAGTTAAAATGCTGATCAGGCGGTCCAAAATATGGACTGGATACACTGATTCAGTCAGTGAGGTTGATTAGTTTTGTGGAGGTTGATGGACTGGGTACTAACCATCCTTTTCCCCTGTTTCGTGTTTTCTATTTTTTGTTCTCAACAATGTGTAATTTGGTATGCCATTTGTGACAACAACAATTTTCACCCCTTACCCTGTCGTTGTTAAATTAATTTAGTTTATTTGCTCTTCTAAAATAATTAACTATATCTAATTATTTAGAGGTTGGTAAAGAGCACTTCTATATAGATTATGTGTGACTTGGTCGTATCAGTTCCAAAAATTATTACTACTGAATATCTTTTTTATTGAATAAATTTTTAAAAATATTTTTGGTTCTGATTATGATCAGTCTTGTGGAATCTGGGCTTATGTTATGTAACTGTTTCCTTTTTTTTTCTTTTCATTTTTTACCTTCTGCAGACAAGATTTTGCAAGATGAAATGGATGTTATCTCCTATAGAGTGCTGGCCTATCTTCTTCTTGGTGTTGTCAGAATATACTCAAAAAAGGTTGAATATCTGTTCCATGATTGCAATGAGGTGCTCATTAAAATCAATAAATTTGTGATCAATACAAAAGACAATGCACATGTGGAAACCTTGCGTATGTCTGTTACTATACCAGACAGATTTGAGTTGGATGCTTTTGATCTGGATATACTTGAAGATGTCAGCGGGTAAGATATTATTAGGTGTAGAAGTTTAATTGGGTTATGTAATTTTCTTTTGGTTTTTGAGCATTTCATTACTTATCTTCTATTAATTTCAGAGGCCATATTGCTTCCCAGGAAGAAATTACTCTTAAGGGTACTTAGAATTGCTTCACAATTTTCATTTCATAGTAAGTTTAATCTTATTCTATTGTTTAAGTAATATGCTGTGATATGAAACAGATGTTTTGTGTAAAACTGAGGGATTTGGACAGTTTTCTCTAGACAAGGTATGCGTTCCATAGTACTTACTAGGTGTCACATTGTAGTGCTTAAAGTTTTTCATTCCTTTGAGCCTTACCTAAATAATGTTTCTTCCATTCTATTTACTTGTTAGTATATTTAGTAAATATTTCATAATATCTTTATAGTATCTTAGGATATTTCAGAATATCTTAGTTGATTCTTAGAATATATTGTGGAATTAATTAGTCATCTAATTGAGGAAGCAATCTTATGAGTTATTTCTTGATCTTGTTATATTTCCTGATCTATTTCCTTATTTGATTAGGGATAGGGTCTAGTATAAATAAGGATTATTGCTTTTTCTTTTGTATCACATCATATCACATTATTCCTATCAATATTATTCTTAGTTTATAACCGTCTCTCGCTTTTCCTTATTCCCTAGTCCTAAACCTAATTCTTCAATATGGTATCAGAGTCATGTTATCCTCCTTGAAAAGAGTTTTACCTTTTCGCTATGTAGAGTTCGTGGAACTCGCTAGAATCGTTATTCATGACCTTTAAACCCAGATCTAGTTTTGTTGTATTCCTTATCCTTGTTTTCTCCCAACTTCTTTTTTAAGTTTTGATATGTACTCTTCATGTCTTGAGTTATTGGTAGAGCTTCTCTCCCATAGTCACCGTTGTTCAAACTTTGATTAGTTTCGCCTGATCCAACATCTCCGATCAGTTCCGCCTGATCCAACCTCTTCAATCAATTCCATCTAATCTAGCCTAAAAGATTGGCTCTGTCTTTGTTCATTCTAGCATGAAAAATTGGCTCCGTTCATTCCAGCCTGAAAGATTGGCTCTGGTCCAGCCTAACTTTATGCAGTTTGGCTCTGTCCCAAATCTAGTTTGGTTCCATTCCATCCCAGATGTAGTTTGGCCCCTCTTTCGTTGCGCCCTTACATTGGCTCCTCTTTCATTCTCCATTGTGCACCCTTACAATGGTGCCCTTTTCCATTGTACTTCTCCAAGATCTTGAAGTCCTTTTTTTAGATTATTCTTAGTTTATTTTCTTTTCGTGTGTCTAATTGTAACAAGCTTAGCTTTAGCTTGGGGGGAGTGTTCGTATATTTAGTAAATAACTCATAATATCTTTATAGGATCTTAGGATGGTTCAGAATATCTTAGTTGATTCTTCGTGGAATTAATTAGTCATCTAATTGAGGAAGCAATCTTAGGAGTTATTTGTTGATCTCGTTATATTTCCTAATCTATTTCCTTATTTGATTAGGGATAAAGTCTAGTATAAATAAAGGTTATTACTTTGTCTTTTATATCACATCATATCACACTATTCCTATCAATATTATTCTTAGTTTATAACCGTCTCTCTCTTTTCCTTATTCCCTAGCCCTAAACCTAATTCTTCAACATGGTATCATAGCCATGTTATCCTCCTTGAGAAGAATTTCACCTTTTAGCTATGTAGAGTTTTGGAACTCGCTAGAATCGTTATTCAAGACCTTTAAACCCAGATCTAGTTTTGTTGTTTTCCTTATCTATGTTTTCTCCCAACTTCTCCTCTTTTTAGTCTTGATATGTTCTCTTCATGTCTTTAGTTATTGATAGTGCTTCTCTCCCATAGTCACCGTTGTTCAAAATTTGATTAGTTTCGCCTGATTTAACATCTTTGATCAGTTCTTCTTGATTCAGCATCTCCGATTAATTTCGTCTTATCTAGCCTGAAAGATTGGCTCCATCTCTGTTGCTCCAAAGATTGGCCCCGATCAATTCTGTCTGATCCAACCTGAAAGATTGGCTTCGTCTCTGTTCGTTCCAGCCTGAAAGATTGGCTCTGTTCCTACCTGACTTTATGCAGTTTGGCTCCGCTCCATATGTAGTTTGGTTCCATCCCAGATACAGTTTGGCCCCTCTCTCATTGCGCCCTTACATCGGCTCCTCTTCCGTTCTCCGTTGTGCACCCTTATAACGGTGCACTTTTCCATTGTACTTCTCCAAGATCTTGAAGGTCACTTTATAGATTATTCTTAGTTTATTTTCTTTTTGTGTGTCTAATTGTAACAAACTTAGCTTTATCTTGAGGGGGAGTGTTAGTATATTTAGTAAATATCTCATAATATCTTTATAGGATATTAGGATATTTCGGAATATCTTAGTTGATTCTTAGAATATATTATGGAATTAATTAGTCATCTAATTGAGGAAACAATCCTAGGAGTTATTTCTTGTTCTCGTTATATTTCTTGATCTATGTCCTTATTTGATTAGGGATAGAGTCTAGTATAAATAAGGGTTATTGCTTTGTTTTTTGTATCACATCATATCACATTATTCCTATCACATCATATCACATTATTCCTATCAATATTATTATTAGTTTATAACCGTCTTTCTCTTTTTCTTATTCCCTAGCCCTAAACCTAATTCTTCAACATTACTCAAGTGTTGTGTTTTTCTTTATCTTCGGCTCTTTGCTAATATATTCCCAATCAACTTCTGTCTGATGAATACTCTTTCTTTTCCCATGTATATCTCTCTGTATCTCTCTCCGATTGCCTCTCGCATGCTGGTTAATTGTCATTTAGAGTTTCTTCCTAAGAATTTATCAATTACCCAGTGCAAGCAGTGTATACAACGTACATAGAAGATCCTATTTTGCCTAAGCCTCCTCCTAAGAGCTTAAAGGAGAATTGGTGCTTGGCATTCATATTGGACCATTGTAAATTAACCATCTCATAGTTTTTCATTATATTCAATGTCTTTCTGTTCTTTTTTTTTCTTCCTTTTATTGTTATAGAATCTCTCCTGAGTCCTGAAAATATTGAAGTAAAAACAAAGGTAGAAAGATTTGGAGTTAATCCTTTCATAACATCTGTAGAATAAAATTGGGCATAGATTTATGCCAAATATACTTGGGCATATCTTTACCAGCACAGTTGGATTAAGTACTAATATGATGCTAACTGATAAACTTGTACTATAGCTGTAGTCATATATGTTTGGAATAATCCGCAGGGTGTCTGGGGCCAACCTGAATCATCAGTGAATGACTGGGTAACCCTAATTAAATTGAATACTGTCTTAGTTATAGTCATCAGATGTTATTGGCTTATTGATTGTGGACATTTAAATATTCTTGATGACTTTAATTATGGACATTTAATTATAGTCATCAAGTTTAAATTTACATAAAAATAGATTTAGTGACTTTAGATACTATGTAAACAGTTTTATTTGTTATTTTCTTGATTCTGTACATCCTCAATATATTAGTTTTTGTGATTTGCAGTTTGAGGAGTTTGATTTCTGTCAAAATACCTGCTCTGCTGATCACCTTTTGGTGGAAGAGTACGTTCATCAAATTTTTGAAAATTATAAAATTTTTATTCCATCATAACATGCTGCTGATTATTTTTTGGAATCATTGTATTGTATCTTCTCCAATGAACTTATTTAATTTTGTAATATGCCTTGCAGTGTTCGTCAATCTCACCTGGTGGACGTGGACTTTGAAGTTTTCCCACCAAATAGTCCAATTAATTTACTGGCAGGCAAGGATATGTTTCGAAACAGCATATTCTCTGAAAAGGAACCAATGAACTTTGACACTGTTGTAGTAGTTGAAGGAGTAGAAAAAGAATCTGTCAACTTGTTTAGTCAAGATCAACAAATTGATGAAGAGCAGACAGTTCAACAAACTGTATCACATGAGGATGAAATACATGAAAAAAATAGAATCTCTCAAGAGGAATCTGTGGATATCAGTATGTTTTCTGGGAGAGAGAAGGAACCGGTGTTATTTGTTGAAGCATGTAATGAATCTCATCAAGTTGATGAAGAGGAGCAGATTATGGCTAAGGAAACATCAAGCTCATCATGCCAAATGCACCGGGAAATTAGAGAAGTTTATGAAGCAAGAAATTTTCAAGAAAGTAAGGAAAGGCCTCAAGATGATAAGTCCTATCGAAAAGAATGCATGGACCATGGTAAATCTTCTATTGCCAAGGAGAACCTTGAAGAATTCATTGAAGTGTCTTTTGAAGAGCATGATAACGAGGGCAAATTAGAGTTTCAAGAAAAGGTTTCACTTGAAGATGGAAAGCTTAGTGTTATTCCACCAGAGTTAAAAAATCTTGATGCAACTCCTCAATCTAAGTTTCGAGGTGGTTCAGTTGGAAGACCAAAATCAGGTTTATATTTTAAGACCATTGTTCTGTAGAAGCCTTGAAAACTCAATTGCTGATTGTTATACTTATTTCCACACCAGAGTTTTGGCATGTAGTTCATTCTCCTACTTAAAACTTTTTTCTTTCCTGCTTAAAAATCTATTCTGGCAGGTGCTACTACACCAGAGTTTATGCTTATTTCCACACCAGCTGTGAGAGAGCGTGCTCGCATTTCAAGGAAAAGAAAAATTGTTCTTGATGCAATGATAATCCTGCCTAATGAGTATGTGATAATGATTATAGAAAATATTTTTACACATCCTTCTTTTCAACCATTCTTTCTTGCTATATATTCATATGTCTGAAGTTCTTCTGTCATGCCATTGTATGCGATACAAATCTTTCAATGGTTACCCTGCTTCCTTATGCACGAGACTGGTGCAAAAGGATAGAGCTGCCGTGTATCTAGAATTTGAAGCTATTACCTTACATTCTTATTAACAAACTTTAATTCTTACTAAATAGATAGTATAATCTGACCATTCACATCATAATTGATAAATGCGTCACAAGTATTTGAGGTTTGCATTTTTAAAATTTTATTTATTACTTAATTTGTATATTGGATTTTCCGCATTTCATCTTATATCTTTTTATTATTAATTTTGGAGGTTAATATAAATTTGAAGCTCTGAATTAGATAAGAGATCTCATGGAAGCTGCGTCACATTATGAATCATGGTTTGCATCTTGGATATGATAGACTTGAAATGTTTTGTGTGTGTGTATTACAACCTGCTTTGTTTTGATTAAGATATGGGAGGAACAAAAATCCGAACACCATTATGATTCCCTTTGTCAGAATTAATACTTTATCCCTTTTTGTTTCTCGTTCCTCCTCATGTACCCACTTTCTTGGAACTGTTGTCTTTTGGTTTGCGCTAATATTATATGTAGCTAGCTCATTTGACCTACTAGTAATTGAAATAGCAGCTATTCAACTCATGATAGAATATTAATTCAGTTCCGATTTGGACTTTCAAGTTAAGTATTATCCTCAATAAGGTAATACTTTGAACTCTGACTGAGCAGTCTGCATTTTGAACCATTTCAGGGTACTTAGAAAGAGCATACAAGATGCAAGTAACTTAATTTCTAACCGTAGAAAATTTTGTCGTACTTTACTCGCTGGGCAGAGACAATCTCGCATTTCCAGTCTTCCCGATGGATTCTATGAATCTTTGCTTCCTTGTAAGTTTGAATTTATCATTTTTTTTTCATAAATTTTGCTATTTTTCTAACCTTGTTTTTCTGCAGGTAGCTCCTTAGAGCTTCGATTCCTGTTCTCTAAAAAGAAAATGAAAATATCAGATTCTCTTGAAATTGTGGAAACTCCAGGGAAGTTAGATGTGTCTGAATCTCAAACTGTTGGCAGTCCAGAGCATATAGCAACTGCTCCACAAACCCCTCCTCAGTGCCCAACAATAAAAGTTAGATCAATTGAGCTCCCAGAGAGAACTGAAATTCAAAACTCAGATAATTTAGGACCTTTAAGTCCACATGAAAGTATAGAGACACAGCAATCTTTGAACGGAGATAAAGAGCTTAATCTGATGGAAGAGGTAAAGAATAACTAGACCTTGAAAATTCTGTTGATGTACTGACAGTAACATTAGTACTTCGAGTAGTCTGCAATACATCCATAATTGTCTCCACGACTCACCTAAAGAAAAACCATGTTGCAGTATAATGTGGGAACTTTAAATACATATGAAAGTTTAGAGAGGGAGCAATGTTTGACAGAGGATGAAGATCTTAATCTGATGAATGAGGTAATAACTATCATGTAGTAATGTTAAAAATATGCTGATGTACCGGATTTTTACTTATGAGTAGTCTGCAGTGCAATGGCAGTTTTTTGAGAATTCATCTTGTTAAATATCTTGCAGTATTATCCTATGAATTGGTTAGAATTCCTTTTTAATTTGTATCATATCTAGGAATTTTACTTCTCCAAATTGTATCATCCTCTTTTGAGAAGTGATTTTGGATAATAATGAATCGATGATCTGGATATCATGAACTTGTGGTTTATGGTCCAGTGACAAAGGTCCTGTCTAGATAGGCTATATTAAAATTAGCGTACGTAAAGTACACCTTCTCTCTTACAAGAATTCTGATGCTGCTACTCATCTTTTTTTCTGCATTGTGAGTTTTCTAGACAGTTGTGGTTACAGCTGTTTGGTTTTTTGGGGAGCATTGGATATGTCCTCCCACTCTTAGAGAAATTTTCACTCTCTCTTATCAAGGCTTTGGGAGAAGGAAGGAGGCAAAGGTGTTGTGGAGTTGCTCTTTCTTTGCAAGCATGTGGTGAATTTGGCTAGAGCAAAATGCCAGAATTTTCAGCCACCAGTCTTTACATATGAATCTTATTTGGGATAGGATTCTTTTTTATGCTTTGTTGTGGATTTATACTCATGGATTGTTTAAAGGGGTTTCTTTGATGCACATTCAGAGGGACTGGAGAGCACTTTTGAGCTGATGCTGGTATTTTCATTTGTTTATTTTTCCTTTTTTTGGTTAGAGGATTCCTGATCCTCTTGTTTTTCTCTGCTCCTTCAATAAATTCTTCTTTAATAAAAAAAAAAAAAACTGTGACTTTGTTATAGAAATATCAAATATTTAGACATGTTGATTTCAAGCATCAAAGCTAAGTCCCTAACCTTTTGCTGAAGAAAAAAAATCCCCAACCAGCATTTCAGAAGATGTGCAGTGAGGCTGTAATTTCTCGGAATGTCTTTTTCATCCTGAGCTTATTTATTTTTCAGTTAAGAAGTCCCTTTTTAGTTTTCTTGTCTTCTCTTTGTTCTTGGATGTACTCTGAACTAATTGATGTATCCTTGTATATATTATGTTTGTCTCAGGAGATAAATTCATGTGAAACAGAGAATTCAGAATTGTGTGAGAACTCTTTCAAATCTTCATTTATAACTCCTTATAATTTTTGTTTAATTCTATGTTTTGCCTAACATTGCATGGTTCTTGATTCTTTTCTATACAGTAGCTGGGTGGTCTGAGCGAACCAGGTGAGATGGTAATTGGCTCTTGGAATGTCAACAGTTCAATGATTGTTTGCAAGATTGGCTTATGATTGGCTTCTTTGACAATGTACAGGAAAGTTGCTAGGCACTTGCATGGGAGATTTCTGGATCTAAGGAAACAAAGAGGGGAGGAAGTTGTGAACTTTTCACAAGTTTTAGGAGGACGAGTCAGGAAAGAATGTGCAAGGCTATTTTATGAAATACTGGTATGTTTAATTTGTGTTTTTATCCATGCTTATGAAAAGGTTTGGTAATTTAATTTTTCTTATGGCAAACATCTATCTTCATTTTCTATTCAGAAAATCAGAAATATGGATCCGTGTCTTTACTACTGTTCTGGTTCTATCGATGATGTTGACTTTTGACCTTTTAAGGGAGGAAAATCTGTTCTTAATAATTACCAGTCCTATTTTATCTGAATAATAACGGGAAAAAAGTGGAATCTTAGTTGTCAATTTGATTGGTGGTAGTGTTGTACTTCTGTGACATTTTTGTGGGGGAGATGCCCTTTCAATTAATGAATCAACTTTGTCATCCAATTGGAATATAAATCTACGATGCAGGGGAACTTATTGTCAGTCCTTTTGCCCTTAGCAGTCATTATTGATAGTGGCAACACAAGTTGTTCATTTCACTCATTTACTATGTAATTATTATTATTATTATTATTATTATTTTGCCCATGCTGAATATAGGCAAGTTCTCCAAAGCCTTTAATGTATGTGGTAATATATGATATTGCCATTGCTGTTTAACCACAGTAATGATGCTTGACTATTAATAGAGGAAAAACATATTTGAGAGAATCACCAGTTCATTCTTAGTTTATAGTAGGACTGCAACTTTTTCCTTTTTCTTGGCTATGAAAGTAAGACTGCAGTTACTCATGATTCATGAAGTGATTGGGCCTCAAAACTAACTGATTTTGAGAATTTTCTCAATAGGGCTGCTTTCTTATGAAATAGAAAATTGTTAGACATGATGAATTGCATAATTATACAGCTAGAACTTTGAAAGTGTATTATAGGAAAAGTGTCTCTTTTGCTACCTTTCTAATCCCTTCACCAAAATCATAGGAATTAAACCTATTTAACCCTTTGACCTATTAGTTACTTTCATCTTGCTATTAGTTAGTTAGTTTTCTGTTTTAGTTGTTATTAAAAAGGGCAGAACTGTGATCGAGTTTGTTAGTCAAACGCTACAGAAAAATCTAGTTGGCTACTCCTACCATAACCCCCAAACCCTTAGATAAACCATTTAGGTCCCTCCTAGAAAAATCTTCTCTCTTAAAGGTATTCCCCGAACTAAACCTTCTAAATCCTCCCAAAATTTAATCTTGTAGTGCTCGTCTAGTCCTACTTGGGGTGCATACGCACTAATAACATTAAAAGTCTCCTTTCCACAACAAACTTCAAAGCTTAATCGTATCTCCACAGCCTACCCTGTTTCTAGACTTTACCTTGCCGGTGTAAAAGCTTAAAACCCGAAGAGTCGAGTTCCTTTGTTTCTTGTACATAAAATTTCTTTGGTGTCAACTATTTCCATAGATTTACCTGTTATTCCAAGTTCCAAAGCGCATTCACTCTTGTGAATAGCTTCTTTAACACTCCTTTCACTCCCTTGCTTATCCCTTGCTCAACACCGTACTCCTAAACGACCTAGCAATTTTCGTTGATCCATGTCATAAAGATTCGACAAAGTTTTACGATAACACAATGGGGAGCAACAACAAAGCTCAAAACATGCACCAGCGCAAAAGAGTTGACTTTTGACCTTTTAAGGGAGGAAAATCTGTTCTTAATAATTACCAGTCCTATTTTATCTGAATAATAACGGGAAAAAAGTGGAATCTTAGTTGTCAATTTGATTGGTGGTAGTGTTGTACTTCTGTGACATTTTTGTGGGGGAGATGCCCTTTCAATTAATGAATCAACTTTGTCATCCAATTGGAATAAAATCTACAACCAGTCCTTTTGCCCTTAGCAGTCATTATTGATAGTGGCAACACAAGTTGTTCATTTCACTCATTTACTATGTAATTATTATTATTATTATTATTATTATTTTGCCCATGTGAAACAAGCTGGTTTAATGTATGTGGTAATATATGATATTGCCATTGCTGTTTAACCACAGTAATGATGCTTGACTATTAATAGAGGAAAAACATATTTGAGAGAATCACCAGTTCATTCTTAGTTTATAGTAGGACTGCAACTTTTTTCTTTTTCTTGGCAATGAAAGTAAGACTGCAGTTACTCATGATTCATGAAGTGATTGGGCCTCAAAACTAACTGATTTTGAGAATTTTCTCTATAGGGCTGCTTTCTTATGAAATAGAAAATTGTTAGACATGATGAATTGCATAATTATACAGCTAGAACTTTGAAAGTGTATTATAGGAAAAGGGGTAAAAATAGGAATTAAACCTATTTAACCCTTTGACCTATTAGTTACGTTTCTGCTATTAGTTAGTTAGTTTTCTGTTTTAGTTGTTAGGGGAGTTGTGACAGTTTTTGTAACAGAAGTTGGTAACCCCAAACTTCTATAAATAGGACCTCTGTTTATGAAGAGGGTAGCTTTTATTTTTTTGCTTTAACTGGACAGATTCCAGTGTGAAAGGAGTAGACTCCTTTGTGTACATTTCTTTTCTGTTATCAATAAAATTAGGGACGAATAAAGTCCTTTCTCTCTGTTCATCCCTGAACTCCTAACAATTTGGTCCGACCTGCCGGATCTTGATCACAATGGAGCAACGCATGGCGACGGTGGAGAAAACAACCAGCGATCATGGAGTCAAATTGGCGGAACTACAGAAAGATGTTGCTTACATCAAAGAGAACATGCCTGATTTGAAGCAACTCCGAGGACTGATCATGGAGTGTTTAACAAAGAAGGCAGACGATGGCGATGACGGGAACTCCAACACCACGAAGACGGGTTTGAGCGAGGAAGAGGAAGAAGAGGAGGCCCCAATGCGTTCTTGGTTAAAGAAAGTGGTATTACCTACGTTTGAAGGAAGCGATCCCCTTGGTTGGCTCGCCCGTGCGGAGAAATTTTTCGAAGTGCACCAAGTAAAGCCGTCGGAGCGAATGCGTGTCGCGTTCATCAGTATGGAGGGGAACGCATGCCATTGGTTTCAATTCTGGCGTGATAAGGCCAAGAATCCTTCTTGGGAAGATTTTTCTGGAGCATTGATGAAGCGTTATGGAGGTAACGGGCGTGGGACTGTGTATGAAAGGCTGGCGGCCCTGAGACAAACCGGCAGCGTGGAAGACTACGTCCAAGAATTCGAATTACTGGTAGCCCAAGCCAAACCCAGCTCCGAGGAGCAAGTCTTGGGGTATTTCTTGGCTAGATTACGTGCCGACATCAGGGGCCAGGTTCGCCCTCATGACCCGAAGGAGTTAAACCGCGCCATGGAGATCGCTCGCAACATAGAAGAGGCCATGAAAGAGGTTCGCAGTTATGGAAATTCTCAGGGAAGGAATCCCAATTCGGGGTTCAGATATCAAGGCAGTAACGGAATCGTTTTTGGGGTAGGTGTGACGGGGAGCACTAACACCACTGCAGCGGCCAGTAGCGGCAAGCGCGGGTTCTAGGGAGGAAATCACCCTACCCCTGAACCAACCGGACCCAAAATTGAAGGAAACAGTTTCCAAACAACCAGAAACCGCGGGACGAGGAGCTTGCCCTATAATGAATACATCAAGCGAAGGGAGGAAAATAGGTGCTTCCACTGCAGGTTAGCGTATGCTCTGGGGCACCGATGCCCGGAGAAGAATCTGCGAGTCATAATCTTGGCTGATGAGGAGAGCAAAGATGCAGAGGGTGACTGCGCAAGATTGGATGGTACAGAGGACCAGAATGCAGAGGAAGAGAATCTCATAACCGCAGATTGCAATTGGCTGGATCTTTCTGTTTGTTCAGCAGGAGGTTTAACCCCCCCACAAACCATGAAACTCAAGGGCAAGTTGCAAGATCAGGAGATTATTGTGTTGATCGATAGTGGTGCCAGTCATAACTTCATCTCGAATAAGCTGGCTGAAAGGTTAGGTCTCAAAATTGATCAAGCAAAACCATATTGTGTGAGGCTAGGGGATGGGAACCGCAAGCAAACTCAAGGAAGTTGCAGGAGTGTGGAGGTCCGAATGGGAGAGTATGCCATGACAGGGGAATTTTTTCTCTTTGATCTCGGAGGAGTGGACGTGATCCTAGGGGTAGCTTGGTTGATGACCCTAGGGGAAGTTAAAGTGAATTGGAGGAATTTGAAAATGAATTTTGTGCACCAAGGACAGTGACCATCCAGGGAGACCCAAGCCTCTCCAAGGAAATGATTACTGCTAAAGCTTTGAGAAAAATGGATTAAGAAGAAGTGGAGTCCATAGCTATGTTATGGATGGGGGAGAAAAATCGAGACATACACCAGAAACTTGCAGTGAATCAGGAAAAACAATTACAGCAAGTTTTGACTGAATTTGCTCAAGTGTTTGCAAAACCAGAGGGGCTGCCACCTCATAGGGAAGTTGACCATAGGATTCCCATCAAAGTCGGGGTGGAACCTATCAATGTGCGGCCTTATAGATACTCGTACTTGCAAAAAAATGAGATAGAGACCCAGGTGAATGAAATGTTAGCTGCTGGACAGATTAGGCCAAGTAACAGCCCGTACTCAAGCCCCGTTATTTTGTTGAAAAAGAAGGACGGTAGCTGGAGGTTTTGCATAGATTATCGTGCCCTAAACAAAGTTACAATTCCCGGTAAATTCCCTATTCCTATGATAGAAGAGCCGCTGGATGAACTTAAGGGAGCCACTTATTTTTCCAAGATCGATCTACGAGCCGGGTACCATCAAATAAGAATGTACTAGCCAGACATCCCAAAGACAACTTTTAGAACTCACCAAGGACACTGAATCTTTGGTTATGCCTTTTGGTTTAACCAATGCGCCGGCTACATTCCAATGTGTTATGAACTCTACACTGAAACCATTCCTTCGCAGGTTTGTTTTAGTGTTTTTTGATGACATTTTGGTATACAGTAGCTCCTGGGAAGCACATTTAATACACTTGAGGGCTGTTTTGATTAAGTTACAGGAGCATTGCTTATTTGCTAATCAGAAAATATGTAGTTTTGGACAAACTGAGGTGGTTTACTTAGGGCACATTATATCAAAGGATGGGGTTTCTATGGATCCTCAAAGATTGAGTCTATCTTGCAATGGCCACTCCCTAAAAATATTAAGGCTCTAAGTGGTTTCTTGGGCCTTACGGTGTATTATAGACGGTTCATTTGTAATTATGGCAAGATTGCTAAGCCGTTGACCGAATTCTTGAAGAAGGGGAATTTTTGTTGGAATGAGGACAGCACTGCTGCTTTCAAACAGTTACAGCAAGCAGTCACAACAGCCCCCGTTTTGTCCTTGCCCGATTTTTCAAAACCATTTGCAATTGAATGTGACGCTTCCGGAAAGGGAGTTGGGGCAGTTTTGACACAAGACAAGAAGCCCATTGCTTTTTTCAGCAAAGCATTGGCCGAATCAAGCCTCACAAAATCCATTTACGAGAAGGAGCTGATGGCATTAGTTTTGGCTATCCAACATTGGCATCCATATCTTTTGGGGCGGAAATTCACTGTTTTTACCGATCAAAAGAGCCTAAGATATCTAATAGAACAGCGAATTACCACCCAAAACCAACAAAATTGGTTAGCCAAGCTTCTTGGGTACGAATTTGACATTGTTTACAAGTTAGGGGCTTCGAACAAGGTTGCGGATGCTTTATCTAGAATTGATGAGGACAAGGAATTACAAGGAATTTCTAGACCTTTCTGGCAAGATATAACAGAAATTGATGAGGAGGTCCGAAGAGATTCGGTATTGACAAACATCAGAGCCGCTTTATTAAATGATCCCAACTCACATCAGCATTATACTCTGGAAAATGACAGGCTGCATTATAAGGGAAGGTTAGTTTTATCAGCTACTTCCGCATGGATTCCCAAATTATTACAAGAGTTCCATGCTTCACCTATGGGAGGACATTCAGGGATCTATAGAACTTATAGAAGAATAGCTCAATCCCTTTATTGGGTTGGCATGAAGAACACAATTACTCAATATGTTGCATCATGTCACATTTGTCAACAAAGCAAGTATCAAGCCTCTTCCCCAGCTGGACTATTGCAACCTCTACCCATTCCTAATGCTGTTTGGGAGGAAATCAGCATGGATTTTATTGTGGGCTTGCCAAGGTCTAAGGGTTTTGATGCTGTTATGGTGGTTGTGGATAGATTGAGTAAGTATGGGCATTTTATTTTGATAAAACATCCCTATTCCCCCAGAACCATTGCTGAAGTATTTGTTAAAGAGATCATTAGACTACATGGAGTCCCTATTTCTATTGTTAGTGATAGAGATCCTACATTTATGAGTCACTTTTGGCAGGAGATGTTCCGATTGCAGGGTACCCAACTGAAAATGTCTACAGCATACCATCCTGAAACCGACGGACAAACGGAGGTTTTAAATAGGACTCTTGAAACTTATCTTCGGTGTTTTAGTTCTGAGCAACCTAAAGTTTGGGCTGAATTCATCCCGTGGGCTGAGTATTGGTATAATACAAGTTTTCAAGCTTCAGCTCACTGCACCCCTTTTGAAGTTGTCTATGGAAGGCCACCTCCCTCTTTGGCTCGGTTTATCCCAGGAGAAACTCTTGTAGAGGCCGTAGCACAGGATCTCATGGATAGGGATGAGGCTCTAACACAATTGAAGTTCCACTTAAAAAGAGCTCAAGATCAAATGACACAATATGCATATGCACATAGGAAACCAGTTCAATTTCAGCCAGGGGAATATGTCTATTTGAAAATCAGGCCACATAGGCAAACGTCCATGCCAACCAAGCTGCATCCAAAACTATCAGCTAGATATTATGGGCCCTATCAAGTCCTGAAGAAGATTGGAGCTGTTGCTTATAGATTACAGCTGCGTGTGGAGGCAAGAATCCATCCGGTATTCCATGTCTTACAACTTAAAAAGGCAATAGGAAACCATACAGTGGAAACCAGTCTGCCAGTAGAATTACAGGACACAAATGAGCACTACCAACCATTTAATATTCTGGGCAGTAGAGTGATCACACAAGATGGGCATGCAGTTCCTCAAGTCTTAGTTCATTGGCAGGGAAACAACCTGAAGAAGCTACTTGGGAGGAAACAGCCAACATTCAGACTCAATTTCCAGATTTTAACCTTGAGGACAAGGTTGTTTTAGAGGGGGAAGGTATTGTTAGACATGATGAATTGCATAATGATACAGCTAGAACTTTGAAAGTGTATTATAGGAAAAGGGGTAAAAATAGGAATTAAACCTATTTAACCCTTTGACCTATTAGTTACGTTTCTGCTATTAGTTAGTTAGTTTTCTGTTTTAGTTGTTAGTGGAGTTATGACAGTTTTTGTAACAGAAGTTGGTAACCCCAAACTTCTATAAATAGGACCTCTGTTTATGAAGAGGGTAGCTTTTATTTTTCTGCTTTAACTGGACAGATTCCAGTGTGAAAGGAGTAGACTCCTTTGTGTACATTTCTTTTATGTTATCAATAAAATTAGGGACGAATAAAGCCCTTTCTCTCTGTTCATCCCTGAACTCCTAACAAAAATCAACACCACCCTGATCAGAGGAAAGAAAAAGATTTAACCTTGTTCTCTGTTTAATGTTTTTCAGGTTTTAAGAACTACAAGTTATGTGGATGTGAAGCAAAAGAATGCACATGGTGACATTGCAATCTGGAAACTCCCAAAATTAGATCAAACTTTTGCAATTGAGGGCCTGTAAAATGACATAGTTAAATGTCAGAGGTGATTTAGAAATAGGAAGTTAATAGGACTAGTAGATTTTCTTTTTTCTATAGTAATTTTTTGTATTATTCATAAAGTTCCGCCACAAGTTCCTTTGTACAGTGATGGCAGAGTTAGAAAGTCCAATATGGAAGAGATGATTTTCTTCAACTCTCTCTTCATCAGAGTTAGAAAGTCCAATATGGAAGAGATGATGTTCTTCATCTTTCTCCCTTCAGAACTTCTTATCTATCAATTTATTTCTCACATTTCAGCGAATGATGTTGCTCTTCTAAAATTCCAGAATGGTTTGGAAGTCTAGTGGGATGCTCTTAAATATCTTAACTTGTCACTTGATTTGATATAACTTTTTTGTGAATCAAGTGTGCCAATTTATGTATGATTATGATAAGTTTTTATATTTTCTTAGATGGGTGCCTTGTTTCTTGGAGTAGAAAAAAACGGAGAACAGTTTCACAATCGAGCATAGACAAATACCATGCTATGCCGAGTGCTGTAGCTGAACTCTCTTGGTATAGGCATATACTTTACAGTATTGAACTGAATTAAAAATGCCGGCTTCAAATTAGCTGGCCAAAAATGCACCTAAATTGGCTTTCCAAACTTCAAATGCCACAAGTAAACGCATTGAACTTGTCTACCATTCTGTTGGAGAAAACGTGGAGAACAACAAAACTATATTTATACCAGAATTTGTTGCGTCCACGTAACAGCTTGCTGATACTCAACACCATTGGATAGCAAATGATCATCTGCCAGTGTTTCACTCTGGCAACTATTTGAGAGGGTGTTTGAGAGGGGATGCTAGAAATTTTTTTTAAGAAAAAATAAAAAACCAAGCTAATAGGAGGATAGGACTTCTGTGTATAAGGAGGATAAAAACATTGTTTAATAATTAATATGTTCTTACAGCACGGCGTTACCTCTTTTGTCATTAATATTATAATCTTATTATGCTGTTCCAAAAGGTCGCTATTTTATTTTTTTTATTTATTTTGCATAGATATTTGAAGCTAGATTTTCTAGCTGGGGTAGTAAGGAGTAGGATTTGAAGCCGGGCATCACCTTATGGGAGCACCTATTGGACCATTTGTGCTAGTACGTGCTGTGTAGATGGGTGGCTATTCAGTTATCTGCTAAAGTTTTGTTGTATATTGATAGTGATATCCTTCTACATCATTGTTGTAGGATAAGCATGCAAATTTGTTGATTTAATATAATATGATCTACTGTACCATATATATATATATAAAATATGATCTATACTTTTTTTGTTTGGAAATTAATATGATCTATACTACTTTTGTTGACATAAGAAATGTGAAGTGCCTCTGCCCATGAGTCGCCTTCTCATCATCATACTTCAATTATTTGTGTGGTGCGCGCTTTTCAAAAACCATGTTTGATAAAAAGTAAATGGCAAAAAATGAAAATTCAAATCAAATAAAAAAAGGGTAAAAATGAAAATCGAGAACGTATTAAGATATTTCAGCTACATGTATTCTTACTTTGTGTTAATTTATTTAACTGAAATTGAATATACAACCTAGATGAATATTGACTTATTTCTTTTTTTTTACTCGAAACACAAAAAGGAACAAAACTGTTGGTATATTTCATTTAATGTTTTTATGATAGCTCAGTAAAATACTTAATTACAGCAATTAAGCTACCCAAAAGGAGGATTAGTAACTATCAAAGGAGAGTTTTGTAATTTTAATTCCGAAAGTAACTATCATGGTTTGATAGCTTATTGGACTATAAGTTTTGATTCAGAAGGTATTTTGCTTAACTTATTTGGCTTCTTTCTTGTGTTTTCCCAGGTACCATTGCTGCTTATGTAAGATAGAACAGGTGTTGGCGTTGAAATTGAAGTGAACTAAATTAATCCAGAGGATAGCCTGAGTTGATCTTCTAAATCCTAAACTGCAGGTACTGCCTTCCTGTGACTTATTCATTCTCCTTTCTTATTTTGCATATCAAGAGTATATAATTGCTTGTATAGTAAGATCTCTCTCTCTCTCTCCAATATGCTGATATATGAAAATACATACAAGTGCAATTCACAACAAAAAACCGGAAGAAAGATGAATCAAATGATATAGAGATTAACAAGGAAATAACAAACAAACGATATAAAGAAAATAGCGTAACCGAGATGTGTGAATTAAATCTTTGGGATCATATCACATATTTTTAATTTTATAAAAATTTGGATTCTTATTTTTGAAAGCGAAGGAGGATTATCAAATCTGATGTAATCTATACTAAAAAAAATTAAAATAGATACCAAGATAACCATGTATTATAAGTGAAGAAAAAAAATAATATTATAAGACAAGGCAATTGGTTTGTATATCTATCTATGATATAGTAACCCATATATTTAAGTTAAACAAAAATATATGATGTTTAGAGTATTATAAGAGAGATAGCAATTTGTTTGTGTATCTATCTATGATATAGTAACCCATATATTTATGTTAAACAAAAATATATGATCTTTATGATACTAAACAGAAAAATAAAAACTCATATATTTGATGACTCCAATCTGCAGGCTACAGTAGCACACAAAATGAACACCCTTCGCTCGTTTTGGAACAGTCCCATCGGCCCAAAAACCACTCATTTTTGGGGTCCTACCTTCAACTGGAGCCTTCCTCTTGCGGTAGACTGTTACTTTGCACTATATTAGATTAACAAGGTTAATAAATTGTGTTATTGCTGGCTGCAGATTGTTTTCCATTTATTCAAAACAAATTTGAGTCTATTTGGTCTATTTAACTCTTATTTATCTGTCACCACTCATTTTAAATTAACTTTTATTTTCTACTTATTCAAAACAATATGGCCTTAATTTTATTGTTTCATCATCTCTGTCAAGCACAAACTAAATAGAAGGGTATCTAAAAATGAATAAGTAAATACGAAGTGGAAAAAAATTATCTATTTTTCACCTTCTCACCAAAGCACATCCTTAGTTTTACACTAATTTCAATCAATTTGTAGTGATCTTTTTTATTTGAATCACTCTGCAACTGCTATCAGGCAGCAATGGACACACAGAAACCACCGGAAACGATATCTGGCAATATGACTGCAGGTTAATTACTATTAACTTGTTTGCGCAACATTAATTCGTAATTGAATCCGTTGTGTTTTATTTCCAATTTATATAAGGCTCCCAATTAATTAATTCTGGTAATTAATAAGTGGTAGTGCAGTGATGTGTGTTTATTCGGCATTATTCATGAGGTTTGCTTGGGTGGTGCGACCGCGTAACCTACATCTTCTTGTATGCCATGTCTCCAATGAGACTGTGCAACTCTATCAGCTCTCAAGGTGGCTCAGAGCTCAAAGGTAATTAATTAAGTGTCATATTATTATTTTAATGATGGCATGAGATTTTTTTTCTTTTGAGCTGATGAGTGATGATGGCATGAGAATTTTGATTTTTAAGGTACAAGGAGGGCATGAGAACTTAAGCTTAAGACTTTAATAAGATATATATTTAATCCTTTATCACTAACTTAATATCAATAGGACGAGGATCCTCTTCTATTCTCATAAAACAGGAAAATATTCTATTAGTTAAAAATACATATTTTTTTTAATATACCGTATGCAGTATATATATAAAACATACCGTATATAGTAAAATTTACTTATAACAAACGAACAGGACCTCTCTTATTACAGGAGAGGATCCGTTTCCATATCAATAGTTTATATGATATTGTCATCTGTAGGGTCAATAGGTTGTGTGTGAATGAGCCATTAAGAATAGGCTAATAGCGAGCAATTTGAGTAATTTATAGGAAATTAAAATATGTCATCTATGAAGTATAGTTACAGACACGGACATGAGACACGACAAAGACACAGACACAGGGATACTAAATATAAAAAATTATAAAATACGGACACAACATATATATATAATATTAAAGTAAATTAAAAAATTTGGTTTATGTATATATATAATTACAAAATTTAAGAAAAAGATTTATAATTCATTAATATCATTTCTATAAACTTGAAAGTTTACAATATATTAATATGTCATATGTGCCGATATTTACTACCTAGTAAGTTCCTCCCCAAAAATATAAAGCATAATTTCTATTGACATTTTCTAAAAAATATCCTAAACAAACTTCTCCTAAGGGTGTGTTTGGGAGTGATGATTAGAAGGGAAAGGGAAGGAAGGGAGGGGTTTGGAGTGGAAAAGCCTTTGTTTGGGAATTTTAGAAATAAGAGGGAAGGGAAAAGGGGGATTTTGGAAGCCCTCGCCTGCCCCCCATTTTCAGTTCCCCCGAGTTAGAGGGTTTGGGTCTAAAATTACCCACATCTCCCCTGCGCTCGTCTGCCCTCGATTCCTCTTCTCTGCGTTCATCTCTACGCTCGTCTCTACGCTAGTCTCTGTGCTCGTCTTTGCACTCGTCGCTGAAGCCACCCACCACCGCCTGCCGACGCATGCACCTCCTCCATCGCTGAACCCCACCTCCAAGACCCCTCTGTTTAGGGGTGTTCATCCAAACCCATTGTTGGATTGTTGGTTAAAATGCTATCAATTTTATGAAGATTGTTTGTGATTCTTGTGGTTTTTTATTTGGATTTGAGGTTTTGGTTTCAGTTTTGGGTAAAAATTATTACTTTTTACGTGTTCCGATTTTGAATTGGGTTTAGATTTGTCGTGTATTTTGAGTTTTGCACATTTGAATCTTCAGATTTGTCGTGCTGACTATTGGAGAAAGTTCATCGTTTTTTTAAATGAGTTAAAGTTGTGATATTGCTCTTCTCCACTTCATCTTCTGATAGATTTCATTAGGTGTTTGAGAAAGTGGCAAAAAAAGGTTATAGAATTGCCACGTAGTAGTTGCTACGACGTAGAAGAGACGAAGACGGTGACAGAGAAGAGAGAGTGGTTGCAGAAGATAGAGGGTGAAGAGAAAGATCAAAATTAATTAAGGATTAAACTGAAAAAATTAATAATCATAAGACTTAATAATAAATAAATTAATGGACTATTTTATAAATAAATAAAATTTAGTATCACAATTTTTTGTAAAATATTAATTATGTTAATTTTTTTGAATAAAGGGTAAAATAGTAAAAATATATCTTAAACCCTCCATTTCCTTTCCTTCGTATATTCCACACTCCCAAACAAGGAGGAAGATAAACCTCTTATTTTCTTTCCCTTCCTTTCCCTCCAAACTTCCAAACACACCCTAATAGAACTAACCATGTACAAGTACATGTACATAAAAAAAATTTAACTAAAGGGAATATTGGTGTGAGGCAAGATTCGATGACGACGATGTGGACGGCTTGGTACGAGCAGATGAAAATAGTGATGTGTAAAAATCTAAAACTTAAAAACCTAATAGTGACATATGAAAAGATAAAACTTGAAATACAAATATGTGAAAATAGTGGCTTAGGACGTCAGTCATGTGATTGGATTTAGGTGAGTTATGAGTTTACTAATTGGATGTTAGTCATGGAAACTAAATTTTTTTAAAAAAATATTAATGGGTCATATACAAGCCGTGACCTAGACGTGTTTGAGCAGTATCCAAGACGTGTTCAAGCTGAAAAAAATAATCTTTTTAATTGGATACATTTGGACACTCAAGATATGTGTATCGTACGCGTGTCTCCATGTATTCAACATGAATACGTATCCAACACATAAACACGCCTAAAAGATGGCATGTCCATGTTTCATAGTATGTCATACATTTTAATTTTTCTTGATTTTTGAATTTTTGAGCGGATATCTTTTTTTTTTTTTTGGTATAGTAGAAAATTAAAAAAGAAAGACTAACACCTAGGACAGGCCTCACCTAAGGAGGCTGCAAGTAAGGAAAGACTAACGCAGGGGGAGGAATACTTCATATCTTCATATCATTAGCACTGTGAGCACCCATCTTTGCAAGATAATCAGCACAAGCATTACCTTCACGGAGTGTGTATTCAAACTTGACCTCCCAAGATGCACCAAGAAGAGTTTGTATTTCCAAAATTATACAATCAAACTTGTGGAACCGAGAGAGGTTGTTGGACACCAACGCAAGAGCGTCTAGAGAATCAGAATGGACCACCAGTTATCGAATGTCAAGATTCCAGACAAGTTGAAGACCACGAAGAAGACCAAGGAGCTCAACATGAAGGTTCGTTGAGATTCCCACGTAACCGGAGAAGCCTTGTAGCCATGAACCATCATCTCTACGAATTAAACCACCAAAACTTGCTCTCATAGGATTCTCAAGCGTACTTGCATCCACATTCGATTTATAGACTCTAGGCGGAGGCTTTTCCCAGTGGACCATTCGAAGGGCTTGATGCTTGGAAGCTGTAGAATGTGAACCATAGACTTGAGTAATGGTGTCGGCAAGAATGCTAAGTTTCTAACTTTACTGACCACTTGGACCTCTGTCCAAACTTTGTGAGAGAATATCTCAGCATTACAAGCACGCCAAATCCACCACATGCCTGATAAGAATGTAGCGTAATGGTCATCATGGGTAAACTTACGAACCCACTCATGGAGAGGCAAAGCCATGAAGGATGGTAACTGACAAAACCCCAATGTTAGAGTGCCACACGGCGTACCTCAATATTTTGAGTGTGATTTATATATTTATTCGATCATTTCACTTGATATTAATTAATTTAAGTTGAAATCTCATATAATATCTGAATCAAAATTTTATCTCTGTCGCCTAATCATTTAGGCTCACTTGTTCTGACCAAACATATGTAAAGGAGATGTTAAAAACTATACTGATTTGGTAACCTTATGTTACTACTATTTATATCAGAATCCATATTCACAAAATCCACTAAGTTTTACCCAAGGGACCAAAATGAAGCCATTTATTGAACCAAAAGGAAATGTTTCCACTTCCTACCTTATATTTATATCTATTTTTTAGAATCGCAACCAAAAGGAGCTATTTGAGCTTCCTGTTTTAGCAACCAAAACTATACTGATTTGGTAACCTTAGGTTACTACTATTTAGATCAGAATCCTGTATATTCACAAAATCCACCAAGTTACACAAGGGACCAAAATCAAGCCATTTATTGAACCAAAAGGAAATGTTCCCACTTCACACCCTATATTTATATCCATTTTTTAGAACCGCAACTGATTTAGTGATGGATCTCCAAGTATAAGATTCACCATCTTTAGGATTGGTAAACAAAATACAACTGTCTTTGATGTACTTATGAGAAAATACTTGAACCCAAAGTTTATCCTGGCAATGGAGAAGGTTCCAAACTAGCTTGCCCAAAATTGCCACGTTAGAAAGCCTAGCTTTTCTGATGCCTAGGCCACCCAAGCACTTAGGACGAGCTACCACATCCCATTTAACCTAATTGAATCCTCTGGTCTGATTAGTATTTCTCCATAGAAAATTCCTCACAATAGCATCAACACTGCTTCACACTGTTTGTGGAACCTATAAATTTTGCATGGCATAAAGAGGGATAGAGGTGAGGACAGAATTAGCTAGAGCAAGCCTCCCAAGTTTATTCAATAAACGAACCTTCCAACCAGCCAAACGGGTTTGCATTTTCTCCACTATAAAATTAAAATCCCTTCGCTTAACTTTCCCTTGTAACAGGGGAAAGGTAGGGTATTTACCCAAGTTATCCGTAGCATGAATGGTAGAAACATTGGTAAATTGTTGACGCTCACTATTAGGGATATTCTTAGAGCACATGAACTTTGACTTTTCCAAGTTAACCTTAAGACCAGAAGCCTTGCAGAAGTCATGGAGAACCACAGTAACAAGCCGAACATAAGAAGTCTTGGCCTTAGTGAAAAGGAGGCAGTCGCCAACGAAGAACAAGTGAGATATAGCAGGTCTGCCCTTAGAGACCCTCACTGGAAGCCAATGACCAGAAGCCAATCACCATCAAAAGTAGTTTAGGATGTCAAACAACCATGTGACCATCCCAGCCAGATGGAACTGGTTGAGAACAATCCTCCACTGCTCAGATGACACCACGATTTGTGGGATCATTGGGCCATTAATCACGGTCAGAGTTCATCCACCAAACTCAGGTTCCTGTCTCCTTAGAACTCGGACACAGAGTGATACGAGTTTATAAAACAGATCTTGTTCAAGTAAGGTTGTATATCTTGATTTGATTTTAATAAAATATTAATAGTTTTATATGTACAGAAAGTTTATATTTAACCACTTTTTTTTAATCTTTCTTCTTTAATGTGTATTAAAAAAATAAAATTTTATTGTAAATCTTAATTATGTCAATTTTTTTAAGTCGAATAGTAAGAAATATTCTTGTGAATTCTTTAATTTAACGACGTGTATGATTTGCCTTTGACCAAATTAAGAAAGTGAATTAAACAATATACATACAAATTGACCTAAATACCACATGATTGCAATATGAAAAAAAATTAATTTATCTTTAAACTATTTTTTTCTGTTTATGTTTGAGCAATTTTTTTTATACAACTCTTACATTCATAATTGTACACAATTATATAAATAATATTTTATTTATCAAAAAGTTTAATAAATTTACTTTAAACACTTATTAGCAAAACCCTTATAAATATACACCGCTTAAACAATTTTTATATTTATAATTGCACATATCTAAATTTAAGTGAACACATTAAACTTTTTGATAAATAAAATGTTATTTATATAGTTGTGTACAATTATGAATGTAAGAGTTGTATAATAAAAATTGCTCAAACACCCACAAAGGGTACACCACTTGAATGAGGATGCAAGTTCAAATATCAATTAAATAATTTTTGTAAAGAGATTATATAATTTTTGTGCTGTTACAGTTGAATATAAATTAATTTTATAAGTTGTTCAAATGAACTGAGCTTGTTAAAATACCTCGTAATTTCAAAAAAAAAATTTGTTTAAAGACAAATCAAATTTGTAATTATTTAATACACATTAAAGAATAAAGGTTAAAAAAAGAAGTGGTTAAGTATAAACATTCTATATGCATAAAAAATGATTATGACACTTGTTAAGAAATATAAAATAAGACGTTTTAAATAAAAATAAAGTATTTCATAAATTGAAAATTGAAAACTTTTTACTTATTTATTTAAATTTTTTTATTTTATCTATTTTAGCAAGTACTCTTATTACACTTATTAGCGAAACCTTATTTATAAATATAAAAACTGCACAAGCAACATTACTTTCACATTTATCATCAATATATGAGCCACTTCCACATTCAAGAAATTATTGCATCCTCATAGATTATAATAAATGTTTGTTTTTGAATAAATATCTATCATTAATTTAAATTAATGACTTAAAGATTTATGTAAGTTTGTTTAAAATTAATGGTAAAAATACTTCTTGAAATATGCATTTATTTTGTTATAAGAGTATACAATAATTTCTCCATCAATCCTCTTACTCAATATTTTAAAAATCGGATCAAATCAGCTAGTTGATTATGAATTGACAATGTCTTTGATTCAAATATTTTTTAGTTCAATTACAGTTTAATTACGATTTAACCATAAATTTGATCATTAAACATCAAATCATGACCTGAAGACATTATCGGTTCAATCTCCAATTCAATTTTTAAAATATTGCTAACACTCTTAAGTCCTAAATGCCATTTTTATTTTCAGTATAGGCGACAGAGAGACGTCGACATTACTCGTTTGTTTGATATACACTCCCATTCCCTAAAGTCTTAAATGCCATTTTTATTCAGTATAGGCTATGATGTTCTGACATTACTCGTTTGTTTGATATACAATAGGGGCTCTGAGCTAAAGAAAGGGGAAGCCGATGCAGAGTGAACAATATTTGTCCCAAGTTCAAACAAACTATGTCTAATATCTTAAAAAATAGGTCTTTTGTAACTTGTCATTCACCGTTGGCTCTTTTAATTTGCTTTGTGGTTTGGCCACATTATATATATTGATTCCATACTAAAACAATTGTACCTGTTTTGGATTTTTTTTTTCATATGTAAGTGAATGTTGAGTTAATAGTGTCATCTGTTGGATTAGATACGAAGAAAAACTCTTTTTCATGAATATTAGATTTTTATCAATGACAAAAGTTTATTTATTATGATTGAAGATGTTCATTGAGCGCGTTTGATAAATTCAGGCCTCCTATAACTTCATGAGGTTTCATATAATCCAACTTATCTAAACAAGGTAAAAATAATGTATTAGACGAAACACATAAATTTTTACCCTAATAAAAAAAATATCTATAATATTATAATCATCTTATTATTATTATAGTATGATGAAGTGTTTTGCCATTATAATCTATTTATCTATAATTTTTTTAATTGTATACTAAAAGTATTTTCAAATCAGCTTCTACATGTGTTATCAGATGGAGGGTTTTGTTTTATTTGTGAATGGTTTACTCGAGGGACCTTCAATGAGGAAGCCTCCTGACGATGGAGGAGACTTAGTGCAAAAGGATGACATAGACAAACTTGCTATCTCTTTTAGGGACAAGGTTACAAGCAACAAACAACCACCACCACCAAGAGAGAAGATGGATTTATTGAAGAAGAACCTAGTATGTGTGGAATTTGAGGATGGCAATAGGCTAAAGCCTAAGGTGTTCTTGGATGACCAAGTCTTTCAGGATCTTTGTCAGCCATGGTATGATGCTTTGGTGATTATGCTACTAGGCAAGAACATTGGTTTTCTTACGATGAGGGATCGTATTAAGGCATTATGGAAGCTCTTAGGAGGGTTTAAATTGATGGATGTAGGTAATGGATTTTTCATGGTGAAAATTGATTTGGAGGTGGATAGGGTAAAGGTCATGGAAGGGGGTCCATGGATGCTTTTTGATCACTACTTGGCTGTGCAGACTTGGACACCTGACTTTGTCTCTCCTGCAGCCCAAATCGATCGCACCCTTCGTGTGGATTCGTTTTCCGAGAATGAATATTGTTTTTTATGATGTGATAACTCTACAAAAGTAGAGTTAAATGATCACCATTTGTGTTAATTTGTGTTAGTTTCCTCGTATTTTCTTGATATATATTGAGCTTGAAGTTGAATGTAGGAGTTATAGTGGAGTTGGAACCTATTGAGCACTCTTTTGATCAATATTAACAAGTTAATGAAATGTTTTGTAGAATGAGGACTCTTTTGTTTTGCATGCTTGATAGGTGGTTGAATTTCATGGTTCATGAAGAGTTGGAAGAATTGAGATAAAGCTTTGAAGGAGAGAATTGAAGAAAAAGAAGGGTGTGAAAGCTCAAGAAGGATCATTGAATTGAGGGAACAAGTTAAGGGACTTAAGAAATCAAGTATTGGTTGCAATTTGATGAAGAAAATAATGTTTGAGTGGAAACCACAAACTATGCCAAGGCATACTTCCAGGAGGCCACGGCATAGTACATCAATTTGTGAAGAGTCATCGCAGGAGGCTGCGGCACACTTCCAAGAGGCCGCGGCATCCTGTTAAAATTCTGCTGCGTCGTTTCAGCTCCAAAAAGAGGGTTTTTAATGATGTAAGGTAGCCATTTCGAGCGGGATTCGTGGGAAGACATTCTCTTGACATTCTTGGAGCCTTGGCAACCGTAGAACACCTGGAGAAACCTAGGAAGCTTGATTTGGAGTTTGGACAACAAGGAGATTCTTGAAGAGTTACTTGCAATCCACCATTGGAGCTAGCTTATCCTTCATCTTCTTCATCATTTCTCTTCGGTTTCTTTGTGGTTTTCTCATTTTTCTGTGTTATGGCTTTGATGAATGTATTATTTAACTTAATTGATTGTCCCCAAATGTTGAACATGAGCTAAATTCTTTTCTAGGATTGTAACTCTTATTGATATGTAGCTTGGTTTATTTAATGCTTGCTTACCCATTTCAATGTTATGAGAAGTTTTTATCCATTCTTATGCTTCATGTTATTGATTGTTTGGCCACCAATTGATAGATATTTGGATTTGATTTGAACTTGGGAAAGGGAAATTGAATCTAGAACTAGAATGAGTGACACTTGAACTTCCAACTCAAAGGTTGAATTGGGGGTTTTGTTCTAAGACATAGGGATATGCTTAGGACCTTGTGTAATCTTGCATAGAACTTGTTCGATATAATGCTTCTTTGTTAATTGACTCTAATAGGGATATTATGTGTTGATTAAGAGGGAAAGGTCATATTGCCATCGGGAGAGGGGTATGTTTACACTAGAGTTCTAGATTAATTCTTCAAGTAACATTGAGTGGGCTAATGGGTATGTTTTAAACCAAGTGAAATATCAAGAAGGGTTATAATCCTAGGTTTTTACCATTGTGGAAATTTGATATTTAGTTAATATTATTACATGTTATTTGTTGTTTCAAGTTAGGTTACTCTAAGTCTTTATTCTTTACACCTCAATTTATTGTTGTTTGGATATTAGTAAAGCTTTCTATATTAATACTTAGTTGGAAAATTAGTTCTAGTCCTCGTGGGATCGACTCGTACTTTTCACTTTATTACTTGAGCGACGTGTATACTTGCACAAAAAGTCTCATCAAGTTTTTGGTGCCGTTGCCGGGGACTAATTGCTAATTTTTCTTGCTAATATTAGTTCGTGAGTCACTTTACTAATAATTCAGACTTGTTACTTTTGTTAAAGATTTTTCATTTTTCATTTTGCTTAATTGTTCTATTGGAACTCTTCTATTTTTTAGGTACTCTTCGTGTTTGCATGCGACGCAACCAAAGCCTTGAACTTGTTGATTTTGATCCAGAAATAGAGAGAACTCTTAGACGGATTAGAAGAGAACGACAAGAGGCAGCGGGTAATTTATCACCAATGGCAGAAGAATGAACTCCAAAAATCCTTGAGGGATTATGCTATCCCTCAAGTTCAAGATCTTAACTCTAGCATTCGGAGGCCAGCTATTCAGGATAACAACTTTGAAATCAAGCCAGCCATTATTCAAATGATCTAGACATCTGTCCAATTTTGTGGTTTGCCCAATGAGGATCCAAACGATCATGTCAGGAATTTTCTTGAAATTTGTGATACTTTCAAACATAATGGAGTTTCTGAAGATGCTATTCGGTTGAGGTTATTTCCTTTCTCATTGCGTGACAAAGCCAAGAGTTAGTTTCATTCTTTAACTGAGGGGTCTATCACTACTTGGGATGAATTGGCTCATAAGTTCTTGGAAAGGTTCTTTCCCCCATCCAAGACAGCTCAAATCAGGAAAGAGATTTTTTCTTTTTCTCAGTATGAATCTGAGTCACTCTATGAAGCTTGGGAACAGTATAAAGATCTTCTTTGCAAATGCCCTTATTATGGTATTGATAAGTGGCTCCAGGTGCATACGTTCTATACTACTTTGAATGGGCTGTTGAGAACTACCATTAATGCAGCAGCAGGTGGGGCACTCATGAGTAAATCTGAAGACGAAGCATTTAATCTGTTGGATGTGATGGCGTCCAACAATATTCAGTGGCCTTCAGAGAGACAGGGTCCAAGAAAAATTGCTGGAGTCTTTGAGGTTGATGCTCTCACAGCTTTAAGTGCTCAGATTTCTGCACTTTCACAGAAGTTTGATGGTTTGGGTGTTAAATCTCAACAGAATCCTTTTGTTACATGCCATTTTTGTGGAGATGTACATTCTTCTGAGCAGTGTAATATGAATTCTGAGGCTGCAAATTTTGTTGGACGCTTTAATCAACCAAAAAATAGTCCATATTCCAACACTTATAACCCAGGATGGCGAAATCACCCTAATTTTGCCCGAAATTAGAATCAGAATGCCTCTTCATCAAGAGCTCAAGGGCCTCCTTCGGGTTTTAATCAACCAAAACACCCCAAACTTAAACTTCCTAGGTTTCTCCAGGTGTTCTATGGTTGCCAAGGCTCCAAGAATGTCAAGAGAATGTCTTCCCACGAATCCCGCTCGAAATGGTTGCCTTACATCATTAAAAACCCTCTTTTTGGAGCTGAAACAACATAGCAGACTTTTTACAGGATGCCGCGGCCTCCTGGAAGTGTGCCGCGGCCTCCTGCGATGACTCTTCACAAACTGATGTACTATGCCGCGGCCTCCTGGAAGTATGCCTCGGCATAGTTTGTGGTTTCCACTCAAACATTGTTTTCTTCATCAAAATGCAACTAATACTTGATTTCTTAAGTCCCTTAACTTGTTCCCTCAATTCAATGATCCTTCTTGAGCTTTCACACCCTTCTTTTTCTTCAATTCTCTCCTTCAAAGCTTTATCTCAATTCTTCCAACTCTTCATGAACCATGAAATTCAACCACTTATCAAGCATGCAAATCAAATGAGTCCTCATTCCATAAAAAACATTTCATTCACTTGTTAATATTGATCAAAAGAGTGCTCAATAGGTTCCAACTCCACTATAACTCCTACAATCAACTTCAAGCTCAATATATATCAAGAAAACACGAGGAAACTAACACAAATTAACACAAATGGTGATTATTTAACTCTACTTTTGTAGAGTTATCACACCCCCAAACTTAGAATTTTGCTAGTCCTCGAGCAAAATAATAAAAATCTCAACACTTTCCTTTTTGCAAGATATGATAAAAATAAAAATAAAAATAAAACAAACTTGCAAGTTGTGAAAAACAATTGCCAACTAAACCCTCAAAACATTGTCTCCACACTTTGCATCTTAATCATCCCAAACATCATACTCAAGCATTTTCATTCATCAAACAACATTGTTGGTTAAATTGAGTTTCTTATGTGAGTGTGTGTGATCCAATCACCAAATCTCAGTAATCATATGGATGAGATTATGCAAATGAGATCCTAGAATGATGAAATTTAGAAAATCATACTTCCACCCCTTCTCCACTAATGTAGGATAAACATGGCATGTAGATCAAAAGGTCTTATTAAGCTTGTAATGACAGGCCAAGGTGGGGGCTATGAACAAAAGATAGGATAAATCAAAAACCTTGGATAATGATCAAATGCATTCTAATTTCCTCAATAGATGCTACACAAGGGCCACACTAGGTGTATTCCATGCCTCTTAATCCTTTCAACAATTTTGTTCAAACTTTTCAAATGATTTTCCTTTCAGAATCTCTTTATTTATTTTTTTTTCATGCCTTTTTTTTTTGAATTAAAGATCCACAATTACATATACAGTTTTATTCCACGCTTCACACACTTTATCTTGTAGAGACACATAACTACATGGCCCGTAATCACACAAGTATGTAGAAATGCAATCAACCACTATCCAAAGCACAAGGTGTGATATTAAATGCATGGCTCAAAGGTTTTGGTAATCATGGATTCATAGAACAAAATCACAAGGCTTAAACATCACTAGGCTCAAACAAGGTGCTATGAATACATTTATGTCAAGGTTAAGCTTGAAAGGCTCAAACGATCCAAACATTGCCTAAATCATCTCTACACACCAAGCCTAACCTAGGATTTCGCCTTGAGAGGACTTGATAATCAATCCTAAATCCAAAAACCTAGGAGATTCAGATATCATAATCCTTCTCTAAATGATCAAGCAGAAGTTAAGCAAAAGGATCATGTATGAAAAGATAAGCTACTCAACTTACCCAGCAACTTACTCAACAAGATCAACACATTCCAAACAACACTTAGGATTCAAGAGAGTCAAGCATGTCAACAATTCAATCTTATCATGGGGATGGCAAACTATTCAAACATAACATTGCAAGTTCAATCCAAGGCTTTTCCATACAGAATCACATTTCCCTACAAACAACCAAAACACCCCCAAACTTAAAAGTGCACATTGTCCCTAATGTGACACAACTACAAACAGTAACAACAAGAAGACACAACACTAATACTAGAAAATAAAAGTCAACCTACACATCATCTACCAATTACAAGTAAAGAAAATGAAAAGAAAAACTCCCTCAAGTGGTGACGTAGCACTAGTCAGAGTGCATGCTATCTTCCATATCCTTATCTGTATCTGGCTCGGGCAGAGGCATTGTAGGATAGTGCTCCATGTCCATGTTCATCTGAATAGCCATTGCTCGCATCATCTCGGATAACACATTTGCCTGAGTCTCTAGGTAAGCAAAATGGCGATCTTGTCGGCGCTCCATCCTTTCTTGGCGCTCCTCCAAACGAGTTAATCGTTGAGCTACAGTCATTGGAGGAGGAGGAGGCTGAGATGAACTAGCACCTTCTGTAGAAGGGGTCTTCATGAGGCGGAGGCACAAGTCATTGTCCATTGGGCTCTTGAGGTAAAATCTTTCTTCATCCCTATCCCAAGTAACTCCGGCTTGTTCACACAGAAAAGTAATAAGAGCAGGAAACCAAATGATATGATGGGTAGAAGTGGCAGTCTGGAATATGGCATTATAAATGATTTTGCCCACATCCATGGTGTATCCATTTAAAATGGTGTGAATCATTATAACTCGCTCCCTTGTGACATGATTCCTATGTGTGGTAGGGGCTAATCTTGTAGCAACAAAGTATAACCACACCTTAGCATATGGCAATAAGGAATTCTTTGGAATGTTGAAAATTTCCACACTCCATTCAGTGCCAGGATGAGCAATGAGTGTCAACATCTCAATCAAATCAAGTTCTCCAGCTTTAAATGCACTATATTCATCATTTGGAATGCAAGACAACCCATACACAGAATTGATAGCTTTAGCAGAGAATGAAACTTTTTTTACCTCGGACAAAGACCTTGCCATTCTCATGCTTTGGAGCGTTTGCATAGAACTCTCACACTACCGACATGATAGCTAGGTGGGAGTGCGATCAAAACGGCACCCAATTTCGTGACATGATGGCCGTGTGCAGCTGGAGCTTCCTCTCTGGAGTTACTTGAAGCTTCCTCTCTGGAATTATGGACTTATGCTTGGCATTATTGTTGAACCTCCTCCAAGCATCTTTTGAAACAAACTTAGTTTCATCAAAAGCATTGGTGCTACTGGAGGCACCCATAGAAGCCGTGGACTTCCTCTTTCGAGACATGAGAAATCAAATTCAAACAACCAAAGCTCCTTCCCACTTAGAATCAACTGGGGTTATGGTGAATGTAGGAAAAAAAAAAGAAAAAAATGAGAGTGACCGGAGAAATAGTGCTTATGGGCCGGAAAAGTGAAGGGTGGGGGGTGGAGAAAATCACCACGGTGGTGAAAGATGTAGAGGAGGTGAAATATAGAGGTGAGTGTATGGGAAAATCATAAAAAGGAAGCTTTTAGGTGATGGTTTACCGAAAAAATGAAAGAAAATGGCCAGAAACTGGCCGAAAAATCGAAGCTTCTCACCGGAAAAAATGAAGGAAAAAAATGAGGGGGGAATGAGATGGCGTGCTAGGGAGAACAAAGTGTGGAGAAGAAGAATTAGGGGAGGATGATGTGGTAATGAGATGGTGTGGTAACAATGGAGGGAAAGTTGGAAGGAAGAATGGGTTTGCTATTTGGGAGAGAAAAGCTGCGGCTGGAGGGGATGAAATGTTAGGGCATTACGCCCCTTTGGTTCTCTTTTCTGTTCTGTTTTTTTTTTAAATAGGCCGGCCGCGGCCTTGGGTTAGGATGCCGCGGCCTCCAGCGTGCCTCAAAAGTCCTCTGACAGACTAGGCCGCGGCCTTGGAGAGGGATGCCGTGGCCTCCTGCGTGCCTCAAAATTTCTCCCTGATAGACAAGGCCGCTGCCTTGCAGGTGGATGCCGTGGCCTCCTACGACGTGTGAAGCCAGCTCCTGATGAGGTGTGCCGCGGCCTTGGAGAAGTGTGCCACGGCCTCCTGGGTGCAATTTCACCAAATTGATGTTTTTTCACATGCTCTTTCATCCAACCAAATGGCATTTAATCCATTATCACTTAGATTACTTGGGAATTGGTTTGTGCTGCATCAAAACCACTTGAAGGAACACCTACAACATCAACAACAAAAGACTTAATCTCTAAACACAAAATTATCAATCAACAAGTACCAAACTAAGAATCAAAAGCGAAAAAGGTTAAGAGCTTGGGTTGCCTCCCAAGTAGCGCTTGATTTATAGTTGTCGGCTTGACTTTGATGCCTTCCTCAATTGAGATTGATACAGGTTATTAAGGATGTGCTTCGATCAAAGTCACTCCCCCAATATCTTTTTAATCTCTAGACATTCACCAAGAATACTCTACCTTCCTTCAAATCCTTGAATTCAACTGCACCACTTGCTAGCACTTTCGTTATTAAGAATGGTCCGGACCACCTTGATTTGAGTTTCCCAGGAAAGAGCTTCAACCAGGAATTAAATAAGAGCACATATTGGCCCAGTTCAAAATTCCGCTCTAGGATCTTCTTGTCATGCCACTCCTTCATCTTTTCTTTATAAATCTTGGCATTTTCATAGGCTTCTCTTTTGAATTCATCCAAAGCATCAAACTCAAGTAGTCTTTGCTCCCCTGCAGCCTTCATATCAAAATTGAGCTTTTTGATTGCCCAATAAGCTTTTTGTTCAAGTTCCACAGGAAGATGGCAAGCTTTTCCAAACACCAGCTTATATGGAGAAGTACCAATAGATGTTTTGAAAGCAGTCCTATAAGCCCAAAGAGCATCATCCAATCTCTTGGACCAATCTTTCCTGCTTGGACACACTGTCTTTTCTAATATCCGCTTGATCTCCCGGTTAGACACCTCAGCTTGTCCACTAGTTTGTGGATGATAAGCGGTAGCAATTCTATGCTTGATGTCATATTTAGCAAGAAGAGCTTCCAGGTATTTGTTGCAAAAGTGTGATCCTTCATCACTTATGATTGCTCTCGGAGTTCCAAAACGTGTAAAGATATTCTTCATCAAGAAATTCATCACAACTTTGGAATCATTAGAAGGTAATGCAATCGCTTCCACCCACTTAGACACATAATCTACAGCAACCAAGATGTATTGCTTTCCATAAGATGGAATAAACGGACCCATGAAATCAATCCCCCACACATCAAACAATTCAACCTCAAGAATAGCTCGCAATGGCATCTCATGCCTCTTGGAAATGTTGCCCACTCTTTGACATTTATCACAACTCATAACAAATCTATGAGCATCTTTAAATAAAGAAGGCCAATAGAAGCCACATTGAAGTACCTTGGCAGCTGTTCTATCACTTGCATGGTGTCCTCCATAGGGCGAAGAATGACAATGATAAAGAATATCATAAATTTCTTCTTCAGGTAGACACCTTCTTAACATTTGATCCGCGCACTTCTTGAACAAATGAGGCTCATCCCAATAGTAAAAGCGTACTTCATGTAAGAACCTTTTCCTTTGTTGTGAAGATAGATTCGAAGGGAATACACCACTTACTAGATAATTCACAAAGTCTGCATACCATGGAGATTTTACCTCCTTAACCACCAAGAGTTGCTCATCAAGAAAAGTCTCATTAATCAAAACCTCATAAAAAACCACATGCTCTAGCCTAGATAAATGATCAGCAACTTGATTCTCTGTCCCTTTTCTATCTCGAATCTCCAAGTCAAATTCTTGCAATAGAAGGATCCACCTAATCAGCCTTGGTTTGGAGTCTTTCTTACTAATCAAATATCTAATAGCTGAGTGATCAGTGTAGACAATTACCTTCGCTCCAACTAGGTATGACCGAAACTTAACAAAAGCAAACACCACAGCAAGTAACTCTTTCTCCGTAGTGGTGTAGTTGATTTGAGCATCAATGATGGTCTTACTTGCATAATAAATAGAGTGAAAAATCTTCCCCATCCTTTAGCCCAAGACGGCTCCAACAGCATAATCACTTGCATCGCACATGAGCTCAAAAGGAAGAGCCCAATCCAGTGCAATGATGACAGGAGTAGAAATCAATCTCATCTTCAACTCCTTAAAGGCTTTAAGACACTCATCATCAAATCGGAAAGGTATGTCCTTCTCCAACAAATTGCATAGCGGTTTGGAGATTTTAGAGAAATCCTTAATGAAGCGTCGATAGAACCTAGCATGACCAAGAAAACTCCTAATTGCCTTAACTGAAGAAGGGGGAGGTAGCTTGTCAATCACTTCAATTTTGGCTTTGTCCACCTCAATACCCTTATTTGACACCTTGTGGCCAAGAACAATACCCTCTTGTACCATGAAATGGCACTTCTCCCAATTAAGCACTAAATGGGTTTCTTCACATCTTTTCAACACTTTGGCCAAGTTCAACAAGCATTCATCAAAAGAATCACCAAAAATGAAAAAATCATCCATGAAAATTTCCAAGAACTTCTCCACCATATCAGAAAATATAGCCATCATACACCTTTGAAAGGTGGCAGGAGCATTATACAAACTAAATGACATTCTCTAAAAAGCAAACGTACCGTATGGGCAAGTGAAGGTAGTTTTCTCTTGATCTTCTGGGGCTATAGCAATTTGGTTGTAGCCCGAATAACTATCCAAGAAACAATAAAACTCCTTCCCCGCCAATCTATCAAGCATTTGATCAATGAAAGGTAGCGAAAAATGATCATTCCTTGTGGCCTTGTTTAGCTTTCGGTAGTCCATACATACTCTCCATCCTGTGAGTGCTCTTGTTAGAATCAATTCATTGTTGTCATTCGCAACAACAGTCATACCACCCTTCTTAGGCACACATTGGACTAGACTTACCCAAGAACTATCCAAAATAGGGTAAATGATGCCGGCATCCAACCACTTGATGATCTCTTTCTTCACTACATCTTTCATGATAGGGTTTAGCCGGCATTGATGCTCAACTGAAAGTTTACATCCATCTTCCATCAAGATTTTATGCATACAAAATGATGGACTAATCCCTCTCAAATCCGCAATTGACCAACCCAAAGCCTTTTTATGTGCTCTCAAAATTCTAAGAAGTTTCGCAACTTGCAAATTTGATAATGAAGAGGAAGCCACAACTGGTAAAGTAGAATTTTCACCAATAAACAAGTATCTCAAGTGTGAAGGCAATGGCTTGAGCTCCAATACCGGAGGTTGTTCAATTGAAGGTTTTGGAACTTCCTTTGAACTAGATGCTAGATCAAGAGTTTCAAATTGATGGTCAAATCTAGATAACTTGGGAAAAGAATCTAACCACTTCACAATCTCAAGCACTTCTTCACAACTCTCTATAGAAGTTAACACGTATAACGAAGCATCCAAAGGATCAACTTGAGAAGCAACAAAAGCATCTTCAACAACATCATCAAGCACTCTTATACTCATACATTCTTCATTATCCGCAGGGTGTTGAATTGCCTTGTAAATATTAAAAGTTACCTCTTGATCTTGGACCCTCATAGTAAGCTCTCCTTTTTGCACATCTATTAAAGTCCTTCCAATTGCAAGAAAATGTCTCCCAAGGATGATTGGCACCTCACGATCCTCTTCCATATCCAACACAATGAAGTCTGAGGGGAATATGAATTTATCAACTTTTACAAGCACATCCTCTATAATTCCCTTAGGAAAAGCATATGATCTATCTGCCAATTGGAGAGTGACTGATGTAAGCTTAGCTTCTCCCAATCCAAATTTTTGGAAAATAGATAAAGGCATTAAGTTAATGCTTGCTTCCAAGTCACATAATGCCTTACCAAAGAAATGGCTCCCAATAGTGCACGGGATAGTGAAGCTTCCGGGGTCCTTTAGCTTAAGAGGTAGCTTGTTTTGAAGAATAGCACTACATTCCTCCGTCAATGCAACTATCTCAAATTCACCCAATCTTCTTTTCTTGGATAGGATGTCCTTCATAAATTTCACATAACTTGGCATTTGCTCTAATGCTTCAGCAAATGGTATGTTGATGTGGAGTTTCTTGAATACCTCTAAGAATTTCTTGAATTGAGACTCATCCTTATACTTCTGCAACCTTTGAGGAAACGGAGGAGGTGGAAGAGGTTGGGGTGTAGATTGAACTTCTTCTTGAACTTGCTTTTCTTTCTCCTGCTCCTCTTGAGGCTCTTTTTGAAAGATGAGAGCCTTTTACGGATTAGCAACCACTGTCTTACCACTTCTAAGAGTGATTGCATTACAATTCTCCCTATTCTCTTGTTTTGGATTAGGCTCTGTGTTACCAGGAAGATTGCCAGGTGGACGGTTGTTTAAAGCTGCAGCTAATTGGCCCACTTGATTCTCCAAATTTCGAAGAGAGGCCACTTGGCTTTGGATCACCGCGTTATTCTTGGCCATATATTGCATGAACATATCTTCTGAAGATGGCCTTTTCTCTTGTTGAGGAGCATTGTTTAATATTTTGGTTGTTTGTAGGGAAACGTGATTCTGTATGGAAAAGCCTTATATTGAACTTGCAATGTTGTGTTTGAATGGTTTGCCATCCCCATGATAAGATTGAATTGTTGACATGCTTGACTCTCTTGAATCCTTAGTGTTGTTTAAAATGTGTTGATCTTGTTGAGTAAGTTGCTGGGTAAGTTGAGTAGCTTATCTTTTCACATATGATCCTTTTGCTTAACTTCTGCTTGATCATTTAGAGAAGGATTATGATATGTGAATCTCCTAGGTTTTTGGATTTAGGATTGATTATCAAGTCCTCTTAAGGTGAAATCCTAGGTTAGGCTTAGTGTGTAGAGATGATTTAGGCAATGTTTGGATCGTTTGAGCCTTTCAAGCTTAACCTTGACATAAATGTATTCATAGCACTTTGTTTGAGCCTAGTGATGTTTAAGCCTTGTAATTTTCTTCTATGAATCCATGATTACCAAAACCTTTGAGCCATGCATTTAATATCACACCTTGTGCTTTGGATAGTGGTTGATTGCATTTCTAAATACTTGTGTGATTACGGGCCATGTAGTTATGTGTCTCTACAAGATAAAGTGTGTGAAGCGTGGAATAGAACTGTATATGCAATTGTGGATCTTTAATTAAAAAAAAGGCATGAAAAAAAATAAATAAATAAAGAGATTCTGAAAGGAAAATCATTTGAAAAGTTTGAACAAAATTGTTGAAGGGATTAAGAGGCATGGAATACACCTAGTGTGGCCCTTGTGTAGCATCTATTGAGGAAATTAGAGATGCATTTGATCATTATCCAAGTTTTTTGATTTATCCTATCTTTTGTTCATAGCCCCCACCTTGGCCTGCCATTACAAGCTTAATAAGACCTTTTGATCTACATGCCATGTTTATCCTACATTAGTGGAGAGGGGGTGGAAGTATGATTTTCAAAGTTTCATCATTCTAGGATCTCATTTGCATAATCTCATCCAGATGATTACTGAGATTTGGTGATTGGATCACACACACTCACATAAGAAACTCAATTTAACCAGCAATGTTGTTTGATGAGTGAAAATGCTTGAGTATGATGTTTGGGATGATTGAGATGCAAAGTGTGGAGACAATGTTTTAAGGGTTTAGTTGGCAATTATTTTTCACAACTTGCAAGTTTGTTTTATTTTTATTTTTATCATATCTTGCAAAAGGGAAAGTGTTGAGATTTTTATTGTTTTGCTCGAGGACTAGCAAAATTCTAAGTTTGGGGGTGTGATAACTCTACAAAAGTAGAGTTAAATGATCACCATTTGTGTTAATTTGTGTTAATTTGTGTTAGTTTTCTCGTATTTTCTTGATATATATTGAGCTTGAAGTTGATTGTAGGAGTTATAGTGGAGTTGGAACCTATTGAGCACTCTTTTGATCAATATTAACAAGTTAATGAAATGTTTTTGTGGAATGAGGACTTATTTGATTTGCATGCTTGATAGGTGGTTGAATTTCATGGTTCATGAAGAGTTGGAAGAATTGAGATAAAGCTTTGAAGGAGAGAATTGAAGAAAAAGAAGGGTGTGAAAGCTCAAGAAGGATCATTGAATTGAGGGAATAAGTTAAGGGACTTAAGAAATCAAGTATTGGTTGCATTTTGATGAAGAAAACAATGTTTGAGTGGAAACCACAAACTATGCCTAGGCATACTTCCAGGAGGCTGCGGCATAGTACATCAGTTTGTGAAGAGTCGTCGCAGGAGGCCGCGGCACACTTCCAGGAGGCCGCGACATCCTGTTAAAATTCTGCTACGTCGTTTCAGCTCCAAAAAGAGGGTTTTTAATGATGTAAGGCAGCCATTTCGAGCGGGATTCGTGGGAAGACATTCTCTTGACATTCTTGGAGCCTTGGCAACCGTAGAACACTTGGAGAAACCTAGGAAGTTTGATTTGGAGTTTGGGAAACAAGGAGATTCTTGAAGAGTTATTTGTAATCCACCATTGGAGCTAGCTTATCCTTCATCTTCTTCATCATTTCTCTTCAGTTTCTTTGTGGTTTTCTCATTTTTCTGTGTTATGGCTTTGATGGATGTATTATTTGACTTAATTGATTGTCCCCAAATGTTGAACATGAGCTAAATTCTTTTCTAGGATTGTAACTCCTATTGATATATAGCTTGGTTTATTTAATGCTTGCTTACCCATTTCAATGTTATGAGAAGTTTTTATCCATTCTTATGCTTCATGTTATTGATTGTTTGGCCACCAATTGATAGATATTTGGATTTGATTTGAACTTGGGAAAGGGAAATTGAATCTAGAACTAGAATGGGTGACACTTGAACTTCCAACTCAAAGGTTGAATTGGGGGTTTTGTTCTAAGACATAGGGATATGCTTAGGACCTTGTGTAATCTTGCATAGAACTTGTTCGATATAATGCTTCTTTGTTAATTAACTCTAATAGGGATATTATGTGTTGATTAAGAGGGAAAGGTCATATTGCCATCGGGAGAGGGGTATGTTTATACTAGAGTTCTAGATTAATTCTTCAAGTAACATTGAGTGGGCTAATGGGTATGTTTTAAACCAAGTGAAATATCACGAAGGGTTACAATCCTAGGTTTTTACCATTGTGGAAATTTGATATTTAGTTAATATTATTACATGTTATTTGTTGTTTCAAGTTAGGTTACTCTAAGTCTTTATTCTTTACACCTCAATTTATTGTTGTTTGGATATTAGTAAAGCTTTCTATACTAATACTTAGTTGGAAAATTAGTTCTAGTCCTCGTGGGATCGACTCGTACTTTTCACTTTATTACTTGAGCGACGTGTATACTTGCACAAAAAGTCTCATCATGATGAGAGTTTTTTAATGGGTCTAGCTTCAACAGTGGGGGTTCCAATAAAAGTGGACATGAATACTTTAAATGTTACAAGAGGAAGATTTGCTCATGTTTGCGTTGAGGTTGATTTAACTAAACTAGTCATAGGAAAGGTCTGGTTGAAAGGGCATTGGTACTAGGTGGAATATGAGGGTCTTCATCTCATATGTTCATCATATGGTCATTATGTGCATCTTGGTAGAGACTGTAGTACCACTATTCGTAAAGAGGTCGTTGATGGTGGTTTAGGAAAACAAGTTCATCCACCTGCCCCACTGACTAGTGTAGGTGGTGAACCAGAACTAGTGCAAGGGGTTAGTTCAGTTCATATCCAGAATCATGGTGTGGTTCTAGAAGACTCTCCGGATGCTTTGCATGGGGAATAGCTGGTGGTCTCCAGGAAGAAGCATAACGGTAAGGGAAGAAATAAAGACCGCATTTATCAGCATGTTAAATTCAAGGCAAATGGTGTGGCATGTTCAATTAACTTTAATGAGGGTATTAAAAAAAAGCTTGTGGGTGCATCGTCTACCAAAAACTCAAAGAATGGGCCTCCAAAGTAGGTTGTTAGCATAGAAGGACACGACCTATGTGGGACACCAGATCTGTCCAAGAAAAAAAAAGGCCTCGTAAAGAAGCCTCCTTGGTCAATAACACCTGCACCCCTTCCTTTGTTTTCCCTACATGGTAGAAATATTGTTGCTGTCTCCCCTTCTGTTCAGAAAAATAGGGGTATAAATCAAGCCAAAGCAGTTGGGATGTTTGTGCTCGTTCTTGGTAGAATGGGGATGAAGTCCACAATGAATTTATCTTTGGTGCTACAAACGTGCAACAATTTGGTGGAAGTCATGAGATTTGAACCTCTAGACCATGGTGGTATGGAAGGAATTTCCAATCCCATGGTGGAAGGGGTTATGAAAGAAGTTTAGCTTTTGGAAGCTATGGTTGAGACACCCATGAATGGAGGAGAGTGTACAGAAGGTGCTTGCCATCAAGCTATGGAAACACTGTCTTCCTAGGCGTGTACTGTTCTCTATTTTTTTCCTTCCTTATGATTGAATTCAAAGAGATGTCTATTCTCTCTTGGAACATTGGGGAGCTGCAAATAGCTCTGCCAAGAGGCAGGTTTGGCAATTGGTGTTGAAATACAAGCCAAGTTTGTTTTTATTTTGGAAACTCATGTTGCTTTTGCCAAGGTGAAGCGTTTTTGGCAGTGTTTGGGTTATATTCCAATTGTTATTAAGGAAGCTTGTGGTCACGCAGATGGTATATGGATTCTTGCAACACATGGTGGTTATTCTTACAGTGTTTTTGCAAAGACTACTCAATCAGTAACTGTGCAAATTGGTTTTGCTCAAAGGGATAGGTTTTGTTCTGCCATTTATGCTAGTCCTGCTCCTGCTACTCGTAGCTTGCTCTGGGATCATCTTATTCAGTTAAGAAATCAAATTCAATTGCCCTGGCTCTTGATGGGTGATTTTAATGAAGTTTTGTTACCTTCTGAAATCATGGGTGAGGCTTTTGTTTTCTCTCGGGCTCCCTAATTTTCTGAAGTTCTTGAGAAGTGTAATTTGGTTTATTTTGGTGCTATTGGGAGTAAATTAACCTGGACTAGGAACTGCAGGGGTAATAACTAGGTTTCTAAAAGGTTGGATCATGGAATTACTAATTGTGACTGGTGCCTTAGATTCCCTGAGGCTTTTATGGAGCACTTGTGCAGGGTTTATTTTGACCATAATCCTATTCTTCTATGCTGTGGGGAAACTTACTTACATGCTGGTGATTATCCTTTCAAGTTTATTGCAACTTGGTCTATGCATCTTGCTTATCATAGTATAGTGGATCATGCTTGGAGAAGTGCTCATCTTGTTATTGCCAATAAACTTGAGCTAGTGAAAGATGCGCTTGTCAAGTTTAATAGGGAGGTCTTTGGGAATATCTTCAGAAAGAAACGACATTTAGAAGCTAGATTAGGTGGGATTCAGTTACAACTTGAATTTTCTAATTTGTTTGACCTTCTTTTTGAAAGAAATCTCTAGAAGGATTATCAGGAGGTTTTGAGAGAAAAAAAGTTGTTATGGTACCAAAAATCTCGTGAGAAATGGGTGAAGTTTGGCGACCATAACATGAAATTTTTTCATGCTCAAACTATTATCCGGAGATGTAGAAATCATATCAGTGGTCTTTTTATTGATGATTTTTGGTGTTCTGATGATGAAACTTTAAGAAGGGAGGCTCATGGTTACTTCAAATCTTTTTTTTGCTCGAATGAGAGATGACAGTCGAATGCAATGAAGCTTTCTATTTTTTTGCGCCTTATCTGCTACTTGCAATGAATTACTGAAGCCGGTCACTAAGAAAGAGGTCTTTGATGCTTTAAAAGAGCTGTAAAAACGCCTAAAAGAGCTTAGACCACTTAGCCTTTGTAATGTGGTGCTCAAGCTAGTTACCAAAGTCTTAGTTAATAGATTGCGCCCCTTCTTGGATGAGATTATTGGTGTAACATCCCAAATTTAATAACCATAATATAACCAAAGTATATTACAATGATTAGATTCAGGCCTGCTACTTACTACTACTAAGCATTTTCAATATAACAAAGCCATGTATATGTAGAAATATGAGCCTCGAATGTATAAATAATACATAACATCTGTATTTATCACTAATACAATATGTACATTATTTCAAAAGAAACTACTCAGCTACACTAAGCTAAGCACTCCAAGCTCTTGATTGTCGTCACTTTCCATAAGACTTCTTCCCTAGAATCATCATGGAAACACACACGTGGGGTGAGAATCACACATTCTCAGTAGATAAAATCCATAAAACATGTCATCACAATCATTCCAACCATTTTGGGGAAAAACACATTTCTAAAAGCAAGTCACATGCTTATATAAACTAAAAAGGTGGCAAAAGTCAAAACTAAGTCATTTCTCTTTCCGAAATAGATTCTCATTTTATAAGTTTGTATAAAAACTCATTTATCACAAATAGTCTTCAAGCAATCACCATACTCACGAAAACATCATCTCCATTGCAGAGACACCAAAACATCGTCTCCATCATAGAGACACAACCACAACAACATCTCCATCTTATATATACAAACACAACATCTCCATCTCAGAGATATAAACACAACATCTCCATCTTAGAAATACAAATACAACATCTCTATATCAGAGATACACAATTTCCCATACAATTGCAATGTCATGGTTTTATGTCATGATAGTAACCGCCCATACAATCGCCATCCTATGCCAAATTATATCTAGTGTTTATGCCTATGCAATATCCTACACATGAAATGTATAATGTTATGATACTAAGTCCATGGTAATGTCATGTTATGCATGAGTCTCGAACAAAACAAAGGAACCTGGTTCCATAAGCTTTGAACAAGAACTAGAAACCCAGTTCCAGCAGTCTTCATCCTGGGTAGTGAGGGAATTGAACTGTCCTCATCAATGTGGTCTTCAACAATGATCACTATTGTAACAGCTCAATATTTGCTATCTAAATATATCGTCATATAAATGAATAACCTAATACTAGTTTTGCTACTACTAACATACATCAACATCAAACCCATATCATTCATACACAATGAGTAAATATAGAGTGCCACGATAGCAAAAGTTATATATATACATCACAGCCTCAAAGGCATACCGTTACACATAACTAAAAAAACTAAGCAAATATAAAACATATATAAGCTCAGCTCAAAACAACATCTATACTATGCTATTCCTCAAATATCTTTTTCTTCCCTTTCGAAGAACTCACACCTGGATTTACATGGCAACACAATCGGGGTGAGAAAACATATCTCAGCAGAAGTATTCCAATACCAGCATATATACATATGTACAAATAGATAATATTCACAATTATCAAGTTGACACTTCAATCACAGAAGCAACAACATCTCATCTCAACAACAAGCAATCACCGATACAATTGCCATGCATGAAAATGTTATGATAGCAACTACCCATACAATTGCCATATTATGCTTAATTATGTCTAAAGTGTATGTCTATACAAGTCCTAGGAATGAATGTAGTTTCAAAATGTTATGAGCCCTCAGACGTATTGAGGATATTCTCCACCTCAACTACTCTAGGATATGTTATGGTTTATCAGGCATAGTAAGGATATTCTCCACCAACACTATCCATCAAAACAAGTAGAGGATATTTCTCGCCTCCACTGATCAGCAAAGTAAAGAGGATATTTCTCGCCTCCTTACTCAACCATGTAATAAGGATATTCCCCACCTTATAACACATAACATAGAGAGGATATTACTCACCAATTTATGCTTCTCAACAATACAAAGAGGATATTATAAACCTCAAGGTATTTCACATTAATAGAGTTGGATATTTCTCGTCAATCTATTGTACAAACACATAGAAATGATATTTCTCGCCAATCTATGTATCTCAAACATCTCATGCAAAACAATCACCAATTATCTTCCATAATTAGATCACAATTGATTTACATGCATGATCACAAAAGTGAAACACAATGATGTCAAACACTATAATAATTAGCATATCAATTAGTTTACATTCATCTTGTCTTAAGTATGAACAACAATAATACTAAGTATCACAATATTTAATATTTCAATTGATTTACATTCACTACACAACACTTTATTAAACACTTATAATAGTACTTTAATACTCTTAGAAGAGCAAACATGAGAAATTCCCACACTAGTAAAACTCATTTCCTCAATTTGTCACAATACACAATATATATATAATCATGCCTAATTATTCCACATAATTAACACTACGAATCTATATGATTCATCACTTTCACACTTCATTAAATACTCCTAATAGTGTCTCAACACTCATTAAGAAGCATAAACGAAAGTATCACATAACTAATCCCTTTCCATTTCCCAAAATAAGGGCTCTGTTCTATTCTGTTCAGCATTGGGCGCTCAGGCGCTCACAAACTAGCACCCGCATAACAAAATCTTCTTGGGCACTGGGTGCCTAGACGCCTAGACATTCAGCGCTTAGGCGCTCACACATAGAAACATTTTTTGCAAAATTTTGTAGAAACGATCACTGTTCCATTGGGAACAAGTGATCTTACAATCACTCAAAATCACTTCCAAGTAATTTTTTAACCTCAAATAAGGTTCAACTACACATAGCAACCTTTAATCCACTTTAATTTCATTTAATTCAACACTTTTGAACCAAAATCTCAAACTTGACCTAAACCCCCAATAAAAACCTAAAGTGGGAATTAAGGCTCCAAAAGATGAAAAATTCATCTAAACACATCCACAATTTAGTTTCTAACTCAACCATACTAACCACATCAAGATTCAACTTATAAATCATCAAATCACCTCTCAAACCATCATTTCCTCTTCAAACTTCTCTTGAACCAAAACAAAAGAATGAAAACATGCAAGTAAAACATATTTCCCCCTACCTCAAAGTCTTGAAGATGAAGCCAACCTCCACTTGATTCCTCTTCCTTGATTGTTTATCATCATCTTTAGTCTCTTTCTCCTTTTCTCTTTTCTGCCATCTTCTTTACGTTTTCTCTTCTCTTCTTTGTTTCTCAAATATCCCAATCGTGGGATATTTAACAAGGGAAGTCTAATTTGACTTCTCTTAGATAGGTACCATAACCCCGATCTACTAAGAACACTCAGATTTCACCAAATCCAGTTTCGTAGCTTCCAACAGATTCAAAATAAATCCTAAGATTCATTAAAAAATTTGTTTTACCAAAAATTGATATTTTCATATCAGCTAGGGGTCAATCTGGTACTAAAACACACAACTAGTATGTTTAAAAATGCAAAACTAACTCTAAAAAATTCTCAAACTTTAACCACATCTGCTTCCACTCAATTTGGACCTAGAAACAAGTTCTCCACGCTTATCTCCATTAACTGAGCAGATTAAGCCAAAAATGAGGCTGAAAATAACTATATTTTACACATAGAGTTACAGCAAAGTGACTAAACGTGCTCAGATGATCACAAAGCTTTACAGGCATGACAAACTAATATTAGGCTACCTCCGTAACTATATACAAGTCTATCATGACTATCCAGAGTGTTACAACTATGATAGGAAGAGTTGATTACCTTCTCATTCAAAATCATATTTGATCACATACAATGATCACTGTGATAGGAAGGATTGATTACCTTCTCATTCAAAATCACATTATGATCATCAACAATGATCTCTATGATAGGAAGGATTGATTACATTCTCATTCAAAATCACATTAGATCACTTACAATGAGGACTCAACCTCATCAACATAGTTATGGAACAACAATTTTGCCAATTACTACAATAACTAACATTTTAATTGATTTACATTCCTAACTACAAACATGAAATACAATGATGTTAAATATCACAATAATTAACATTCCAATTGATTTACATTCACCATATATCCACTTCATTAGATACTATTATTAGAGTCTCAATATATTTTAGGAAACATATACTAATGATCCCATCTAACCAAGAACTTGAAAATATAAAAAATAACATTTTTGAAGATTCTGACCTCAGACACGAGCCATGTCTTATGAAATGCCCCCCCCCCCGTGTCTCTTAACCAGACACACTGCAGTTCACTCTGTAAAATCGTGAAACTGTTCCATTAGTTCTTTCGCCTCCTCCAATCACTCAAACTTCACATCCAAGTGATTTTCAATATTTCACAAGGTTCAACTACACATAGCAACTCTTATTCCACTTTGATTTCACTCAAAACCAAAGATTATGGATAATTATCCAATACAAAACCTAAAATCCCAAATCTTCACTCAAATGGAATTCAAGGCATACAAGGGCTGGAAATCCATTTCCATATACTGAACAACTCATAAATAAGCCATCCTCAAGTTCTACAACAAGATTCAAGTCAAACTAACCAAAAACAACTCAAAACATAAAATCACCACATCAAGTCATAACTCAAGAACAAGATGGATAAAGTAGGAAAATGAGTTTAAGAACAAGGTTTCCCCATACCTCAAAAGATGAAGATGAAGTCAATGATAGATCTAAGCTCCAGTTGATTCCCCCCCTTATTCCTCTTCTTCTCTTTTCCTTCGGTTTCCGTTTCTTTCCTTTCCCTTTTTTTCTCCTCTATTTTTCTTTCTTTCCCTACTGCCGTGAAATACTTAAAGAAAAGAAGTTAAATTTGGCTTCTATCAAATAAGTACTAAAACTCTAATCTACTAAGAACACTCAGATTCCACCAAATCAAGTTTTCTAGCTTCCAACAGATTCAAAATAAATCCTAAAATTCATTAAAAATCCTATTTCTCCATTTATCTATTTTTCCATATCAGCTGCTAGTCAAATCGGCACTAAAACACATAACCAATATGCTTAAAAATGCTAAACTATCTCTGATTAACCTCAAACTTTAACTGTAGCATAGTTCACATATTTGTGACCTAGAAACAAATTTTTCACATTTATTTTTATTAACTAAGCAGTTTAAGTCACTTCCAGAGCAAATAACAGCTATATTTCACACATAATGTTACAAAAAAGTACCTAAACGTGCTTAGACAGTCACAAAACTTAACAGACATGATAAACAAGTATTAAGCTATCTCTGTAACTATATACAAGTCTATCATGTTTTCCAGGGTGTTACAATTGGTCCCCTCCAAAGTATTTTTATCCCAGACAGAGGAACTTTTGAAAATGCTATTATTGCCTAATAAGTAATTCATTATATACAGCATACCAGAGACAAAAAAGGTAATTTTCTCTTTACAATGGATCTTGAAAAAGCTTACGATAAAGTTAATTAGGACTTCTTGCACATCACTTTACATGATTTTGGATTTCCTGATGTTTGTATTAATCTAATCATGCACTATGTTACTTCGTCCTCTTTATCCATGATATAGAATGGTTCCAAGTTGCCAGCCTTTGCCCCTAATAAAGGGTTATGTCAGGATGACCCCCTTTCCCCTTATTTATTTGTCTTGTATATGGAAAAACTTGCTCTGTTAATATCTGAAAAAGTTAATTCCCGTGCTTATCTTTTGGTGAAGTTATCAAAAAAGGGCCCTGAAATATCTCATTTATTTTTTTGCTGATGATTACTTATTGTTTGTTAAGGCTAAAGCTTCTCAATTCCAGCTTGTTACTAATGTATTTCATGAATTTTGCCTTGCTTCTGGTCTTAAAGTGAATCTTGATAAATCTAAAGCTATGAGTTCTAGGAATATATCAAGAAGAAAGTGTGAAAATTCCACGGCCATCTCGTCTATCTGGTTTACCATAAATCTAGGAAAATACCTTGGTTTTCCTTTATTGATGAGTAGGGTCAAGAAGCAAGATTTCGCTTATATTGTTAAGAAGTTGCACTCTAGATTAGCTGGCTAGAAGAGTCTGTTATTAAATAAGGTTGGTCCTCTCAATTTGATAAACTCAGCGCTTATTGCAGTGCCTAGTTACCTGATGCAAATTATGTGGATTCTTGGTGGTATTTGTGATGCTATTATTCGTAAGTTCCTTTAGCAGAAGAATTCTGACCAGGCTCGTAGTTTTCTAATGGTGAAATGGGATTTAGTTACCCAGCCTAAGAAAATGGGGGGTCTTGGTATTTAAAGAGCTCGATTATGTAATCTTACTCTTCTTGGCAAGTTGGTTTGGAACCTCTCATTTGCAAGAAAGACAAAATTTGGGTTCAAATAGTCTCTAATAAATATTTTAGAGGATCCTCATTTCTGTCAGCAGTGGGCAAGAATGAAGACTCTTATAGTTGGAGATCTATAACTAAGACAATAGGGATGTTTAAGGATAGTTATCAGTATAGAGCTGGTAATGGGTCCATCTCATTCTGGTTTAATAGATGGGTTGAGGAGGGACGTCTATGTGATCAGGTTTGCTTTGTTGATATTCAGGATACTCATCTTCTGATCTCTGATGTGTTTGATAACCAAACTTGGTAGTTAGTCAAGTTAGGTATAATAATTCCTCATAACCTTGCTTCTTTGATCCAAGCAACTTCTATGGCCCACAATTGCAACATCTAGGATATAATTGTCTGGGCTACAGAAACTACATGTATTTATATAGTAAAGTCAGGATATTCATGGCTCCTTCACCGAGATAACATTCTTTAACCTGGACAAGAGAATTGGAGTTGGTTGTGGAGGATTCATGCTCCGAAAAAGTTACATTTTTTTCTTTGGTAATCTGGCATAATGCTCTCCCCATAGGTTTGATGAGAGAGCAAAGAAAATTGACTTTTGATCCATCATATGGTCTCTGTGCTTGCCCTCTTGAAGATCTGCTACACTGCCTTTGTGATTGTCCAAAAGCCAAAAGGATCTCTGGGGTTGGTTGATCTATCTACAGTAGATCTTTTCCTTTCCTCCAATATAAAAGAGTGGATTCTTTCCTTTATGCATGGTTCCTATTCTAGTATTTTTCTTGCTGGTATTTGGTGGATATGGCGAGCATGTAATGATAAACTTTTATCTACTAGTACATGGACTGGGTATGAACTTATCAAAAAAATAATTATGATGATGGAGGACTTCCGCACTGCTTTCTGTAGTTCGAATTTTAACCATCCTCATAGTTTGTGCTTGGTTTATTGGGAAAAACCTCCTCACTATTTTTTGAAGTTAAATTTGATGGTAGTTTGCTAGGCAATCCAGGGAGGGCTGATTGCGGTGGTTGATTAGAAACAGTGATGGTGAATGGATTTGTAATTTCTCTACCTTTATTGGGATCATGAAAAGTCTTCATGTTGAGCTCCTTGCAATCTTTAAAAGGATTTGTCTTGCTTGGGATCAAGGGTTTAGACTACTTGTTTGTCACTCTGATTCTCAAAAGGCTCTCAATTTAATTGCTAACGAACCATCTTTGTTCTACAAATATGCTTGTATAATCGAGGATGATGTTAAGCTCTTATTATCTAAGGACTAGTCTGTGAAGATGGAGCATACTTTGAGGGAGGGTAATTCTTGTACTGATTGGCTTGCTAAGGATGGTTCAAGGAATGATGACACCTTGAAGTTCTGGATGCTACCCCCTCTAGAGATAAGTCTAATGTTTCTCATTGATGCTATGAGCATCCCTTTCATTAGATCTTAGTTCTATTTCTTTTTCTATTTTTTTTAGCTGTACAAAAAAAAATTAGCTTCTACATTAACTAAAATTAAATTCTTTTGTAAATGATTTTAAAAGTGCATGTACACCTTTAGTTTTTTATTAGATGGTGTAATGCAAAATATTTTTGTGAAATATAGTGTCCTTATTTTATAAGTAATTTAAAATTTGTATATAAAGTGACAAGTAAGAATATATTTACCTTTAATTTATTTTAAAGTATATCATGATCTTAAATCACTAAATGATTTAAGAATATATAACTCTTATTTGCTTACTTTAGAGACAAACTCACTTTATAGAAGCCTTCTTAACATTATTATTGTTCTGGACCGAGTTCCGGATCCACGAATTTGGAGCAACCTGACTCGCCAGACTAACACCCTCACATTGTTGTGTACGTGAAGCAGCCTAGGTGCAAGACATGACTCCTTCAACAAAAAGGGATATTCACCACAACCTCGCAAAAGTAGGAGACAAATCATAAGGAATAATGATTTCCACCACTCAAGGGGACAACATTCAATATGCACTGAATGTAAAGATTCCTCACAACTAAAAAACACTCATATATAAAGGTACTCAGTAAGAGAACAAATGTATGACCTAATTCTCAATTAGATATACTTTTCTCCTTGCGCACCTACTGACTTAAGCATCGGAGTTTCTTTTGTAAGTACCTATTGCAACACCCACCGTAGGGTATCACATGTAAGACTAATCCTAATATAACTTACCCAAGTTATAAAAGAATTAATCTTGTAAAAACATTGATTTTAAAATTTCATTTGCGTAATAAAAGAAAAGAGAAAAGAAATAATTAAAAACCATTAGTACAACATGTAACAGAACAAAAACTCACCATAATATACATTAATATTACAACCCTTGTTCTTAAATAATTTACATAAATATTACACTCCAAAAGATAAATATATACAACATGTACATCAAAACCTAAACTATCTTTCTAAAACTTTTAAAGACTAAGGATTTGGGCCCAAAGAAGGATCCTCCTCCTCAGTATCATCGAAGAACCCAGGCGGATACATCACTCGCCGAACAGGGGTTCTAGCCAAAGATACCATCGAGTCCCCCCGTGGTGTATAAATAGTGTCACCCCAGAGTTCTCGAATAGGCATCGTGAACTCCAGACACACAGACACATGTTGTGTTAAAACAAGAATCCCATCACGGTTCCACTCAAATTTAGAGTCAAATTCCCGGTATATACAAATCGATTATTATCCAGATTAAACCTCCAAGCGTCAATCCCACCATGGAACTGAACTCGGAGAAAACCTAATACTTGGCGCCTCGCCGCCATCTCAACAAACAAAGAAAAGTATCACTGATGGTAAATAGAATTACCAGCTTCCTCGTCTCCCCAGTTTTCATCAAATATACATAGTAAAACAAATATAATATAATAAAGAGGTGAGATCCCCTACATCAATACCAGTATCGCAGTATAAAAAATGACGGCACACATACAAATATAATATTAACATATTAAATCATATTAGCACATCACAGATAATAAATCAGATAAGCATAATTATCATATAAATATGCTAACCAACTATGCATATGCACAACGACCAATTCCTACTCCATGGAGCTAACACAATTTCGGAGAGAATGATCTAGAAGATATGTTTGTAACTCGGTTGCCGTGGCCAAAAGTGCTATAATTTATAAATTTATCAATGTGCACATTAAGGCATTGTACAAGACATTCTACACCAAATCGTGACTAGCGATAGTGTCTCGGTCCGGATGGTCGGTGCGTTTGTATTGGTCTGATCCACGGCACAGGGGAGCTACCAGCTAGCCATTGTGGACACCCGCGCCCCGACGCCCCCAAGGTCTACACTTGACCTACACTACGACCATCGCACCCGCACTTAGGTGTAATTTAATCTCCTAGGCATACAGTCTTAACCAAATAAGCTGACACACTTTTCAATGCATGATGTATGATTCAAAAACACATACAAACATCATTCTCAAAGTATTTCACATACCCTCGCCTTCTCTTGGTGGTATCACTGTTCAATATAACTGGGCCTACCACAACAGCCCGACAGTAAACTGCTGTTACTTTCAATCGCGTAGCACTTTTATCATATTTTCACAGTCGCGGAACATTTTTCTTATGTTTTCAAACCGCGTAAGTATTTTTTAACATTTTCTCAATCGCGTAAATATTTTCAAATGTTTTCTAAATCGCGTAGGGATTTTTAAACATTTTCTAAGTCGTGTATCATTTTAAAATCATTTTCTCCATCTAATGGCTTAAAAATCATTATTTTGAGAGACCTTTCTCTAATATTTTTCATATAAATAATTATTTTAGCTTTATTTACCATATTCTACTATTAAAAATCATTTAAGTAACATTTTCCATCATTTCTCACAAAATTACATTTCTTTGATTTAATTTGAATATTATAACTTAAAATTTCCTAACGCGCTTCAAAACCCAAAGAGTAAGCTATACATCAGTAAATTTCAAGTTTTAACTGTTACCTTACTTCATAACTTAATTATACTAATTTTAATTCTAAAAATTAGTTTACTTTCTTTTTATTTCTAAGAAACCCATTAAATTGAATTCTCATTACTTAATTACCTAAGTCTACACTTAGTAAAATAATTTTGGATCTAAAATATCAAAACTTGGCATGTTGGCCGAATTTCATCATAAAATTCATAAAGCTTATTTAGTTATTTTCTATCACTTTATTCCTTGCAAAAACCCTTAATCCAATTTCTTACCATTAAATCATTTAATCCTTGATTAGGAAAATAATTTAGAACATTTGGCTCCCTTGGTGGTGTTGAGGCCGTGAGCCTTTAGGGTTCTTCGGAACCATCAAACACTTTCCCATCATGTGAATCACATCCTACTTTAAAAAATAATCAACATGCTTTCATAATCACATATTCAAGCATACTTTCAAAGCTATAAAACATACCAATCACATATTCAAGCATAGTTTCTAAGCTATTAAGCATACCAATCACAACCATTCATAAATAAGAAAAGCTTAAACATTCAAGTGAATAAATCCTTATGGATTTTTCACCACAAACAATTCTAGTTCCCCACCACCAACACATGGTTGATGAGGTTAATCTCCCTCTTACTTTAAGGAAGACAAAAGCTCTTCTTGTATAGCTTCCTAGTGATTTCGTGAAGCACCCTCAAGAAACCCTAACAAGCTTAAACCAAACTAGTATCACAAACAAAGCTTGAAAATAAGAAACCATGGATCAATCATGGTTTAGAAACTCAAGAATCAAACTTTGAAACAAGAAATCAAGATGTTACCTTTAGGAGTAGAAAATCTTGACTTGATTTTGAAGTACTTAGAAGATGAACTAGGTGAAACTTGTAAGATGAAAGATGTTTAGGATGTTGTATAGGTTTAGGAAATAATATTGGTTGGAATTATAGAAGCTTGGTAGTTGGTTTAAGGTGTGATGGCTGAATGCTTCAAGGAAAGGAGAGAATGGAGTTCTTGGTTGTTCTTGGAGTTCTTGGAAGAGAGAGAAAAAGATGATAGATGTTTATTGTCACAAAGTGTTAGAAAATGAAGTGATAAGTCCTAGTTCTCTTTACATGTTCGTGTAGTTTGCTTGGATAGGAAACTCAAAGCTTGTTCAACAAGGTAAAATTTGATCACATGGCTCCACATGGTTTTCACATGGCTTAGGTCACAAAGTAGTCATCCTTTTATCATTAGATGATTCATAAACATCCTAGAATCACCTAAGTAGCCGTGTGACTCATTAGAAAACTAACTAAGTTTTGATTCCATTTAATTCTTAGTTACATTTAAACTAACTTAGTTAGGTCATCTAGTTACATTTCTAACTATCTAGTTACATGATTAAGTCATGCATTTGTCATACATTAGTCACCCTTCTGGAAGACTCTAGATACATTCTTGTAACTACAGACTCTCAAGTTTTAGCAAACTAAGTTTGCTCCATTTAGTTACTACTTAGTCTTATAGAGTAACTTCGTTAGATTATCTAGTTTCACTTCGTTTAGTTAGTTAATTCACTTAGTTACATGATTAACTACTTAATTAGCTTACTTAGTTTTCTTGATTAATTAGTCTAACCATTATTGTTGACCACTTTCTATTGGTTAAGAAAATTCAAACCATTATCATTGACAAATTCCTATTGGTTCATATTAAGCATCAAGCTTTCTAATTGGTTCACAAAAATATAAGTCAACAAAGACTTTTCCAAGTCTATTATCCAATAAATAAAAGCTATAGAATTTATTACCCAATTGCCAGAAACTACTGCTCACAACACAACAGATATTTTCTAACAAGTATAAAACACGAAATATTTTTATTTTACGGATAAATTCTAAAAATTAAAAGATCGGGTAACGTATCTCTCGGATTCGGGTTTAGTAAGATGTCCCGGCTCCGAATAAATCAGTAAAGATTTTTTCCGACCCGAAAATTATTATTTTCTTAACTCGGAGTAAATCACACACAACGATAAAAAATAGTCACAAAATAGTCAAAATAAATTTACAACACATAGAAAATACAAAACAGTACAATTCGGACATTACTGTAAAATAGTAAATTTTGGGGTGTTACAACTCTCCCCATCTAAAAAGAATTTTGTCCCCGAAATTTATCATACCTTAGAACCATTGAGGATATTATTATCTCATCTTATCTTCCATCTCCTGTTGTTTCATTCCAGATCACTTTTACTAACGGAATCGCTTTCCCTCTAAGTTGCTTCACTCTCATGTCTTCAATCTTAACAAGAAGTGTCTCATAAGTCAAATTTTCTTTCAATTATATCTCATCAGGCTGAATGATATGAGAGGGATCGGGGATATACTTTCTTAATTGGGACACATGAAAAATATTATGAAGGTTGGAAAGAAAAGGCGGTAAAGCTATTTGGTAAGCAACTAGACCTATCCAATGAAGAATTTGATAGGGTCCAATGAATTTAGGAATGAGTTTTTTGGAGTTTATAACTCTTCCAACTCCCTTCGTGGGTGTGACTCGCACAAACACATGCTCACCTTCCTCAAATTCAAGAGGTCTTCTTCTTTTATCAGCATAGCTTTTCTGTCTACTTTGAGTTGCCCTTATTTTCTCTTGAATCATTTTTACCTTCTCCGTTATTTGTTGCACCATCTCAGGTCCTATGGTCATACTCTCTCCATCTTGATACCAATATAAAGGTGTTCGGCATTGTCGTTCGTACAGCGCTTCATAGGGTGCCATCCCTATACTTGAGTGAAAACTGTTGTTATAGGTGAATTCTACCAAAGGCAAGAATTCATCCCAACTCCTCCTTTGTTCTAACACACAAGCTTTTAGCAGATCCTCTAGTGATTGTATAGTTCTCTCCGTTTAACCATCAGTTTGTGGATGGTAGGTAGAACTCAAACAAAGTTTAGTCCCTATTGCTTCATGTAGACTTTGCCAAAACTTTGATGTAAACCTTGGATCTCTATCGAAAATGATACTAGAGGGTACACCGTGAAGTCTAACGATTTCACCAATGTACACTTGGGTCAACTTCTCCATTGAGTACCTAATATTGATTGGCAAAAAGTGAGCAGACTTCGTAAGCCGATCAACAATAACCCATATAGAATCATAACCTTTCTTAGTCTTTGGCAATCCAGTAACAAAATCCATGGCAATACTATCCTATTTCCATTCTGGAATAGTAAGGGGTTGCAGCATACCTGCTGGTCTTTGATGTTCAACATTTGCCTTTTGACACACAAGACAAGATGACACGTACTCAGCGACATCTCTCTTCATTCCTAGTAACCAAAATAATCACTTCAGGTCTTGGTACATCTTGGTTATTCCTAGGTGTATACTCAACTGGCTTGTATGAGCTTTATCTAGAACTCCGAATTATTAGGCACACAAACCCTGCCTTCGAATCTTAAAATACCATATTGTCCTTCCTCAACTGTTGACACAATATCTCGTTTCATTAGCTCCTTTTCAATTTGCAGAAACTCGTCATCTTTCTGCTTCTCTCAGATTTCTTCCATCAAATCACTTGTGAGTGTAACCATGTTCAAACAAATCTTTCCCAGCGTTAACTCCACTGACACCCACAAATTCCAGAATTGTTCTATTAATTCCTTTTCCTTGATCATCATAATAGAGACACTAAGCATCTTCCTACTTAAAGCATCTGCCACCACGTTTGCTTTTCCAAGATGATATTGAAGCTAAAAATCGTAATCCTTTAGAAATTCTAACCACCTTCTTTGCCTCATGTTTAACTTCTTCTGATCAAACAAATATTTCAAACTTTTATGATCGCCGAAGACATTGAATGTAGCTCCATAAAGAAAATATCTCTAAATTTTTAATGCAAAAACAACTGTGGCATGTTCCAAGTCATGCGTTGGGTAATTCCTTTCATGTGCCTTCAGTTGTCTTGAAGCATATGCTACAACTTTTCTGTTCTGCATCAGTACACATCCTAAACCTTGATAAGAAGCATCACAATATACTTCAAAAGATTCGTTTGGATCTGGTAAAATCAACACTGGTGCAGTAGTCAATTTTTTCTTTAATTCTTGGAAACTCTCTCCGCATTCATCTGTCCATACAAAAGCTTGATTCTTCCTCGTGAGTTATGTAAGAGGTCCAGCTATCTTAGAAAAACCTTCTGTAAACCTTCGGTAATATCCAGCTAATCCAACAAAACTCCGAATCTCAGTTACGGTCTTTGGCCTTTCCCATTGAAGAACCATCTCTACCTTTGCTGGATCCACTGCAATTCTATCCTTAGAAATTACATGACCTAAAAATTGAACTTCTTCTAACCAAAACTCACATTTTGATAACTTTGAGTACAACTTCTTCTCTTTCAAAATTTGGAGAACTATGCTAAGATGTTCAGCATGCTCTTCTTGACTTTGAGAATAGATTAGAATGTTATCGATAAAAACAACAACAAATCTATCTAGATATGGATGAAATATCCTATTCATGTAATCCATGAATATCGCAGGAGCATTCGTCACTCTGAATGGCATCACAAGATACTCATAGTGCCTGTAGCGTGTTCCAAAAGATGTCTTAGATATATCCTCTACCTTGACACGAATTTGATGATAACCTGATCGCAGATCTATCTTAGAGAAAACAATTGCTCCTTTCAGTTAGTCCATCATATCATCAATCCTTGGAAGTGGATACTTATTCTTTATCGTAACTTTATTCAGCTGGCGATAGTCCACATACAAACGTGAAGTTCCAATCCTTCTTCTTGACTAACAATACTGGAGCTCCCCACAGTGAAACACTAGGTCTCACAAATTATTTTTCTAATAGTTCCTCCAATTGTTTCTTTAACTCTGCTGATTCTGTCGACGATATCCAGCAATGTGCAATTGAAATAGGACCCGCTCCTGGTACAAGGTAGATAGAAAACTCTATCTCTCTTTTCGGTGGTAATCCAGGTACCTCGTCACGAAAAACTTCAAGAAACTTATTTACAATAGAAATAGCATTTACATCTTTCTCACTCTTAACTCCTAAGGAAGATAACAACATGTATCCTTGGGCTCCATCCCTCAATAAAGATTCGACTTGTTTGGCAGTTAAAAATCCATAAATCTCATCCTCAGGAAATACTAAGGTCTTTTTAGAACAGTCTAACAGGATATAATTAGAAAATAACTAATCCATTTCTAAAATTATATCAACATCGATAAGAGGTAAACAAATTAAATCAACAGAAAAAAAACTCGATTAGTGATAGTAACAGGACAATTTAGGCATATTTTAAAAGTATTAATAGGTTTTGCAGTAAGTGTAGAAATAATCAATTGAAAGTTCAAAGAAGACATAGGCAATCCCAAACGATCCACACAGTCATATGCAATAAACGAATGAGTTGCACCTGAATCATATAGTACAACTAAAAGATTACCTGATATGACACCTTCTCCCTTGATAAAATCTTCAGACTGAGAGGCCTCAGCTCCACTCATCGTATAAACTCGTCCTCCAATTTACAGTTTAGCAGCACGAACATTGCTTGCTGAAGGTTCCATATTCGCTTGATCACAATCCTTCGAGACATGACCAGACTTTCCACATCTAAAGTAAATTATTTCTCCAACATGCAATCCCTTGTCAAATGGCCCTTTCCACACTTTAAACACCTCGTTGGCAGTGCCACAGTTTAACCAAAATGATTGTTACTCAAACCTCCTCCTCCACATGGCTGTTGTTGTTGTTGCTGTTGACTTCCCGAGGGTCGAGAATAGAGTTTCCATTGAAACCGGTTGTTGTTATTACTTCCTCCCCTTTGGAACCCAGATGGTCCAAAGTTACGACTCCTTGCATCTCATGATGACTCTAATCCTTCTAGTCTGCAACACATATCTATCAATGTTGAGAACTGGTTCATACGCATTGGCAACACTCCTCTCTTCAATTCAATTCTTAAACCTTCTTCGAACTTGCGGCATTTCCAAACTTCATCCGACTGGATTTGGAGATACCGTGAGAATTTTGACAAACTTTCAAATTTCGCAACATATTCATTTACTGTCATCCCTCCTTGTCGCAACCTAAGAAATTCCATCTCCTTGGCATGCCTCGCACTATCCAGAAAATACTTTTCCAAAAACACTTCACAGAATATCTCCTATGTAATTTCTCTTCCTTCAGCTTGCAGTACTCTCTGAGTGGCTTTCCACCAATTTTTGCCATCTCCCATCAATAAAACATAGCATACGTCACTCTACGATCATCTGTACATCCTATTCCTTCAAAGATCTTCTCCAGCTCTTGGATCCATAAACTTGCTTTCTCAGGATCAAACTCGCCTCTAAAATGTGGCGGATTGTTTCGGCGAAACTCAGACAAATGTTGGGCTTCTGCATTTGCTTCTTGTTGTTGTGTAGCTCTTTGATTTTGTTGCATAATCACATCTGCCATTCGCTGCATTGCTTCAGTAGCAGCAGTCATCGCATCGTCGTCACGTCCCACATTCATATGTGCACCTCTGCCACGAGACATAGCTTTCTTCACAAGTAACCAAACAAAACTCAATAAAAGTCAAATGTAACCTTTTAAAAATTGAAACACAGAATCACACAACACAAGCAAAAATAGCCTAACCACAAAAACCCAAAAGACTCAAACCGGGAGCTTTGATACCAACTAATGCTAGACCCACCGTAGGGTATCATATTTAAGACTAATCCTAATGTAACTTACCCAAGTTGTAAAAGAATTAATCTTGTAAAAACATTGATTTTAAAATTTCATTTGCGTAATAAAAGAAAAGAAATAAAATAATTAAAAACCATTAGTACAACATGTAACAGAACAAAAACTCACCATAATATACATTAATATTACAACCCTTGTTCTTAAATAATTTACATAAATATTACACTCTAAAAGAAAAATATATACAACATGTACATCAAAACCTAAACTATCTTTCTAAAACTTTTAAAGACTAAGGATTTGGGCCCTCGGAATGATCCTCCTCCTCAGTATCATCGAAGAACCTAGGCGGATACATCACTTGCCGAATAGTTGTGAAACATTTTTCTTACGTTTTCAAATCGCGTAAGTATTTTCTAACGTTTTCTCAATCGCATAAATTTTTTCAAACATTTTCTAAATCGCATAGGGATTTTTAAACATTTTCTAAATCGCGTATCATTTTTAAATCATTTTCTCCATCTAATAGCTTAAAAATCACTATTTTGAGAACACGTGACCTTTCTCTAATATTTTTCATATAAATAATTATTTTAGCTTCATTTACCATATTCTACTATTAAAATTCCTTTAAGTAACATTTTCCTTCATTTCTCACAAAATTATATTTCTTTGATTTAATTTGAATATTACAGCTTAAAATTTCCTAATGCGCTTCAAAACCCAAAGGGCTCACTATACGTCATTAAATTTCAAGTTTTAACTGTTAACCTACTTCATAACTTAATTATACTAATTTTAATTCTAAAAATTAGTTTACTTTCCTTTTATTTCTAAGAAACCCATTAAATTGAATTCTCATTACTTAATTACCTAAGTCTACACGTAGTAAATTAATTTTGGATTTAAAATATCAAAACTTGGCATGTTGGCCGAATTTCATCATAAAATTCGTAAAGCTTATTTAGTTATTTTCTATCACTTTATTCCTTGCAAAAACACTTAATCCAATTTCTTACCATTAAATCATTTAATCCTTGATTAGGAAAATAATTTAGAACATTTGGCTTCCTTGGTGGTGTTGAGGCCGTGAGCCTCTAGGATCTTTTGGAACCATCATACACTTTCCCATCATGTGACATACTTTAAAAAATAATCAACATGCTTTTATAATCACATATTCAAGCATACTTTCAAAACTATAAAACATACCAATCACATATTCAAGCATAGTTTCTGAGCTATTAGGCATACCAACCACAACCATTCACAAATAAGAAAAGCTTAAACATTCAAGTGAATAAATTCTTATGGATTTTTCACTACAAACAATTTCATTTCCCCACCACCAACACATGGTTGATGAGGTTAATATCCCTCTTACCTTAAGAAAGACAAAAACTCTTCTTGTATAGCTTCCTCGTGATTTCGTGAAACACCCTCAAGAAACCCTAACAATCTTAAACCAAACTAATGTCACAAATAAAGCTTGAAAATAAGAAATCATGGATCAATTATGGTTTAGAAACTCAAGAATCAAACTTTGAAACAAGAAATCAATATGTTACCTTTAGGAGTATAAAATCTTGACTTGATTTTGAAGTACTTAGAAGATGAACTAGGTGAAACTTGTAAGAAGAAAGATGTTTAGGATGTTGTATAGGTTTAGGAAATAATCTTGGTTAGAATTATAGAAGCTTGGAAGTTGGTTTAAGGTGTGATGTCCGAATGCTTCAAGGAAAGGAGTGAATGGAGTTCTTGGTTGTTCTTGGAGTTCTTGGAAGAGAGAGGAAAAGATGATAGATGTTTATTGTCACAAAGTGTTAGAAAATGAAGTGATAAGTCCTATTTCTCTATGCATGGTTGTGTAGTTTGCTTGGATAGGAAACTCAAAGCTTGTTCAACAAGGTAAAATTTGATCACATGGCTCCACATGGTTTTCACATGGCTTAGGTCACAAAGTAGTCATCCTTTGATCATTAGTTGATTCATGAACATCCTAGAATCACCTAAGTAGCCATGTGACTCATTAGAAAACTAACTAAGTTTTGATTCTATTTAATTCTTTGTTACATTTAAACTAACTTAGTTAGGTTATCTAGTTACATGTCTAACTATCTAGTTACATGATTAAGTCATGCATTTGTCATACATTAGTCATCCTTCTAGAAGACTCTGGATACATTCTTGTAACTATGGACTCTATGTATTAGCAAACTAAGTTTGCTCCATTTAGTTACTACTTAGTCTTTTAGAGTAACTTAGTTTGATTATCTAGTTACACTTAGTTTAGTTAGTTGATTCACTTATTTACATGGTTAACTACTTAATTACCTGACTTAGTTTTCTTGATTAATTAGTCTAACCATTATTGTTGACCACTTTCTATTGGTTAAGAAAATTCAAACCATTATCATTAACCAATTCTTATTGGTTCATGTTAAGCATCAAGCTTTCTAATTGGTTCACAAAAATATAAGTCAACAAAGACTTTTCCAAGTCTATTATCCAATAAATAAAAGCTACAGAATTTATTACCCAATTGGTAGAAACTACTGCTCGCAACACAGCAGATATTTTCTAACAGAAAATAAAAACATGAAATATTTTTATTTTATAAATAAATTCTAAAAATTAAAAGATCGGGTAACGTATCTCTCGGATTCGAGTTTAGTAAGATCCCTCGGCTCTGAATAAATCAGTAAAGATTTTTCCCAACCCAAAAATTATTATTTTCCTGACTCGGAGTAAATCACACACAATGATAAAAAATGGTCACAAAATAGTCAAAATAAATTTGCAGCACACAGAAAACACAAAATAGTACAATTTAGACATTACTGTAAAATAGTAATTTTTGGGGTGTTACACCTATCCCCTTGTTCCAACATTGCCACGAAGGAAATCACTATCTCTTACCTTCTCAGGTAACCCTCAGAACCCAGTTCTGAACATTGGCACCATTTGTGGGAAACGATAAATTTCTATTCCTAACACCACCTTTAATACTCCCAAAACCACCACCATCATGGTGAATACGAGGAGGAGACAAACCTCAACTAGTCAAAATTGCACTTCTGCTGTGCGTAACCCACCATCCTCAAATTGCCATCCAACTCCCATCCCCGTTGCTCATGAACCAGGATTGAGACAAGTCATGGCCTAGCTGGAACCTAGGCAGGATAGGCAAGAGACTTCTTTCACTGGAGAGAATCTCTCCTTTATCCACAGAGAGTTCCAACGAGGCAACATCTTGGTCCACAGAGGGCACCTTCCAAAGATGTTAGACAATAAGTATCGGTGCTGCAATGCCTTGGTGACCGCATTGAGAATGAAGCTCAGTCCCGCCATGTTGGAATTAACCATCGGGAGCTACCTAGAGCCAAACTGCTCTTTCTGGTTAGACTCCTAGATGAGCGAATCCAGCGTGAGGATGAACGAATTCACAACCTGGTGCGAGCTGCCAACGAAGACCATGACGGTGAAAATTGATCTCTAAGAAAAGATCGCGAAAGTAAGAAAGACAGACTTCATGGAGATGACTTCCTCCTAGAGAACTCTAGGATCACAGATCCCAGTCACAATGTTGAGTTTGGCCACACAAGAAAGCAGGAACCCAAATCAGAAGCTCGGTATCTCAGAACCAACCTTTTTTTGATGAACTGATGGCGTACGAGATCCCTAGGCATTTCAAGTATCCTACCAATATTGAAGCCTATGATGGGATCTCAGACCCTCAAGAACATCTGGATACTTACGTCTCTAGACTCTTGTTTGATGAGGGTGATAACTCTCTCAAGTGCCAAGCTTTCCCTCTATCACTGAAGAAAGCTATCTTGAGATGGTTCACCACTTTAGCCCCAAAGTCCATCACTAATTAGGAAAGCATGTCTTTGAGATTTTTTCTACATTTCACCACCAGTAAAGTGCAGCCTAAATTCATTTCATGCCTTACCCAGATCAAACAAGGAAAGGATGAGTCTCTTCAAGATTTTATATCCCAGTTTAACAAGGAGATCGTGAACTATGAGACTGGGATAAAAAACTCAAATTATTCTACATTAAAGAAGGACTCTGTCCATGACACTTCTCTTTTTCACTTGCGAAGAAGGAGCCCAAGACCATGGATGAGTTCCACACCCGTGTCGATAAATACATCAATGCTGAAGACGTTCTCCGGGCTATAAAGCATCTCGAGAAAGAGAATGCCAAGCCCAAGTTCGGGAAGTAATCAAGTCAATTGGGTCAGAGTTTGAGACCACCTCTCAAGGGGAAATTCAAAAATTACACTCCCCTCAATACACCCCGGGCTCAGATCTACCAGGAGGTCATGAACATCAAGCTTCGAGATGTGTAGAGACCTCCCTCTATAAAGAAGTTGAGAGACAAGTCCAAGCTATGCTCTTGGCAAAATAGCCATGCTCACAACACGGAGGACTATACCAACCTCCACGATGCCATCGAGTCCCTCATTCGGGATAGACTCTTAGGCCACTATGTGCGCTAAACTTGGAACAACAATTAGAGGGGAAGTCATTACAGGAAGCAGAGTTATAGCCCACGAAGTCCCTCGCCTCCCTACCAAAGACGTCCTCCGGCTAGGAATGACAATTCCGACCCATGATCACCTCGGGTTAACAGCCAAAATCAAGATAGGGCGCCACCTTGGAATGATAACTAGGAGGATAATCACCATCACTATAACATCCCAAAAATTATTTGTTTCATCACAAATAGTCATTTTATAATATTTGTGATTTTTGGAAAGTTTTCTGTATTTTTTTGAAAATGTTGAATATTTTAATATATTCTTCATTTTGCGTGCACACTGAGCAGAGTCAGTGTAACGCTCCAAAAATTATTTGTTTCATTACAAATAGTCATCTTATAATATTTGTGATTTTTGGGAAATTTTCTGTATCTTTTTGAAAATGTTGAATATTATAATATATTTCTCATTTTTGCATACACGCTGAGCAGAGCCAGTGTAACGCTCCGAAAATTATTTGTTTTATCACAAATAGTTATTTTTTAATATTTTTTATTTTTGGGAAATTTTCTGTATTTTTTTTTAAATGTTGAATATTTTAATATATTTTTCATTTTACTTGCACACTGAGCAGAGTCAGTGTAACGTCCTGAAAATTGTTTGTTTCATCATGAATAGTTGTTTCCCAATATTTGTGATTTTTGAAAATTTTCTGGATTTTTCTGGAAACGTCAAATATTTTAGTATATTTCTCATTTTACGTGCACACTGAGCGGAGCCGGGAAAATGAAATATTTTCCCTGAGGCTGATAAATCTTGAACTGTGGATGTGTCGACGGGGGATCTTGCTAAACTCGAGGCTGGGCACAGTTTACAAAGTTACATTTTTTGAGGTTTTATCTGATAAATAAAATCTCTGTATGCACTGTTAAATAAATCTTTGCAGTACGCTTTATTATCTATTGGATAATTAAAACTGGCTTGTGTACTACAACAATTATCTATTAGGTAATAGCTTGTAGCAAAATCCTAACCACCTCATTATTTAATTACTAAATCGTATTATCTTATCCAAAGGTAATCTCCTTTATGTCTAATCACATCTCCTGTATTGAAAATGCACCCAAGCTTCTCAAAGAAACTTCATTTTTTCTCTCTCCCCCTCCCACTCTCCACGGCAGTAGCAGCCCCAATTGGCGCCCAATATTGTGCTTCATTTAATTAGGTAATTCAATTCTAATTTCAAGAGCAAAAAGTCACCATCTTTTTCTCCTATCAACTTCTCTCTTTAACATTTTCTCCTCCTTCTCTCTACCCTCCTCCATAGCTATAAGATTTGCAGCCCATCCTCCACCATTTTTCTTCACTTTTCTCTTCACAAACACCATATCTATACTCCTCTCAACCTCCTCTACAACTTCTATTTGAAAGGTTTTCTTCAAAAACTAACGTTTCCTCCATTGTCATCCAAGACAAAGCTTCAAGCTTTTGGGTAAGGTTCTTGATTCCTCACCCTTTTCTCTTCATTTTCGTGATCAACCATGGATGCCTTTTTCAAGCTTTGATTGTGATTCTTATGGAAATTTGATGCCCTAGGATTTTGGTGTTGGTGGAATCCGAAAATTCAAGGGAGCTTCAAGGGAGTTCTATTATTTGTTTTCTCCTCTAGGTAAGAGGGAGATAATCCTCTTCAACCTCTCTTGGTAGTGGGAAGCTTAATTTTGTGATTGATTATGAGAAAACCCAATTGAGGGTTATTCTTTGTTTGTATGATTTGTATGATTTCATATTGTTTCTAATTTTGTTTAAGTTATTTGATTGATTGATTATGTATATGTATGTGTTTGGATGGATTTGAAATCTTGATTTGGAAGCAAAAATGACTTGGTCCTCTTCCATGAGGCTCACAGTTTTGGGGCCCTAAATTGGGATTCTTGGTGAAAAATTTATAACAAGTGGGAGACTTAGCTAACCAAGTGGATAATATGTGATTAATGGAATAAAAATTTAAACCCCAAAACCTAAAGTGGCTCACGGCCTTCATGGCTAAAAATGGCTCAATCATAAGATTTCATACAACTATAGTATTTAATTAATCAAGTAAATAAATAAGAGGATTATGTAATGGAAGGAAATAAATTTAGTAACCTAAAGGAATTTTTTTGGACTTTAAGAACAAATAAGGATGTGTGAGGCATTGGTAAGACTTAGAAATAATTCTTTAAGTGAATATGACTAGGTTTAAAGTAAGAACCTAATAATGAAAGGAACTTCATAAGAAAAATTAAATTGAAGTGAAACTTAATTAAATGATTAATTAGGAATTAATTAGGATCTCATAAAATGGAAAGAACCAAGAATGAAGTTTTATCCAAAGACTTGAAATAAATTTTAGTTAAAGTAAGATCATGAGTGCAAGTAAGAATGACAAATAACTCAATTTAAATCATTCTAAGGGAATTATATTTAAAATTTAATGATGAACTTATGTAATTAAAATAATAATGATTAAATGAATAATGTGATAGCATTTCTCAAAAAGAGAAACTTATTAAGAAGAATGTAGAAATTTAGACGTAATTCCATATTGTATCCTAAAGGTGTAATGCATTATTTAAGGACTTAATAATAATTATTGTGGGTCTATGTGAGGGACCAATGATGTGTTGATGCTTACTTTGGCCAATTGAGGCATATTGTGAAAAAGTATGTAATGATAAACATACATGATATATGCATAGAGTCATCATGCATTGTGAAAGTCCAATGGACTATTTGTCAAGGCCATGTTGCCTAGAAGTTGAATCATACCTTAGTGCAGGTGCGAATAGACTAATGTGGGTCCTGCTGTTGACCTTGAGGGCGTCGGGGTGCGGGCGTCTCACAGCGGGCAGTCGGTAGCCCCGTTGGACCGTGGGACAAATCGATGCAAACGCACCGATGATCCTGATCGGGCAAATCGATGCAAACGCACCGATGATCCTGACCGGGCACTGTCCTATATCGAGATCTTGTGAGAATGCCGCTGTATAGAGCCTTATTGCGCAATATTATTGATTATGATTTCTGAAAGCACTTAGTCCTAGGCGGACAAGATACTGGCATGTCTCCCTGATCATTCACTCTGATGTTTGTGTTTAGCTCTATAGAGTAGGATTTTGATATCATGTACATGTGCATAGTGAGTCAATACATTATTTGACATTTAATTTATGTGATAATTGGATCTACTATCTTATTGATGATATACTGCCTGAAACTATTAAACTGCTTAATATCTACTTCTTGATACTATTTATTATTTTGTTATGCTATGTGGGCATCCCACGCCACTTATGTTTCTTACTGCCATAATTGGTAATGAAGTAGGATATCTCACCTCTTTCTTGTACTGTTCTTGTTCTACGTTCTATTTTGGTTAAAGACTGTAGAGGGGACGAGATTGTTCTTTTCTAGACTTTACTTGGCATTGGTCTCCTGCTTTTTAGGATGTCGTCACGAAGGGGCTCCATTGGTTTCGTTAGGATCGTGTTTACTGGTGGCGCCAATGCGTGGCGAGTCGACTGGGTTGGACAACGTGTACGATATGTTGGAGACTTGATCTTGACCATAAGGAGGACCCACGATGGAGATCCTGTCCTGACACTTGCTACTTCAGTACATCTGGAGTTCGCCTTGCCTATTCAGGAGTTATGGGGTGATCCGATTCATACCCATAAAGAGGACGAGGATTCCATGGCATCAGCTGCTAGGGCACCTGCCCGTGGGACCACACTCAGTCCTGTCCTTATATCTTCAGATGACCCGAAGGAGGATCCCGAGTTGGATCTGATGGAGTACCCAACTCCTTAGACATGAATGTCTTTATGGGTAGTTTATGTTTCCTTCTGTATTATTTACTTTAATGTGTAATTTTAGTATACCTGCATTTTAAAGTCCAACTTGGTGTATTTTATTTTGAGCGGTACGTGAAATACGTCGCACTATGTATGCTTTAAAGTATTTATCTAGTCCTATGAACTGTATTTTGATTTTGGCTCGTTGAATTATATGTGCTAATGATAACCTATTTTTTATTGCATCTGTGGCTCATATTTCATTTATATATATAAAATATATATATATATATATACAAATTTGGAAAAGTATTATGAAGAAGTTGTAGCATGCTAATAATTTAGTGACCGCGGTATAATGACAATTGTGCCGTGGTTATTAAATCGAGGGGTGTTACAGTCACGCTAAAGTAACCTGAACAATCATGTAATACTTTGTAATTGTTACTTCTGCCGTGTAAAAAATATTTGGATATCAATAAATGAACTATTTTTTTAACTGTTGCTTACCTAAAGTCAGTACCTTGACCGTGACTTCAAGTCCACGAGTATGACGGCCTAATACAGCCACTGAGGTCACCATACCTTGGCGAGGTCCGAGAAATACAAGGTCCTAAAAGGATCAGCTATTCTGACATCTTTACAAGATGATCAAACAAGAGAATCCACTTGAACACCCTCCAAGGTCAAGTAACGAATTCAAGGGTTTTAACCCGTATCCTTTTGAGTTGCACCTTAACCTATAAATCGACCAAGTTTACAGTGATTGAGAGTAACCGATCGTAGCCTGGGATAGTGGACCTCACACCACGAGGCTACCACATCAAAATAAATGAACTCAACCATCAGGATCGGGTTTCGTACTCATCTCGGTTGGGCAATTGAGCGTTCATCAAACTAAATGAACCCAACCACTGGGATCGGGTTTCGTACTCATCTTGATTGGGCACACGAGTGTTCGTCAAACTAAATGAACCCAACCACCTAGGTCGGGTTTCGTACTCATCTCGGTTAGGCATATGGGTGTTCGTCAAACTAAACGAACCCAACTGTTAAGATCAAGCTTTGGACTCATCTCAGTTAAGTAAAATGAGAATTCGTCAATCAAGCAAGCTCCCCTGATGGGTATACGTCAAACTAAATGGACCAAAGCATGCATTGCATCATCATATTTCTTAATAGCATTAAATTGGTCGATTTTTACCTTTTCTACTAAGCTTCGATGGGTATATGTCCCCGTAAATTTTTTACATTTTTCCCCAAGCTTCAATGGGTATATATCCCCATAAGTTTTTTAACTTTTCTGCCAAGCTTTGACGAGTATACATCCTTGTAAGATTTTTTTACCTTTTTTGCCAAGCTTCGACGAGCATACATCCCTATAAGTTTTTTACCTTTTTTCGCCAACCTTCAATGGGTTTTTGTCCCTGTAAGCTTTTTACCTTTTTCACCAAGCTTCGATAGGTATACATCCTCGTAAGCATTTTACTTTTTCTGCCAAGCTTTGATGGGTATACGTCCTGTAAGCTTTTTACCTTTTTCAATTAAACTTCGATGGGTGTATGTCCCCATAAACTTTTGCCCTTTTTCTGTCAAGTTTCTAGGGTACAAACCCTCTTGCTTTTAATCTTTCAAGGTACAAACCCACTTGTTTTTTTCTTTTTCAAGGTACAAACTTGCTTATTTTTGCTTTTCCAGGATACAATTCTACTCATTTTTTATTTTCCAGGGTATAAACCCTTTTGCTTTTAATTTTCCTTGGTAGACACCCACTACTTTCATTTTCCTCAGGGTATAAACCCGCTTGCATTTTATTTTCCAGGGTATAAACTCGTTTGCTTTTAATTTTTTCAGGGTACACACTTGTAGCTTTTATTTTGCTCATGGTATAAATCCACTCACATTTTATTTTCTAGGGTATAGACTTGCTTGCTTTTAAGGGTACAAACTCACTTGTTTTTCTGTATATACACCCGCTTGCTTCTAGGGTACAAACTCGCTCACTTTTAATTTTCCAGAGTACAAACCTGATTGCTTTTTCAGGTTATAAACCCGCTTGCTTTTATTTTTTCCAGGGTATAAACCTACTCGCTTTTAATTTTTCAAGGTACAAACCCATTTGTTTTTTTGGGTATACACCCGCTTGCTTCGAGGGTACAAACCCGCTCGCTTTTAATTCTCCAAGGTACTACTAACCCGATTGCTTTTTCAAGGTATAAACCCGCTTACTTTTATTTTTTCCAAGGTATAAACCTGCTGGCTTCCTTCTAGGGTACAAATTCGCTCGCTTTTAATTTTCTAAGGTACAAACACACTTGTTTTTCTGAGCATACACCCACTTGATTCTAGGGTACAAACCCACTCACTTTTAATTCTCTAGGGTACAAACTCGCTTGTTTTTCTTGGTACAAGCTCGCTTGCTTTTAAGTTTATCAGGGTATACACCTACTTCCTTTTAATTTCCAAGGGTCACACACCTACTGCTTCTTAGTCACCATGGGTCTTACATCCCATCACTTCTAATGTCTCTTGAATTTATGAAAATTTTCCCTTGGACAAATTTGAATCAACACATTTGTTTCCATTTCATTTCAAATGAAAAAAGTAAATAGGGGCAGTTGTTGATACCCAAATTTGTACAAGACATTTTGGACTTTAAGTTATTTTTGGGCTAGAACCCAATGAGACAAATAAAGAATAAATAAAAAAAATTAAAAAGAAAAGAAAAGGAAAGAAAAATTGTAACTGAATTTTCAAATTTGAAGAGAGAGAAAAAGTGAAATCGCATATGAAAGTTAAGAGATAAATAAAGTTAAGAGATAAATAAAGTCAAGAGATAAGAGATTGGTGGAGAAAAAATAGTAACAGAGAGTCAAGAGTTAGGGGATTATTTAAAAATAATAATAGAATGTGTTGAGATAAGTGTTTTGATAGAGCTCACACTCTACTATCTTCAACCTATAAATAAACCTGTGAACACTCATGTCTGAGAAATACGGCTGGGAATTCAAAATAAAAAAAGAGAAAGAGTGAGAGACGTAAGAGAGGAGGAGAAGATGATAATCCCTATTACAGGGAGTGAGAAGATTTTGAGAGACTCAAATAGATTTTGTTGAAGGAGAAAAACTTTAGCAAGCAATCACAGAGAGGGTTTGAGATTGAAGTAGAGAAATTTAGACACAAAGCATATTAGGAAGCTTCATAACTCGTTCCTTCCACCCTTCTAATTCACTGCGTTATGCATCTTCAGGTAATAATACAATTACCCCACTCTAAAAATTCAGGGCTTTTTTACCAAATTGCCACTGTTGGCAAAACTATTTACCAAAATATCATTTTTAAACTATTTACCAAAATGCCACTTTTTAAAATTATTTACCAAAATGTCACTCTTTTGAAACTATATACCAAACTGTCACCCTTTTGTCGGTTGGCGTAACCTACATGGATGCGCCATCCTATTTGGCGCATCCTACGTGATTTTTGTAATGAGTACGCCAACGCGTTTGGCGTAACCAAGCTAAATATGCCAACACGTTTGGCGTAACATAGGTATATACTTACTCCTTCTCTCTCATCCGTGGTATTCACTCCATTTTCTCAATTCTCACTATCTCTCCACAAATTTCTTCTCTCTAAACGCTCTCAACTCTATCACGTAGTTAATTTGACAGTTGCTACTAAAAGTGGTGTCTAGATCTCTATCTGTGATCAAATTCAGATAGTATTCCTTATATATAAGTATATATTTCAATGTTTGAATTTTTTGTTAATGATTTATTAACTGTTTATTTTATTATATTAGTGTTAATTATACATTTATGTTATTTTATAGGTATTTAGAGCTTTACAAATTTTTTTCTTGACAAATTAATAATGTAATTAATAGGATATGTAGTGTGAATTATATGAATTATTTGTACGTAAAATAATAGTATGAAATTTTTTTCTTGAGTACTTGATGTGATTGAAATAACTAAATGTAGTTTAATTCAAATTAGTAGGGCTTAGAAAGTTATTTGTATGTAAAATAATAATAATATAAATTCATTATTATATGTGCAATTTTGTTGTAATTAACACATGTATATTGATTTCATATGTGTTAAATTATTATTATTCAAAAGTGGAATTAACATGACAAAACCCTTGAATGTGCACATTTACTTCAATGGGACAATGCATGATGGTGAAGAGGGTCTCATGTATCAAGGTCCTCCTCCTAGGCCTATTGTGATCACAGTCAATATGACTTTAGATGACTTGAAAAATAAGATCCATTCAAAGTTGAGACTCCAAGCAAATGTACATGTGTCAAAGGTTGTCTATCGATGTCCACAATGCTACAATCCATGGAGATGGATAGGTCTTCCATTAGAAGACGATGATGATATAAAGTACATGATAGATTCCTTCTGTCAAACTCTGAACATGGCATCGATGGAGTTATATGTTGAGGTAGAAACAAGTGGGCAAGAAGAGCATGTTGAAGCTCCTGGTGAAACCGAATCTTAAGTTGGTCCTTCTAATCCAGTTAAGCTATACAATATGATTGTTATTGGTGGTGCAATGGTTGAAACTGATAACCCACTTGTTAGGGATGCAGTATGGGACACAAGTGAAGATGAAGAACAGTTAACTGAGGATGATGATTCAGACACTGACATAGAGGTAGAAAACTTTGATGCCGAAGAAAATTTACAAGTTCCATTGTCGGTTGCTCCTCAATCCATGTTTATGCCTCCAGGCCCTGAATCTGTGTTTGTGCCATCATGCCCTCAGTTTTATCAGATCAATTAGGATACAATGAGTAATCTTGATAACTTGCCTGAATTAGATAGTCGTGGGACTTGGAGCATCAATGATGAATTCTATGTTGGCTTGCAATTTCCATCAAAAGATGTCGTGAAGTTGGCCCTTAAACATTATTCAATTCACAAGCATCAAGAGTACAAGATTGAAGATTCTGATTCACGAAGACTTACTGCTAAGTGCCCTAGTTTTAATGAAGATTGTAATTGGAGAGTTAGGGTCATACAAAGTAAGAGGTCGAATACGTGGCAGATTACAAAATATGATAGACCTCACAGCTATGTAAACCTAATTGTGTCATTAGATCACTGCAAGTTAGACTCTCATATAATCTGTTATTGCATTTTGGAGTTAGTTAGAACAAAACCTGATGCACATGTATGCTTAATTGTTGAACAGATTCGAAGCCAATTCGGTTACCAAGTTTCATATTGAAAAGCTTAGAAGGCAAAACAATTAGCCATTATGAATGTTTTTGGGGATTGGGACAAATCTTACGAGGTGTTGCCCAGATGGCTAGCGGCCATGAGAAGAGACACATAAGGCTCAGTGGTGGAGTTGCAAGACGGTGAATGTTATGTGAATAACTAATTGATCGTTCAAAAATAGTGTTTTATCAATTATTCTGGACATTTAGACCATGTGTTGCTGACTTTTGATATTGCAAGCCCATTGTTCAAATTAACACCACTCATTTGTATGGCAAATACTGTTATAAGTTGTTGATTGCAACAACTCGAGATGGAGATAGAAAACCTCTACCAATTACCTTTGCCATTGTAAAAGGGGAGACAAAGGATGCTTGGAGTTGGTTCTTAACCGCCTGAGGTTGCATGTCACAAAACAAGAGGGCTTGCGCTTGATCTCTGATCGACATCGACACATCTTACAATCAGTGGCAAATGAAAATCTTGGATGGCAGCTACCAAATACATATCATGTCTTTTGCATACGGCACATTGGTTCCAATTTTAACTCTAAATTCCATAATAAGGAGTTGAAAAGATTTTTTATTTACACAGATATTTAAAATTTTTAACTTGTAATCTAATTTATTATACTAATAGTTAGTTTCTAATACCAACTCAATTTATTTGTTGTATCAGGGTATGAACCAATTGCAATCAAGTTTGATGCTAGGTTAGAGAAGCTGACAGCTACTACCGAGATGGCAAATTGGATTACTGTGATTCTAAAAGAAAAATAGAGTTTGGCATATGATGGTGGCCGCAGATTCGGTCATATGACTATCAATTTGTCAGAGTGTATCAATGGAGTGTTGAAGGGTAGTAGAAATCTACCTATAACTGCATTAGTTTAGTTGACATATACGAAATTGGTAGAATACTTTGTCAACTGAAAAGATGAGGCGAATACGAAAATGATGACATTTGGGCAGGAATAGAGTGATGACTTATTGAAGCACTGGAGAATCAATATGACAAAAGTGAGCTCACACCAAGTTCTCTGATACAATAGAGAGAACACTAAGTTCATGGTTGAAGAGGCTTTTAACCCTGTAACAGAAATAGGGTGGAGTTTCTTATACTTTAAACCTAGAAGAAGGCCGGTGTGAGTGTGGAGTGTTTCAAGCATTACATTTTCCATACTCTTATGCGATTATTGCGTGTGCTTCTGTGGCAATTGACCCATTCTGATATGTGCATAGGGTTTACAGGATGAAAAGTATTTACAGAGCTTATGAGTTTGAATTTGAACCAGTTCGGGCTGAACCATGGTGGCTTGTAGGTCCTGACATAACTTTGGTATCTGATCGTGCATTGCTTAGATCTAAATGTCGACCAAAATCAACTCGACTCAGGAATGAGATGGATTGGCGCAAAACTAGGCCATGACAAATGTGTACAAGATGCCATCAACCTGGACATAATTCTTGCACATGTTGTGCTGGTGAATCGAGTTCCTTGAGGGATAATGGAGTGGGGCCATCTAGTTGATCTAGGACCTATTTTTGTTGTCAGACTTTTGTATTAGCCAATCATCAATTATGACATTTGGAGCTATGTTGTTGTGTATTACTCCACTATGATGTTGTATTCGAATACTATTAATATATGTTAGTTGATTATCAGTGTGCACTTCATTTCTCCCACATAATTTGACTCTTATATTGCTTTAAGTAATTGTGTCTTCTTTTATACCATCGATAACAAATATCATATTTTATTATACTAATCATATTGTCATACTAATTATTATTGTTATTTGGCATACAGCGTGACAGATGGTATTCCATGTAAACCCAGGCCCAGAGGACAGCTCGATTTTGGAGTTGCAAGAGTATCATGTTTCTCAGCATGTATGGTAGGGACATGAGGACCGGCACCTGCGTGTTAGACATGCTCAGAAAACAAAATTTGATGATTTTAGTTGCAAGAGTATCTGAGAATGTTATATTTAGTGGTTTTGTTTAAATTACTTTTGATGATTTTTTATTGTAATTTTGGTACCCTTGTTGGATCAAATATGTTTACCCCTTAGTTTTTATTAATGATCTTGGTAACTGGTTGAATTAAATAGGTTCATATACTTTTGGGGAGGTCCAATATTTAGGAGAAACTCTGTCAAAATTTTCATAGAATCCGAATGATTGAACTTTGGTTGAATTATGTTAAACAAGTTTATGCCCTTCTGCATTAACCAAAAATATAAAAAAAAATGTTACTCCTTAGAATTGGGAGGGTCATGATTGGGAGACTACTCACCAAATAAACGTTTGCAAAAAATGATGTTTTTTTTTCTCAAATAAATATGTAGGAACATACAAAAAAAAATTATTTTGACTTTAAAGACTTTTTGTTGTGATAAGTGATAATCACATATTTGATACAATAATGAACCCTCATTTTTAGTTATTTACACTCTTTATGTACTTAATTGATTGAGTTTGGTTATGTTTTGTAAGTTTGGACTCAAATTAGACTTAATTGAATTTTTCAGCATGATTTACATCTTATACTATTTCTGTATTTGAGTCATATCTTGGGCTGTAGGTAGTCGTTTGAGGAGATTCTGAAGGCATTTGAAATATAAGAGAGAACTATACAACTTTCATGAATACCTCGAAGGCCTAATCACACGTTTGGATAACTCAAATTGGAGTTGAAGCAAGAACTGGGGTGCTGATCTTGACAGCTTGACCTATGCATACTGTTCATGACATAGCTCAGGCTATAGGATGTCAAATGAGCTGAACTTTTGATGATTGATAGTTAAGACCCAAATCTACAACTTTCATGTTGAACACTTTTCCAGAATCTGAGGTCTAATAGGTCATATTGGGCTTGGAAATCAGAACAGATGAGCTATCACTAGGCCTGAGCAATATGCAGTAATCAGACCATATCTTGAGTTGTAGGAATGCTTTTGGGCTCAAACCGACGGCATTTGAAAGCTAAGATCTAGGCCTACAACTTTATGAAGACCACTTGGTGAAAAAATGATGAATGCAATGACTTCACAGCTAAATGATTTCGGAGACAAAGAATCTCCATAATTTGTTACTCATCAAAAGTCATTTGACATTTTTCACTCATTTTTCACTCATCCACTCACTCATGACTCAGCCTGTAACATCCCAAAAATTATCTCAATCATCATAAATAGACGTTTTACAATATTTGAGATTTTTAGGAAATTTTTTGTATTTTTTTAAAAATATTGAATATTTTAATATATTTTTCGTTTTACGTGCACACTGAGCAGAGTCAATGTAACACGCCAAAAATTATTTGTTTCATCACAAATAGTCATTTTATAATATTTGTGATTTTTGAAAAAAAATTGTATTTTTTTGAAAATATTGAATATTTTAATATATTTCTTGTTTTATGTGCACACTAAGCAAAGTCAGTGTAAACACTCTAAAAATTATTTGTTTCATCACAAATAGTTATTTTCTAATATTTGTGATTTTTGAGAATTTTTCTAGATTTTTTTGAAAACGTTAAATATTTTAGTATATTCCTCATTTTGCGTGCAAACTGAGCAGGCCCGAGAAAATGAGATATTTTTCCTGAAAATCTTGATCTGTGGAAATGTCGATGGGGGATCTTACTAAACTCGAGGTTGGACACGATTTGCAAGGTTTCACGTTTTTTGAGAAATTTGATCTGACAGAGCGATAAATCACTGTGTAATTTTTATCCATTGGACAATTAACACTGACTTCTGTCAATTGTAACAATTGTCCATTAGGTAATAGCTTGCATTAGGAATCCTATCACCTTATCTTAATGCAATCCACTTTATGTAAAATCAAATTCACTTTAATTCAAATTTATGTACTTTCTTCAAAGCTTCTTTGAGAAGCTTTGACCACCAAAGGACAAGAATGCTGGAGAAGCCTCTCCACCCCACTCTTCCCTCTCATTGTCATGGACACATGGGCATAATGGGAAGCAAAATTGCTTCCCACACTTAACCTAACACACACAAAAATACCTTCATTTTCCCACATATTTTCTCTCTCTAATCTTCATCTTCTTCAAGTTTCTCCTCTTTCGCTCTACCCTCCTCTATAGCTATGAAATTTGCAGCTCATCCTCCACCATTGTTCTTCATCTTTTCTCTTCACCAAACTCATTTCTACACTCACCTTTACCTCATCTACCTTCGTTATTTAGAAAGTTTCTTCATTTTCCATCTCCACCTCCATTTTCTCTTCTTCCTCTTCACTACCACAAAATTCTAGCCACCATTAGAGATCATTCTCTTCACTTTTCTCTTCACAAACATCATTTCTATACTCCTCTCAACCTCCTCTACAACTTCTATTTGAAATGTTTTCTTCAAAATCCAACTTTTCTTCCATTGTCATCCAAGACAAAACTTCAAACTTTAAGATAAAGCTTCCATCTTTCTTCCTTTTTCTCTTCATTTTCGTGCTCTAGGGTCTCAATGGAGACCAAAGATCCATTCTTTACCATGTTTAATATTGGTTCTTTGTGTTGGAGATTTTAGGGTTCTTGGAGACCCCAAAACCGAAATCACCAAGAGGAAGTAGGAGTCATTTTCGTGATCCTCCCTTAGGTAAGAGGGAAACTACTCACTTCAACCATTTATGGTGGTGAGGGAACCTTGTGTGCTTGTTGATGGAGAAATCCATCTTTGTATGCTTACTTTGTTTGATGATTTTGCATGATTTAGTGTTTTTGAAATTGGATTAATGCTTGAATGTGATCTTGAATGTATTGTTTTTAATTTGTTTAAGTTATTTAATTTATTGGTTGTGTATGTTGGTATACTTGGATGGATTGGAAACCTAAAATGGAAGAAAATAACCTAGATCACCTCTAAGAGGCTCACGGCCTTAGGGCCCAAAATTTGGATTTTTGGTGAAAATTTATAACAAGTGGAAGGCATAGCTAATCAAGTGGACATTATGTAATTAATGGGATAAAAATTTGGAATCCTAAGACTTAGTGAGGCTCACGGCCTCTAGGGGTTAATAATGGCCTAATCATGTGACTTCATGCAATTATGACATTTAATTAATCAAGTGAATAAGTAAGAGGATTGTGTAATGGAAAGAAATTAATTTGGTAACCTAAAGGAACTCTTTGGACTTTAAGAACAATTAAGGATGTGTGAGACTTGGTAAGACTTAGAAATAACTCTTTAAGTGAGTATGACTAAGTTTAAAAGTAAGGAACCCAATAATGACATGAACCCATCTAGGAAAGAATCTCATAAGAATCACTAAATCAAAGTGAAACTTAATTAATTTGGGCAATTAGAAATTAACTGGGATTTCATAAAATGGAAAGAATCAAGAGTAGAGTTTTATCCAAAGAGTTAGAATAAATTTTAATTAGAGCAAGACCATGAGTGCAAGTAAGAATGATAAATAACTCAATTTAAATCATTCTAAGGGAGTTATGTTTAAAATTTAATGATGGACTTATATAATTAAAATAATAATGTTTAAATAAATAATGTGATAGCCTTTCTCAAAAAGGGAAACTTATTAAGAAAAATACAGAAATTTAGGCGTAATTCTATAATGTACCCTAAAGGTGTAATGCATTATTTAAGAACTTAATAATAATTATTGTGGGTCCATGTGAGGAACCAATGATGTGTTGATGCTTACTTTGATCAATTGAGGCATATGGTGAAAAAGTATGTAATGATAAACATACATGGTATATGCATAGAGTCATCATGCATTGTAAAAGTCTAATGGACTATTTTATCAAGGCCATGTTGCCTAGGAGTTGAATCATAACTTAGTGCGGGTGCGAATAGACTAGTGTGGGTCTTGCTGTTGACCTTGGGGGCGTCAGGGCACGGGCGTCTCACAGCGAGCAGTCGGTAGCCCCGCTGGACCGTGGGACAAACTGATGCAAACGCACCGACGATCCTGACCGGGCACTATCCTATATCGCGATCTTGTGAGAATGTCGCTGTATAGAGCCTTATTACGCAAAATTGTTGATTATGAATTCTGGAAGCACTTGGTCCTAGGCGGACGAGATACTGGCATGTCTCCCTGATCATTCACTCCGATGTTTGTGTCTAGCTCCATGGAGTAGGAATTTGATATCATGTACATGTGCATAGTGAGTCAATACATTACTTAGCATTTAATTTATATGATAATTGGATTTGCTATCTTATTGATGATATACTGCCTGAAACTATTAAATTGCTTAATATCTGCTTTTCGATACTATTTATCATTTTGTTATGCTATGTGGGCGTCCTACGCTGTTTATATTTCTTACTGCCATAATTGGTAATGAAGTAGGATGTCTCACCTCTTTCTTGTACTGTTATTGTTCTATGTGATATTTGGTTAAAGACTGTAGAGGGGACAAGATTGTTTTTTATAGACTTTACTGGGTATTGATCACCTGCTTTCGAGGATGTCGTCAAGAAGGGGTTCTATTGGTTTCGTTAGGATTGTGTTCACCGGTGGCGCCAATGCGTGGCGAGTCGACTGGGTTGGACAACGTATACGATATGTTGGAGACCTGATCTTGACCGTAAGAAGGACCCGCGATGGAGATCCTATCCTGACACTTATTACTTCGGTACATCTGGAGTTCGCCTTGCCTATCCAGGAGCTATGGGGTGATCCGATTCACACCCCTAGAGAGGACGAGGATTCCATGGCATCAGCTGCTAGGGCACCTGCCCGTGGGACTACACTTGGTCCTGTTCTCATATCTTCAGATGACCCGGGGGAGGATCCCGATGTGGATCCGATGAAGTACCCAACTCCTTAGACATGGATGTCTTATGGGTAGTTTATGTTTTTCTTCTGCATTAATTATGTTATGATGTATTTTTAATATATTTACCTTTTTAAGTGAATCTTGATGTATTTCATTGTGAGTGGTATGAGAAATGCCCCATGCTCGGTATGCTTTAACTTAATTAATTTAGTGCTACGTACTGTATCTTGCATATATTCTGTTAAATCACATCTGTTAACGATGACTTATGTATTATTACATCCGTGGCTCATATTTCCTAAATTTATTTATAGAAAAAAATTATATTTATTCAAATTCGGAAAAGTATTATGAAGAAGTTGTAGCACGTCAAAAATTTAGTGACCGCGGTATAATGACGATTGTGTCATGGTTATTAAATTGAGGGGTGTTACATTAGGTGGTATCAGAGCTCAGTTCATCCTGTTGAGCCAAGGTATGGACTGACTATGCTTAGACATGTTAGAAGTTTCTTTGTATGTTGTGTACTTCCTTGTCTCTTGCTTGAGATGTTGGGAAAGGAAGGCATGGCTTGCCATAGGTTGAGTGTTGGTAGCTACTGTTGCACAGTTACATGATATTGAGTATTGGCCCACTCAATGTGTAATGTTCTGTGTCTATGAAAAACTATGACTTCACCTAGGCGTATTAAGGTAATAGGAGTTCTTTAGAAAGAAGCTCAGCTAGTATGACTAAACTTATTTAGGATTTGTTTGCATTTTCACCCTTATTGTGTTGTGTGACTTCTTGTGTTTGGTTTCTGAAAAGAGACAATATTGTCTGAAATGGTTACTTCTTGTCTCCATTGTGCCTGACTGTCTATTTTTGAAGGAAGATAATAGCTCGCAGTAGATGTACACGTAGGAATATGAGACGCAACGACAACAGGACAGATGCGACTGTGGAAGTAATGCAAAGAAGGGTTGATGTAATAACACGTCAGGATCTGAGGGCCGCACAACAACCAGAATTGGAAGTTGAGGTTCCAAATTTGTTGGAAGAAAGTCAACTTTGGAGTAACTCTGGATTGCCTAAGTTCTAAAGGAGGAACAATAGGAAGGTTGATCAGTTTAAGCAGAAATCGTATACACGACGATCGAGGGAGCAACAGCGACGGCAAACACATGAAGGAGGTGTGGGTGGTAGTGAATCCAATCCGACTGTGGTACCCTTATCGAAATATAGGAAGTGTGGAAAGGACCACTTAACAAGGCATTGTACAATCAAAGGAATAATTTGTTTCAAGTGCGGAAAGCCAGGACACGTGGCTAGGAATTGTACCTTGCATAGGACAAAGCCTTCCGTTAGAGATGGATGTACTCCAAAATCTCACAAAAAAGAGAGAGTCAATTCCTTAAGTGAAGCGAATGTCTCTCATACTGAAAGCCTAAAAAAGGAAGCTTGTACTGCAACAGATGACCTTGTGATTTTACTGTATAATTCTGGGTCTAACCCATTTCTTTATGACGTATGAATGTATAAATCCAGTAGGGATGTTTGTAATCTCGCCATCTTTTGTCTAAGTCATTTCTATTTCTGCTACTAAGGACGTGTTATTGGTAGTCTAGTTATTTAGATTAACCTATGTCTGTTAAAGACTGAATCCTTCTGTTGATCTGATTTGTTTACGTCTTTTACAAATTAGATATAATGTTAACGAAGGGATTGGTTATCTTCCAACCATATCCTGTTGAAATATTCCAGTGAAATTTTAAGAGTTCGTTTCTGGAATCGGGTTGTCTGTGTATTTCCTCCCCTTCGACCCGAATAATACTATTCTCGTGTGTAAGCCTGCTCTCATTACAACAAGTTTATTTAAAACTATCCTATTGTTGTTAGGAATTGGAACCCTTTTACCAATTCAATTATTTGCTTTCTTCATGAATAGGCTTGATCTCAGAAAGGGGATTGGTTGTTTTCTAACCATATCTCGTCATTCTGTTTCAACAGAAATTTAATGTCCCTTGGGATAGAAATTTCCTAGATTTGAATCCATGAAAACTCATTCTTAAGTTTTATTGGACCATGTCATATTCTTCGTTGGACAGGTCCAGTGGTAGACCGAGTGACTTCCCTATCTTTTCCTTCTGACCATTATGATGTTTCTAGTACACTTCGACTGAGGAAATGTGTCCCTGAAATTGAACCATAACGATGCACCGAATGCAGCACGGTTAGAGAAGAACATACCCTATGTGACATTTCTGTTAAGATCAAGGATAGATGGCGTAATGAATCAACTAAAGGAAGCTGCGGTTTTCCCCAAGATCAGCTGGTGTTCTGGACTATCATCAAGTTCGCTTGAAGGTAGTAGATATTTTTAAAATGACTTTTTCGGAAGCGTTATAGGCACTACGAGTGTTTGGTAACGTCGTACCATGCAACAAACACGTCAATAACATTCATCGATCTCGTGAATAGAATCTTCTTCCCTGTTGAAAATAGATTTGTCGTTGTCTTTGATGGCGATATTCTGATCTATTCTTAACGTTCGAGGGAGCGTACTGAACCTTTCGTTGTGATTCTTCAAAACCTGAAGAAGGAGAAGAAGATATGTGTGAAGTTGTTCAAGTGCAAATTCTGGTTCGAGGTAATTCAACTTTCAGATCACATGATCCCAAAGGAAAGAGTTGTTGTGGATCCATCGAAAGTCGAAACAGTTCTTCAACATGAAAGACCGACAACCGTAACAGAGATTCGTAGCCAGATGGAATTAGTTGGTCAATACGGAAGACTCATCGCAGAATTTTCCAATACGGCAAGGCTTCTCATCTAACTCATACGAGAGAGTCAAATTTTGTGTGGACCGATGCATACGAAGGAAATTTTCAAGGGTTGAAGAAACACTCAACTATCTTACCAGTGATGATTCTGCTTAATCTCAACGAACATTTTGAGATACCCATTGATGCCTTGCATTAGATTTTGGAACGTGAGCTTGAGCAGATAGGAGGTGTAGCAGGGTGTGCTTCAAGATAACTGAAAGCATATGAAGGGAGTTACTCTACACAAAAACTCAAAATTAGTCGTTAGGATTGCGCTGAAGATCTGAAAACATTCTACAAGGAATCATATCCACGTGTATTCTAAGATGGATCAAATTTCGAGGACGAAATTTCTTTTCGAAGGAGAGAGTTGTAACATTCTGAAAATTATCTCATTCATCATAAATAGTCGTTTTATAATATTTGAGATTTTTAGAAATTTTTCTATATTTTTTCGAAAACGTTGAATATTTTAATATATTTCTCGTTTTGCATGCACCCTGAGCAGAGTCAGTGTGACGCCTCGAAAATTATTTATTTCATCACAAATAGTTCTTTTATAATATTTGTGATTTTTGAGAAATTTTCTGTATTTTTTCAAAAATATTGTATATTTTAATATATTTTTTTTTACGTGCACATTGAGCAGAGTCAGTGTAAACACTCTAAAAATTATTTGTTTTATCACAAATAGTCATTTTCTAATATTTGTGATTTTTGAGAATTTTTTTAGATTTTTTTGAAAATATTAAATATTTTAGTATATTCCTCGTTTTACGTGCAAACTGAGCGGACCTGGGAAAATAAGATATTTTTCCCAAGAACTTTGATCTGTGAAAACATCAACGGAGGATCTTACTAAACCCAAGGCTGGACACGATTTACGAGATTTTACATTTTTTGAGAAATTTGATCTGACAGAGTAATAAATCGCTGTGTAATTTTTATTCGTTGGACAATTAACACTGACTTCTGTCAATTGTAACAATTGTCCATTGGGTAATAGCATGCATTAGGAATCCTATCACCTTATCCTAATGTAATCCACTTTATGTCAAATCAAATCCACTTTAATTTAAATTTGTGTACTTTCTTCAAAGCTTCTTTGAGAAGCTTTGACCACCAAAGGACAAGAATGCCCTTGGCTTGTTGGAGAAGCCTCTCCACGCCTCTCTTCCTTCTCATTGTCGTGGACCCATGGGCATAATAGGAAACAAAATTGCTTCCCATACTTAACCTAACACACACACAAAAGTACCTTCACTTTCCCACACATTTTCTCTCTCTAATCTTCATCTTCTTCAAGTTTCTCCTCCTTCTCTCTACCCTCCTCCATAGCTACGAAATTTGAAGAACATCCTCCACCATTGTTCTTCATTTTTTTCTCTTCACCAAGCTCATTTCTACACTCACTTTTACCTCATCTACCTTCTTTATTTAGAAAGTTTCTTTATTTTCCATCTCCACCTCCATTTTTTCTTCTTCCTCTTCACTACCACGAAATTCCAGTCACCATTAGAGATCATTCTTTTCAATTTTCTCTTCACAAACACCATTTCTATACTCCTCTCAACCTCCTCTACAACTTCTATTTGAAAGGTTTTCTTCAAAAACTAACTTTTCCTCCATTGTCATCCAAGACAAAGCTTCAAACTTTAAGGTAAAGCTTCCATCTTTCTTCCTTTTTCTCTTCATTTTCGTGCTCTAGGGTCTCAATGGAGACCAAAGATCCATTCTTTACCATGTTTAATATTGGTTCTTTGTGTTGGAGATTTTAGAGTTCTTGGAGACCCCAAAACCGAAATCACCAAGGAGGAAGTAGGAGTCATTTTCGTGATCCTCCCTTAGGTAAGAGGGAGACTGCTCACTTCAACCATTTATGGTGGTGAGGGAACCTTGTGTGCTTGTTGATGGAGAAATCCATCTTGTATGCTTACTTTGTTTGATGATTTTGCATGATTTAGTGTTTTTGAAATTGGATTAATGCTTGAATGTGATCTTGAATGTATTGTTTTTAATTTGTTTAAATTATTTAATTTATTGGTTGTGTATGTTGGTATACTTGGATGGATTGGAAACCTAAAATGGAAGAAAATAACCTAGATCACCTCTAAGAGGCTCATGGCCTTAGGGCCCAAAATTTGGGTTTTTTGTGAAAATTTATAATAAGTGGAAGGCATAGCTAATCAAGTGGACATTATGTAATTAATGGGATAAAAATTTGGAATCCTAAGACTTAGTGAGGCTCACGGCCTCTAGGGGTTAATAATGGCCTAATCATGTGACTTCATGCAATTATGACATTTAATTAATCAAGTGAATAAGTAAGAGGATTGTGTAATGGAAAGAAATTAATTTGGTAACCTAAAGGAACTCTTTGGACTTTAAGAACAATTAAGGATGTGTGAGACTTGGTAAGACTTAGAAATAACTCTTTAAGTGAGTATGAATAAGTTTAAAAGTAAGGAACCCAATAATGAAATGAACCCTCTAGGAAAGAATCTCATAAGAATCACTAAATCAAAGTGAAACTTAATTAATTTGGGCAATTAGAAATTAACTAGGATTTCATAAAATGGAAAGAATCAAGAGTAGAGTTTTATCCAAAGAGTTAGAATAAATTTTAATTAGAGCAAGACCATGAGTGCAAGTAAGAATGATAAATAACTCAATTTAAATCATTCTAAGGGAGTTATGTTTAAAATTTAATGATGGACTTATGTAATTAAAATAATAATGTTTAAATAAATAATGTGATAGCATTTTTCAAAAAGAGAAACTGATTAAGAAAAATATAGAAATTTAGGCGTAATTCCATAATGTACCCTAAAGGTGTAATGCATTATTTAAGAACTTAATAATAATTATTGTGGGTCCATGTGAGGAACTAATGATGTGTTGATGGTTACATTGGCCAATTGAGGCATATGGTGAAAAAGTATGTAATGATAAACATACATGATATATGCATGGAGTCATCATGCATTGTGAAAGTCCAATGGACTATTTGTCAAGGCCATGTTGCCTAGAAGTTGAATCACACCTTAGTGCGAGTGCGAATAGACTAGTGTGAGTCTTGCTGTTGACCTTGGGGGCGTCGTGGCGCGGGCGTCTCACAGCGGGTAGTTGGTAACCCCGCTGGACCGTGGGACAAACCGATGCAAACGTACCGACGATCCTAACCGGGCACTGTCCTATATCGCGATCTTGTGAGAATACCGCTATATAGAGCCTTATTGCGCAAAATTGTTGATTTTGAATTCTGGAAGCACTTGGTCCTAGGCGGACGAGATACTGGCATGTCTCCCTGTTCATTCACTCTGATGTTTGTGTCTAGTTCCATGGAGTAGGAATTTAATATCATGTACATGTGCATAGTGAGTCAATACATTACTTGGCATTAATTTATATGATAATTGGATTTGCTATCTTATTGATGATATACTTCCTGAAACTGTTAAACTGCTTAATATCTGCTTTTTGATACTATTTATCATTTTGTTATGCTAAGTGGGCGTCCTACGCCGTTTATGTTTCTTACTGCTATAATTGGTAATGAAGTAGGATATCTCACCTCTTTCTTGTACTGTTATTGTTCTATATGATATTTAGTTAAAGACTGTAGAGGGGGCGAGATTGTTTTTCCTAGACTTTACTGGGTATTGATCACCTGCTTTCGAGGATATCGTCAAGAAGGGGTTCTATCGGTTTTGTTAGGATCATGTTCACCGATGGCGATAATGTGTGGCGAGTCGATTGGGTTGGACAATGTATACGATATGTTGGAGACCTGATCCTGACCGTAAGGAGGACCCGCGATGGAGATCCTGTCCTGACACTTACTATTTCGGTACATCTGGAGTTCACCTTGCCTATCCAGGAGCTATGGGGTGATCCGATTCACACCCCTAGAGAGGACGAAGATTCCATGGCATCAGTTGCTAGGGCACCTGCCCGTGGGACCGCACTTGGTCCTGTTCTCATATCTTCAAACGACCCGGGGGAGGATCCCGATGTGGATCCGATAGAGTACCTAACTCCTTAGACATGGATGTCTTATGGGTAGTTTATGTTTTTCTTCTGCATTAATTATGTTATGATGTATTTTTAATATATTTGCCTTTTTAAGTGAATCTTGATGTATTTCATTGTGAGTGGTATGAGAAATGTGCCACGCTCGGTATGCTTTAACTTAATTAATTTAGTGTTACATATTGTATCTTGCATATATTCTGTTGAATCATATCTGTTAACGATGACTTATGTATTATTGCATCCGTGGCTTATATTTCCTAAATTTATTTATAGAAAAAAACTATATTTATTCAAATTTGGAAAAGTATTATGAAGAAGTTGTAGCACGCCAAAAATTTAGTGACCACGGTATAATGACGATTGTGCCGTGATTATTAAATCGAGGGGTGTTACACAGCCCCCTTGTCATTTTGTATCATTAATCATCTATAAAAGGAAGCCTTGGCTGATCATTTGGGAGGCTTAGGTGTTAGATACTAAATTCATGCCATTTTGTTGTTTGATTATCTTGTTATAATTTTCTTTTATTCTAAATTGAAGTTATGTTCTTCTTCTTGTTCTTCTTCCCTCTTCCTTTCTTCTTGTCTATGAGTAACTAAGTTTCATTTTGCTTGGGTGAAAAAGTGAAGCTCTTGGTAATGAAATAAGGTTTGATTAATTTCTCTCTTGTACTTAAATGATATATTTTCAAGTGGTCATTATATGTATTGTATTTTGTTTCCAATTTATTTAGAAACCCTCCTTGTAAAGTGGAGTTCTTGATTTGTTGTAAATAAGAGATTGACACAATGAATACTTGAACCCATCTACAAGTGGTGGTATTAGAAACTCTCCTTGTAAAGTGAAGATCTTGATTTGTTGTAGACAAGATTTTGGCACAATGAATGCTTGATCCTATTTATGAGTGATGGTGTTAATAGATAATGACAGGAATCATAATATAATTACGTATATAATTTTTAATGAACTTTGAACGTTGTATTTTCTGATTGGAACCTTCGTTATGTGTGGATTCTGATTGAGTTATAAAAGAATTAATCTTATCCTTAATTTATTTACCAAGAGTGGATCTCCTAGTCCAAGCAATTCCTTTTTATTTGTGACCAAGTTTTATCATCTTTATTGTTATAACAAAATATTTTCCTTACGTCAAATAAATTTTGTTTCATCAATTCCCTGTGGATCGACCTCGGACTGCCGAGAATTTATTACTTGAAACAATCTGCACTTGGGTTTGCAACTTAACTTTTAATACCGCATTAAGTTTTTGCCACCGTTGCCGGGGACTTGATTTGAAGAACAAATTTATGGTGCAAATATTTTGTATATATATTCTACTCTTTTAATTATTATTTTTGTACTTACTAACGTACTAACTTAGTAGGGGAAACTTTCCCTTAACCCTCTATAATTTGCAATCATTAATGAAATAATCTTTCTTCTTCTCTTTTCTCTCGCTGGAGCAAAAAATTAGTTCTGCCGACTCTCTGGTTTTCATATTTTAAATTTACTTTTTGCACTTTATTTTTTGTATTTTATTTTTTGCACTTTATTTTTTGTTATTTATTTTTTGTCACTTATTTTCTGTCATTTATTTTTGTTTACTAACTTACTAGCTTGCTAATTTTCTTACTAACTATCTAACTTTTTACTTTACTAGCTTCTAACATTTTAATTTATCTACATACTAACTTTTTAATTTTTCTGCTTATTAACTTATTTGGTGGTTAGTTTATACCACACCCTTGTTAATATTTATTTGGTGGCTGATTTATACCCCATTCTTATTTATATTTAATGGCAAGTTTATACTGCCTACTTGTACATTTTCTTTTCAATTTTAAGTTACTTATTTATGCTTAATTGGTATCGTGATTTAAATTCTGGTCGTTTGGTTAAAGTTAATCCTAGTACTTTACATATTGATTTGTCTGAATCACAATCACACACATCAAACACAATGACTAAAAATGAAAGTGTGCATGATGAACATGAAAATCAATCGTTGTGAACCATGCGCGAGTATTTGCAACCATCTCGAAATTCTACTCCATCATGTTTTATCTTTCCACTCAATGCTAACAATTTTATATTTAAGCCAGGTATGATTTCTTTACTTCCTAATTTCCATGGTTTAGAATCTGAAAGCCTATATTTACATCTAAAAGAATTTGAGGAAGTATGTACTGCTTTTTCATGATCAAACTTGCACTGAAGAGGTTGTTAAGTTTAAATTGTTTTCTTTTTCTTTAAAAGATAAAGCAAAAACTTGGCTTAACACTTTGAAACCAAGATCAATTGGCACATGGTAAGAAATGCAAGGTGAGTTTTTAAAGAAATTTTTTCTAACACATAAAACCAATGCTTTGAAAAGATAAATCCAAATTTTTTCTCAAAATTCAAATGAAGCATATTTTCAAAGTTGGGATCGTTTTAAAGATTTGTTGAATTCTTACCCACATTATGGTTTTGAAAAATGGCACACTATAAGCTTCTTTTATGAAGGGTTAACACCTAAAATTAAACAATTTGTGGAAATAATGTGCAATGGTGAGTTTCTTGATAAAGAACCTGAAGAAGCTTTAGACTATTTAGACCATTTGGCTGAAAATTCTCAATCTTGGCATGGTACTAATCCTTCTGAAAATTCAATTAGATCTAACCTTGCAAATGCTAGTAAAGAAAAATATCACCTTAGTCAAGAAGAAGATCTAAAAGCAACGTTTTCCAGTTTGGCTAGAAAGGTTGAAGCCACGGAATAAGGGAAAGTAAAAGAATCAAATCTGTACAAAATGAAGAAATTTGTAACATTTGTGATGAATTGAGACACTCAACAAATGAATGTCCAAAAATTTCTATTTTTAAAGAAGTTGTACATGAGCAAGTAAATGCAATGAACAGTTTTAAAAAGTCATTCACTTCTTCTTTTTCAGATACATACAATCCGGGATGGAGAAATCACCTGAACTTCAGTTGAATGACTAACAATCAGGCACAATTTATGCAAAAAACACCTCCTCAGGCACAACAGGGCTCTCAAAATTCTCAAGGATATGCACCTTTTGTCCCACCATACAGGAATAACCTTGAAGAAACATTGTATGCATTCATGGAAAAGTAAGATGCCATTATTAATCAAAACATTCAAGCCATGATTGATATAAAAGACACTTTTGATAAACTTTCTTGTGCACTCTTCATTCACGAGAAAGGAAAATTTCCTTCTCAACCTCAACCAAATCCCAAGAGTTAATATAGTCTAAATAATGGTAATTCAGAAAACCAACAAATAGATCAAGTCAAGTTAGTGATAACCCTTAGGAATGGAAAGGTTGTTGAAGAAAGCAAGGAAATAAAGAGTCAAGTATCCAAAGTGATGAACTCCTTGAGTGTGAATGAGCTAGAGGATGTGGAAAAGAATCAAGATAGTAGTGATGTTGAGTTACCCAAAGAACCTGAGGTGACAAAAAGTCTTGTTAAGCCAGAAAATGATGACGAGGGCCACTAGACATACATGATTGACTCAATCATGGATAGAAGAGTTTCTACAACCCATGATTTTGATCCCCTTGAGAATTTTCTTGTTAATTCTGGGTTTGATTCTATCAGTAATCCCTCTGATGTAGTTGATATTTCTACTAATTTTGATAAAACTCAGGATCATGACACTCAAGCATGGCAACCAAAGTTTAAGGAGTTTCCTAAGAAAGGTTAGAGCATTGCTGATAAAAAAAGTGTTCGTCCCATGGTCTGTTCTTATAAAATTAATTTGGAGGAAGGTAAATGGTCAGCGGTTGAAGCTATAACTTGAGCTGAAGGATCCAGATGTAGCAGAGACTTTGGTAAACAATCTTGTCTACCAAAGCTGAGGTAAGTTTTAAGTATTTCGTATTTTTATTGAGTCGGCTTAAGTGCCTCCCAAATTTCGGAGCCTTTGTATGGGGATGTAAATAGTGTCGGCCAACAAAAAAAATACAAAACAAAAGAACCAAAAAAAAATTGTTTGCATGCTTGTTTATTTCATTTTGCTTTATTTTATTTTTTTATTTTTGTCATTGCTAACTATTGTCAAGATATAGTGATTCTCTTCTCGTCTAAGCATTTCGAGTATATGACTTATCCCCATTACTTTGTTTAATTTTGTCCTGATAATTTCTTTGATGTATATTGATAATTATTTCTTCAGTCTGAATTTAATTTTTAACATTGAGGACAATGTTGTGATCTGGTTGAGGGGAATGATAGTTGTGTGAATAATTTTGTAAAAACAAAAAAACAAAAAAAAACAGGAAGTGTGTTTATTAATATGTTTATCGTATTTATATGTTTGTCAGCAATTTACTAACAGCTAAACCAATTAAGGATGACAGAGTAATGAGTAAATTTTGCTCTGAAGGTAATTTTACTCTTGATACGCATTTTAATTGGGTAGACAACTAGTTTGTGTGGAAGTAGTAATTCAAATTCATGGAAATTTACATGATTGAGTAAATTGTCTTCTTTCTTAAAATTCACATGCTTGGTTATGGATGTTGAATTGGTGGACTGAGAATGATAGAATTATGCCTTGTGAGATTTTGAGTTTATTGATGAATGGATTGAACATTTGTACCATTCTCTTCTTTCTTGTGTGAATTTCACTCATGGAATTGTTACTCTAGAACTTGCTTTGATTCTTTTTGAGACAACATTTTCATATGCATACATAAATATGATTGAGGCATTTTTCTTGAAATAGCTACTTTAATCAAATAGTCAGCCTTGCTTAGCAGCATATTGTCTCAATATGATATCAATCACTGTTATGACTTCTTAGAAATTCTCTAATTCCTAATATGATATCAAGCACTCTTATGACTTCTTGGAAATTCTCTGATTCCTGCCAACGTAAAGCATTGGAAATGACCTATTTCCCCTTGCTTAACCCCTTTGAGCTTATTTGACCATTCTTTGTTTCGAATTTATTATGTACCTTAAATAAAAAATCATGTTCTTACTTGACCTTAGGGAATAAGAGAACATTAGCTTTGTCATTCGATAAGTTCTTGAACAAGTGTGGGGGTGTGTGTGTAGAATGGAAAAAAAAAATTTAAATGTATACATTATGTTCATCTTTTAATAAAATAAAAAAAATCAATAAAAAAAATTGTGTGAAGAAGGGTCAACAAGGCAATAAAGGAAAGAAAAAAAATATGTAGAGGGAATTTGTATTAGGTGGAGTTGGGATGAACTTTCATACTTGTTAATTGAACTCAACTCTCATGCTCTTTTATTCTCTATGGTATTTAACTTGTCATATTCATATTACCTTCTCCTTTACCTTGACCCTATTACAACCTTGAATAAAGTCTTCATGATTTGTGTGTGCATGTGTTCTGAGTAGTGGAGAAGTAGAAGATAAGCAAGCTTATGGTAGTGTAATTTTCATGGGTTGAATTAAGTGAAATACCTACCTTTTAAACACTTGAGGGATTGAGAGTGAATCCTGTGAAGATCTGTCATTCTTGACTCATGCTTTTCAATTGAAGTTTCCTTACTTGTTGGTTTGAGATGTGAAGAAATGTTATCTCATAAATGTTTTGATTACTTGAATGATTGGTTGCTCTTCATTCTTAAATATTATTAGAAATTGAGTCTTTTAGAGTGTTTAGCTTTTGAGTCTATTTCGTTTTTTTTTTTTTTTTTTAGTTTTGGTCTTGTGTGTTTTGCTCAGGAGTGCAAAAAGTTAAGTGTAGAGGAATTTGATAATCACATATTTGATACATTAATAAACCCTCATTTTTAGTTATTTACACTCTCCATGTACTTAATTGATTTGGTTTAGTTATGTTTTGTAAGTTTGAACTCAAATTGGACTTAATTGAATTTTTTAACATGATTTACATCTTACACTATTTCTGTATTTGGGCCATATCTTGGGCTGTAGGTAGTCTTTTGAGGAGATTCAAGTGGCATTTGAAATATAAGAGAGATCTCTACAACTTTCATGAATACCTCAAAGCCCTAATCACACGTTTGGATAACTTAAATTGGAGTTGAAGCAAGAACTAGGGTGCTAATCCTGACAACTTGACCTATGCATACTGTTCATGACATATCTCGGGCTATAAGATGTCAAATAGGCTAAAATTTTGATGGTTTATAGTAAGACCCAAATCTACAACTTTCATGTTGAACACTTTTTCAGAATCTGAGGTTTAATGGGTCATATTGGGCTTGGAAGTCAGAATAGAGGAGTTGTCACATGACCTAAGCAATATGCAGTAATCAGACCATATCTTGAGTTGTAGCAATGCTTTTGGGCTCAAACTAATGGCATTTGAAATCTAAGATCCAGGCCTACAACTTTCATGAAGATCACTTGGTGAAAAAATGATGAATGCAATAACTTCAGAGATAAATGATTTCAAAGACAAAGAATCTCCATAATTTTTCACTCATCAAAAGTCATTTGACATTTTTCACTCATCCACTCACTCATGACTCAGCCCCCTTGTCATTTTGTATCCCTAATCCTATATAAAAGGGAGCCTTGGTTGATTATTTAGGAGGCTTAGGTGTTAGATATCAAATTCATGCCATTTTGTTGTTTGATTATCCTGTTGTAATTTTCTTTTGTTCTAAATTGAAATTATGTTATTCTTCTTCTTCTTCTCTCTTCCTTTCTTCTTGTCTATGAGTAACTAAGTTTCATTTTGCTTGGGTGAAAGAGTGAAGCTCTTGGTAATGAAATAAGGTTAGATTAATTTCTCTCTTGTGCTTAAATGATATATTTTCAAGTGGTCATTATACGTATTGTATTTTGTTTCTAATCAATTTAGAAATCCTCCTTGTAAAGTGGAGTTCTTGATTTGTTGTAGACAAGAGATTGACACAATGAATGGTTAAACCCATCTACAAGTGGTGGTGTTAGAAACACTCCTTGTAAAGTAGAGTTCTTGATTTGTTGTAGACAATAGATTGACACAATGAATGCTTGAACCCATCTACAAGTGGTGGTGTTAGAAACTCTCCTTGTAAAGTGGAGATCTTGATTTGTTGTAGACAAGATTTTGGCACAATGAATGCTTGATCCCATTTATGAGTGGTGGTGTTAATAGATGATTAAAGGAATCATAATATAATTACGTATATAATTTTTAATGAACTTTGAACGTTGTATTTTCTGATTAGAACCTCCGTTATGTGTGAATTCTAATTGAGTTATAAAAGAATTAATATTATCCTTAATTTATTTACCAAGAGTGGATCTCCTAGCCCAAGCAATTCCTTTTTATTTGTGACTAAGTTTTATTACCTTTATTGTTATAACAAAATATTTTCCTTACGTCAAATAAATTTTTCTTCATCAATTCCCTGTGGATCGACCTCAGACTTCCAAGAATTTATTACTTGAAACAATCTGCACTTCAGTTTGCAACTTAACTTTTAATACCGCATCAACAAGCAAATGGGTATGAGTTTGGTGATTTGCTTTAACCTATATTACAGTTTGGTGAGTTTGGTGACAAGCAAACTATTTTGACTTTAACCTATATTACAGTTTATAATTCTATATTTTATAGTCTTAAACTAGATAAATTATGGTGATTTGCTTATGTTTATTGGTGAATTTTACATAGATCCTTATCATTGTCTTCATTTTTGTAAATTGAATGAGATTTATCACATTCAAAGTAACAACATGTAAAGACATAGCGTTTTCGAAGCAAAAGATGATCATTTTGGCTCTCACAGGGCCCTGTGAGCGATTGATGTGTGTATCTCACAAAACGCTTCTGTCTGAATTTTTTTTGGATACACGGCAATATCTAATTTGAAAAATGCTTCTGTTTGATTTTTGAAAGAATACATGGCCGTGTGTAGATTGCGCCAAAACAAATAGCGTATTTGTCTTAGTTATGCCGACAAGCTTGACATATTTTATATAAATACGCTATCACAGATAATAAAATCACGAGAGATGCGCCAAATAGGATGCGTATCCATGAAGGATATGCCAACATGGTTGACGTAACCTCATGTATGCGCCATCTTATTTGGCGCATCTTATGTGATAAAAAAATATTAAAAAATATCATATATGATAAAAAAGTGATAGTTTGATATATAATTTTAAAAGAATAATATTTTAATAAATAATTTTAAAAAATAATAATTTAATAAATAATTTATAAAAAATAATATTTTAATAAATAAGAAAACAAAAACTTCAGTCTTTTTTGACAACTTTGTTGAAGGTTGGGACCATCACGTGATGGCCATTTCTTGGGTTCGGTAGACCAATTCCTACTTTTACCATTCACCTGCTACGCTATCTTTTTGATTTGCCATTTTGTGTAGCTTTTGACAAGTGAAACTGTAGAAAACTCCAATTGCCATGTGAAAGACGATTTTAGCCATTTCATTTTTTATTTCATTTACTTATTTATATCTTTCTTTTTCTTGATTATATGTGGATTAAATTTGAGGAAGGAATAATCAAAATCTAATTGTGATGATGGCTACCTTTGACTTTTCGAAATTGAGGGATATCCCTTTAGTCTGACCAAGTAAGTTGGCGGACTTTAGAAGGTCTCCAATATTATTTTTTTATGATAAAATTTTAAATAATCACATTTAAATAAAATAAAAATTAATAAAATCTCAAAACAAAGTTGACGATAAAAAAATTGAGAGAGGATCAAGGTATCGATCATTTAAGCTATTTCTAAAAATCTTGAAGTTTATCTCTATTAAATCTCGTCAAGTGAGTTAACTTGATCTAATTTTTCAAAGAAATTTTTGTAAATAAAACAACGTATAAAATGAATGTGAACAAATTTGCGCATCCCCAACTTTTTGATTGTAGTGAGTGAAAATTTTACTTATTATGAAAACTTTTTTGGAAATCATTACAAAAATCTCATTATACTCAAAAATATTTTCTTATTGAATGAGATTTTATTTGACTATTTACTTTTCAAAAAATATTTTCTTGAATTAAAATCTTATTCTCTAAAAATGATATTTTATTTGACCATTTTTTTTTAATTCTTCAAAAAAAATATTTTGATTCACCACTTTCATACTACATGTTACAGGATTAAAATTTATTTAGTAAAAAAATAGCTATTTAGCCACTCATTCCCCGTCAAAGTCATTTATTACTCTTCATAATATGCTTGATAAAGTTAGACATGTTAAAAAAATAAATAAAAAATATTTTTTGAAAATAAACAATAAAAGACCAATTTAATTAATTTTAAAGGATAACACTAGATTAAATAGGTAATCGTTTTTAGAACAGACGACGTAGGATGCTAATACCTTTCTTACTCATAATCAACCCTTGAACCTAAACTCTAAAACACATAACATCTTTTAAGTATTCGATCAAACCTTTCCATTTTTAATGGATAAATTGGTTGGTGGCAACTCTTTTTCATCCTTGCAATCATTTGAAAGAATTCGCCGCTCAGCGTTGCATTGTGCCAAGAGGGACGTTGTGACAGTGACAATTAGGGAAACAAAGGAGGAAGGATGGTGAAACTCCTCCACACCTCACAAGAACTACAAATAGAAGCCTCAAGCCCTTGTAGCATAAGCAAGACCTTGCTTTGCTGCTACATACGCTTGGAAAAAAGGTCTTATGCTGCTAAGAGATGTGTTGACCAAGCCACATAGAGCATATACTTAGCCTTCACAGGGCTATTACACTTGGAAAGAAAGGCCTCTGCCAACAAAACATGCAGGGTAAAGGAACACCTTTAAGAATTTGGGAAAGAAAAGGAACACAGACTTTGAGGGAGACATGACCCTCGATACACTCACAAGAAGCAGAAAATGGACCATTCTTCGGGAAAAAAAAGTGATAACCCTATCGCGAACATTCCCTGTTTATAGAGGGAATAATGCATCCTAATTGGCCCCCAAAAGGTGAACTACTTGAACGTTCAAAGCCACATTTAATTGTTCCCTCCCTGTGATTGGCCATCAAGGCTGCAAGCAGTTAGGAAACAGAGCAGGGAATTGCTATTGCCATTAAAGCGGTTTTAATTTTCAATAAATTCAAAGCGACAGTTCCCAAGCAAGCATAGACTGCTACAAATCACAGAGTAAAAGCTACTAAAATGACACCAGATTTAGAGTCTTGTCACCTAGATCGAGGGTTGGATCAATCTCGGTGAATTACGCTAGCAAAATTGCTTAAGTGTAAAGTCAACATGGTGGTTGAGCATCAAACCCATCTTGACATTGCAAAGGCCAAAAATTCAGCAAGTGTGAAAGCAGCACCAAGATTGAGCGTTGGACTCATCTCGGCAATAGGAAGCAGGCATCATTGTAAGGGAAAAATATTAAAGAAAAAATAAAATGCCCAAGGTCGAGACTTGTCCAAACACATTAATAAAGCCCCAAGCTGGGGGCAAAGAAATAGAAGAGTTGAACATTAGAGGATGAGGCTTGGATCTTCTGGGGTCTCCACTGCTGCCTCAAACCGAGTTGTCTCGATTTGCTCCACCTCAGCCACAACAATCTTGGCTTCTTCTCTTCCGCTGTCCAATGCTGCCTCTACCTTTCCTCTGCCATCCACTCCTCGGCCAGGTTGATCATTTAGGGCCACCGCTGAACTAGTCATGTCCATGATCTGGCCATCCTGGACCTCTTTCAGTGCACTGATCCCCTCCTCATTAAGACTGGGGTTAAGAAGGCGGAGTTGATTAAGGGTGGTTTCAAACGTTTCATCCACGGACCTTGACTAGTCATCTATTGTCTAGTCGAGTTTCCCCTTTAGAAGTTCACACTGAGCCCGGGCACTGGAAAGGATGGACTCGATCATGGCTAGATCCTTCTTCAATGCATCCTCCCAAGCCGTTGCTTCACCAAGTTGGACTTGAGACTTGTCAGCCTAGTAGCTTTGGCTTGAAGTGACTCCACCTTAACAACTTGAGCCCAAAGGGAAAGGACCTCAGTAGCATCAGTAGAAATGCAGGCGACCTCAGCCCGGAGCCTCTCTAATTCGGAGTCATGCAACCTGAGCTCTTTGTCAACCAGGGATAACTGCCTGTCCTTTTGAGTAACCTCTCGGGTGGCTTGGGCTAACTGCCTATCCTTCTCGGTAATTTCACCTCGAAGGGTATTGAGCTTTCTCTCCAAGCGTGTAACCTCCCAGATGGACCCCTAAGCCTCCTCTACAAATCGAAGGGCTAAGGCAATGCGCAAACTCCGAAGTTGGGCCTCATGAAGGATCTCCTCCACTTCACGCTCGATCAACACATCGGTCTCAATAGGACTCAGTAAGTAACCATCAATAAAGCAGACAGGGTCAGCCACCTGAGTCCACACCACACCTGATGGAAAGTGGCACGAAGCCACCCCAGGCTCCAGAGCATCCTCAAGCCCTGGACCAATTGGAACCTCGTCTATTTCAGGCTCCTCCAAAATACCCTCGACTGCTAGCCTCTTCCCCCTATCATCCCTGCTGCTCTCAGCCTGCCTCTTCTCGGGCCACAGCAGTGGCACAGGAGAACTCATTTCGGCAACTTGGACCTCAGTACCCGGGGAGATCATCACAGCCACAGGAGTAGGAACTGCACTGTTCAAGGGCATAGAAACGACAACAGTTACCCCTTAAGCAACTACCGAGGCATGAGATCCTAATGCCTTACCACCTCTGGCCGCCAATTTCTCAGCCAAGCATCGAAGTCCAGACGGTGGAGCCATGCTTTTTGCAAACAAAAAGAAGGGAAAAATGTTACAACACTTGAATAAATTCGTGAGAAAATATAAGTGTAAAAGTAAAATATGTAGGACGAGATACCTAACATGGCCTTTACAGAATCAACGGGCTCATCCAAAACATCTTTATAGGAGATAGCCCCCTTTTCATTAGTCCAATTAATCAAAAAATGCAAGACCCAAGCCTTAGGAGGACAGATCTCAGAGATTGGAGTCTCTAACTCTTTGTTACTCTGCTCCCAACCAACTTCAGACCAGTATAAAATAAAAGTGTGCACCACCTTCTGAGGTGACGAAAAAAGGTATCGTCCCCAAAACCCCTTCTACTCTAAAGAAGTCTTGTTTAAATTTCTTGAAGGACTCCTGATAGGGTTTGAAAACTACGCGCCCATTCTGCGGCCACAACGTGACCCATCCCTTAGTTTGGTTGCTTCTTGAGGTAGTCAGCCTAGAAAAAAAGGTAGAAGAAAGATCTGATCGAGTACAGCTACCCAAATACTTGACACACAAGCTCGAATGCTCGGACAAATCCCCAAGCATTCAGATGGAGTTGAGTAGGCGCCACCCGCAAGTGAAGGAGGACGCCCATCTCGAACTCGGTAAACGACAATCGTACCTCAATTCGGGTGAAGAGAGCCTCATATATGTACATGGAGTGCTCGCCCCTTACACAGACCGAGCACACCCTTTCTTCCTCTGTTGGGTATCAAAGTGCAAACTCTTGGTCTCGTAACTTGTCCACAGTCGGCTGTAAATATTGTTGCTTCTCAAGGACATCTTCTGTAGTCCTCATATAAGAAGAAGTACCCAAAACCTCATGGTCTACTCACTAGTATATATCGGTATCTCGGGGGAATACAGACTTCTTTCGCTCTGCAGGTACAACCTTCCCCCGCTCTGCAGGTGCAGCTCTTCGTATTCACGCCATACCTACAAAGGATGCACCTGAATTAGATTCAAAAGAATCACTCGTGGAAGAATCACTTATGTCTTCTATGACCATCATGATTTCGGAGAGTGGATAGGTTAGCGCACACCTTGCCAATTTCTTGGCTCGGTCCGTCCTTTGGAACGCCTCTAAGATCTTCATCCTAGTCAAGGAAGTTGGACCATCATCAGAGTCCCCACCATAGCCTAGAGACCCCCACCATGGCTGAAGCGGTGGAGACGAGGGAGGACTCAAAACCTCCACTGATGGGCTACTATTTTGCATTATCTCCTCATTTCAGATATTTTCCCCCCACTAAATGTTCAAAGACAATGGCAAAAATGAAAAGGGCGAAAATAAGGAGTACCTTTAGTTCTATAGGAGAAAAGAAGCTTCGAATAGTGAAGAGGATGCTAAAAACCTTGAGTCACCAACAACCGTTGCAAAAAAATGTCAAAAATTGCCTAAGTCACCAGAGAAAAAAGTTTGGAGTACGAAAATGAGCAAAGAATGGGAAGGGTTAAACCCCCATTCCTATTTACAAGCGTAGAAAATCACCCTAAATCGCTACCATTAATGGACAGATACGCCATTTTGGTTAAATTGCTTCATCATGACGCCTCCTTTTTGAATTTGAAAATGGCTCATCATGACGCCCAAAACCCCAAACGACGACTTTCACTGTCCTCCAACCACGTGGTGTACTATTTTTGAACAAAGGCATCCAAAAAGATAATACACAGAACGTTCGAAATTGAAATGACGCGTGGCATTTGAAGACACCCCAACCAAATCACGGACCTTCAACAAGATACCACAATACAACAACACCACAGATCTTGGTCCGGATCCAAGGTACTTTCACAAACCCAACAAGTTATACATGCGGGGCAACTTACTGCCTACCCCTGATGACGATATAATGACTTAAGAAGAGTGCTCCATCACGGATCCCAACCTTATATATGTACCTCAGAAATTTTTCACGATACATCACAGACCTCAACCCTTTGATAGAATATTGCAAGATCCAACATTGGTACTATGACTCAGATTTCTTTGTCCATTGCGTGTCATGAGCTCTAGTAGAACTTGTATCTTGACACTTAGTTGTTCCATTCAAGCGCCAAGTTGGGGGTAGCTATTCTGGACTGGGTTTCGAATTCACGAATTTGAAGTAACCTAACCCGCCAGGCTGGCACCCTAACGTTGTTGTATGGGTGAAGCAGCTTAGGTGCAAGGCTCGACTCCTTCAACAGAAAGGAATATTCACCAAGCCTCGCAAAAGTAGGAGATAAATCATAAGAAATAACTATTTTCACCTCTCAAGGGGACAACATCCAATATATGTAACACCCCAACTTTTGGGATAATTGCAATATAGTCCCGAAATGTACTGTTTTGTGAATTCTGTGAGCAGTAAATTAAATTTAACTGTTCCGTGAGTGTACTTGATTGTTGTGTGTGATTTGGTCCGAGCCAGGAAAATAATAATTTTCTAGCCGAAAAAATCTTATTTTAATTAATTGGAGTTGGGGCATCTTACTAAACCCAATTTTGATTGATATATATATTAATCTCGTAATTTTTTGGATTTAACTGTGTAATAAAATAATTTTATATTTTTATAATATTATTTTATATTACAGTACCTACTGTCTCAAAAACAGTAAAAATCTGCTTCGGTTTGACCACAGATCTTTAAAAGTATTGTGGGACCCGCATTTAGGAAAAGCAGTCAACTGTGCTGACTGGAAAAATTCTAACCAATGAGAGCAAGTCAACAAAAGTGGCTTGACTTTTTAAACTAATAGGAAAAGGTTAACAAAAGGAGCATGGACTTTGATTTGGACCGTTGGATGAAGACTTAGTTAGGAAGTCTTTGATTTCAACCGTTGATCAAATCAATGGTGAAATTAGAATTCAAGATTTATGACTAATTAATATCTACCTTAGATCTAATCTATGGCTAGGAATTAAAGATGAAATCAATGGTTAGAATTAAGTCAAAAATAGTAGGCTTGAATTTGGTTAGTAGCTAATTAAGCTTAATTTGACTAAACTAATTACTTAATTAGCAAACTAAGTGAACTAGTTTAATTCTTAATTAATTATAATCTAAATATTAATTAGATATACTAATATTGATTAAAGGTTATAATATATGTTAATATATATTAAACTAATTGATTATATGATTAGAATGTTGATTTAGTTTTAATAGGATAATTAACCTAATTAATTGCCTAAGTAATTAGCATGTAATTAGGAGTAAATGGAAAACAATTAAACCCTTAAAATGCCAAGGAGTTACACGGTTGGGCAGCAGCTTTGGAGGCTTGGATGGCTTGGTTCTACTAGCTTCTTGAACCCTCCAAATTGTCATAAACCATGTGCACCATCATGTGCATTCAATTGGATATTTACCTAGCAAAATCCAACACTCAACCTCACCCAAAAAGCCACTCACGGCAGCAGCCCTTCTATTTCCCTCTTCACTTTTATTTCACACTTATCCTAAATCTAAGCTATTCATTTTCTCTCCAAAAATACCAAGAACCCATGCGCACCTTCTCTTCCACTTTCTCTCCATAGATTCGGCCAAGCCCTCACCCCACACAACCAAACCTCTATAATTTTATCTTATCATATTTCCTAAACCCAAATCCCATTCTAAACACTTTTTGTTCACAAAGTTTTTCCAAATTCCTACTCTATCTTGTCCAAAATCCAACCTTTTGCTTACTTACTTAAGGGTAAGTCTTGATTCTATGGTTCAAAATTAAATTTTTAATTTTTCTAACCATGATTGTTCCATGATTTTCCAATATTGTACCTTGTATGTGTTTTTACTAATTGTTTAAGAATTTTAGGGATTTATTTGGGAGATTGCACGAAATTTCAAGAAAGAAGGAAACTAACCGATTAATTGTCTTCAAGAGGTAAGAGGGAGATTTAATCTCATCAACCCTAAGTGGTGATGGAAAAATGGATTTGTTTGTGTATGGAATCCATAAGGATTCATTTGTGTGGTTGTTTATTGTATTTATTATTTATTTGTGTAATTGTTTAAATGTTTTCCTATTTGTGATTTATTTTGCTATGCATGATTATAGTTTTTATTATTTTTGCTATGCATGTTTATGGCTTTAAATATATTGTATGTATATTATATGTGATTATATAATTGCATGTGTTTATAATTGTATAATTATTAAAGTAGGATGTGAATAATATGTAACGATTTGCATGAGTGTTCCAAAGAACACATTATGAGGCTCACGGTCTTACATCTAAACCGAGAACCAAAATGTTCTCAGCAATTTTTTTAAATTACTGATTTGAGGAATCTAGGTAAAATAATCAAATTAAAATTGATTTAAGTTAATTATGGCCAACATGCCATTTAGTGTATAATTAAATGCCATTTTATTTTTGATTTGGCCAACATGCCATTTTATTTACTAAGATAGGTTAGGTAATCGTTTTACAACATAAATTGATTCCAATGAATCATTGAGAAAATAAAAGGAATAAATTCAGTTTTAGAATTTTAACTTAGCAGAAATTAGTTTAAATAAGAATTAAATTAGACGCTTGAAAAATACTAACGTAGAGCTCATTCCATAAATTTTGAAGCGCGTTAGTAAGTTTCAAAGTGAAATTATTGGGTAAAAATAAAATAAACTATATTTAGAGGAAAATGTTAAAAATACCTTATACTGATTTTATAGGCAAAATGCTACCAAAATTTATTAAAATCAGACGCATAAAATGAAAAGATTCCATACTATATTTAGAACACAAGAAAAATACTCTACGTATTTTAAATATACTAGATATAGTTTTACACATATTGAAAATAATAATTATAAGCTATTCAGTTAAGAAAATGAATTAAAAATCCTACGCGATTGAGAAAATGATTTTAAAAGATTTTACGATGTTTAAAAATGTCAAAATATCTTTACGCGATTTTAAAATGTTTGTGAAAATGACGAGATTGTGAAAACGCGATAAAATCCCTATGCGATTGAACAATACTGTGAGTTTTGTTGTCGGGCCAAAGTGGTGGACCCGGACATGTTGTGGTGTAGTACTGTCAGGTGGGACGTACTATACTTTGGTATTTTGTGACTAAGGGCATTTTGGTAATTTTTTATAATTATGGTAAAATTTGGATAATAAGAGTATTTTTGTAATTTTAGATCATACTTAGAGTGTTGTGCCAATTTGGGTTATAATTGGTGATTGATTGACGAGGCGAATTACACCGTGTTTGGTGTGATAAGCATAGTGTGGTTCATTTATGAACTTGGAGGCATTAGTGTGCAGAGGATCCCATATATGGACAGTGGTAGCACCTCTGGGCCGTGGTAACGGACAACACACTAATGATCTTGACAAGCACTATTCTTAATCGAGATCTTGAGGGGATTATTAAGTACTATGCCTGTGGTACACGATGTTGGACTGTGTCTTGCTACACGATGTTTTGGACTGTGGGCTATAGACACAAAGATTGGACAAGTGCAATAGTTTGGTTGGGCACCATAAAGTATTATTAGTTTCTATTCGGATCATTCCCTCAGATATCCGTGTTTAGCTCCATGGAATAGGAACGAGTCAGTGTGTGTATCATTCATCATCTGCATTTTAAATGTTTATTATGTTCATGCATTATTTGCATTTTACTGTTCATACAACCTCTGCACTTTACTGTTTACCATATTCTGTGATAAAGCGTATGATGTATTGCTTTAATATATATTGTATGATATGATGATATATGTTATTTAATATATATATATATATATATTACTTTGTTATATTATGTATGATGTATTAAATTGCTATACTGTATATGATGTAATAGCATGTGTTATTGTAATATCTGCTTGCCATTGTAATACCTGTTTGTATTGTCATTTTCTTAATTGCCATGCGGGTAATGATGTTGATTGTCTCACCTCTTTATTGTATTATTCTATTTTTGTTTTCTACTTTATGTTTATATTATCAAAGACTAGAATGGCGGCAAGGCGAGATCAATTAGGTTTCTTTAGACTTCAGTTTCTCGAAGGCGTTGAGGCTTGGTATGTCTACTGGGACATAGGACACATAGAGTACAGTGGTAACGTGACTTTATCAGTAAGTAGGACTCGATAAGGGTTCGTTACTACTCGTTATACGGTTACTTTCGTACAGGTAATTTTGCCTATTAGGGAGTTGTGGGACGAGTTTCACTATATCCCTAGAGGGAACTTCGATACACTTTTGGGTCGAATTTCTATCGGTCAAGACATTCCTAACTAAGGAATTTGTCTTACGACGATGGCTCATATCTTAGCTGTTATGTTTGAGTAGTATACTGTCTTTTATTGTTTCTATTAAATATTAATAGTTGTAAATTAATTGTATACTTCAGACAAGAATCACATGTATATATGGTGAGTTTATGTTTGTTATATTTTGTGTTCCGTGTTATTTTATTTAATATTATAATTATGAAAAGAAATATATATATATATATATACCACAAATATTATTCAAGTATCAAGTGTTTTACAACTTGGGTAAGGATTTTATTTATTTTTATTTTTTTCTGCATCATAAATGTGACATCCCCAGAAAGGGTGTTACAATATGCACTGAGTGCAAAGATTCCTCACACAAAAAAAAAAGGCTCATATATAAAGATACTCTACAAGAGGACAAATGTATGACTTAATTCTTAATTAGACATACTTTTTTCCTTGCGCACCTACTAACTTAAGTGTCAGAATACCTTTTGTAAGTACCCACCCCCTCGCTTCAACATTATTGCTGTTGTGCCATGAAAGAAATTACCATCTCTTACTTTCTCAGGTAATATTCAAAACTTAGTTATGAACAATTATCATTATTTGGGATAAATACACAAACCTCCTAAGTTATGCATTTATTACTTTATTACAACTTTACAACTTTTTTTTCTTAGAAATTACACTTACCTCTCTTATTTTATTATTTACTAGAAGAAATGATTTAAGAGATCTACATAAAGTAGGGAACGGGGGTGTAAAGTATAATTTTTCAAATAAAGAAAGATTAAGTGTAAAAGCAATATATATAAAAAGAAATGCAATTATAAATTTTTTAATATGAGGGTGTCCATGATAAGAAATGATAATTGTAGGAGATGCTAGTGTAATTATTTCTCATTATTTTTTAAATGTGTTGTGAAGTAGATTTGGGTTAAACTAAGTTCTCAATGTATATATATATATTTTTAAAAATAATAATAATAAAAAGCCAAACTTCTGAAAAAATTTATTTTGATGCATATTGTTTCATGTGGAATAAAAAAAAAGGTAATACTAATTAATAAAAAAACCCAACACTAAAAAGGTGTCAAGTTTAATGAATGTTTAATATTTTTTAAAAAAGTCATTGTAATTACCTTTATTATAGCAATCTACAATTATTATTATTATTATTATTACAAGGATAGTTTTCATTTTTTCGTTGTTATAATATTTATAATTGTAGTTTGTTTTTAATATTATTTTTTATTTTTTATATTTATTAAATTAAATATAATATAGCATTTTTTTATTTTTGTTTTTTTTAAATAATTTATTTTTTATTTAATTTATTAAGAGTAAAATATAATTAATTAAAAAAGAGAGATTTTAATAAATAAAAAAATCAATGATCTAGATTTAATGAACTTAAATGAATAAGATAATGCCATGTATCATATCTATTAATGATTTAACAGATAATTAGTGAAAAGATTTATTGAGTCATTAATTTTTTGATACAATGAAAATAAAATAAGAAATTAATGGCTTAAATAAAACATGCCAAGAGCATCAACCAAGAACAAATGAAATTATTGAGTCATTATTAAAATTTAAAGATTAATTAATTTTTTTTAAGTTTATAATAATGATTTACAAAAAGATAAAAGCTTAAGGTGACTTTATACTATTTAAAAAAAATAAATTGATACAGGATCTTTCATGTGAAATAAAAAAGAAAAATAAAAAAATTAGGAATATTAATTAATAAAAAAAGCCCCAGAGGCCTCCACAGGTGGCCCATTGAATGAAACGTGGGCCCAGGTTCCACTCAGTTGAGCCGCCTGACTCGGGTCCACAATAAAAGACATAAGCACTGTATCACAGTGACCGAGTGAGGAACGAAGAGGGAAGCAGCAAGCACTTTTTTGAGTTGGGTTTCTTTGCACTGAGTTGGAATCGTCCGAACCAGTTGGGTTTCTTCGCACTCTGTAGAGAGGAGAGGCATGGACCCACTAGAAGCGCTGGTTGCCCAAATCCAAGGGCTATCGAGCAGCCCCGGTGACATCGCTCGCCTTCACAGCATCCTGAAGCAAGCGGATGACTCGCTCCACGCTGAGTCGACTCGGTTGTCACCCGTTCTGAGCCAACTCGACCCCTCCAAGCATTCTCTTGGCTTTCTCTATGTCCTGTAATAACTCCCTCTGAAATTGTTATTTCCGCTTTGGTCATTTTTGGGTCTGTCTTTGTTTTCCAAAAAAACCTTAAATTACATGATTCTATGTGGTTGTATTTTGTATTTTATTTTATTTTCTCAAACACAGTGGGCATACATAATACCCTTTAATTGGCTCTGGCTAAATTCAGAAAAAAAAATTGAAACTTGTTTGAACTTTGAATATAAGAAAATCCATTACTGTTTAATTAGTCAGATATGTATGTTGAGTTATGTTACAATAAGGAGTAGAAGGTGTGTTGAAACCTTACGCTTGTTGATTCATGCATCTTTGAAGCTCTATTGTTACATTAATTGATTGATGAGTGCTGCTTTTTTTAGCTGTTTGTTAATGAAAGATGTCGATTTTCTGATTTGGGGTACACTTATGATGACAGAGAGGCATCCACAGCTAGTCCAATTTCAAAAGAGCAGGCTGAGACAGTGGTTCCGATTATTATTGGATTTATCAATGCTTGCATCGCAGAGCAAATTCGATTGGCGCCCGAAAAGTGTATTGGCTTTAGTCACCCGGAGTTTGCATTTGTATTGAACAATGTTGATGTTATTGTTTTTCTTGTCTTCCTTCCATAACTGTTGTTTTGTCAAATTTTGTAGTCATATTGGTATGTAAGAGGTTGAAGGACCAAGTAATGCTGCTTGAAGCTCCCATACGGGGGGTGGCTCCCATGTTCACTGCTTTTAGGAAACTTCAGGTCTCCATTGAACATTTGACTCCTCTGCATTCAGAGTTTCTTCTGCTTTGCTTGTTGGCAAAGTGCTATAAAACTGGTCTATCCATATTGGAGGGTGATGTTTTCGAAATAGATCAACCAAGAGACCTTTTTCTCTACAGTTATTATGGGTGCGTTCCTTTACTTCCTTTCTTTCTTTTTGAGGGGGAAAAAAGAAAAGATGTGGGGATTGTCCATATTTAGTATTGCATTTTTGTTTATGGAATATACTAAAATAGTAAAATTTCTTCAACGTTGATAATATTCTATTGAACATGTTCTTATTATCTCAATTTAGATCTTGGTAGTGTTTTTATACTTTTCTTATTTTTGTGGTTCTCATTTTTCTTGTTCTGATATATATATATATATATATATATATTATATATATATATATATATATATATATATTATCTAATGCATATTAGTGGAACGTTCTCAACATCAAGAATCTACTACTGCAAAAATTGAATTTAGAGGCTATTTGGTGAAAGCATACGACCTCTTATCAAATTGGTCAAGATATAAAGATCAAGTATCGTGTGATAACTTCCATCTTTTAATTGGATAAAACAATTTCTCCTCCTATTAAAGTTAAACAAGATTTGTGGTCATTTTCTCTTAAAAAAAAATAAATGCATCATTAATACCCTGAATCAATTAATTAAAGATCCAATCTTTACAAATTAATGGGGAAAAGTTATTCAGGAACTCAAGTAAAACATCCAATCTTCAATGTTTAGTCCACTAATCCAAACTAATCCAATTGTGTGTGTGCATGGTCAAGACATATGTGTTTCTGACCATCATGGAAGATCAAATAATCATGATTTACTCCACTCTCATAGGATTACTTTTGCACTGTGTACTTTTGGATTTAACTCCCGAAAAGCATGAGGATGAAAATAATCTTCAGTCTACTCACTTCCATCCCTCTCAAGAAACACTACCAAGTGAAATTAAATTTTTCTGTTGCTCCCCTTTCCACTCTTCTATCTATTTTTCCCACTCACTATCTAGGTTTCTGACCAAGCACACCTTCATTGTGAAAAACAGAAAGATAGGTAAGACTCTAATTACCATCTGCATTGACATACATTGTAGTTTTCTGCCCTTCCTTTCACCTGCATCTTCTAAAATTTCTTGTTCCCTGCAAATGCATGGCTATTCAAATGCAATGGGATATGACATTGGGTAATTATTGCCTTATCTTATCTAATGTTGATCGTAATTAAATTGATATTCACACGGGTCAGATTGGTAAGTACTGTCAGCAGCATTTAGTGATTTAGATTATGCTTCTAGTCATGAGCTATGAAGCACCAACACGGTGAAAATCCTTCCCCTCCGGTATCCAGGATGTGTCATGTCTGATACCGATACTGACACCCCTGGATCCATCCTCCTCCCATTTCATCTCCTTTTTTTTTAGTTGTAGCACAGCAGTGCGGCACCCATATGGCAGTGAGATGGCTGGAGACTGGTGGGAGACGGTGACGATACGGTGGAGTAGGAGAACCAAAAGACCTTGGTTTGTCCTTTCATGGTGAAACATTGAAATTGCTGGGCTGCTGTTGCCATGGACACTGTGTGGTTGCGGTTCCTATTACTTTGTTGTTGCTGTTCCAGTTGTAACTCTTTCATGGTGATGGAGGCACTGGTGGTTGTGTGTTTTACCTATCGGGGGTGAAGGCAGTGACGGATGGACCATAGAGGAAGATGAAAGACAATGAAAATGTTCAAAAACCCAATTCCTCTGTACAAAACGCTGAGTTTGAGTTATACTTTTTTTTTTTTTAGATTATAACCCAGCTCGGTGCTGGACTAATGGGGTTCTTGCCAAAATTTATAACAGAGGCCTGTGATGCTTGTTGTGGCCCATTCAATTTCATATTGATATTGTGAATTTGCAGTAGAGCTTTTGGCAAATTTTGATTCCCTTCAATTTCTTATCTCCATGCTCTTTAGTTTTAGATCAGGTTGAATCTTTGAATGAGTAAGAAGCGCTCGATCTAGAGCCAAGTACCTAGTTGTCCATTGAGGTAGAGGATCGGATTTGGTTGTACCAATTAATTAAAGTTTGCCAGCAAAGTCCTATGACCTTTAAACAAGGCGTGGGGAGCAGCTGGGACACCATGGTCCATGCATGTTAAAGCCATTAAGCTGTTATTGTCATCATAATCTATTCCCCAAATCCATCATTCCAGCAAAAAACAAAAGCTCCTTAAAGATTTCTGAATTATTTGATTGGAACCCAGCAAAGCATGGGCCAATATTATGAGAAGACTAACGCTTTTTTCATATGTTCTTTGTCATTTCTGATGTTGATATCACCCTAACCCAAACTACTTTTGTATGAAAAAATTTCGAAGATTCTTTGGCTTCTGATCAGGTATAATACAGATTCATCTAGTTAAGCAGATAGGAGAGAAAGTTTCTCATTCTTCCTCCTTTGCTTTTGGTCCCTATAGCTAGTGTCAAAGAATTTCCTCACTTTATTGAGCCATTAGATTATTCGTGTTTGTTCCTTCATTGAATTTTGGCTTAACTGTTATTTTAACCTGATCTTTATGTGTTTTGGTAAGGTATAATAACATAACACATCTGTTGCACACAAAAAAATTAAAAATAAAAATAACCCACCTGATAATTATTTAGTTACTATAAATAAGATTATTAGAAAATATAATATATATATATATATATATATATATATATATAGATATAGCCGTATTGTATCTTATTTTTTTGAGATGTTGCTGTATCGCAGTATCAATATCGTATCGTACCAGCATCTTATTTTTTATCTGTGCTTTGTAGGTCATGAGTTATTAATGAGGTTTCTATCCAAAAAAAAAAAGTGTTACTATTGAGGAATTTGCATACTGTGTTTGACTATTGACATTTTGACAGAGGTATGATATGCATTGGACAGAAGTGCTTTCAAAAGGCATTGGACCTTCTACATAATGTAAGTCATCTATAATGTATATTACTGGAACTTATATTGGTCGTGGTTTGTTCTTATAACAACCTCTTGGCTCTGCTCCTTGTAGTAGCTTATGGGTTATATTTTCCAGGTTGTAACTGCTCCAATGTCTACCCTGAATGCTATAGCTGTTGAAGCTTACAAAAAGTATATATTGGTTTCTCTCATTCATCATGGACAGGTAAGCATTTTATTCATTCTTTCCTTTGTACTTGACATGGCATAATGAAGGCATTAAATTACAATTTTGCTGCTCTTATATTGTTGAGATTTTTTTTTAAGCCTAAAAAAAAAATATCAAAGAAGTGATAAATAGGCTTTTTTATTTTATTTTATTTTATTTTTTTCCATTGTGTATAGGCTTTTTATTTTGATCAATTTAGACTTTATTCTGTATGAAGCCTTATCTATGTAACTAATCAGCTGACCTGTCAGTGTTGTCAAATTGCGGCCATGGTGCCGCCATGGCGGAATAGCGTTGCGGATTTTATGAAAACCGCCATACGCCATCAATGGCGTTGCGGATTCTGCCTTATGTGAAATTGCGGCCGCCACAGCCATGGCGCCTTTGCGGTCATAGCGGTCCATGGCTGAAATGGTGTTTTTTTTTTCTTTTTTCTTTTTTTTAAAGGGCTTTTTCGTGATTCACACATGGGATTTTATAAATCCCTAACCCTGTGACGCTGAAGACATTTCAGCCTTTCTGCCTCTGTTTGGATTTTGACCCTCACCCACCAACCCACCGGTCTCCTCCATCTACTCCAGTGACTGAGTGACCAGACCCACGCATCTCTGGTGAGCGACGACCATCTCCAGCGAGGGAACTCCAGCTGTTGTCACATTTGACCTCGGTTTTCCGAGGTAATGACATGCTTTCAGCTCTCTATCTCTGTTCTCACTTCTTCTTTCTTTGTTTCTTTCTCAGTTCTTCTCTGAGTTTGTTGTTCTGTTTTCAATCCCCATTCTTTTTTTTTTCCCCGTTTCTGACTGTGTTATTATACACTTCTCTCCTTTTTTTGGGTTTTACACTCAGTACTCACTCTCAACTCTCAAACTCTCTGTTTTCAGTTGCTACTTGCTGCACTCTAGTTTCCTATCTAAGTCTCTGTTTTATTTTTGTGTCTTGTCTTGAACTCTTGATTTGTGTCACTTTTTTCTTACTTGTTAGTATTGTTAGTTTCTATTTTCTAGTCACCTTATGCTTAATTGCTTATGTTATGAGACTTTGATTATGTTGAGTTATGACAGTCATGTTTTTTACTTAAGCTTCTGAATTGTGATACCTTTTATGAATTTTATGTCATAGAATATATTTCTAAATTTATTGTTCTTGGTCTATGTTATTAGTTTTTATTATTTATTATATTCAGCAGATTTTTTATTTTATTTTTTTTAAATTCAGCTGCCATGCTTCCGCCATTTTTTGGAATGCCATCTACCATATTTGTATGGCGGATTTTTGGCTTTCCGCCATGGACTGCCATCCGCTATTAATAACACTGTGACCTGTCATATTTACAGGGGCATTTTTCTACAAGTCTTCCTAAGTATGCCTCTTCAGTTGCTCAAAGGAACCTAAAGAACTTTTGTCAGGTATGACTATAATTTAGTTGAGGTTAGCAAGGACAGGGTAAGCATTTGATAATTTATGCATTCACTAATTTTGGAGTATATTTTGAGCATGTTGTTAAATTAAGCATCGCAAGGACTAATCCCGTTAATTCTTTTAAAAAAATTGACGCTCTCTCGCTTTTTGAAGTTTTTTGTTCTCCTGATTGTTATGTGTTGTTGTTACTATGCTAGCTATGGTTTTACATGGTTGCTTAGCTTCTCTGACTCGGTATTAGATAATGAAATTTCCAATGGGCAAGAGAAATATAACTAGATTTTTGTTTATGATTTGGACTTCTGTTGTGAGTGAGGTACAGAGAATTCTCTGGTTTGGAGAGTTTGTTCTGTGCTTGTCCTAATCTGAAGACTTGTGTAAAGGATTTTGAATTGGCATTGCTATGTGAAGTAACAGAATTGTGATTGTGTACAGAGTACAAGTAGCACTTCTTCTTCAGCAATTTTATGATATGACCTTATTGTTTTATAAATTGTCTGCATTAAGGCTATATACCCATGTATAATAAAGGTATTCAATGAGAAGCTCCTACCACAATATGCCTGCCGCAGTTTTTGCTATTTCGGGTTGCTGTTTGCAGGGACCATTCAATTTGTGTCTTCCCTCAATTTAAGATTTGCTTATTTAGAATTTTTTAATCTTGTGCCATCAACTTGAATGAAAGCATAATTTGCTATTTTGCTTGTACTGATTTACTTGCCTTTTACCCCTTTGTTCATTCACATTACTGAATTTCATTTACATGCCTTCGAAGAAAATTGTGGTTTAAAAACTTGAGCCATGTTAACCTCTATTTATTTATTTTTTGAGCAGCCTTACATTGAATTGGCAAATAGTTATGCCACAGGGAAAATTGCAGAATTAGAGGCTTTTGTGAAGTCAAATACAGAGATGTTTGAAAATGTGGGTTCTTTCATATACTTATCCTTTATTTGAAGCATCAGGCATTTTGACTAGAAGAAGCCTGTCTGTGCACTGAGTCTAACTTCCGATTCTTCTGTTCTTTGGCTACTTATTAAGCTTTCTCTTAAACTTTCTGTTTATGTGACAACTAATAGTGTCTCCTGGTATTTTTTGTTTCAGGACAACAATCTTGGACTGGTTAAGCAGGTTGTATCGTCCATGTATAAGCGAAATATTCAAAGATTGACCCAGACATACTTGACCCTATCTCTCCAAGATATAGCTAACACAGTGCAGTTAAATAGTTCTAAGGAAGCAGAAATGCATGTGCTACAAATGGTGGTCCTCATAATGCTTTCTTTTTAGTCATCTTGTAGCATTAACATTGTATTATTATTTTATTTATCACATATTCCTGAACCATAGATTCAGGATGGTGAGATATATGCAACAATCAACCAGAGGGATGGAATGGTGAGATTCTTAGAGGATCCTGAACAGTATAAATCTTGTGAGATGATTGAGCATATTGATTCATCCATCCAGAGGTATGCTTTTGGTAATTTTTTTTTTGTTAAGCCATTTAAGCACATGGCATTTCCTGTATTGTCTATAAGAGGGTTAGTAAATTTCATCTGAAGAATTCAAGTGAAAATATGTTACCAAAGCATTTTTTTAATGGTTAATTTGGTGGTGATCTTTCTAAAAAATTTGCCCCTCCTCTTGTACTAAATCAATTTTCTTAATTACTGCACAGGATAATGGCACTATCGAGGAAACTAACCACAATGGATGAACAAATTTCATGTGATCAGTTGTATTTGTCTAAGGTGAGTGTGTTTAATTGTTCTCATCCTTTCTTCTGAAATTGTATGTAAATATTGATAACATGCGTAACTATGTACTCAGGCTGGGAGAGAGCGGCAGAGATATGATTTTGATGACTTTGATGTTCCAACAAAATTCAACATTTAAGGCAAGGCCATCCGTTCACACAAGATTTTATGATGGGAATCATGCAAGTAGATCTGGTCCATTGTAACTGGTGCGAATGGGGGGTTGGTTTATTTTGCTCCCAAATGGAAGAAAGAGTTCATCTATGATTCAAAGCCTTGTTTAGTCGTGAATTAGCTGGGATGATGTTGAATTGTGGTTACTTAATGACAATTGTTTTACTGCGTTCTTTGCCCATTTATGTATGCTCTATCGGAAGCACATTGCTTTAATATGTTGAGGTCTGAAGGGAAATAGCCTCTTTTCTCATTTTGGTGAGAAACAAATGGAATTTTCTGATATCCTACTAAGACCTTTCTGCAATATACAGGGCATATCAGGGAAGAAATTGCAATAGTATACTATATGTATGATGTTCTCACTAACCATCCACTCAGATTTTACAAACTAAAATATATTCTTTATGCTGTGTTCTCAACTGCAAAATAGTGGAGATATCACACTCACAAGCGATGATATGCAGTTCTAGTCCCCTTTTTTGAAGAGATTGAAATAAGAATGATGTCCTCAAATTCGGATACGAAGAAATATGTCATAAATCTAGGGCTATTTTGGGTTTCTTACTTTGATAGCAACACCCAATCCTCGCACACAAAAACTGTTACCAAATGTAGAAGGAATAAGGAGTGACTATGCAAAACCGTTTTGATGGTTCTTAAACTAATGATTAGGATAGAATTGGATAGATGGCGATTGACTACTGTCATACTTTCTGAACGAGGAGAATCACTATCTGATGGTGCTCATACAAAGTTATAGTAGGCTGACTCGTTAAATTATCTAGGTAGTGAAGTCGCCGTTGAAGAATAAAACAAGTGGTCTATTTCATGAGCACCCTCGGCTCCTGAACTGGTGGTGGTTTCTCATATCTATTCTATCAATCAGATTGGAGGAACAGTCAACAGTAGGTCCAAGCCTTTGTGAGTTTGTTAGAGGTGTGCTCTCGAGTCATGGAATACTGGTAGAGGTCAAACAAATTGTAATTGTCTTTATCTCAGCTAGATAACCTTGATTTCTTCACTTTATTCTACGCCATTTCCAATGCAATGTGTCTCACACGACAATAAATACAGTGATTAACGAATTTGGTCTTTGGAACGTTTGGTTTGCTTTTTCTTTTTATTTGCAGTTGATATATTTTATTTTCAAAATTTTTTGAAGGAAAAAATGAAAATAAAAAGGAAATTTTTTTTCGTCATTTTTTTTACAAAAATTTAAAAATAAGAAATAAAATAAAAATAGTGTGACACTTTTATAATTAATAATGAAGACATATCAATTGAAAATGAAAACATAAAATAAACTAAATGTTCTTGTTTGGTTTATTTTCTATTTCATTTTAAGTTGATTTGCTTTCACCAATAATTATAAAAATATCACCTTATTTTTATTTTATTTTTTATTTTTGGACTTTTGTGAAAGAAATGATGAAAATATTAACAAAAGTCTAAAAACAAGAAATATGAAAATAATATGATATTTTTGTAATTATTAATATATAGATATCACTTAAAAATGAAAATAGAATACAAAACAAACACCCCTTAATTTTCCATTTCCAAACCAAGTTTGTTCTTAGAAGATGCACACAAGATAATATTGTTATCCCTATGTAGATGATGAGTGAATGATTCTTTTGCAATCATGACTACTTTTATTAAATTTTCTGCAGCAACTATTGTTGACTACATTTTGACTACCTAGTTGTTTTTGTTATCATGATAGTTAGTGTTAGGGTATTTTCAAATTTCCTAGTAAAACGTATTGATGTGAGAAGATAAGTACAAGTCAAAAGAAAGTTGCAAATAAAAGACTATACCATAGAAGAGTCGAAAACACAAGAAGGTCAACATAAAAAAGAAAGGTTCAACATAGGTAGAAAGTTGACAAAATGCAAAAACCTATCAACTAAATATTGAGATGCACTACCTAGTCAAAACTTCCAGGAGCTGCTCAGAAACTATCTATAACTGCCAAATACGCAAAAGTGGACTACAAGTATGAAGGTTTGTTCTAAATGGCGAGGCATTAGTTAGCAAAAAGACACCCAAATTGAAGGATTTCCAAATTCAAAGAGGAGCGGGAGTCACTGTAGTATAAATGGCAGAATCAAAGACAAGATTGGGGCTTGACAATTGCCACTCTTCACACATATAGTAGGAAAAGAGTCCCTTAAGCACCTTTACTTTTCTAGAATTTTTCCCTTTTTGTTTATTTAGTTCTTTTTCCTTTTTGCTATTTTGTTAATAGCTACAACTCTTGCGACCCTGTAAGTCACATTTCTTATTTTTAATTCAATTAAGTTACTATTTCTTATAAATGTTATTGCCATTTTGCATTTCATGAACTTGGCATTTGCATTCACAAATCTAGGCTCTATGTGATAACAAAGAGCCCATAAAAGGAAGTGATTCCCTTTTCCAAATTGAGATTCTAGAATCACATCATCAATTAAGGTTATCAAAATTCGATGGAAATAAATTGGCATGCACGATGGGACCTGTTAAAATCATAAGTGTCAACTCTTGTGCCACAACTAAGAAGTAGTACTAAAACATCTAATATGTCCACAAATGATAATACAAATTCTAATCCCATAGCCACAATTTGACTACACAAGAAGTCAAGGAAATATAGGTGTCGACAGCGGAGGTCATAATCATTGCACCATCAAGTAGGGTAAACACTAGGAGGCATATGAGTAGTTTAGATCTTCAAATTATGATCTTCAAATTATAGTTATCATCCTGGCTTCGTACCTATGTACGAAATGCTTATAACTATTAGTATCTCAACTACCTTACCAGTAGCCACCACCATGTATACCCCCTAACTGCAGTTCTAATAGTTCCTAGAACTTTGACATTTAGACCTAACATGGGTTTTGACCCTAGCTATCTTTTGGCCATCAATGTTATGAACAACTCACTTGGGATTAATAGTGTTGGTTCTAATAGCTAGAATTTTTGGGCAAAACTACAAAAAGGTGTTGAAAGAGGCACAACTAGGCTTCTCGGACCCATATTTCTAGTAATGACAAGGGGAATGCTAACGTCATCTTCAGGTCAAAGCCAAACAATTCAAACTTTGGCTACTATGAGACAACAGATCGACGAGAGTAATCATGATATGGTCCATATGTTGATCCAATAGATGAATACAGTTCTTGGTTAGTTAGTAGAGGCAACTACTAGTACTTGTAATGCCTTAATTCAATAAGTGGGTAGACTCAATATTGTGTTGGGAGGCGCATAAAACAAACAACTGTATGGTCTTAAAGGCAATTATACTCCTGGCATGCAAAATCAAGATCCAAACAATCAGTTCCAATATGGCCATATGGGTTATATGGACAGAAATGGTCGTGTAATCAATAGACAACCAGGAGGTGGGCAGTTTGGGCCGAGTCAACCACTGGTCCTTCTAGACCAGGACGTTAATCTAGTTGTTGAATAAGCCTTGACTAGGTTTAGGTTCAATGTCGGCCCCGTGTTTCACCTTTAGTTTGTTTCGAATTTCCTTGATTGGATAAACCAATTGGAGTTGCCCAGAGGATATAAAGTTTCCTCACCAAATTCTCTGGTGAAGGTGGGGAGTCATCCATTGAGTAGGTTTCTAGGTTCACTATAGAATGTGGGGACTTAGTGTCGAATGAATATCTTAAGATGAAGGTATTTCCCAACTCGCTAATACAAAATGCATTCACATGGTATTCAACCTTGCCTCCAAGATTAATACATTCCTGGGCACAACTGGAAAAGATATTCCATGAATAGTTCTTTATAGATGAAATGAAAGTAGATTTGATAGAACTGTTTAATGTTAAATGGATTTCTAAAGAATCCATCGATGATTATTTGGTGAGAGTTAGATCGTTAAGAAATTGATGTTATACTCCGACTCTTGAATTGGAGATAGTTAAAATCACAGCTTCAGGTTTAAACTTATCCATTAGAAAGAAATCATTCAAACAACAGTTTGTCACCATGTCCCAGTTGGCTAATATGATTCAATAGATTGAATGCTTATAAGAGGAGAAGGAAAGGTTGAAGCGATAGAATAATAAAAAAAAAAAGAATACATGTGGTCCAGTGTAACGAAGAGGTAGAGGAAGCCTTGAGTCAAGAAGGAGTAATGGTGGCAGAATTACAAGATGGGCCACTTTATAGTTGCCAGGCTTTGAAGCCAGTAAAGGGTATAGAAAAGACAAACTTTGTAAATCGAAAAGCATACTCATTTGGCATCACAAAGGTTAATCAAATATTTGATTTACTGTTGAAAGATAACTAATTAAAGTTAAAAGGAGATCATGTCATTCCTCCTACACATGAAATAAAAATTAAGAAATATTGCAAGTTTCATCATGATTTCAGACATTCGACTAATAATTGTATTCGTTTCAGGGATTTGATTCAGCTTAGCCTTAAGGAAGACCGCCTGAAGTTTGCGGAGAAAGATAAGCACACAATGAAAGTTAACTCGAATCCATTTGACCTTTCTGTTAGCTTTGTGTGAGCTCCTAAGCCCTTTTGTGCCTAAGATTGTAAATTATGTTTTGATAATAACAACTACATTGAAAATTATGAATGTTTGCTCTTAAGTATTTTAATTGTGCTAATATGATCATTGTGGAGTTTTCTTGTTAGTAGTGACTTTTTCAGGACTAAATTAAAAGTAAGGAAGCTTTCTAGATGATTAAAAAGGGATAAGAATATCAAATTCTGACTTGAGAGAGTTCAGTGCATCCTGAGAAAGTTCCTGAAGAACATGAGAGAGTTTATCTTGAGAAGGTTGTGAGAAAGTTTACCAACATGGAGAATCTCCACAAGGACCAATGTAAGAGCAAATCAAAAATCAGATTGAAGCTATCACCATCCAAGATATCAAGAAGAAACATGAAACTGATGGTGGAATCAAAGGACAAGAAGATTTGTGAAAGATCAAGCTTGAGAAGGTTGCTGAAAAGTTTAGATGAGAAGGTTCATAAGAGAGTTCCTCATGAGAATGTTCTCACCTTGGCAATAACAAAGGTAACTTATGTTGAATCAGCACACAAAACAAAATAATGGCTACCTACCACAAAAAGGACAAGTGAACACTGGAAGCCTCTAACAACTATATTTCGAAGGCTATAAAAGGTCCCAAGTTTGAAAAAGATAGGGTTAATGATCTGAGCAAGAATCAAGTTGAGCATATGAAGAACAACTCTATGACTTTTACCTACTCTGCTCTTAACGTTCTCAAATCTTCAGTAGGTGTATAGTAAGCCTTGCTAAACTGCATTTATACACTCTTTGAGTGATTTCAAGACCTACCCACTTGTATTAAACACCTCAAACCTGACTTAAATTGTTAAGTGTTGGTAATGAGCTTGTGAGTTGTATAAGCTACTAAGAAGCTTAATTAAGCTTGTTGTTTACGGATGGAGAGGATGAGGAAAAAGAATACTCATTGTTTCATGCTTGGAGAAGCTGAGGAAAAAGAATACTCGTTGTTTCAGGCTTGGAGAGGTTGAGGGAAAAGAATACTTAGTGTAAGAGCCTGAAGATGCTTGGTATTAAAGAATACTTTTATAGTGAGAATCCTAGTATTTGCTAAGTACTGAGCGTAGCCCCAAGTGGTTTAGGGGCGAACCAGTATAAATCCTTGTGTCTTACTTCTCTTATCTCATTTTAACTCTTGGTTCACTCTGATTCTATCTTAAGAAAATTTGAGTTTTACTCTAAGAACTATGATGATATTTGAGTTAAAGTGAACTTAACAAGAACATTCTTTTCAAAGGTTTGATTCTGTGTTTTCTGGAAGTTATTAATTGCTATTAAGAAAGGCTTTTCAAAGATAAAGTGTTAGTGTTTTGAAAGATTAATTTGAGAAGCTTTTACTATTAACACTGAAACTGTGAGAGAGTTCATTTTAACTCAACTAGTAAACTCTCTTACAAACTCTCTCACCCAATACTGTTTAATCCTCTCCTCATATATTATTGAACTCTCTTACTTAACTATTGTGTCTTAAAGTAACCTTCTCACCTCCAAGTTTGATCAACTTGAGAAAGTTGTGAGAAGATTAAAATTTTCAAGAAAAAACAACACAATTCAACTTCCTCTTCTTGTGTTATAGCTGACTTCACTTTGCAAAGCCTGAATTGTCATACAATATGATCCACGTTGACTATTTTCCCCTTGCCAAAAGGGATCAAGGTTTGGTCAAATCATTGAATTTGTCTGAAGTTACTCATATGTACCTAAGATCCGAAGAAACAATGATGCAGTTCTTTCGAAGAATGAACAACGAAAGATATAAGGGCAAAATGTGTCCTACTTGTTGACTATTTTACAAATCTTAGGATAAAGCTGAAAAGAAACAAAAACTTGCTTTGGCAGGGCTTTCCCTTCAACTAGTGGAGGTTAGAGGCTGCAAACAAGCCAACATTCCAAGGGCTAAATATTATCCAAAGAATAAGATGGATAAAACCTTGCCTATCGCTAGAAACAAGAGGATGGTGAACTTTGGACCTTTTTGCGCCATCAATGAACGTGGTTAATGCCAAGACTAGGGTCCCAAATCCTATCCTAACCTCTGGGAAATGGCAAAAGAATGTTGGTGGATACCCAGTGCAATTTGGATCTTTACCTCCACAGGCTATTTACCCTTCGACTACTAGGAAAGAAAGAGTCTAGAAACGACTTTAGTTCCCGAGAGCCACATATTAAGCACCTTACCAACAATTGTCGAGATCCCAAAAAAGATGCAAACAACATGAAAGATCACTAGCACTTAAGCTGGCTACAAAAAACCTTGAGATTGATATGAAAAGAAAGAATGTCACGAGCAAGATAGAACTACCTCTGATGAAGAAGCACGTAGTTGTAGAGGTCAAGAACGATGAATGCTCTAAAAAATCTTTGGAAATCATCGTGACAGATGAAGACCTCTTGGAATTAGAACGTAAAAAAGTGGTTAAGAAGAAAGCCGAGAAAGTAGCTAGAGAATTGTTTCCTCCTGAGAAGGAAACTAAGAATGAGAAACTTAAACAAGTTGATGGAGTTGAAAAGTAAGAGGAAGGAGCAAAAAGCCTAAAAAGGAGGACACTCCCTTGTTTGACGTAGAAATCGACATGGAGATCTATGACCTGCTTGAAGAAAAATTGAATGAGTTCCTGAAAGAAACAATAACATTAAAGAAACTGAAGAATCTTGAGGCCTATGTGAACATTGTATCTGTACTACCACATGACTACGAAGACTATGAAGTAGTTGGAAGCCTAGAAGAAGACTATGATAGTGATTCTGATGGACCATGGGTCCTGGAACAATCGATGATTACTATTTTCTCCAAGGAAACTAACTTTACTAGGCCTTCACCTGAAGAGACGAAACACTTAAGGCCACTTCACATAAAGGTACATGTCATTGGTAGGCCTATTAATAATGTTGATCAATGGAGGAGCAGCAGTCATCCTGATATCGAAGTCAATGTTTAATAAGTTGGGAAAGAAAACTTCTGACTTGGTACCACAAACATAGTGGTGACTGATTTCAATGGAAGAAGAGCCCCTTTAGAGGGTTTAGTCATGCTAAACATAAAGATAAGAACTACTAAAAGGCAAACCTTATTTATGGTTGTGCCATCAAATTATAATTTTAAAATGTTTTTAGGCAGAGACTAGATCCATGTTATAGGCGCTATCCCCTCAACAGTACACCAAAAGCTAGTTCTATGTAACAAAGAGATGAGTGTCAAAGTAATACCTTTAGATGATAGTCCATGCTTCACTCAACAATGTAATCTGGACTATAAGCAGTATAGTCCTTTAATGAAACCAAAAACTCCTAATGTTGAAGATTTCGACCTTGATGCAATCGAAGCTTACCTCCTAGATATGGGAGGTTTTAGAATGATCCCAAAGGCCGAATCACGACAATTCGGATGGGATAATGAATATTGAACAAGCATTACAAATATTGTCGGCTTATGTGGCTGACAAAGCCGTCAGGAAAATTAGTTGCAAAATCCCTAATTGTGCATATGAAGAAGAATATGATAAGCCCATTGGTTTTGATGAGTTGCCTCTAAAAGAAGACATTAAAAAAGTGGAGGTGTAAGATCCTATGGAGGAAGTGAATCTAGAGACTGAAGAACATAAAAGACCAACCTATATAAGCAAGTTACTTACACCATAAATGAAGGAGAAGATGGTCAAAGTCGAACTATTGAAAAAATATCAAATTGCTTCGTATGGGACTACCATGAAATGCCGAACCTAAGCAGAGAGTTAGTCGAACATCGCTTGCTAATTAAACCACGATTCGGACCATTTAAGTAGCCTCATCAACACTTTGTCCCAGTGGTAGCCTTGAAGGTCAAGAATGAGGTTAAGCATTTTCTAAAGGCTAAGTTTATTCAGACCTAAAGATGATTATCCAATGCCCATAGCCAAAATATTGATAGATTCGACCTCAAGTCATCAAATAATGAGTTTTATGGATAGGCATTCTGACTATAACCAAATCCTTATAGCCGAGGATGACATCCTAAAGATTGCATTTAGATGTCTTGGGGCATTGGAAACTTATGAATGGGTGGTCATGTCCTTTGGTTTAAAGAATAATGGAGCAACCTACCAAAGGATGATGAATTCTATTTTTCGTGACATGATTGGTAATTTTATGAAGGTTTACATAGATGATGTTGTAGTAAAATGCGATCAGATGATGACCATCTAGAAGATTTGAAAAATGCTTTTAAGCAAATGAGGAAACATAACTTAAAATTGAACCCACTTAAATGCAATTTCGGTGTATGCGCAGGTAATTTCTTGGGATTCTTGGTACATCGTAAAGGGATAGGGGTCAAGAAGAACAAGACTAAAGCTATCTTGGAGGCCTTTCCACCAAGGAACAAGAAAGAATTGCAGATTTTACTTTACAAAATTAATTTCTTAAGACATTTCATCTCAAACCTGGCCGACAAGTTAAAGATTTATTCTCCTTTGCTCAAACTGAAGAATGGGTGGAATCAAGAGCGCTAGAAAGCTTTCGATAAAATCAAATAATATCTGGTAAACCCACATGTAATGACTCCACTTGATTCTAGTAAACCTTTAAAATTATATTTGTTCATCAATGACGACACTATAGGTTGTTTCTTGGCTCAAGATGATGAAAATGACATTGAGAGGTCAATTTTTTTATCATAGTCGCATGCTAATAGAAGCCAAAAAAAAATTATAGTAAAGTAGAAAAATAGTGCTTAGCATTATTTTCATCTTGTATGAAACTTAAATATTACATGATCTCGACTACAATTTATGTTTATTCTAATGTCAATATAATTAAATATATATTGACTAAGCATCTAACCCATAATAGAATAGGCTGATGGGCTATTGCCCATTCGAAAATTTTCTTGCAATTTGTGCCACGAAAAGCCATGAAAGGCCAAGTTTTGGATGATTTTGTGGTTGACCATTTTCCAAAAGCTTTGGTAAACTATGTAGGCATAAGGAAATGAAAGCTTTATTTCAGTGGTTCAAGTAATCAATTCAGGACAGGCATAGGTAATTTTATTATCAACCTATCAGGAAAGCCCATACACCTTAATTTTTGTCTTAATGAAACTTTCTCAAACAATGATGTTGAATATAAAGCCTTACTAAGTAGGCTAGATTTCATGTTAGTCATCAAACATATAACTCAAGAGTCTAAATGTGTTAATGTAAGTTTGTAGCAATACCTAGCCATAGTGACAAGTTTACTTTATGAGTTCGATAAAGTGGATATTCAATGTAAACATAGGGCATCAAACTATGTTTCGAACGCTTTGACTTAATTGGCCTCTGGTTATTTGCTTCCACATGCTAGATTAGGAAGTTTGATGGAAATTAAAGATGAAATTTTTCCTATAAAGGAAAGAGAAATATTTGAGGTCGAAATCTTTAATGATGGGGTGGATAGTTGGAAATCCTATTTATCAAACCCAAGCAGTAATGTTGAACACAAAATAAGGCTTAGAGTGGTTAATTATGTATTACTTAATAAAGAGTTATTTTTTAAAAGTGTCAATGGTCAATTGCTGAGATGGTTGGCTAACAAAGAAGCTATTGAAGCAATGGCTGAGATCCACGAAGGTATTTGCAGGGCCCATCAAGATGAAAATAGAATAAGCTAGACTTTGCATTGCTAAGGTTGTTATTGGCCTTCAATGCATCGAGATTGTATAAGTTTCACCAAGAGTTATCAAGAATGCCAATAACATGGGTTTATCCAGCATGTCCCATCGAGTGATATGCACACAATTATTAAGCCACGGTAATTTAAGGGATGGGTGTTGTGAAATTCGGCAAGTGCACCAAATCGTAAAAGTAATAAAGAGTGAGTTAAGATTTATTCCCACGAGGATTATGTTGTCAATTACTAAATTCTTCAAATCGACACTATTCAAGCTATCAAAAAGAGAGTTAGTAAAAATAATTATAAAAAAGAATAAGCAAAAATAACAAAAGTAAAATGTAATTAATTGGGTAAAGTTGGAATACAATGATATGAAAGTGTTAAGGGTCAGATTTTACTTGAACTCTTTAATGCAAAATCAAATATTGGTTTAATCAAGTTTTGTTTCAATGATTCATGGTCAATTCCCAAAATTAATCAATACCTAATCCCTTGGTATATTAATCCTCTTGTACTATTTAGAATTAACTAATCCCTTAGTCTAACTCCAAATATATAGGCATTATCAAGAACGAGAGAATTAAGAGAAAGACCATACAACCCACAACGTCTATTCCTAGCTATTGCAGAAATTATGGTGTTTATTACAAGTTCTAGGTTCATGCAAATTTTTTCAAATCATACATCAACCCAAAAATCATTCCCAAATTGACCAGATTTAGAAAAGTATTAAAAAAAGAGATAAACACATAAATCATGAAATAGAAACTTAGATTAAACCCATAAAAGAATTTACATCATTTAAGAACAAGATTCATCATCACCTTAACGAGAAAGGTTTAGTTACACATGAAAAAAGAAGAACACAAAGGGAAGAATACAACAAACTCTATTGTAGAAAGGTGAAAAGGTTGAAAAAAATTCATAATCTTCAAGCCTAATTGTGCCAACATCACTTTAGGGTTTGTGCCTCTTGACGGATGCTGCGTTTTGTCCAAGTGTGTGTTCAATTTAGTGAAACTTTTCTTTTTATAAAGAATTAACATGTCAGCCTACGCGTTCAGTACTCAAGCACTGCCTTCCCAACGCTCAAGTGCTGGGACACTAAAGAGGAATTTTTTAGGCGTTGAGTGTCCAGCGCTCAAGTGTTGGACCTCTGAAATTGATTTTTCTTATTATTTTTCTTGCTTCTTCAGATGCCTAGTCTTTTTCATGTGCAATTACCTATCAAAAATACACAAAACACGTAATAAGAACACAATTTAAAATACTAAAAACAAAATAAAACTTAAGAACAAAACTTAATCAAAGAGATTAAAAGAGGATGAAAACTCAAGATTTTGAATCATAAAAATATGAAGTTTTGAAGATTCATTACTCCCCAAAACTTAAGATTTTGCTTGTCCTCAAGCAAAAGAAAAAGAAAAAAAACAAAGCAAAAAGACTAAATAAATAAAAACTCAAAATACATAGACTCAAACATAGCAATACTAAGTATTGAAAATCATTCATATCATCAAAAACTGATTCACAATCTAATTTCAAAGTGTCACACATGTACAATCCAATTGTCACACTGCTATCACATGCAACTTTCGTGCAAAAATGACCTCGAAAAAACCTAAATGAAATACCAAATCTACTCATAAAGTACAAGCTCAGATAGATTTATAAAACTACAAATGCACATCAAACCAGCGTCCATAAGGTTGTTCTTAATCTCTTTCTCCACTAATGTAAACAACATATAAGCAAGGATCAAAATGGACTTTTAAAGCTTGTAATGTAAGGCCAATGGTACGGGTTAAGAAAGAAAGGATAGGATATTGAAAACAAAAGTTGAGATATAAAATCATGCGAATTTCCAAATTCAACCCACAAAAATATTGAACAAATGCAAAGTAGAGCATAAGAAACAACACTTTATTCTCTCTTTATTTTCTTTTTCTCTTCTTTTTTTATTTAACAACTTTCACCCTCAAACTTATTTCTTTGCAATACTTTGGGTGGACTTTCACTTTTTTTTTAGCTCCTGAAATATTTCATGCACAAAAATAATGAAGGCTTGAACAATAAAATAATATAAGATATGCATTCAACAAAGGGTGTGTAAGAAAGAATTTTTTTATGAGTATTTGAAAGATAAATGTGGGTAAAGAAAAGAAATAGAGGTCAAACAATAATAAAGTTACAAAAGAGACCTAAGGATATACTGTGTATACAGGTTAACTTAAAAGGCTCAAACGGTCCTAAGAAGGGCCTTATTGTTTCCTTAATCATGTACTGTCTTGGATTTCGCCTCAAGAGAGAATCAAACAACTTCTAGATGCAAATCATCCACACAAGTGCAATCCTATAAACTTTCTCTAATCCTGACATGAAATTAAATTCCAAGGTCTATCAAACATAAAGATGGGAAGAAGATTCATACATAATTGAAACAATAGAGATAAATGTAACTCATGGATTATCATGTGATATCCTAAGAAAATAGATCAATATACAATTCAAGCAATCATTGGATATTCAATTCAACAAACTGGCATGCACAGAATGACTCAAAACACAAAAGGGGTGATGATAACAAAATAAATTAAATAAAAATATGAAATTAAAATATTAAAGAAAAGAAAAGAAAAACTCTTTTTGGCGCCCAACAACTATATACATCCGCCTACAAAGACTCCAAACTCAGGGAGGCACCTAAGCTGACTCAACATTACCTTCAAAATAGAAATACAAATATATTAGTTAATAAAATAAGAAATAATAAAATAATAATAATAAATAAATAACTAATTGAAACTGAAGGATGAAAGAGTAAAGAAAGAGAAAGAAAATTTGGGTTGCCTCCCAAAAAGCTCTTGTTTAATGCCATTAACTTGACATTGCATTTTCAACTAATCAAGGTGGCTTGAAGCAGGAGAAATAGGGTGACACCTTTCTTTTTGCAAAATTTTGCCTCCATACTTGGTAAATAGCCTTAGAATTAGCCCCAAAGGTGTTTTGAACGTGACTTAAACCTTGTTTTGAATACACCTTAGCATATGAAATTTTATCAGGCCATGGAGGTCTCAATTTTTCAACAATAAGAGATTAGCTTGCAATGAACCATGAATAATGGGAGGACTTTTCTGCAATGGATCAGGGGAAACAGAAGGTTCTATTTCTATACCAGCAATCTTAGAGATAGGAGGGTCAACATTGATTGATAATGAAGATCTCTTGCTAGCCAAATCCTGTTGAGGTTTATCTTGAACGCATTTGGCGAAAGCATAGAAATCTGATGGTAGTGCAGGTTTATCAAAAATATTAATAGTCACTTGATCTTCGTCTACTCTCAAAATAAGTTCTCGGTACATCAATCAATGCTCCTGAAGTAGCTAAGAACGGTCTTCCAAGAATCAGAGGGATATCAACATCCTCATCCATATCTAAAATCACAAAATCTGTTGGAAAGAAGAATTTGTCCACATTTACTAGCAAATCTTCAACTATACCATATGGATGTTTGATAGATCGATCTTCTAGTTGAAGAGATATCATTGTTGACTTCACTTTCTCAATTCCCAGTTTGTGCATCATAGACTTCGGCATCAGATTGATACTTGCCCCAAGATCATATAAAGCTTTCCCAATATTCAGCTCCCCAGTAGTGCAAGGAATGGTGAAACTACCTTAATCTTTCAAGTTGAGTGGCAGCTTCTGCTAAATGATAGTGCTGCACTCTTCAGTAAGTGCTACAGTCTCATCTTCCTTGAGTTTCCTCTTCTTTAATAATAGGTCCTTCATAAATCTAGCATATGATGGCATCTGCTCAAGTGCTTCAGTAAAAGGAATATTTATTTGTAACTGCTTGAAAATATTAAGGAACTATGAGAACCGCCTCTCTTACTTCTCCTGATTTTCCTTCTTCAGTCTCTGGGGGAATGAAAGCCTAGTGTACAGTGAAGGGTCCAATAGTTTACCCAAATCTGAATCTTTCTTCTTTCTTTGTACTCTCGGCTATTCCTCGTTGGCTTTAGTAGAGATCTCTTCCTCTAGAGGTTCTTTTTCTTGGACTTGTCTTGGAAGATCAATTCCTTCCTTGACATCATTTTCTTTTAGCTGAGGGCTAACAACTCTTCCACTTCTTAAAGAAATTGACAGACAATGCTCCTTTGAATTAACTACTGTAACACCCTCAGTAACATGTTAGGCTGGTAAACGGGTTATCAAGGTAGCTTAGTACTTGCTTAACATGTCAGTTTAGTTTTGTAACAAAATAAGTTAGTTTAGGCACTTTGTTGCAACACAGAAGGTGAAAAGTAGCCTAAAATAATTTAGAAAATATCTTTAAAGGCTAATTTAAGGGAAACAAGTATGGATAACTTGTTTCTAGGTCACAAATGAGTTAAGTAAGATGTAGTTAAAATTTGAGAACAATCAGAGTCAGTTTAGTATTTTTAGGCATACTAGTTGTGCTTTTAATGCCCGATTGAACCCCAGCAGATATGAAAAAATAGAGAAGTGGTGAAACAAAAATATAGATGAATCACAGGATTTATTCTAAAGTTGTTGAGAGTTGAAAAACTTGAATTAGTGTGATTCAAGTGTCCTTAGCAGATATAAGTTTCAGCATAAAAACTTAAGATACCCTTTTTCCTTCTTATTTCTCTCCTATTCTCTCGGTTGAGAACAAAAAGAAATAGAAAAGGAAAGAAACGAAGGAAGAATGAGAGAAAGGGGAAGAAAGAAAAGAGGGCAAAAGGAAGAGAAGAAGAAGGACCAAAGACAAGGATCAAGAGCAAGATCAAGAGGCTTGAAGATTGATCATCACCAAGAGGTAGGGGATTTCTATTCTTTTACCCTCTTTGTTCTTTTGAATGGTGTCAAGGTTTTGGATCAAAAAATGGATTTGGAGAGTCAAATCCTAGTTCTTAGCTTGATTCTTGATTTCAAGGATTAAGTTATGATAATTTTAGCTTAATGAGTGCTAGTTGGTCATTTATGGCTTAAGTTAATCCATTTTTGGTTCATGAGAAACTTGGAAAAATGGATTAGAGTTATTGAGATTTCTAGCCTAAATTTGTGTCCAAGTAAACCAAAAGGTTGTAAAAGAATTACAACAAGTTTAGGGGCCTAGATTGGTGTTAGAAATCACTTAGAATCCATGATTAGAGGTTTAGGGATTGATTTGGAGTCAAGAATTTTGCAGAACTCAATATGACCTACGGGCGCTCAGGCACTGGCTCTTGGGCGTCTAGGCGCCCAGAGACTATATAGAAATCACTAGGCACGGCCCAGTGAGCGCCCAGGCGCTGAAAACGGGCGTCTAGGTGCCCAAATATTAGCAAAAACTAAAAACAGGGCACTCTAAACAGCTTGTGGTTCTAGTTGCATAACTTGAGCTATAGATATCGGATTGACCTGATTCTTATGGCATTTGAAAGCTAAGACATAAGAATTCATGTAGTAAAAATTTTATAATTTTAGAACAAGCCAAGTAGTACCAGTTTCTATTTGAATCTGAGGCAAATTTAGTAGAAAAGGCATTCTGGCAGTCAGTAAATCAGATTGCATAATTTCTTGCTCCGATGTCATATTTACATGAAACTAGTGGAATTTTAAAGCTAACATGTAAGGCTTTTGCCTATAAAATTTTAGAATTTTAGCATTCTTAGTTTGTTGCCAGTTTCAGTTTAAAGTCAGGGCAAAATCAGGTAAAATAGTGAATGCTCTGTTTTAGCTTTTGTATAATGTAGCATAACTTTGGCTATACTTAGTCAAATGAAGTGAGGTTTATGGCATTAGAAAAACATGAGAGAATGATACTTACCTATAAAATTTCAGAATTTTAGGAGTTAGGATGTACATTTGGTGCATCCATGAATATCAGCCTTTTTAGGTGAGAATTGAGGTATTTTTAGGATGGTTCGAACACTAGAAATACTAGTAGCATCTTTAATAGTAAAAGTTGAGTGCCATAAAGCTTAGTTGGCAAGAGTTGAGTGTCATAGGGCCTAGTTGGCTAGAGTTGAGTGCCATAAGGCCTAGTGCCTAGAGTTAAGTGTCATAGTGCCTAGTTGACTAGAATTGGCTCCCCTATGGGTTAAACCTAGAATTGGTTCCCCTATGGGTTGAACCTAGAGTTGGCTCTCCTATGAGTTGAACCTAGAGTTGGCTCCCCTATGGGTTAAACCTAGTATACGATTCCCTTAATGAGGTTGAACCCTAGTATCCGGTTTCCTTGACAAGGTTGAACCCTAGCAAGATTTGGTTCCTTTATTTATTAAAGTTGAGCCTAATTAAACATAGATTAGCATATCCTATGCTAGGCTAAGGATGAGTATATCCTATGTCAGGCTAAGAATAAGTAAGTAATATACCAGATGAAGAAATTTAGTTCTTAGAAATAGTTAAGCTATATGTATGAGTTTAGTGAAGGATTAGATAGTTGTTAGATGAATATTTACATAAAGTTAAAATGTGAACGTTCTAGTGGTAGTGAGTATAGTCTCACTTACCTAGTGCAACTGTTAATTCAATGTTCATAGCATTATTCATTATAAGGTGATATTCGTATAGTACTTATACCACGATAATGAATAACTAGACCAGAAAGGTTAGTACAATACATTCAGTTTTCAAAAGAGCATTTATTCAGTATAAATGCTTTAGTACTGGTATTGGTTACCCAAACTAAGAATTTTATTTCTCATCCCGCTGTGTTTTTATGTAAATCTAGGTCAAGACCCTACAATAGGGTAAGAAGATGAAGGAAAAAAAAAAGAACCAGTGTAGTATAATTTTTATGTTTTCAGTTCAAAGCTTATGTAATTTAATTTATATTTGCTTTGAAGATATAAAAAGTTGTATGTATAATACTTATATGTATGACTTTTAGATATGACTCTTTATAATTATTTATTTAAATGTTATAGATTAGTTAAAGATTAAGTTAGAAGTAGTATGACTGATACTGTTTATTCAGGTACGTGTCAGATATACTAGGGTATCAGTATTAGGATGTTTCACTCGATAAGGTGCCTGAAGGTCTCTCGGAGAGCTGTTTTGCTATCTGATCCATTTGATTCTCTAGACTTCGAATAAATGCTCTTTGATTCTAAAAATTAGCTCGTGTTTCCTCCATAAAAGTGGAAGTCTGTTCCACAAATGTAGAGGTCTGCTGAATAAACTTTTCAAGTGTACTTTCAAGAGAAGAATTCTACTCAGGTTAAGCATTCATTGGTATCGCTTGATTCTTCGAAGAGAAATTGAGATGATTCCTCCAACCTGGATTATATGTATTTGAAAATGGAGTAACTTGGGCTGTTGAAGAATTTCCCATATAATTGACTTGTTATGCAGAAATGAAACTAGAGTTGCTTGTCGTACATTCACCATTAACATGGTTACCTCCACAGAGTCACAAATTAACACTTGGTGGTTCATTGAATTCACCTACATATTCTCAACTTGTTTGGTGAAGTTAGGTAATTGCTGTAACACCCCTCCTTGGGATGTCACATTTATGATGCAGAAAAATAAAAATAAATAAAATCCTTACCCAAGTTATAAAAATATTTGATACTTAAGTAATATTTGTGATATATGTATATATATATATTTTTTTTTTCCTTTTGTAGTTATAACGTTAAATAAAATAACATGGAACACCAAATAAAACAAAACATGATTACACCATAATATACATATGATTCTTGTCTGAAGTACATAATTAATTTACAACTATTAACATTCAATAGAAACAAGAAAAGACAAGATGCTACTAAAACATAACACCTAAGATATGAGCCCTCGTCATAAGACAAATTCCTTAGTTAGGAATGTCTTGACCGATAGAAATTCGACCCAAAAGTGTATCGAAGTTCTCTCAGGAGTATAGTGAAACTCGTCCCACAACTCCCTAATAGGTAAAATAATCTCTACGAAAGCAAGCTGTATAACATGTAGTAACGAACCCATGTCGAGTCCTACTTATCGATAAGTCACGTTACCACTTGTACTCTATGTGCCCTGTGTCCCAAAGGACATACCAAGCCTCCGTGCCTTTGAGAAATTGTAGTCTAAAGAAACCAAGTTGTCCTCCTCTTGCCGCCATTATAGTCTTTGATGATATAAACGTAAAATAAAAACAGATAAAACAATACAAGAAAGAGGTGAGACAATCTACACCATTACCCGCATGGCAATAAAGAAAACGACAATACAAACAAATATCACAACAGTACATACCAACATTTCATGCAGAATATAACAAAGTAATACACCTTAAAATAACACATCCCATTATATCATGCATAATATATTAAAGCAATATATGTTAAAATAACATGGATCATACATAATATATTAAAACAAGACATCATATATTTTATCACGAGAATATGGTAAGCAAGTAAAGTGCGAGATGATGCATGAACAAAAAAATGCAGTAATGTATGAACACACACCGACTCGTTCTACTCCATGGAGCTAAACACGGATATCTTCTGAATAGAAACTAATAATACTTTATGGCTGCCCAACCAAACTATTGCACTTGTCAAACGTCGTGTCTATAGCCCACAAAAAAACATCGTGTAGCAAGATACACGCCCAAACATCGTGTACCACGGGCATAGTACTTATTAATCTCCTCAAGATCTCGATTAAGAATAGTGCTTGTCAAGATCATTAGTGTGTTGACAAGCTACCACGGCCCGGAGGTGCTACCACTTGTCCACATATGGGATCCTCCGCACACTAATGCCTCCAAGTTCATAAATGAACCACACTACGCTTATCACACCAATTACGGTGTAATTCGCCTCATCAATCAATCGCCAATTATAAACCAAATTGGCACAACACTCTAAACATGATCTAAAATTACAAAAAAACAACCTTATAAACCAAATTTTCCATAATTACGAAAAAATACCAAAATTACCAAAATACCCTTAGTCACAAAATACCAAAATATAGTACGTCCCACCTGACAGTACTACATCTCAACAGTATAGCACGTCCCCACTTTTGACAAGACTATACCGCAACATGTCTGGGTCCACCACTTTGGCAGACAAAGAAAACGATAGTATTTTTCAAATCGCGTAGGAATTTTATCGCATTTTCACAATCTCGTTGTTTTCACAAACGTTTTAAAATCGTGTAAACATATTTTGACATTTTTAATCATCGCAAAATCTTTTAAATCATTTTCTCAATCGCGTAGGATTTTTAATTCATTTTCTTAACAAATAGTTTAAAATTATCATTTTTAATATATGTAAAACTATATCTAATACTTTTAAAATACGTAATGTATTTTCCTTGTGTTCTAAATATAGTATGGAATCTTTTTCATTTTAAGCGTCGATTTTAATAAATTTTGGCAGCATTTTGCCTATAAAATCAAAGTATAAGGTATTTTTAATATTTTTCTCTAAATATAGTTTATTTTATTTTTACCCAATAATTTCACTTGAAACTTACTAACGCGCTTCAAAATTTATAGAATGAGCTCTACGTTAGTATTTTTCAAGCGTCTGAATTAATTCTTACTTAAACTAATATTCGCTAAGTTAAAATTCTAGAAGCTCAATCAATTCCTTTGATTTTCTCAATGATTCTTTGGAATCAATTTATGTTGTAAAACCATTACCTAACCTTATCTTAGAAAATAAAATGGTATGTTGGCCAAATTAAAAATAAAATGGCATTTGATTATACACTAAATGGCATGTTGGCCATAATTAACTTAAATCATTTTTAATTTAATTATTTTACCTAGATTCCTCAAATCAATAATTTAGAAAATTACGAGAACATTTTGGTTCTCTTTTTGGATGTAAGGCCGTGAGCCTCATAGTGTATTCTTTGGAATACTCATGCATTTCGTACATGTTATTCACATCCTACTTTAATAATTATATAATTATAAACACATACAATTATTAAATCACATATAATATACATACAATATATTTAAAGCCATAAACATGCATAGCAAAAATAATAAAAGCTATAATCATGCATAGCAAAATAAATCACAAATAGGAAAGCATTTAAACAATCACAAAAATAATAAAACCATAAACAATCACACAAATAAATAATAAATACAATAAACAACCACACAAATGAATCCTTATGGATTCCATACACAAACAAATCCATTTTCCCATCACCACTTAGGGTTGATGAGATTAAATCTCCTCTTACCTCTTGTAGACAAATTAATCGGTAAGATCTCCTCCTTTCCTCTAAATTTCGTACAAGCTCCAAAACAATTCCTAAAATTCTTAAATAATTAGTAAAAACACATACAAGGTACAAAATAGAGAAACCATGGAACAAGCATGGTTAGAAAAATTAAAAATTCAATTTTGAACCATAGAAACCAAACTTACCCTTAAGTAAGTAAGCAAAAACTTGGATTTTAGGCAAGATAGAGTAGGAATTTGGGAAAACTTTGTGAATGAAAGATGCTTAGAATGGGATTTGGGTTCAAGAAATGTGATTGGATAAAATTATGAAGGTTTGGTTGAGTGGGTGTGAGTGTTGGCCGAATATGGAGAATGAAAAAGAAGAAAAAATATGCATGGCTTCTTGGTAGTTTTGGAGAGAAGATGAATAGCTTAGATTTAGGATAAGTGTGAAATAAAGATTGAGAGAGAAATGGAAGGGCTGCTGCCGTAGTGGCCTTGTGGGGGTGAGGTTGAGTGCTTGATTTGGCTTAATAAATATCCAAATGAATGCACATGTGGTGCACATGGTTTAGGACACTTGGAGACTTCAAGAAGCTAGTAGAACCAAGCCACCAAGCTCCCTTGGCTGCTGGAAAACCGTGGTGCCCCTTGCCATTTTAAGGGTTTAATTGTTTTCCATTTACTCCTAATTATATGCTAGTTAATTAGGTAATTTGTTAGGTTAATTATCCTAACCAATTTTAATTAACATACTAATAATATAACTAATTAATTTAGTATATATTAACATATATTATAACCTTTAATCAATATTAACATATCTAATTAGTATTTAGATTAAAATAAATTAAGAATTAAACTAGTTCACTTAGTTAGCTAATTAAGTAATTAGATTAGTCAAATTAAGCTTAATTAGCTACTAATCAAAGTCAAGCCTACAATTTTTGACTTAATCCTAACCCTTGATTCATCTTTAATTCCTAACCATAGATTAGATCTAAGGTAGATATTACTTGGTCATAAATCTTGAATTCTAATCTCACCATTGATTTGATCAATCGGCTAAGATTAAAGCTTCTAAAGTAAGCTTTATAATCCAACTGTTCACAAAGAAGTCAATGCTTCTTTTGTTGACTCTTTCTAATTGGTTTAGAAAGTCAAGCCATCCATTTTGACCATTTCCTATTGGTTTAGATTTCTACCCAACAAGATCGTTGATGTTACACTAAACGTGGGCCCCACGAACTTTTTCGGGTCCACAAATAATTTTTCTACTTGTTTTTGAGACAAGTAGATGCGTTGAATAAAATAATATTATAAAAATATAAAATTATTTTATTATACAGTTAAATCAAAAAATTACGAGATTAATATATATATCAATCAATTGGGTTTAGTAAGATCCCCTGCTCCAATTAATTAAAATAAGATTTATCCCCACTTAGAAAATTTTTATTTTCTTAGGTCGAGTAAATCACATACAACAATCAAGTACACTCACGAACAGTCAAATTAAATTTCTTGCTCACGAAATTCACAAAATAAGTACAAATCGGGACTATATTGTAATTATCCCAAAAGTTGGGGTGTTACAACTCTCCCTACTAAAAAGAATTTCGTCCCCGAAATTCATCATACATCAAAACAATTGAGGGTATTACTCCCTCATCCTATCTTCTAGCTCCCATGTAGCTCCGCCACTACATCGTTCTAAACTAGTTTAACTAATGCGATCTCCTTTCCTTGAAGTTGCTTTGTCCTTCAATCTTCAATCTTGGCTGAAAACGTCTCATAGGCTAGATTCTCCTTCAGTTGTACAGTGTCTGATTCGATGATGTGAGTCGGATCAGAAATATATTTTCGTAGTTGTGATACGTAAAATACATCACGAAGATTCGATAAGAATGGTGGTAGTGAAATCTGATAAGCTACCAGATCTATCGATGAAGTATTTGATACGGCCCGATAAACTTCGGAGTGAGCTTCCTCGACTTAATCACTCGTCTAACTCCAGTCATAGATATCACATGTAGAAATACATGATCACCTTCTTCAGATTCAAGCGGTCTCTGTCTTTTACCAGTATAACTCTTTCGTAGCGTCCGAGTTGTCTTCATCTTGTCTTGGATCATCTTCACTTTCTCAGTTGTCTGCTGCACAAATTTTGGTCCTACAATTTTACTTTCACCAGTATGATACCAACGCAACAGTGTTCTACAGCGTTTCCTATATAACGCCTCACAGGGTGTCATCCCTATGCTCGCACGAAACTATCGTTGTATGTGAACTCTGTCAATACTAGAAATTCATTTCAACAAGTCTTTTGAAAATTCTAACTATTCGTCTCTCCCTGATATCCAAGTCCCTATTGATTGAACAGGTACTTCAAGCCTTTGAAATTATTGTGAATTTTATAAGAAAGAAAACGTCTTCAGATTTTCCTTGCAACACAACTATCGCGTATCCTAAAATGTAAATCGGATTATTCTTCTCACGCACGTTCCACTGCCTTGAAGCATACGCCACGACCTTTCAATTTGATCTTAACACTCAATCCAAATCACGAGTTGAACTCTTTCTAACGAATTTACGTTTGACTAATTTCACGCATAACTCCTTCTTTTTCTTCAAATTTGAAGAACTACATTGAGATCTTCAGCATGTTCCTTTGAATTTCGAGAATAGGTCAAAATATTGCCAATAATGACAAATTTGCCTAGATGAGAAAGAAAGATCCTATATATTCGTAAACATCGTTAAAACATTCCCTACCGTTCGGGGTAATATTAAATACTCATAATGTTTGTAATACATCCGCAAAACTATCTTGGAACATTCTCCACCTTTACGTAAATCTGATAACAACCAAAGACATAAATCGATCTTGGAGCAAACAGTGATTTCCTTCATTTGATCTTCTGGCGCCCCTGTTACCACATTATTCCAGATTTTCTTCATCAAGAGAAGTTATTCTACTTGTCTATTTTTAATCTTAACAGAAAATGTCTCATAGATCAAGTTTTCTTCTAATTGCACTGTATTTGATACTATGACATAAGTTGGATCAAGAATAATCCTCCTTAATGGAAATACATGAAAGATACTATGAAGGTTATAAGGAAAAGTAATAAGACTATTCAATAGGTTACTAGATTAGTCCAATAAGGAATTTGAGATGGTCTAATAGATTTCGAAATGAACATAGTCCAATAATTTTAGAAATGAACTTTCTGGATTCAAATCCAAAAATCTCAGGTCAAAGAAATGCTAAATTGCATTGCAACAATCTAGTAGGATATAGTTGGAAAATAACCAATCCATTTAAAAAATCAGGGTCTCAAATAGATGTAATTTTAGATGAACAAATCAAATCAACAGAAAAGATTTGATATTTAATAGAAATAGGGTAGAATTAGAAAATTTGAGTATAAGCAACAAGTTTTAATCAAGAAGAATTGAAATACTCAAATCACTCTATAACAAAGGCACGGATAAATCAAATCAATTTACTCAGTCTATTTAAGAAAGAAATAGACAAACCAGATCAATAGAAAAATTTTGAACTCTAATAATAATTGGGTAGTTTTAAACAGACTCAAATAGTAATGGCAAGTTTAGAAGCTGAAGTAACATTATGAAAAGAAGTAAAACACAGATAACTCCAAAAGATTTGCACAATCACAGATCACAAGAGAATGAGTTACCTCATGAATTATGCAACACAGTTTTAAGATTACTCTCTATGCCACGACTTTCTCGCTTCTTAAGTTTTTGTATTTGAACGTTCCCATTACACTCTTTGCATTGGCTCTTTCTTCGTTTGAGATTTTGAAACACATGCATTACTAACGGAAGTTTCCATCTTCAGCTGATCACACTTCTTTGAATAAGTGTTCAGGCTTTCCACACTTCAAGCACTTCGTTGGTGATGCCACAGTCTGACCAAAATCGTTGCCACTAATACTTTCTTTTTTTCTGTTCGTTGATGCTTCTCCGATGGTTGCACACATGACTTTCGCTGAAAACGATTGACCTTACGCTTCCTTCTACTTTGAATTATTGAAGATTCTAAGTTACAGCTTCTCGCATCCAAGCTATGAAGTTCAATTATCAGTTCCCGCTGCTGAACGACCATCTGTCCCTGTAGTACTACTACTTCAATCATCTGTCTTCGAGCTGCGGTTATACGATCTTCATCACGTTTCACGTCCACATGCCCATGTTCGTAATGTTCCATTATCTTTCTTCAAAGATAAACAAAATCAACACACAACGAACTAAACGTAGCTATTTCGCACAAAGTCGTTTCCTTTCGGAAATTGAAACATATCTCTGGGTTCAATATCAGAGATTCACACAGCACAAATAAGACAAACCTACCCACAAACCCAAAAGACTCTAACTTGGGCTCTGATACCAACTAATGTAACACCCCTCCTTGGGATGTCACATTTATGATGCGAAAAAATAAAAATAAATAAAATCCTTACCCAAGTTATAAAAATATTTGATACTTAAGTAATATTTGTGATATATGTATATATATATATATTTTTTTTTTTCCTTTTGTAGTTATAACGTTAAATAAAATAACATGGAACACCAAATAAAACAAAACATGATTACACCATAATATACATATGATTCTTGTCTGAAGTACATAATTAATTTACAACTATTAACATTCAATAGAAACAGTAAAAGACAGTATGCTACTAAAACATAACACCTAAGATATGAGCCCTCGTCATAAGACAAATTCCTTAGTTAGGAATGTCTTGACCGATAGAAATTCGACCCAAAAGTGTATCGAAGTTCTCTCTAGGAGTATAGTGAAACTCGTCCCACAACTCCCTAATAGGTAAAATAATCTCTACGAAAGCAACTGTATAACATGTAGTAACGAACCCATGTCGAGTCCTACTTACTGATAAGTCACGTTACCACTGTACTCTATGTGCCCTGTGTCCCAGTGGACATACCAAGCCTCCGTGCCTTTGAGAAATTGTAGTCTAAAGAAACCTAGTTGTCCTCCTCTTGCCGCCATTATAGTCTTTGATGATATAAACGTAAAATAAAAACAGATAAAACAATACAAGAAAGAGGTGAGACAATCTACACCATTACCCGCATGGCAATAAAGAAAACGACAATACAAACAAATATCACAACAGTACATACCAACATTTCATGCAGAATATAACAAAGTAATACACCTTAAAATAACACATCCCATTATATCATGCATAATATATTAAAGCAATATATGTTAAAATAACATGGATCATACATAATATATTAAAACAGTACATCATATATTTTATCACAGAATATGGTAAGCAGTAAAGTGCAGATGATGCATGAACAGTAAAATGCAGGTAATGTATGAACACACACTGACTCGTTCCTACTCCATGGAGCTAAACACGGATATCTGAGAGAATGATCTGAATAGAAACTAATAATACTTTATGGCTGCCCAACCAAACTATTGCACTGTCAAACGTCGTGTCTATAGCCCACAGTCCAAAACATCGTGTAGCAGTACACAGTCCAAACATCGTGTACCACAGGCATAGTACTTATTAATCTCCTCAAGATCTCGATTAAGAATAGTGCTTGTCAAGATCATTAGTGTGTTGCCCGTTACCACGGCCCAGAGGTGCTACCACTGTCCACATATGGGATCCTCCGCACACTAATGCCTCCAAGTTCATAAATGAACCACACTACGCTTATCACACCAATTACGGTGTAATTCGCCTCATCAATCAATCGCCAATTATAAACCAAATTGGCACAACACTCTAAACATGATCTAAAATTACAAAAAAACAACCTTATAAACCAAATTTTCCATAATTACGAAAAAATACCAAAATTACCAAAATACCCTTAGTCACAAAATACCAAAATATAGTACGTCCCACCTGACAAGATTACATCTCAACAAGATAGCACGTCCCACCTGACAGTACTATACCGCAACATGTCTGGGTCCACCACTTTGGCCGACAAAAGCGATAGTATTTTTCGGTCGCGTAGGAATTTTATCGCATTTTCACAATCTCGTTGTTTTCACAAACGTTTTAAAATCGTGTAAACATATTTTGACATTTTTAATCATCGCAAAAATCTTTTAAATCATTTTCTCAATCGCGTAGGATTTTTAATTCATTTTCTTAACCGAATAGTTTAAAATTATCATTTTTAATATATGTAAAACTATATCTAATACTTTTAAAATACGTAATGTATTTTCCTTGTGTTCTAAATATAGTATGGAATCTTTTTCATTTTAAGCGTCTGATTTTAATAAATTTTGGCAGCATTTTGCCTATAAAATCAGTATAAGGTATTTTTAATATTTTTCTCTAAATATAGTTTATTTTATTTTTACCCAATAATTTCACTTCGAAACTTACTAACGCGCTTCAAAATTTATAGAATGAGCTCTACGTTAGTATTTTTCAAGCGTCTGAATTAATTCTTACTTAAACTAATATTCTGCTAAGTTAAAATTCTAGAAGCCGAATCAATTCCTTTGATTTTCTCAATGATTCTTTGGAATCAATTTATGTTGTAAAACCATTACCTAACCTTATCTTAGAAAATAAAATGGTATGTTGGCCAAATTAAAAATAAAATGGCATTTGATTATACACTAAATGGCATGTTGGCCATAATTAACTTAAATCATTTTTAATTTAATTATTTTACCTAGATTCCTCAAATCAAGTAATTTAGAAAATTACGAGAACATTTTGGTTCTCTTTTTGGATGTAAGGCCGTGAGCCTCATAGTGTATTCTTTGGAATACTCATGCATTTCGTACATGTTATTCACATCCTACTTTAATAATTATATAATTATAAACACATACAATTATTAAATCACATATAATATACATACAATATATTTAAAGCCATAAACATGCATAGCAAAAATAATAAAAGCTATAATCATGCATAGCAAAATAAATCACAAATAGGAAAGCATTTAAACAATCACAAAAATAATAAAACCATAAACAATCACACAAATAAATAATAAATACAATAAACAACCACACAAATGAATCCTTATGGATTCCATACACAAACAAATCCATTTTCCCATCACCACTTAGGGTTGATGAGATTAAATCTCCTCTTACCTCTTGTAGACAAATTAATCGGTAAGATCTCCTCCTTTCCTCTAAATTTCGTACAAGCTCCAAAACAATTCCTAAAATTCTTAAATAATTAGTAAAAACACATACAAGGTACAAAATAGAGAAACCATGGAACAAGCATGGTTAGAAAAATTAAAAATTCAATTTTGAACCATAGAAACCAAACTTACCCTTAAGTAAGTAAGCAAAAACTTGGATTTTAGGCAAGATAGAGTAGGAATTTGGGAAAACTTTGTGAATGAAAGATGCTTAGAATGGGATTTGGGTTCAAGAAATGTGATTGGATAAAATTATGAAGGTTTGGTTGAGTGGGTGTGAGTGTTGGCCGAATATGGAGAATGAAAAAGAAGAAAAAATATGCATGGCTTCTTGGTAGTTTTGGAGAGAAGATGAATAGCTTAGATTTAGGATAAGTGTGAAATAAAGATTGAGAGAGAAATGGAAGGGCTGCTGCCGTAGTGGCCTTGTGGGGGTGAGGTTGAGTGCTTGATTTGGCTTAATAAATATCCAAATGAATGCACATGTGGTGCACATGGTTTAGGACACTTGGAGACTTCAAGAAGCTAGTAGAACCAAGCCACCAAGCTCCCTTGGCTGCTGGAAAACCGTGGTGCCCCTTGCCATTTTAAGGGTTTAATTGTTTTCCATTTACTCCTAATTATATGCTAGTTAATTAGGTAATTTGTTAGGTTAATTATCCTAACCAATTTTAATTAACATACTAATAATATAACTAATTAATTTAGTATATATTAACATATATTATAACCTTTAATCAATATTAACATATCTAATTAGTATTTAGATTAAAATAAATTAAGAATTAAACTAGTTCACTTAGTTAGCTAATTAAGTAATTAGATTAGTCAAATTAAGCTTAATTAGCTACTAATCAAAGTCAAGCCTACAATTTTTGACTTAATCCTAACCCTTGATTCATCTTTAATTCCTAACCATAGATTAGATCTAAGGTAGATATTACTTGGTCATAAATCTTGAATTCTAATCTCACCATTGATTTGATCAATCGGCTAAGATTAAAGCTTCTAAAGTAAGCTTTATAATCCAACTGCTTCACAAAAGAAGTCAATGCTTCTTTTGTTGACTCTTTCTAATTGGTTTAGAAAGTCAAGCCATCCATTTTGACCATTTCCTATTGGTTTAGATTTCTACCCACAAGCATCGTTGATTGTTACACTAAACGTGGGCCCCACGAACTTTTCGGTCCACAAATAATTTTTCTTGTTTTTTTGAGACAAGAGATGCTATTGAATAAAATAATATTATAAAAATATAAAATTATTTTATTGTATAGTTAAATCCGAAAAATTACGAGATTAATATATATATCAATCAAATTGGGTTTAGTAAGATCCCACTCAATTAATTAAAATAAGATTTATCCCCGAGAAAATTTTTATTTTCTTAGGTCGGAGTAAATCACATACAACAGTCAAGTACACTCACGGAACAGTCAAATTAAATTTACTGCTCACAGAATTCACAAAACAGTACAAATCGGGACTATATTGTAATTATCCCAAAAGTTGGGGTGTTACAATTGCTGCGAAATAATTTTATTCTGAGCAAGTAAGGCATCAAGAGTACCAAGCTCCATAACTCCCTGTTTGATCACTGGTCTCCCACTAGGCATATGATATTCATTGGTAGCCATAGTCTTAAATATTTCCTAAGCCTCTTTAGGAATCTTGGTATTTAAAGATCCACCTGCAAATGCATCCACCATAGCTCTGGTAGGATGATTCAAACCATTATAAAAAATATGCACCTGCTACCAAACTTCGAAAGCATGATGAGGACATTTTCTAAGCAGCTCCTTAAACCTTTCCCACGCTTCATAGAGAGATTCTCCTTGATTTTGAGTAAAGCAAGCAATCTCAATCCTTATCTTCACAAACATTAATGGAGGAAAATATCGAGTGAGGAACTTACTAACCAGATCATCCCAAGTGGAGATGCTTCCTTTAGGAGATGTTTCCTTTAGGCTGGGCTTGTAGCCAGCTCTTGGCTTTATTTCTCAAAGAAAATGAAAAAAGTCTTAATATGATGGCATCATCACTAGTTCCATTATATTTGATAGTATCATAGAGCTACAAGAAATTAACAATTTGTAAGTTTAGATCTTCGGCCTGACCTCCCCAAAATTGATTCTATTGCACCAGCTGTAGAATAGCTGGTTTAATCTCAAAATTGTTTACTTGGATAGCAGGTCACATAATATAGGTTGAGACATTTTCAGCAAATGGAGTTGCATAGTCAGTCAAAGTGCATCTTCTTTATGCAGTAGTGTTCTCAGTCATCTTTTCTTCTAGGCTCCTTCTTTCTTTAATTGTTTTCCTATTTGCTCTTTCTGTTCTTGTTATCTCTAGATCAAAAAGTGATTTTTTTGAATCCACAATACCTTGCATAAGCAAATAAACAAGCAAATCAGAGTGAAAAAAAGAAAAGAATTTAAAATAAAAATAAAAATAAATGACTAATAAAAATAAACAAAGGAAAATAAAAGTGAATAAAAAGAAACAAATTAAAAATTAAATTAAATAAAGAAAAATAAAATTAAATAAGAAAAAATAAGTGTCTCTTCAACTATTATTTAATATTGAAAACAATAATTCCTAGTAACGACGCCAAAAACTTGTTGTGAAATTTGGCAAGTGCATCGAATCGCAAAAGTAATAAAGAATGAGTTAAGTATCTTCCCACGATGATTATGTTGTCAATTACTAAATTCACCACACTATTCAAGCTATTAAAAAGAGAGTTGGTAAAAACAATTATAAGAAAGAATAAGCAAAAATAACAAAAGTAAAATTTAATTAATTGGGTAAAGTTGGAAGACAATGATTCATGGTCAATTCTCAAAATTAATCAATATCCAATTCCTTGGTATATTAATCCTCTTATACTATTTAGAATTAACTAATCACTTAGTCTAATCCCAAATAGAAAGGCGTTATCAAGAATGGGGGAATTAAGAGAAAGACCACATGTAGCATCCTGAATTTAATAACCATAGTATAAACTGTATTATACTACAGTGATTAGATCCAAGAATTCTACTTACAACAATTAAGCATTTCCAATATAATCATTATGCATATACAGATAATATGAGCCACGAATTGTCAAACTTACATAATGCGTACATTGATCATAAACACAAAAATATTTACAAACCTCATATACTAGGCCTCTCAAGGCTCTCTTATAATATATGTTTTCAAAAAGAAACATAAAACAACCCTATACTAATTCTTCAATTTCTGCTCTGTCTTCACTTTTTGTAAGTCTTCCTTTTTCCTGAAATCATCATGGAAACACATACATGGGGTGAGAATCATACATTCTCAGTAGTTTTACTCTAAAACATGTCATCATAATAATTTCAGCCATTTCAGGGGAAAACACTTTTAGTTCTCAAAACTTATAATAAACACACTAGAAAGGTGGCAAAAGCCAAAACCGTTTCCTTTCTCTTCCCGAAATGGAACCCAATTTTAATAAGTTTGTATAAAATCTCATTTCCACAAAATACAACTCACAGATCAACATTTCGAAGAATAGCAATTGTCCATACAATTGCCATGTATGATTATGTTATGATTTGTAACCGCCCATATAATTGCCATGCACATGCTTAGTAATGCCTTATGTTCATGCCTATACAATAGCCAAAAATGAATGTGGATAATGTCATGATTCCTTAGACTTATCAAAGAAACTCATCTTTAGTTCCTTAGGAAATGTATGGTATGCATGAGCCTTGAACAGAACAAAGGAACCCGGTTCCACAGTCCTGAACAAGCACTGGAACCCAATTCCAGTCATTTCATAGGGTGTGGGGGAATGCACCATCCTCAGCTCATCACTATGATAGGGAAGGCATGTTACCTCTTCACTTATAATCATGTATGATCACCCACGAACATATGAATATGGAATACAATGATGCTAATTACTACAATAACTAGCATACTAATTGATTTACAATCCATAATCATTAACATTGAGGACTCCATCCTCAACAACATAGTTATGAGATACAATGATGCCAATTAAGACTAACTAACATGCCAATTGATTTACACTCATAACCATATGTGTGAATTTCAATGATGTCAATCACTACATAGATAGCATACCAATTGATTTACATCCATTATCTCAAAATTAGATCATAATGATACTAAATATCTCCATAATTGACATACCAATTGATTTACATTCACCACACAATACTTCATTAAATACTCCTTTTAGAGTCTCAACACTCATAAAGAAGCATATAATAAAGGTCCACACAAGTTAAACACTTCATTTCCTTCAAATGAAAATGCTCTCAAAAACTGAGATGGGCACCTAGACATTCTCTGTTGGGTGCTTAAGCGCTTGGGTGGCAAACAGTATCCCCTGCATTATCCTGTAATGGGCGCTCAGACACTCATCCATGGGCGTCTAGGTGCTAGCTGCACAACAGCATGCACAATCTTACTAGGCACAGAGCACCCAGACACTTCACTAAGGGTGCTTAGGCACTCGCTGATAGAAAATAAAGTTATGCAGAATTGTCGTTATTCCATTGAGGAACAATGGGCTTTCGATCACTCAAGCTCTAAATTTTAAGTAATTTCCAACTTCCAAAGAGATCCAAAAACTCATTTAAAAAAAAATATTCATCATACCTCAATGCATCATCCATCACCATAAAAACCTAAAACTCCATTTTTACCCCAAATGAAATCATAAGTGTTTAAGGGATGAAAAATGCATCACCATGTAACCAATAACCCAAAAACAGGCTATCAACTAGTTTTCTAACAAGAATCAAGCCAAAACCCCAATTTCACCCTAAAAATCCACTTCTTTCATCAAGAACTCCCAAGAAGCAAATGAATAAGATGGAAGAAAAGAGTGAAAGTAAGGTTTTGCCCTACCTCAATGGCCAAAAATGAAGTCACTGAGAAGCTCCTCTCCACCTTTATCCTCTTCCTCCTCCTTGGTTGATCCTCTCCTTGGATCTTCCTTCTTTCCTTTTCCCTTGCCCTTGCCTACTGTAACCGAGAGAGAAGAGATGAGAAAAAAGAGAAAAATATCTCATTCTGGTGCCTAAATAGCCAAGGCAACAGAAGAAAAAGTCATGTGCTCTTTAGTCACCTAAGTGACCACTGATAAATTTCAATCTATTTAGAACACTTAGATTTTGCCAAATTCAGTTTTCTTACTTCCAATAAGTCCAAAATAAATTTTCATATCTACTGATAGTCAATCTGGCATTAAAACACACAGTCAGTATGCTTAAAATGCTAAATTAACTCTGATTGATCTCAAATTTTAACTGTAACCTCTTCCACACATTTTTGACCTAGAAACAAATCCTCCATTTTTTTTCTATTAACTAAGCAGTTTAAGCCACTTCCAGAGCTAATAACAGTTATATTCATCACATAGTGTTACAACAAAGTGCCTAAACGTGCTCAAAAAGTCACAAAACTTCACAAGCATGTTAAGTATGTATCAGGCTACCTTTGTAACCATGTACATGCCTAACATGTTTTCCCAGGATGTTACACCACACAACCCACAACGTTTATTCCTAGCGATTACAGAAATTGTGGTGTTTATTGTAACACCCCCTTCTGGGTGGCATTACATATTAGACCAACTTTTACATTTTTAAAATTCTTTTACATATTAGCCAATATTGTAAAACGCGAGTTCAAAAATTACCTTTTAACAGATAATCTAAACTTACTGAAATAAATAAAAGACTCAAGTCATAGGGACTAAAAAGACTTTTCATAAAGCAAAGTTTACTATGTCTTTAAGTACATCATTTGCATATCCCAAAACATAAAACTTAAGTACTCCAAAATAAACATACCTATGCATATGACTACTAAATGAAAATTGAGTCTTGACCAAGTCCAAACACCTGAAGAACGGGCTCCTGCACCCGATCTTCATCCAAATCCCCTTCGGGATCCCCAAAAGACAAAGCCTCCAGTTGGGGCATGTCACTACGGATAGGAGTCCGTGCAGTCGACTCCATAGAACCCTCCCTATAGGGAGCTCTCCTATCGTCCCAAAGCTCCCTAAGGGGCATGTAGAACTCCAAGTGAACATCTGTGTCCATGGTGAACGTGACCGCCTTATGTTGGGTTCTGCTCCAACTCAAAGTGACATTTTCGTCGTATCGGACGCACCCCGTGTCCCATTGGACACTCCACGCACCGTGTTAGCCCTTTTCTGTGTACCACAAGTGTACGGGTTGTGCAAGTAATAAAATGATGAGTTAAGTTCGTTCCCTCGAGGATTAGGATTAATATCTTAGCTAGCTATTAACTATTAGTTTAAGAAATTCTATTCAAGGACATATAAATTTGGAGAGAGATTGTGACTTGTTTAAAAGACTAAAAAGCTTTAATAAAAGATTGGGATTCAAGGGTTGGAGAATAGGGACTCCTTTTTCACTAACTATTCCACTTGATAATATGCAACCAAGATGAGTGTTAAGCAATGAATTTGTTGGCATAAGAAACTCCACTAGTTAAAAGCCTATGTCTAGGTCTATTAAGCTTATGTAACTTACTTAGTTAACTTTGTGTCCATGAAAACCAAAGCAAATTCCATTCATTAAGATTGATTCTTAACAATTGCCATGCATGACCAAAGGGTATATCTCTATCCCATTAGCTAATTAAATCACTCATCAACTAGAATGAAATTAAACATGCATCAACCATATTCATGATCTAAAACCTAAATCCCTATGTCTAGTTCAATAGATTCAACCAAAACACAATAAATGTTGGCCAAACATTCATGAGCATTAAGAGAAATATGGATGAACAAAACACATTATCATAAACAACTCACAAGGTTACAGAATCATCAAGTTTACATAGAAAGATCCAAAGGAATCCCTAAAATGAACTTAGCTAGCCATGGGTCACGAAAATGCCAAAGCCATTTCCATGCCCATGCCCTAGAATGAGAGAGAGAGAAGAGAGAAGAAGGGAAACTCTATTATGATGATGCTTAGATGAATGATCGTCCTTCAAGAAGGGTGGCTTCCACTTCGGTCCTTTTCGCTCTCCCAAAGTGTCAAGCAATAAGCCCTAGCTCGGTTCTCCAGCGACCCAGAACTCCCTTTTTTTTTCTTAATCTAAAAGCGTCGTATTTATAGGTGCAGCAGACGTCCACGCACCGCGGCGTACCATTTCCCACGCCACGGCGTGATAGCCTCGGTCTCCTCAGTATACAGCAGCCAGAGAGCGGCACGCCGAGGCGTGAACATATCCACGCCGCGATGCGGGAAGCTGAGACTTCTCTTGGCTCTTCTCTTCCCATGCTAGTTCACATGCTACTCCAATTCATCCATTTTGTAGCCTAACCTACAATTTACAGCTCACTCGATTAATCACAAGCGCAAAATCAATATATTCTAATCAAAAGAATTGGAAATATGTTCACAAAATAAATAGGAAGATATCAATAAACTTTTGTATAAAAATAAGTTTAGAGTCTCCCAATTATGCCCAAGAACAAGGACTAAGCAATCAATAAAGCACTGATATAGGGCATAAATAACTACATTTTATGGAGTTATCACACCCCCAAACCTAGATTTTTGCTAGTCCTCGAGCAAAACCAAGTATGAGTACACAAGCACTTATAAAATCTGTCCATCATGCATTCAGCAGCTAACATGGATTCCACATTCACACCTCTCCTGGTGCACCATGGTTGCATAATCCTTAAAGAATGTTCATGCCTCATAATTTACTTTGTAACACCCACCTTAGGATGCCACATTTATGTTACATAATTACCAAATTAACCTTATATAGATAGCGTACATTGTAGGAAAAATACGAAATTCAAAATTTCTTAATAACAAGAAAATAAACTTAGCAGAAAATAAAAACGTCACAGCATCATTACAAATAATTTACAACATTTATACATATTCAAGTCTCTTATTATACATATACAAACCTTTAACACACTCATACTATAAATATTACAAACTAGTCACTCCAAAAAGTTTAAACACTATTTACATTGACACCTTTGCCCAAGTACAACTAGGCAACTGAGCCCTCAGAAGTAGCCGGACCCTCAGATGGATCCTCCTCAAATTCCCCGGGTAGGGGAATTCCAATCCGACGTAAAGTCCGGGGAGGAAATGTCCGAGCGGACGATACAACACTACTCTCTCTACGGGTGCGATAGTACGCTCCCCATCTTTTAATAGATATAGGAAACTCTAACTCGTACATAAATAGTAACATGAAAAGTAAGGGTTCCCGATCGTAGCCTACTCAATCTAATATTTACATCTCCTAAATAATATATACTCTCTCTCTCAAGATCTTCAGTCCATGCCTCGTCCCCTCCGATAAATGTCAGTCTCATGTAACCCAGAAAGCTAGGGATTTCCACCGCCATCAAAACTCAAGATTTTCAACAGAATCTGGACCTTCCTTTGCTTTTCGCTCTACGGCTGGCTCGAGGTCTTAACAACATATAAACATAATACAACATATACATACAAGAGGTGAGATCACCTACGCCAATACTCAGTATGGTAGCAATGAAGATAATCACATCCAAAATATCATACAAATAGCATCATGCTATAATTATAGTTATGCCACTAACATTATATCTCAACATTACACAGGAAATAAATAAGAATTACGATTATACTATTTTCAATACTCAAGTATTTAATATATTAATTACTACAAGCAAGAATTACAATGATATCTTATCTATGAATGCAAATGTAAATGCAATGTACACTGACTCAATATCCTACTCCATGGAGCTACAACTCAAGTCGGAGAGAATGACTGAAAAGATCTGTCGGCACCAACGTGCTTCGAGACCACGTGCTCATTTTCTGCACATCTAGCACATGCACGACAGTCTTTAACAAATCATGATTAGGGATAGTGTCTCGGTCCGGATCATTGGTGTGTTGCATCGGTCTAACCCATGGTACAGAAGAGCTACCAACTGTCCATTATAGGCAACCCGCACCCCAATGCCCCCAAGGGCAATCAGTGACCTACACTACGCTTATCGCACCCACTCAGGAGGTGTAATCTCTCCTAGGCAACTTGCCCTACACAGTCCTTTAGACTTTTCCAATGCATGTACTATGCACCATTCACAATTTCTATTAATATCACATGTACAAGGTTCATATAATAATTTAACAAAGAAGTATCTACGTAATTTAATCACGTAGTCATATTCTCGTATATTTTCATTCGCGACTCAATTCTGTCGCCTTTTCGAATCACGTAGTGATTTTTCAACGTTTTTCAATCGCGTGATTATTTTTCATACGTTTTGAATCAGAATTACTGTTTTATTCAATTTAATATTAAAATTTACTGTATTTCTCATATATTTGCAAAATAGTCCCTTAAAATACATAAATTATATTTTTATCCCTCAAAACAAATTAATTATATTTTCGTTCTTCAAAACACATAAATTACATTATTGTCCCTCAAAACAGAGTATTTTCACTATAGTCCCTCAAAACTTTATATTTACATAATGACCCCATATTTCCATAATATTTCCAATTAAATTCCTTTCTCATAAAATTTACAGAAATTTACAGTATAAGTTTTGCTACAGTATATATTTCACATACACACATATTATCAGTTCCTTAAGCATTATAGCATACAAGCAAGAATCGACATAAAATCGATCTCACAGATACTACACGTACAGACATAGAAACACAAGCAGTCACATCCTAAATACAATCCAAACATAGAACACAATCAAGCACATCTCAATACAGTCTAATCAATACAGTCCAATCAATACAGTCCAATAACCTCAAACAATAGGTGAATAAATCCTTAGGGATTTTTCACCGAATAAACCATCCTCATACTACCAGAACATGGGTGGTAAGGTTGAGTCTCCCTCTTACCTCTTGAAGACAAGCTTTATAAGCTTTCCTCCCTTGCCTTGAAACTTTGTTAATTTCCTAACAAGCCCTAAAATTTTCAATAAAAATTAGTGAAGGACCATACAAGAATTAAGGTTGAAAACCATGGAAAAATCATGGTTAATAAAATTAAAATCAAAACTTGGAATTCTTGAATCAAAGCTTACCTTTTTAGGAAAGAGGTTGAAGAAGCTTAGGTTGATGAAGCTTTGAACAAGGTAGGATATGTTTGTGACAATATCTTGTGAAGAAGAAATGGTTAGAAGATGACTTGAGTCAAAACAAAATCAAGAGATGAAATTTTAAAGGCTTAATGGTGTGGTTTGTAGGTGATGACCGATTGGGAGAAAAGGAATGGGAGAGAGGTGCGTGAGTTTCCCTTGGAACTTTGAGAGAATAAGCTTATATTTTTGATAAGTAGAAAAGTGGAGAGTGAAGACGTATTGGGGAGGCTGCTGGCCGTGTGAATTTCTTATGAAATTTGAAATGTTTTACTTGAGTGATTTTATCCAATTGTTTCAAATGGAGCCGTGAGTGAATGGTGAGAGTTAAATAATGAAATTTGCTTGAAAATTATCCAAACTTTGAGTGCATGAAGACAGCTGCCAACCGTGGATGAAATTGTGACATTTGGAGAGATTCATTTGCATGGTTATCCACTCCATCCAGCTGCTCCATGTGCTGCTGCCGTGTTGTGTCTTTGTGAAAGACGTGAGTGACATTTGCTTAAGCAAATAGCCATGCATTAATTGCACAAGGACTCTCTCTTCTCATTGGTTGCTCACTTGACTTTGCATGGCTTTGTGATATTCAAATATCACTTGTATGTTCAAGTGTTATGTAGAAACTCCCCATTTTGCTGCTGCTGCTGGACGTCCAAATTCTGCTGCTGCTGGCCCATGAATTTGCTGCTGTTGGGCCGTGAGTTTGCTGCTCCAATTCAGCTGCTGGACCGTCCAAAATTTGCTGCCGTTGGGCCTCCAAATTTGCTGCTGGTCCATGGTAATTTAGGTGAGTTTAAGTCCTTAATTCCTCATTAGTTCAAGCCTAATTACTAGTTAGTTGATTAGCTATTTGATTGGATTTAATCTTCTAACCATCTTTACTTAATTCTTCAAGTACATAACTAATTTTAGTTTAACGTATTTAGCTTGTATCTAATACATATTAATCATGCATCATCACCTCTAATTAGAATTAGGACATTAAAGTAAGGATTAAGTTATAACTAATCCTTAGTTAAGTTAGTTTACTTAATTGCTTAATTAGGTAATTAGAACAACTAAATTAAGGTTAATTAGTTTTCTAAGTAAAAGTCAAGCAATTAATGTTGACTCAATCTTATCCATTAATCTTATCTATGGTAAATATTACTTGATAATTTTGATAGGATTTGTTTTACACCATTGATTGAATCAATGGTAAAGATCAAAGCTTCTAAGTCAAGCTTCAAATCTAATGGTCCACAAGGAAGTCTAAACTTCTTTCCTTGACCAATTCTCATTGGTTAGAAAAGTCTAACCAATTGTTTTGACTATATCCTATTGGTTCACTTTAATTTTACTTACAAGAAATGTTCTAAACACTTTTTCTTATTAATTAAAACTTATCGGGTCCAACATTCATAGCAACGTCTGCTATAAATCTAATCACGAATATTTATCAGTACAATATTATTTTGTTTTATAGATAGATTCTAAAAATTTAAAAGATTCTTTTCTGAGTCACTCAGATTCGGGTTTAGTAAGATCCCCCGTTTCCAAATGAGGCAGATCAGAATTTCCTCGGCCTGAAAAATTATTATTTTTCCTAGCCAGGAGCAAATCACACAAAATGATCAAATATGATCTCAGAACAGTCAAATTATTTTTATACCACAAAGAAAATACCAAAACAGTGTAATTCTGCTATTATCATTCATATAGTCAGAATTTAGGGTGTTACATACTTCACACACATGCAGTCCTTATCATGTTAACAATCGCAACTTCCTTTCATTTAAATCACCCTTTCCATAAGCATGCAAGCTAACTTTTCAAATCAAATCATGTTCATCCGGATAAGTTTATGCGCATACACATGAATATGAATCAAAGAATCCACAAAATTGTAATTCAACTCTTTCTCCACTAATGTAAATTGCACATAACTGAGGATCAAAAGGGACTTTAATAGCTTGTAATGTAAGGCTAAGGTGATGGGGTGAAGAACAAGGGGAAATGAAAACATACAAACATTGAAAACATAACATAACATTTCAAAACTTGAGCCACAACAAGGGTACGCAAAATGACATAAACAACACTCTCTAGAACCACTTAAATGCTCTTTCGCATTTGCTTCCTTTCTTGCACAAATTATTATTTTTTTTTTGGATTGAAACATTCCTATTTTCTTTTCTTTTCTTTTCTTTACAAACCGATGTAATTTATTGTGTAGCCAAAGTCACTCTAGTATTGAACAACATAAACACCCTTATCATTGGACTCAAATTGAGAAATAACATGCTATGCACTCAACAATCACATTTATGGTGAGATGAAAATGCAATGAAATTTCATATGCATTGGAATGGTTACATGGGTTGGGAGAAATGAAGGTGATGAAAGAAAATAGAAGGCCAAACATTTATAAGGCTTCAAAGGGGACCTAAGGATATGATCATGTCAAGGTAAGCTTTTTAGGCCTAATCGATCCAACTAATGCCCTAATCATTTCCTCAATCAAGCACAACCTAGGATTTCGCCTCAAAAGAGTTGCAAGACAATTTTATTGGATAAAAGAGATCTCCACATGCACAATTCATAAACATTTTCTAGATTCGCACTCAAACCATTTCAAAGTTACACAAGCATACAAGTGGAATGTGCTCAAACTAGATTGTTTCATCATGCATTAGAGATTGCATATGGATTCAACTAAATAATGAGATCAAAACACATCCATACTCATCATTGGACAACCATCAATGCATAGCAATTGGCATAAACAAAGCATTCCAAAAGATTTTACTTTTCAACATGCATTAAGAACAAAATAACAAAATTAAACAAGCACTACCACCAGCAATAGTCAAAACATAAGAAGTAGCAAGTACAAACATCACAAAGCAAGTTAGACACCCCCAAACCTAAGGGAAACAGTGTCCTCACTGCTCAAAATATCTGAAAACAAACAACAAAATAAGACAGAAAGATGCCCTGACTGCATCATAACTACACATCGTCATCGTCATCTGGGATGATCTCAGTATCACCACCACTGTCATGACCTTCAGCTGCTGGATCCTGGGGGGGATGGGATGGTCCAGCACCATCGTAGGGAGAGGAAGCGGACCCTGGAAAGCTGTCCATAGGAAACCCCGAGCGCTCAGCCAGCCACCTCAGCATGGCAGTTATCTGAGTCAGCCTAGCATCCACCGAAGCACGCCACTCATCATCAGACGGAGGGGCCGCTCTGGCTTCACTCTGCCCCCGCCTCGGTCGCTGTCCTGGAGCCGGAGGATGTTTCAGCTTCTGCAGGATGGTGTCATTCAGGGGCTGTTTAACATCAACAAGCTCCTCATGAGGGCCCCACTGGACCTGAGATTTGCTACAAAGCTGGTGGATGAGGAATGGGAAAAAGAGGCTCCTGGACTCATTTATGGACTTGTGAATCTGCTCATGAATAATCCTGGCAATATCAATGGACCTGCGCTCAAGAATGGAGTAGATCAGGATGGCACGATCCCTAGTCACCTCAGACATGTTGGCAGAAGGGATGATCCGGGCGCTAATGAAATGATACCACACGCGGGCCTCAGGAGTCAAATATGAGCGGGGGAAGTTCCTGGGCCGCTGATCTTGAACGCTGAAGACCCATGGCACAGGGTGGGCCTCGGGAATGCAGATACGAGAAGTGATAACATCCGGGTCCAAGCCCTCCTCCGACCCCATGCGGAGGAACGCCGAGTACTCACAAATCTCCCCAGGATCAAGTAAGCCCAATGCACGTCGAATAGCCTCAACAGAGAAAGAGACCGGGCGGCCACGCACTCTAACTATAGATGTCTGCCGGTCAGAGAATGCCGCGTTCGCATAGAACTCGCGAACGATTGGAAGAACAGCAGACACTGGGTGCTTTGCAAACCTCTTCCAATGGTAGTGGTCGATAGTCTGCTGGATCTCGAGGTGGAGAGCCTGTTTGAAGCTGAACCCTCTCTCAGGAATGACTGGTTTGGTGACCAGTACTGAGTACTTCGCTTCGGCCTCTGCTGAAATGAATTTCGCCCTATCAAAACGGCGAGGCGGAGAGGGCTCCCCACTGCGCCGGCTAGCCTCACCCCTCTGGCGCTTCTGAGACATTGTGCAGTCAAAATAGGGTACCTAGCTCTGTCAAAAACAACGTGCCCAAGTTAGAACAACAATGAATTCATTATACAAAATATGATGGCAGGTAATCACAGAACAACGCCAGCAATCCCAAAAAGAAAACAAAAAACAAAAAAAAAACTAGGCGCGTACAAGAGGTCCACGCCGCGGCGTGAAATTTCCTGCGCCGAGGCGCGCAGGTGCAGGAACGGCGCGCATAGCTGGGGCTTTACAGCCACTAAATGTGCCCCCTTTTTTCACCCAAAAACAGCCCCTCAAAACAGAAATTGGCACATTGCCTCACGTTATCATCAAACCAAAACATAAATGTGAAGCAAAAATCATTCAAAAACAATTAGTAAGGGAAAGACGGAAAAGAAAAGAAAAAAAAAAGAAAAATAGAGAAAACACAAAAAATGGAAGGAGAAGAGGAAGAGGAAGAGTTGAAGGTTACCTGGAGGAGGAGCGCAGTGTAGAGGGAAGGGAAATGTGCAGTAAATCAAAAGCTGAATATAGGGGGAGTGGGGGAAAAACAGAGCAAATGGAGGAGAGAAAGGGGGAAATGGATAGTAAAATGAAAACAAGGGCTCACGCCCCTTTTTGTGCAGAAATGGTTCCAGTGAAACGCACGTTTCACGCACCCAAACGCCCTTCTTCTTCTTCTTTTTTTATATATATATATATTTATTAGTATTTTATTTTTATTTTTTTTATTTTTTAATTATTTTTTTATTTTATTTTTATTTTATTTTATTTATTTTTTCTTTTTTTTTTTTTTTTTTTTGAACCATTACGCCGAGGCGTGTATTTTTCCACGCCGAGGCGCGCTGCTCGCGGTCTCACCCTACTGATCAGCCAGACACTGTTGCACTGCGGCGTGACACTTACTGCGCCGCGGCGTGAGACACCATACTGCCAAATTATGCAGCAACCCTGGTTCCTTGCCTGTAATTGCTTCCCAGGGGTCTCCACCACCTGCAAAATTAGTCCAAATAGCACAACTATAGAGAGTAAGATCAAAACATCATGAAACCTTAAAATTAAAGGCATTAGTTGTGTTGGAGTCAAAATCAAAGGGGTCAGAATAGGGGTGGTTCCCTCTCAAAAAAGTAAGGTCCTTTTTTATAGTCCAGGCAGGACTTCTTCTACAACTATTCTGGGGCAGCCAATGTGAGGGAAGTTTTCTCCATATCGATTTCTCCTCCTAGGTAGGGCTTCAAGCGCTGGCCATTGACTTTAAAGGTTGACTTTCCCTCAAGATCTGTGACTTCAACAGCTCCATAAGGGAACACCGTTTTCACTCGAAATGGACCTGACCACCTTGATTTTAGCTTCCCCGGAAAGAGTTTGAGCCTGGAATTGTACAGGAGGACTTTTTGGCCTTGCTCAAATCTCTTGTGCATAATCTTCTTGTCATGCCAACCCTTCACTTTTGCCTTGTACAGCTTTGCATTTTCATAGGCTTGAAGCCTAAATTCATCAAGTTCATTGAGCTGTAATAATCTCTTTTCACCAGCAGCTTGCAAATCAAAATTTAGTTGCTTTATGGCCCAATAAGCATGATGCTCCAACTCAACGGGCAGATGGCAAGCCTTCCCAAATACAAGCTTGTATGGAGACATACCAATGGGGTTTTTATAAGCTGTCCTGTATGCCCAGAGTGCATCATCAAGTCTCCTTGACCAATCCTTACGGGATGGACATACCATCTTCTCAAGTATTCGTTTAACCTCGCGATTGGACACCTCTGCTTGCCCACTCGTCTGTGGATGGTAGGCGGTAGCAATCCGATGAGTTATCCCATACTTGGCCAAGAGAGCATTAAAATACTTATTGCAAAAATGAGACCCTCTGTCACTAATAATGGCCCTTGGAGTGCCAAAGCTGGTGAAGACATGTTTTTTCATGAAGTTTATTACTACCTTAGAGTCATTGGTAGGAAATGCACATGCTTCCACCCACTTGGACACATAGTCCACTGCCACAAGAATGTACAGATTCCCATAGGAGGGGACAAAGGGGCCCATGAAGTCGATGCCCCACACATCAAAAAGCTCAACCTCAAGAATGGAATTGAGGGGCATCTCATTTCTCCTAGAGATGTTTCCTGCTTTTTGGCATCTATCACATTTGCTAACATGAAAGTGCGGATCTTTGAAGAGAGACGACCAATAAAATCCAGATTGTAGCACCTTGGCCGCTGTCCTCTCCCCACTATAGTGTCCACCATATGGAGAAGAATGGCATTGGTTTAGAATTTGTTCAACTTCCTCCATAGGCACGCATCTTCTCAATATGTGGTCAGGGCACTGTTTGTACAAGAATGGTTCATCCCAGAGATAGTGCCTGACATCGTGCAAGAACTTCTTCTTTTGATGAGATGTAAGATCCGGAGGCAATACACCACCCACTATGTGATTCACAATGTCAGCGTACCATGGGTATGGACAAGTTGCCACAGCAAAGAGTTACTCATTGGGGAATGCCTCATTAATTGTGATTGGTTCAACTTGATATTCCTTATTTTCCAATCTAGAGAGGTGATCTGCAACTTGATTCTCCGCCCCTTTCTTATCCCGAATCTCTAAATCAAACTCTTGCAACAATAGAACCCAACGAATCAACCGCGGTTTTGCATCCTTTTTGCTCACCAGATATTTAATTGCGGAATGATCCGTGTAGACAATCACCTTGGTGCCCACCAAGTATGCTCGGAACTTATCAAATGCGAAGACCACTGCCAGAAGTTCCTTTTCTGTTGTTGTGTAGTTTAGTTGTGCATCATTGAGAGTTTTGCTTGCATAGTATATGGAGCGAAACACCTTATCCTTCCTCTGCCCCAAAACAGCACCAACAGCATAATCACTGGCATCGCACATTAATTCAAAAGGCAATTCCCAATCCGGTGTGATTATCACCGGGGCGGACACTAGTCTCCTTTTAAGCTCCACAAATGCACCCAGGCATGATTCATCAAAGTGGAATTGAGTGTCCTTCTCCAATAAGTTGCAAAGAGGCTTAGAAATCTTGGAGAAGTCTTCTATGAATCTCCGGTAAAAACCGGCATAACCAAGAAAGCTGCGAATTCCTTTCACTGCATTTGGTGGAGGAAGTTTGTCAATCACCTCAATCTTTGCCTTGTCCACCTCCAACCCCTTGATAGAAACCTTGTGACCAAGAACAATGCCTTCTTGAACCATGAAGTGGCACTTCTCCCAGTTAAGGACTAGGTTGGTCTCTTCACATCTTTTCAACACAGAAGACAGAATCTGCAGGCAGCTATTGTAAGAATCTCTGAACACCAAAAAATCATCCATAAAGACTTCCAAGCCATGCTCAATCATATCCGCAAATATAGCCATCATGCAACACTGAAAAGTTGCTGGTGCATTGCATAACCCAAATGGCATTCTTCGGAAAGCAAACGTACCATAGGGGCATGTGAATGTTGTCTTCTCTTGATCTTCCGGTGCTATAGCAATTTGATTGTATCCAGAATAACCATCAAGGAAGCAGTAATAAGCCTTTCCCGCCAATCTATCCAACATTTGGTCAATGAACGGGAGTGGGAAATGATCCTTCCGGGTAGCCTTATTTAATTTCTGGTAATCCATGCATATCCTCCATCCGGTGACTTTGCGAGAAGGGATGAGCTCATTATTTTCATTGGTAACCACCATCATACCTCCCTTCTTTGGAACACATTGGACCGGAGAAACCCACGAGCTATCAGAAATAGGATAAACTATGCCTGCATCAAGCCATTTAATTACCTCATTCCTCACCACTTCCTTCATTATCGGATTCAGCCACCTTTGGTGCTCCACCACTCCATTCAGATTATCCTCCAACAGAATCTTGTGCATGCAGATGGAGGGACTAATGCCATGAATATCAGTAATAGTCCATCCAATGACATGTTTGTACTGACGGAGCACACGAAGAAGTTTCTCCTCTTGCTCATCAGTGAGTGATGAAGATATGATTACTGGCAAAGTAGACATTTCTCCCAAGTAAGCATATTGCAAGTGATTCGGCAAAGGCTTCAACTCAAGCATTGGAGGTTCCTCAATAGAAGGCTTAGGCAACTCCTTAGATGCATGGGACTCTAAAGGCTCAAATTTGGATGACCTGAAATACTTACGAAGAGCATCAAATCGTTCAACAAAATCAAGCACAACATCCCTCGTATCATCTTCCTGGTCAGTTGAAGTAATCAATGCTAATGCAAGAGGGTCATTTGGAAAGTTAGCATGAAATGCATCAACAATGATATTATCAAGCATGCCTATATATGAACACTCTTCAGGATCATGAGGAAATTTAATTGTCTTGAAAATATTAAAAGTTACCTCTTGATCCTGAACTCTCATGGTCAATTCACCTTTTTGGACATCGATGAGTGTTCTTCCTGTGGCTAGAAATGGCCTGCCAAGGATTAAAGGCACGTTTCTATCTTCTTCCATATCCAGAATTATGAAGTCTGCAGGGAATATAAACTTGTCCACCTTGAGCAAGACATCTTCAATAATTCCCTTCGGGTAAGAGTAGGAGCGATCCGCTAGTTGGAGGGTAACCGATGTAGGCTTACATTCCCCCAAACCTAGCTTTTGGAATATGGATAAGGGCATGAGGTTAATACTTGCCCCCAAGTCACACAAGGCTTGACCACAGAATTTCTCTCCAATTACACATGGAATTGTGAAACTTCTAGGATCTTTCAATTTTGGCGGAAGTTTCTGTTGCAAAACAGCACTGCACTCTTTTGACAATGCCACTGTCTCAAACTCACCTAATCTCCGCTTCTTTGACAATATATCTTTCATGAACTTCACATAGCTAGGCATTTGTTCTAATGCCTCTGCAAATGGAATGTTTATTTGAAGCTTTTTAAAGACTTCCAGAAACTTCTTGAACTGCGCATCCATTTTATGCTTGGCAAAGCGGTTAGGAAACGGCAAGGCAGGAGAAGTGTTCTCTTCTTTCTTTTTGATTTCATCCTTATTTGGCTCTTCAGGGCTCTTGGCAACAACCTTACTCCCTTGGTCTTCCTTGTACATAATTTTTTCTTCTTGTGTCACCTCAGCATCATCAACAAGCAATTTGGTCTTGGGATTCCCTTCTATGTTCTTCCCACTTCTTAGGGAAATAGCCTTGCAATCTTTTGGATCACCTTTTGGATTGCTAACGATATCACTTGGAAATGACCCAGGAGGTCGGTTGTTGATAGCATTCGCCAATTGCCCCATCTGTGTTTCCAATGCTCTCATCGATGCTGTTTGACTTTGAATCATTGCATCATTTCTAGCCAAATGAGCATCGGTTTTAGACATGTAAGAATCAGATTTAACCATAAATTGTATGAACATGTCCTCAAGTGATGGTTTCTTCTCTTGCGGTGGGGGTCTTGCTTATGAAGAGAAACCAGGAGGATATTGTGGTCTCTCATTTCCAGCTGATGAAGAGGTTGCTCCTTGGTTATCTCTCCATGAAAAGTTGGGGTGATTCCTCCACCCAGGATTGTACTATTGAGAATAGGGGTTATTCTGAGAAGGACGGTAGTTTCCCACATATTGAGCACTCTCCATAGTAGATGGGCATCTATCCGTTGCATGGTTGTCCCCACATCGGTCACACAACACGAATGGGCTTTGATGAGATCCTACCCCCAAACTGTCCAACTTGTTAGCAATCGCAGCCACTTGAGCAGAAAGTGATGTAATTGCATCCACATCATGCACTCCAGCCACCCTTTTTGGGGTATTTCTTGCAGATGGCCATTGGTAGCTATTGGCGGCCAATTCCTCCAACAATTGATATGCCTCATCAAATGATTTACTAAGCAAGGAACCACCGGAAGCTGCATCCACAATTGGACGGTGGTGAAGCAGCAAACCTTTATGGAATGAATAGATTTGGTGCCATGGTGGTATCTCATGGTGTGGACACCTTCTCAGTAGATCCTTGTACCTCTCCCAGGCTTCATACAAGGATTCAGATTCAACTTGTGTAAATGAGGTGATATCATTCACCATCTCCGCAGTCTTAGCAGGTGGGAAGTATTTATTCAGAAACTTGCCACATACATCATTCCAAGTGCTTATAGACCCTCCTAGCAAAGATTGCAACCAGCTCTTGGCCCTATCCCTGAGAGAGAAAGGAAAGAGCCTTAGACGGATGGCATCTTCAGAAACACCATTATGCTTGAAGGTGTCACAAATCTCCAAGAAATTTGACAAATGAGCATTTGGGTCCTCACTTGGCAACCCTCCAAATTGCACTGATGTTTGTATCATCTGTATGATGGCAGGCTTTATTTCAAAATTATTGGCTCGGATGGGAGGCCTTGTGATACTTGATTGAAGATTACCCATCTGAGGAGTAGCAAACTCCCTCAAAGGCCTTGTGTGATCATTGTGATCTCCCATTGTAAATGTACCTAAAACAGACAAAGAATGAAACTTGATTTAAAATGAAATAAAAGGAAAACTTGAACTAGAACTAATCAAACTTGCTGTTAATATTAGCAAAGTAGAAATTAACCTTAATCCCCGGCAACGGCGCCAAAAACTTGTTAGCCCTTTTCTGTGTACCGCAAGTGTACGGGTTGTGCAAGTAATAAAATGATGAGTTAAGTTCATTCCCTCGAGGATTAGGATTAATATCTTAGCTAACTATTAACTATTAGTTTAAGAAATTCTATTCAAGGACATATAAATTTGGAGAGAGATTGTGACTTGTTTAAAAGACTAAAAAGCTTTAATAAAAGATTGGGATTCAAGGGTTAGAGAATAGGGACTCCTTTTTCACTAACTATTCCACTTGATAATATGCAACCAAGATGAGTGTTAAGCAATGAATTTGTTGGCATAAGAAACTCCACTAGTTAAAAGCCTATGTCTAGGTCTATTAAGCTTATGTAACTTACTTAGTTAACTATGTGTCCATGAAAACCAAAGCAAATTTCATTCATTAAGATTGATTCTTAACAATTGCCATGCATGACCAAAGGGTATATCTCTATCCCATTAGCTAATTAAATCACTCATCAACTAGAATGAAATTAAACATGCATCAACCATATTCATGATCTAAAACCTAAATCCCTATGTCTAGTTCAATAGATTCAACCAAAACACAATAAATGTTGGCCAAACATTCATGAGCATTAAGAGAAATATGGATGAACAAAACACATTATCATAAACAACTCACAAGGTTACAGAATCATCAAGTTTACATAGAAAGATCCAAAGGAATCCCTAAAATGAACTTAGCTAGCCATGGGTCACGAAAATGCCAAAGCCATTTCCATGCCCATGCCCTAGAATGAGAGAGAAAGAAGAGAGAAGAAGGGAAACTCTATTATGATGATGCTTAGATGAATGATCGTCCTTCAAGAAGGGTGGCTTCCACTTCTGGTCCCTTTTCAGCTCTCCAAAATTGTCAAGCAATAAGCCCTAGCTCGGTTCTCCAGCGACCCAGAACTCCTTTTTTTTTTCTTAATCTAAAAGCGTTGTATTTATAGGTGCAGCAGACGTCCACGCGCCGCGGCGTACCATTTCCCACGCCGCGGCGTGATAGCCTCGGTCTCCTCAGTATACAGCAGCCAAAGAGCGGCACGCCGAGGCATGAACATATCCACGCCGCGGCGTGGGAAGCTGAGACTTCTCTTGGCTCTTCTCTTCCCATGCTAGTTCACATGCTACTCCAATTCATCCATTTTGTAGCCTAACCTACAATTTACAGCTCACTCGATTAATCACAAGCGCAAAATCAACATATTCTAATCAAAAGAATTGGAAATATGTTCATAAAATAAATAGGAAGACATCAATAAACTTTTGTATAAAAATAAGTTTAGAGTCTCCTAATTATGCCCAAGAACAAGGACTGAGCAATCAATAAAGCACTGATATAGGGCATAAATAACTACATTTTATGGAGTTATCACACTGATACCTCCATGGAACTGTAGCATAGTGAAACCTCGCGGGTCTTGCCTTGCCGCCATCACAGACCTTTCCATTGTAAATACGAAACAGAAGTAGATAGAATAATACAATAGAAGAGGTAAGATCCCCTATATCAATACCATCATGGCAGTAAGAAACACAACGAAAGATAGTAGTGCCTTTCATACACAACAACACCAAGTAATAGTAGATATAATCATGTCAATACAGGAATATTCATAGAGTAACAAATATAATCATGCCAATACAAGATTATTATAGAACAACAACATAATCATGTTATTAACTGATAAGTAATTCAGTAATGTATATTAAGACACATATATATGTATGGATCATGTCACAATAATAGATATATTGACTATGCATATGCACGATATGCATGCTGACCATCCCTATACACAATGCAACCAGATCCTACTCCATCGAGTCAAGGTTCAAAGATGCGCATTCCAGAAGATTGGTCCCCCTTCAAAAGATAGTCTACGCCGGATCACGAAAAGGATAGTGCTTGTCGGGTCCTCGTCGTGCGTTGCAACAGTGTCCACGGCAAGGGGTATACAATATGACAGTGGTCACTAAGTGGATCACCTCGCCTTAATGCCCCCTGAGATCCATCCGGGATCATACTTGTCCAAATTCTTGCTCACTCCTAGGCATTCAAAGCCGACAGTCTAATACTCATGTGCATCCTCAAAGAAATTCAACCACCGGTGTACCGTTCCCAACAGTGTTAAGGCAACCACTCATACGATTGTCCAATACCATTAGTATCAATGATATTATATAGCCACCCATACAACTACATAATACTAATGATCCACTCGGGTCCAGCACTTCAGCCCAAAAGCACAAGACTAAATTCATAATTTCACTTGGGTCCAGTACGTCGGCCCAAGGCATAATGTTAATGCATGCTATCACAAAGGATTTTAGTCCTGCAAATGCAAGAATCATTGTTACCAAATCACGTGGAGCGTTTTCACAATTCCTCTAGTATATAGAAACATTAGGTCTCCTTTAGACTTTTATTATCATATTCCCAAGAATAAGAATAGAAATTAATCCAAATTACCAGATTCTTCTAACTAAGTCCCTCGAATGACCGATCCTCATATCGTTCATGAAACCTAAAAAAGAACACATTTGTCCTTACCTCACCATTCTTTTCCTTTTCATTTATTTATTTTTTTCAAATCTTCTCTATTCTTTCTCAAGCTATTTTTTTTTTAAGACCGAAAATTAGTCTTTTGTTTAATGATAAAAATTCATTCCTCCCCATTCTTATTTTGTGAGTCCTTAATTTAATTTCTTGATTATCATGTCACCTAGATCCACCACTAATAAATCATTTTCCATTGTTCCAATTGTCTCCAAAATTGTTTCCATTGGTACATTCAAAAGTGATTACTCCTCAAATCAAGACATTATAATTATTTTTAATCTTACTTATGAATCTTGCATACCTAATTTATCTCCCAAATCACCTAAACAGTATTTCCTAACATTCTTTCCAAAACTTCATTTATCCAACTGCTAAATAAAATTCTTTCCATCCTAATTGCTCTTCCATCTTATTATCAAATATTTTAGGTCTCCAATTCACTCTTACTTCTAATTATCAAATATCATACTTAAGTATCAATTCCTTATAATGGTAAAACTTGTTTCTTTCTTCATTCACTTGGAACCTCATAGATCATGTCTTTATCACCTAATCATCTAAGTTCTTGATAATCAATATTATTCTCATGGATGTCTCTTCTCGGGCCAAGGTAGCCGTGAGCCTCAAGGAATCAAGGGAACCCAAAAATCATTCTTTTGTAACATAATTATAGCATGTCATATACTTCCATCATCACAATTTATTCAAATTCATGCTTGTTATCAAAATCACATATATCCATTAAATCACCACGATCATTTTTGCATATAACAACACCATATAATCATACAAGATCAACAAGCATAAATCAAAATCACACATTCGGGTGGATGAATCCTCACGTGGACTCTCCAATCCCAATACACCCATTCATTCCTCACCACCATAACATGGTTGATGAGGTTAATCTCTATCTTACCTCAAGTGTAGCCTCCTAGCTCTTTGTAAGTCCTTGTGTAGCAAACTTTCTCCACCAAGAGGTTCTTAGAATCAAAGCAAACATATAAGAATTAGTACCTAGGGCTTGAATAAGATCACCATAGGTCAAAGTATGGCTTTACATCCTTTAAAATGAAACAAGAAGGAAGATTCAAGAACTTTACCTTAAGATTCTTGAACTTGAGGTTTGAAGCAAAGCTTAAAGAAATGCTTGAAGATGGATGAACTAGAGACCGATTTCCACACAAAAGTGTCTTAGAATGATGTAGAGACTCGAGATCCAAGGTCACCTTGAATTATTGAAGATTTGGTGATGTATCTTGGGGGTTGGCCGTGAGCTTCAAATAGAAAAAGTGAGAGTTTTGTGTTTAGTTTTTGGTTGCTTGGATGGAAGGATGAAGAAGTGATAAACTAAGCATAGAATGGCCCTCCAAAATGGTTTGGTCGTGAGGTGTAGAGAAAATGAGAGGGAAAAATAGAAATCAAAGTCTCACCTTAAGAGCTTCAAGTTAGGGTTTTTGAAAGAAGATGATGAAGTTGAGAGAACTTGATGATGGTCTCAACATAGAAAATCATCCATGAAATGTGTAGATCCTAGAAATGTGATTGGAAGAAGGAAACAAAAATGGAAGAGTAAATTTGAGAGTGGTAGCCGTGAGCTTGAGAGAAAATGGAAGAGAGAAAATGAGATAGAAAGTTTTGAATGGTGGAATGATGGTGACATTTGTGAAAAGATGACAACTTGTCATCTTTTCTCTCCTCCAAAAACTGTGCTCCCCTAGGAGAATGGAGAAAAAACTTCCTTTGCAAGCTTCTCCTAAAACTTCTTTGAGAAGCTTCACACGTTTCCTGAAAAAGTCAAATCATGTTGTCATGTAGTAATGTGATGATGTCACTTAGATGATATCATAAAAGTGACTAGATAAAAATAATCTACTAGATTTTTACTGCAAGCTATTACTTAGTGGATAAAAGTTACAGTTAACAATGCCGATATCTATTGTCCAATGGACAATAGAGTGTACCCAAATTTTATCCATCAGATAAATTCTCAAAAAATAAACTTCGTAAACTGTGTCCGGCCTCGGGTTTAATAAGATCCCTCGTCACTGTTTTCATAATCCAAGGTTTTCGTTCAGTGTGTACGCACATCGAGAAATATATTAAAATACTAAATAATTAAATTAATTCCAGAAAAATTCATAAAAATTAAAAAATATTATAAAATGAATATATATTATGAAACTAGCAAATTTTCGGGGTGTTACATTTATTACAAGTTCTAGGTTCATACAAATTTTTCTAAATCATACATCAACCCAAAAATTATTCCCAAATTGGCTAGATTTAGAAAAGCATTAAGAAAAGAGATAAACACATAAATCATGAAATAGAAACTTAGATTAAACTTATAAAAGAATTTACATCATCCAAGAACAAGATTCATCATCACCCTAACGAAAAAGGTTTAATTACACATGGAAAAAGAAGAACATAAAAGGAAGAATACGACAAACTCCATTGTAGAAAGGTGGAAAGGTTGAAGAAAATTCCTAATCTTCAAGCCTAATTGCTCTCACACCACTTTAGGGTTTGTACCTCTTGACGGCTGCTACGTTCTGTCCAAGTGTGTGTTTAACTTGGTAAAACTTTTCTTTTTATAAAGAATTAACATGTCAGCCTATGCGTTCAGTGCTTAAGTCGCCTTGAGCGTTAGGACACTAAAGGGGAATTTTTTAGCGCATAACACGCGCTCAAGCATTGGGTGTCTAGCGCTTAAGTTTTGGACGTCAGAAATGAATTTTTCTTCTTTTTCTTGCTTCTTTATATGCCCAGTCTTTTCCATGTACAATTACCTATCAAAAACACACAAAACACGTAATAAGAACACAATTTAAAATACTAAAAACATAATAAAACTTAAGAACAAAACTTAATCAAAGAGATTAAAGGAGAATGAAAACCCAAAATTTTGAACCGTAAAAATATGATTTTTTGAAGGTTCATCAATGGGCAATGGACATTGTTGGCCAAATCTACCCTGAAGTTAGCAGTAACACGAGAAAGGGGTTGAATTGTGTTGCTTTTCACCTGAAAATTTCAGACTTCTCTCACATTTCTCATGTTTATCAAACTTGGAGGTGATAAAGTTGCTAAAGAGTATAATGGTTAGGTGAGAGAGTTCAATAATGAGAGAGATCTAGGACAAATAATATAGGGTGAGAGAGTTCGTGAGAAGGTTCACTAGTTGAGCTATACTGAACTTTCTCACAGTTTTAGAATATAACACAAATTACTTTTCTAGGTAATATTTTAAAGTATTAACATTTAAACTTTGAAAAACCTTTCTTAGCAATAAGAATAAATTCCAGAACAAAGAATCAAACCTTATAATGAGAAGATTTTTCTTAAGTTCACTTTAACTCAAAAACATTTTAATTCCTTTTAGAGTAAAACTCTGATTTTCTTAAATTTAGTTTTAAAATAGATCTAAAAATGATAAAGTGGGGGAAGAAAAGCAAGACACAGGAATGTATACTAGTTTACATATAAACCACTTGAGGCTATGTCCAGTACCTAGCAAATACTAGGATTTTTACTATGTAAAAGTATTCTTTCTTACTAAGCCTCTTCAGGCTCTTACACTTTGAGTATTCTTTTCCCTAGCCTTTCTAGGCGCGAAACAACAAGTATTCTTTTTCCCTCAACCTCTCCAGGCGCAACAATAATTTTAAATAAGCTTCCAAATGGCTTGTACAATCCACAAGCTCACTATCAACACTCAACAATCGAAGTTTGGTTTGATATGTTTAATGCAATTAGAAATCTACAACTTTAACCAAAACCTACAATATACCTACTAAAGATTTCAAAACTTTAAGAATAAAGTAGGTAGATGTGAGAGAGTTGTTCTTCGTTTATACAACTTTTTCTTTCTCAGATTGTTGTTTTTTTTATTCTTTTCAACATGCAGCCTTTTATAGCTTGCAAAAAGTAACTGTCAAAAGCTTCCAAAGGTTATATGTCCTTTTTATAGCTGATAGTTGTTATTTTCTTGTGTTTTGCTAAGTCAATGTGTTTACTTAAGTTCTTGCCCAAGAACTCTCTCAAGATTCATCCCAGCTGATCTTCTCATTAACTTTCTCAAGTTTGATCTTTCATAAAACCTCTTGTTCTTTGATTCCAACATCATCTTCATGTTTCATCTTGATATCTTAGATGATGATAGCTTCCTTTTGATTTCTAATTTGCTCTTGGTTTGGTCTTTGTGAGGGTTCTTTACATTCTTGAACTTTCTCACAACCTTCTCAAGATGAGCTCTCACACATTTTTCAGGAACTCTCTTACGATGCACCTTGAACTTTCTTAAGATAGATTTTAATCTTCTTAGCCCTCTTTAATCATCTAGAAAGCTTCCTTATAATTGATTTAATTCTAAAAAAATTACATCTAACAAGAAAGCTCCACAAATGTCATGTTAGCATAATCAAAATACTTAAAAGCAAATGTTCATAATTTTCAATGTAGCTATTATCATCAAAACATAGCTTATAATCTTAGCCACCAAAAGGCTTTGGAGCTTACATATCCTACATCTTCTAAGGGTCACCAATATATATTGGTTGCAGTGAATTATTTTAGTAAAGGGGTTGAAGTGGCCCCATTAAAGAATGTAACCCAACAAGATGTTATTGAATTTGTTGAAAATAATATCCTTTGCAGGTTCAAAATTCTTGAATTAATTACAACAGATCAAGGAACTATTTTCCTCGGGGTCATGTTCAGGGATTATGCATCCTCAAGCGGTATTAAATTGTTAACGTTGAGCCCTTACTATGCACAAACTAATGGCCAAGCCGAAGCTATGAATAAAATTGTAATAAATTTAATAAAGAAAAACATTGGTCAGTATCCAAAGAATTGGCAAAATGTGTTAAACCAAATCTTATGGGCCAGTCAAACATCTTTAAATGAGGCAACTGGTTCCACTTCACATAAACTAACTTATAGTTGCGACCCTGTGCTCCCAGTCGAAGTTAAACTCCAATCAGCCTCCATTTTACATCAAACTAAGTTGCATATAGAGTGATATTGGCAAAAGATATGTGAAGAGTTAAATAATTTAACCAAGAAAAGATTAGAGGCATTAAATCATTTGCTAAGTTACAAAGATAAAGTTTCCAAGTGGAAGATCTTGTTTGGAAAGTAATTTTGCCTATGGACCAAAGGTTTAAGGCATTTAGGAAATGGAGTCCCCATTGGGAGGGACCTTTCCTAGTTAAACAGAAATATGAGGGCATTTCATATGCCTTAATAGAGATTAAAACCAAAAGAGATTGTTAAATTATAAATGGTAAATATTTAAAGAAGTATAATTCTTGGCATGAAATGCCAATTGTCCAAAGTCAACAAGAATAAAAAAATAAGATAAATAAAGAGTAATCTAGCATACACTTCAATCCTTGGAATGTCTTGCGTAGCTCAACAAAAGCCTATAGTGCATCATCACGTTCAGTCATGACTTTTGCCTTTAGCGTCAAATTCACTCGCATGAAGCTTACTAAATCAGCTTGGTCCTATAATTTGTCAGTCAGTTATTTCAAATTTCTAAATTTATCCCCACAATCATTCAATTTGTAATAACAAGTTGTATGCTTCTGCTCCAGCCTGGTTAGATTAGCTCGTTCTCCTTGAAGCTAAGTCTCTAAGGCCAAAATCCTCTAGGAAATGGTTGTAATCTGATTATCAATCTCCTTAACTTGTGCCTTTGTAGACAGCCATTGTCTACACTATCTTTTGCCTATCTTGACAAATGCTAACATCCTTGAGTATTGCTAAGCAACTCTTAGTAAGACGCTAATGTTGCTCCAAGGTAAATTCGGTTGTATCAAAGGCCCTTAGGATTGGGCTGAAAGCTGAGATAGCCTTAGTGAACCTATGATATACTTCAACAAATAGAGGAGCAGTATAGTTTTCAGCTAGACTAGTTACTTAATTAAACAAATTAGTCACCGCACGAAGTTTTTGCTCATAGGCAGTCGAATCCTTTACAAGTGCTTCTAAACCATTGTATAAGAAAGTTTCAAACGCCACAATGGCCCTTCGAGCTTGTTCAACATTCGTAGGATCAAGGCCATTAGAAGTTGCAGGGATATCTTCAAGTTTAGAAAGAGTCTGACTGAAGAGATCTACATTAAGGAAGGATTGACGGACTGGCACCATCTCAGCTCTAAATTCCCTACTATGTAGCATAATGTGAATGGATCTGTAAAAGAACTCTAATGAAGTGTGTGTGTGTGTGTGTGTGTGTGTATTAACTTGAATCTTGAGGGTGGTAACTTGAAAAAATGGTAGGGTTGAACCAAACCCTTCATCTTCTGTTCCAAAAGGAATGGGAGAAGCTATAGTAGCATTATTGATGTTAAAGCTAAGGGAAATCAACCTTGCTATAGGGCTCACTTTATGAGGGCCTACATAAAGAAGCTACATAAAAATATATCTTTGGACAAATAAAAGAAGATAATAAATGTCAAGAGATCATACTTGGGTTTTTTTTCCTAGTGATGGGTCCTATAGAGAAAAAAAAATATTTGATGTGAGTTCCTGATAAGTAGAATGGTAAAATGAAGAGCAAATGATGGCCTACCACTTCATAAAGTCAATAGTGTAGGAATAACAAGGTTGAAACACATAAAGGCCTTGGAAGTGATCTATTGTCCTCTTGTTCTTGGCCAAGATACTATTGATGTACTCAGGAGACATCAGCCTTTCTTTATGATTAAGAAATAAATAAGGATTCTCAAAAGGGGTAGGGATGGTTTGGATTAATCTAAGTTATCATGATGATAGATTTGGAAAGTAAAGAATAGAATAACATATGTCATTTCCAGGCCATGCATATATAAGCTCTTGACCACATAAGAAACACGCCTAAATAGATTTCGATAAGAGTCTAGTCTCGACAGTTGATAAGTCAATTCCTCGGCAAAACTAATCTGGCCCATAGCGATGTTGAGCTAATGGTTAAAAAAATTGGGTGGGGTAGTTACAGTTAAGATGATAAAAGAAGTGCATATAATCCTTAATTACATTTCAAGGGGTCAAGGAAGAAGAAGGTGGTGAAAAGTATACGAACTTAGCCTTATAGGTTATTGTGTTGAAAGGTTTAGATAAGGAACATAGGGTTAACTTATCTTCTAGGAGTGCATTGAGCCATAGTTGAAGTAACCAAAGAAGACCACCCAAATTAATAATCTCTCTTTGAGCTCTCATCAGACGAACAACTTGCTTAATAGACCCATAGAAGGAAGGCAACAAAAGTTACCTTAATGCATAAGGACCGTCATCCATTAGAAAAACTGCTAATGGTATGTAAGTAACCGAAACCTTGACCCCACCTGGATGAAATACATATTTACATAGTCATAGCACCAATAAGGCTAGGTGTTCCACTTCAAACACCAGGCCAGTCCTATGATGCCAACTAATCCAATAGGAATAACTAAGATGATTTAAGGGGGTATTCTTTAGTGTTTGTTGAGATGAAGAAAATTATGTCAAAGTATGGGAAGTAATAGATATGTCATCCAACTGTAAGCCAATCAATGCAGCCAAGTCGAAGAGAGTGATGCTCATCATCCCACACCAAAAGATGAAGGCATTGGTCGACGAGTCCCAAAAGGAAAGTGCAGCCCCTATCATTCGGGGAACCGCGAAAACTTCATGGCGATTTAACTCAATGAGATGGTATAAGCTAGCCCTTTTTCCAAAAACCCTCTATGAACCTCCTCGACTCAATCTAACCAAGATAGGTAATCAGGACACACATTTTGGCAAGTTCTAATGACTCTAACATCCCCCAACCATAAGTAGAGAGGGATTATGGGACTCGTGAAAACATAACCTTTAGAAGAAGGATAAGAAAAGTGTAACACCCTTGTGGGGGTGTCACATTTAAAATTAAAATAAAATAACGATAGCGAGAAAACTTAAATAATAAAACTTGTACACGTAATTTGTTTGAAAACATGAAAGTTGTATCCTCAAGATATTACACCTATAAAAATATTCATACACACACACACATAGATAATATCGGCACACCCCTGTACAATATACGTTATATCCATAAACATATCCATTCATATACATATCCATCAGATACTAATATACAAAAATTTACATAAGTTTTGTTTTCATAAGTTGTACAAATAATTTACACATAATTTACAACCCAAATAAAAAAACGCATACCAAAAGAAAAGAAAGCATAACAGGTTTATATTTACAACCCAAAGATCGAAAGGATAACAAACCCAAGTGCACGTCATACATTTTAGTCACTTGGAGAAACATTCCTAGATGATTCCTCCAATGACATAAATACATGACGCCTCCCGTAAGACCCGTGAGCGGGAACTCGGGTGCTGTGGGACCGGAATATAGTTAGGGGTCCGAACAAAGCAGTGTTCTAGCAGAAGACACAACACTAAACTCATAGGGAGTCCGAAATAGACCGTTCCAGTGACGGTGAACTCCTAATGGTAGTTCTAACTGAACATAGAAATCTGATACAAAAACTGGGGCAGAAATAGACTCTGGTCGCAAAGACAAAGTAATTACTCCTGTATAAGCAACAACGTTACGTTCTCCATAGATGCGCCAACTGTCAGCTCCTCCGTGGAATTCCAAACTGATAAAACCCAAAAATCCGGGTGTCGACATCTCACCCTATCAGTACTAACACTAGAGATGATCTAAGGCTCCGGGTCTTCGGACTGAAAATCTGTGGATCGTGGTTCTTCCTCTCGCTATGTACTCACTGCCCAACTCGGTTCTTCAACCCCTTCTTCATAGTCTAAATATATATATATATATATATACATACAACAAACAAAATAAACAATATATACAACAAATAGAGAGGTAAGACAACTTAAAGTAACCAATAAATATCACATATGAAATAATAATACAACATTAACATAAATAAAATCCATAATGTACATAAATCCCATAACAGATTCAAAATACTCACCACACAATATAATGAATTTAAAATGAATATGACAAAGTATAAAATGACTCATTCCTACTCCATGCAACTACAACACATACTCGGATATCGTAGAGAATGAGATGAGACTTCTATTAGCACTTGCCTTGACCAATCCAAATATTGACTTGTCCACCCTTTGTGTCTATAGCTTTGGCTACCCCACCAACCAAATATTGCCTTCGTCAAAACTTTGTGTCTATAGGCGATCGTTGTGATTGCTATTGCACTTGTCAAAACTTTGTGTCTATAGCCCACGAAAAATAATATAATGGCATAGCATACAACCCGATTACACACAATCAATTTATTGTATACTACAGGCGATCGATAGTCCTCTCAAAACTTGATTAAGGATAGTGCTTGTCGAGAACATAAGTGTGTTATCACGCACCACGGCCCAGAAGGAGCTACTCTCTCCGTCCACATATGGAATAGTGCACACTATGAACTCCAAGTCCATATCAGAAAGTGAACACACTAAGCCTATCACATCGACAACACGATGTTATTCATCTCGTCAATCAAATCACCAATTTTAAATTTGGCATGACTCAGTGCATGAATAAATGCGTAATTACCAAAATATCCTCAGGTTTTAATTATTTATATAAGTGCCATAAATTTTCAATTATTTACAAAAATACCATCAAATCTCTATTATTTACAAAAATGCCATTAAACTTTCCATTATTTACAAAAATACTATTAAACTTTGAATAATTACAAAAATGCCCTCAAATTTCAAATATTTTCAAAAACGCCCTCAATGGCTAAAATAATTACATAAATGCCCTCAGTGGCAAAAATCTCCAAATACAGTACGCTCCCACTTGGCGTACTCATACAGTCCACACATCCGGGTCCACCACTTTGGCCCGACAGAAAAATTCGCTGTTTTCATCAATCGCGTAGAAATTTTATTTCATTTTCAAAATCTTGCCGTTTTCACAATATACATCACATTTCCAAATCGCATAAATATATTTTGCTATTTTCTCAATCGCGTAAGTTTTTTTAAATCATTTTCTCGTCTGATTTACTCAAATAAATATTTCTTAACTATATAAAAAAAATAATTATTAAATTATTTAAGACCACTAAAATATTTTTTTTTTCAATTACTGTAAAATATTTTAAATTACTATGTTTTCTTTGTAAATATTAACAACACTTAAATTGGCTTCAAAAATTCATTTGGTATTCATTAATCAACATTGTAAAACATTTTAATTCCTCCCATTCAATAATGTGACCGAACCTAGGGTTTTTGCATTCTTTGGAATGCTCATGCATTTCTAACATTAATCTAACACATACAATGTATAACATATACAATGCATTAAAGCTTAAACAAGTAAATAAAAAGCTATAAAAATCAACACATAGAAGAATCCTTATGGATTTTACAAATACAATCAAACCCTAATTTCTTAATACCACTTTAATTTAATTAAATTTTTGTCTTCCTCTTACCTAAAATGATGAAAATTTCTTCTTTTCCTCTCCCTTGTGATTTCGGTTTTGCTCTTTAGAATTCTAGGAAAATAAATAAAATTTTCTAAAGGTTAATACAAGAAAATAGAACCATACCATGGTTCAATCATGGCTTGGAAGCTTAGAAATAAAAATAGAATTGAAAAACAAGAGATTTTACCTTTGAAGAAGAATCTCCAAAGTGATCTTCAAGCTTGAAAATGGAAGAAATAGAAGAAGCTTTCAACTAGTGATAGTCTTATAGTGATGTTTAGGAGTAGAAAAATAAGAAAAGAGAAATTTTGAGTGAAAGGATGATAGAGAATGAAGCTTTGACCGAATAGTCTCTTTGGGTCTCCAATGGTGGACGGTGAAAACGAAGGAGAGAATGAAGGAATTAGTTGGATAATTATTTGAAGTGTTGGCCGTAGAAGTGAATGGAAAAAGTCTAAATGCATGTGCAAAATTTCAAGAACCAATCTAGGCCATCCAATGGTTTAAAGGCTAGGATTTTGTCTTATTTGATAAGCTTAATTCCTATTGGTTGCATGGTGATGAGTCATGACATGAATAAGCATTTGTCTAGAGCCTTCTCGGTTGCTCTCCTTGCTTGGCCGAAATCTCCACTTAAAAAGCCAACTAAATTTGTTTCTTCCAACTAGTTAGTTTTATATTTAAGTGTAGGTTTAGTTACATATTAAATTAATTAGTTACTTCAAGTTACATTAGGTTAACTTAATTAGTTTAGGATTCTAGTTAGTTAGGCCTAACTAGATTACTATCTAGTTATCACTATTTAGTTACACTAAGGTTGTAGTAATTAATTTAGTTAGATTCTAAGGTAACTATAGTAACTAAATTAAATATTCTAGTTCTAATCTAACTAGCTTAGCCATTTTTGTTGACTTAGCTTTATTAATTTGACTTCTAGGTGTCTTGTTCCCATTGGTCCAAAATTCCTAATTTCCTTATTGTTTACTTTATTTATACGTGGGTCCCACACATATAGTATCGGGTCCACTGTCAAGTTTTATACTTGAGTAATAAAATAATACTCAAAATTATTTTATCGCACACTTAAATTCTAAAAATTAAAACATTCGAGCAGTGTCTTTCGAATTGAGTTTACTAAACTCCTTCGCACTAAAAAAAAAACAAAAATAACATTTTATACAGACAAGCATAAAAACAGACATTGGGGACATAATTGTCATTTACCCTAAAGTCGAATTTTTAGGGTGTTACAACTCTCCTCAACAAACAAAAATTTCGTCCTCGAAATTTGTCATACCTTAAAATAATTGAGGATATTGTTCCCTCATTTTATCTTCCAATTCCCATGTAGCATCTCCAAATACATCGTTCCATATAACTTTGACCAACTCAATCATCTTTCCTCGAGTCGCTTCACTTTTCTCGTCTTCAATCCTTACAGGAATGTCTCGTACGTCGATTTTCCTTCAACTGTACTTCATCAGGTTGTATCACATGTGTCGGATCTGGAATATATTTCTTTAATTGGGACACATGAAACACATTATGCAGATTAGACAAAAACGGTGGTAAGGCTACTTGATAAGCGACAGGACCTATCCTACGTGATAATCTGATAAGGTCCAATAAACTTAGGTGTAAGCTTCTTAGATTTGATAACTCTTCCAATACCAGTCGTAGGAGTCACCCTAAAAAATACATGCTCGCCTTCTTCAAATTCCAATGGTCGCCTTCTTTTATCTGCATAACTCTTTTGCCTACTTTGGGTAGTTCGCATCTTCTCTTGAATCATTTTCACTTTCTCTGTAGTCTGTTGTACCAATTCTGATCCAATAGTCATACTTTCACCGTCTTGATACCAACACAAAGGTGTTCGGCATCGTCGTCCATACAATGCTTCATAGGGTGCCATCCCTAGACTTGCGTGAAAACTATTATTGTAGGTGAATTCTATCAAAGATAAAAATTCATCCCAACTCCCTTGTTGCTCCAACACACAAGCACGCAACAAATCTTCCAAAGATTGTATAGTTCTTTCACTGACCATCAGTCTATGGATGATAAGCAGAGCTCAAATGTAGCTTAGTTCCCATCGCTTTACAGATTTGGCCAAAACCTTGATGTAAACCTTGGATCTCTATCAGAAATTATGGAAATAGGTACCCCATGTAATCTAACAATCTCATTGATATAGATTTGGGCTAATCTTTCCAACGAATACTTAATATTAATAGGCAAGAAATGAGCTGACTTTGTGAGCCTATCAACAATAACCCATATTGAGTCATGACCTTTTCTCGTTCTTGGCAGTCCAGTAACAAAATCCATAGAAATACTGTCCCATTTCCATTCTGGAATAGAAAGCGGTTGTAACATTCCAGCTGGCCTCTGATGTTCCACTTTCGCTTTCTGACAAACCAAACAAGATGCCACACGTTCTGCTACATCTCTTTTCATCCTTGGCCACCAAAACAATTTCTTCAAATCTTGATACATCTTGGTCATTCCTGGATGCAAACTTAAATTACTAGTATGGGCTTCATCCAATATTGCCGTCTTTAATTCAGCATTGTCGGGTACACAAACTCTTCCTTGAAATCTTAAAATTCCATCTGATCCCTCTTCCACTGTTGCCTTGTGACCTTGCTTTAACAGTTCTCTTTCATTCTGCAAAAACGCATCCTCCTCCTGTTTATCACGAATTATATTAAGCAAGTCATTTAAAATTACCATTCTACCCACACAAATCTTCCCAGGCACTAATTCCATCGATACTTCTAAATTTCTGAACTCATTGAGTAATTCCTCTTCCTTTATCATCATTGTAGAAACACTAAGTACTTTTCTACTCAGGGCATCTGCTACCACATTAGCTTTTCCTGGATGATATTGGAGTTGAAAATCATAATCTTTGAGAAACTCAAGCCATCGTCTTTGTCTCATATTCAATTCTTTCTGATCAAACAAGTATTTCAAACTTTTGTGATCACTAAAGACATTGAACATGGCCCCATACAAATAATGCCTCCATATTTTTAATGCAAACACCACCGCTGCTAATTCCAAATCATGAGTTGGGTAATTTCTCTCATGAACCTTCAATTGCCTCGAAGCATATGCCACCACATTCCGATCTTGCATTAGCACGCATCCTAACCCTTGATATGAAGCGTCGCAGTACACATCAAAAAATCTACTAGAATCTGGTAAGATCAACACTGGTGAGGTTGTTAGCTTTCTCTTCAACTCTTGAAAACTGGCTTCACGTTCATCCGTCCATTCGAAAGCTTGATTCTTTCTGGTAAGTTGTGTAAGTGGTCCAGCGATTTTGGAAAAACCTTCTATAAATCTTCGATAATACCCAGCCAATCCAACAAAACTTCGAACTTCACATCACTTTTTTTAGGTCTCTCCCATTGCGAATAGTTTCTATCTTGGATGGATCCACCGCAATACCCTCCTTAGAAATTACGTGACCTAGAAATTGCACTTCTTCCAACCAAAATTCACATTTAGCCAACTTTGCATATAACTCGCTTTATCCTTCAAAACCTGAAGAACTATACCGAGATGTTCGGCATGCTCTTCTTTAGACCGAGAATAGATTAGAATGTCATCTATAAAGACAACAACAAATCTATCAAGGTACGGGTGAAAAATCCTATTCATATAATCCATGAATATAGCAGGAGCATTTGTCACTCCAAAAGGCATAACCTGATATTCATAATGCCCATAACGAGTTCGGAAGGCTGTTTTAGGTACATCCTCCATCTTAACACGAATCTGATGGTAACCTGATCTCAGATCTATTTTAGAAAATACTTCTGCTCCCTTCAACTGGTCCATCAAATCATCAATCCGTGGGAGTGGATATTTATTCTTTATGGTAACCTTATTCAACTGACGATAATCCACACAAAGTTGAGAAGTTCCATCCTTCTTCTTGACTAGAAGCACTGGTGCTCCCCATGGTGAAACACTTGGTCGCACAAACTGTTTTTCCAATAATTCTTCTAATTGCTTTTTCAACTCCATCAATTCGGCTGGTGACATTCGATACGGTGCAATCGAAATAGGACCTGTTCCTGGTACCAAATCGATAGCAAATTCGATTTCTCTTTCTGGCGGCAAACCAGGTACATCATCTGGAAAGACTTCCGAAAATTCATTAACAACGGGAATTGCACGTATATCTTTCTCATTCTCAACTTTTAGTGAAGATAATAATACAAATCCCCTCGCTCCATTTCTCAGCAATGACTTAGCTTTAACAGCAGTCAAAAATCCAGAGTTCTCTTCCTTTGGAAAAACTATGACTTTAGTTGCACAGTCTATCAGGATATGGTTAGAAGACAACCATTCATTCCTAATATCACATCTATCTCCACTAGAGGTAAACAAATCAAATTGACTATAAACATACGGTCCTTCACAACAACAAGACAATCCAAACATATTTTGGATGTGACCACAGGCTTAGTAGTTGGTGTAGAAACAACCAATGGAAAATTCAAAGAAGACACAGGCAGTTTCAACTTCTTAACACAACTATAGGCAATAAAAGAATGCGTTGCGCCTGAATCATACAAGACAGTCAAAGGCTTACCTCCTATGGTTCCTCCCCCTTGAATAAGATTGTCAGACTAAGAAACTTCAGTTCCTGTCATAGTATAGACTCGTCCTCCGGATCTTGGCTGATTTGCCCGAACAGTCTTCAAGGCAGGTTTCTTTTCCAACTGAGGACAATCCTTAGAAAAATGTCCAGGTTACCGATAATTAAAACAAATTGTTCCTTTAATTGGACAATCTGAAGAAACATGGCCTTTCTTCCCACACTTAAAACAGGTTGGTACAAACGCCGCTTTCTGACTAGGAATAGTACTAGCAGAGCTTCCTCCAACCGGTGGTCGTTGAAATTGGTTTCCCTGTGGTCTCGAGTATGGCTTACGCTGGAACCGATTATTATGGCTGCTACCTCCCCTCTGAAACCTCATTGGTCCAAAATTACGAGTCTTGGGATCCTTTAACGATTCCAATTCCTCTAATTGTGCACATGTATCTACCAGAGCATGGAATTGAGTCATTCTCAAAGGCAATACTCCTTGTCTTAACTCCACTCGCAGTCCTGCTTCAAACTTCCTACATCGCCACTCATCATTTGGCCTAGTTTGAGCATAATCTGAGAATTGAGACAAACTCTCAAATTTAGATGCATACTCGGGAACTGTCATATTTCCTTGACGTAAACCAAGAAATTCTCTTTCCTTAGCATATCGAGCACTGGTAGGAAAATACTTGTCCATAAACCTAGTAGAAAACACTTCCCAAGTTATTACAATGCCTTCAGCTTGCAACAACCGACGGGTTCCTTTCCACCAACTTTCTCCATCTCCTCTTAACATATAGGTAGCATACGTTACCTTTTTGTCATTTGGGCATCCCATCCCTTCGAATATCTTCTCCAGCTCCTGAATCCATAAACTTGCTTTCTCCGGATTGAGCTCGCCTCTAAACTGTGGCGGGTTACTACGCCTAAATTCAGATAAATTTAGGGCATCTGCAGTAGCTTCTTGCTGTTGAGCTGCTTTCTGGTTCTGCTGAATCATTGCTTCCGCCATCCGCTGCATAGCCTCTGCAGCCGCTACTATAGGATCTACTTCTCTAGGAATATCCGCATGTCTTCCTCTTCTTCCAGACATCTTCTTTCTTTAATCACATAAAACATAAAAGTTAGATTCTTCCTTTCGGAAATGAATCACAGAGAATTCACACAATACAAGCACAAACAGACCAAACCACAACTCCTAAAGATTCTAACTTGGGCTCTAGGTCAGAGATTCACATAGTACAATTAAGGCAAACCTACCCACAAACCCAAAAGACTCTAACTTGGGCTCTGATACCAACTAATGTAACACCCTTGTGGGGGTGTCACATTTAAAATTAAAATAAAATAACGATAGCGAGAAAACTTAAATAATAAAACTTGTACACGTAATTTGTTTGAAAACATGAAAGTTGTATCCTCAAGATATTACACCTATAAAAATACTCATACACACACACACATAGATAATATCGGCACACCCCTGTACAATATACATTATATCCATAAACATATCCATTCATATACATATCCATCGATACTAATATACAAAAATTTACATAAGTTTTGTTTTCATAAGTTGTACAAATAATTTACACATAATTTACAACCCAAATAAAAAAAATGCATACCAAAAGAAAAGAAAGCATAAAAGGTTTATATTTACAACCCAAAGATCGAAAGGATAACAAACCCAAGTGCACGTCATACATTTTTAGTCACTTGGAGAAACATTCTGGATGATTCCTCCAATGACATAAATACATGACGCCTCCCAAAAGACTGTGAGCGGAACTCGGGTGCTCGTGGACCGGAATATAGTTAGGGTCCGAATGAGCAGGTGTTCTAGCGCGAAGACACAACACTAAACTCATAAGGAGTCCGAAATAGACCGTTCCAAGGTGACGGCGAACTCCTAATGGTAGTTCTAACTGAACATAGAAATCTGATACAAAAATTGGGGCAGAAATAGACTCTGGTCGCAAAGACAAAGTAATTACTCCTGTATAAGCAACAACGTTACGTTCTCCATAGATGCGCCAACTGTCAGCTCCTCCGTGGAATTCCAAACTGATAAAACCCAAAAATCCGGGTGTCGACATCTCACCCTATCAGTACTAACACTAGAGATGATCTAAGGCTCCGGGTCTTCGGACTGAAAATCTGTGGATCGTGGTTCTTCCTCTGCTATGTACTCACTTTGCCCAACTCGGTTCTTCAACCCCTTCTTCATAGTCTAAATATATATATATATATACATACAACAAACAAAACAAACAATATATACAACAAATAGAGAGGTAAGACAACTTAAAGTAACCAATAAATATCACATATGAAATAATAATACAACATTAACATAAATAAAATCCATAATGTACATAAATCCCATAACAATTCAAAATACTCACCACACAATATAATGAATTTAAAATGAATATGACAAAGTATAAAATGACTCATTCCTACTCCATGCGCCTACAACACATACTCGGATATCGAGAGAATGAGATGAGACTTCTATTAGCACCGCCTGACCAATCCAAATATTGCCTTGTCCACCCTTTGTGTCTATAGCTTTGGCTACCCCGACTCACTATTGCCTTGTCAAAACTTTGTGTCTATAGGCGATCGTTGTGATTGCTATTGCACCTTGTCAAAACTTTGTGTCTATAGCCCACGAAAAATAATATAATGGCATAGCATACAACCCATTACACACAAATCAATTTATTGTATACTACAGGCAAATTCGATAGTCCTCTCAAAACTTGATTAAGGATAGTGCTTGTCGAGAACATAAGTGTGTTATCACGCACCACTACCCGAGAAGAGCTACCTCCTGTCCACATATGGAATAGTGCACACTATGAACTCCAAGTCCATATCAGAAAATGAACACACTAAGCCTATCACATCGACAACACGATGTTATTCATCTCGTCAATCAAATCACCAATTTTAAATTTGGCATGACTCAGTGCATGAATAAATGCGTAATTACCAAAATATCCTCAGGTTTTAATTATTTATATAAGTGCCATAAATTTTCAATTATTTACAAAAATACCATCAAATCTCTATTATTTACAAAAATGCCATTAAACTTTCCATTATTTACAAAAATACTATTAAACTTTGAATAATTACAAAAATGCCCTCAAATTTCAAATATTTTCAAAAACGCCCTCAATGGCTAAAATAATTACATAAATGCCCTCAGTGGCAAAAATCTCCAAATACAGTACGCTCCCACTTGGCGTACTCATACAGTCCACACATCCGGGTCCACCACTTTGGCCCGACAGAAAAAATTCATTTGTTTTCATCAATCGCGTAGAAATTTTATTTCATTTTCAAAATCTTGCCGTTTTCACAATATACATCACATTTCCAAATCGCATAAATATATTTTGCTATTTTCTCAATCGCGTAAGTTTTTTTAAATCATTTTCTCGTCTGATTTACTCAAATAAATATTTCTTAACTATATAAAAAAAATAATTATTAAATTATTTAAGACCACTAAAATATTTTTTTTTTTCAATTCTTTGTAAAATATTTTAAATTACTATGTTTTCTTTGTAAATATTAACAACACTTAAATTGGCTTCAAAAATTCATTTGGTATTCATTAATCAACATTGTAAAACATTTTAATTCCTCCCATTCAATAATGTGACCGAACCTAGGGTTTTTGCATTCTTTGGAATGCTCATGCATTTCTAACATTAATCTAACACATACAATGTATAACATATACAATGCATTAAAGCTTAAACAAGTAAATAAAAAGCTATAAAAATCAACACATAGAAGAATCCTTATGGATTTTACAAATACAATCAAACCCTAATTTCTTAATACCACTTTAATTTAATTAAATTTTTGTCTTCCTCTTACCTAAAATGATGAAAATTTCTTCTTTTCCTCTCCCTTGTGATTTCGGTTTTGCTCTTTAGAATTCTAGGAAAATAAATAAAATTTTCTAAAGGTTAATACAAGAAAATAGAACCATACCATGGTTCAATCATGGCTTGGAAGCTTAGAAATAAAAATAGAATTGAAAAACAAGAGATTTTACCTTTGAAGAAGAATCTCCAAAGTGATCTTCAAGCTTGAAAATGGAAGAAATAGAAGAAGCTTTCAACTAGTGATAGTCTTATAGTGATGTTTAGGAGTAGAAAAATAAGAAAAGAGAAATTTTGAGTGAAAGGATGATAGAGAATGAAGCTTTGACCGAATAGTCTCTTTGGGTCTCCAATGGTGGACGGTGAAAACGAAGGAGAGAATGAAGGAATTAGTTGGATAATTATTTGAAGTGTTGGCCGTAGAAGTGAATGGAAAAAGTCTAAATGCATGTGCAAAATTTCAAGAACCAATCTAGGCCATCCAATGGTTTAAAGGCTAGGATTTTGTCTTATTTGATAAGCTTAATTCCTATTGGTTGCATGGTGATGAGTCATGACATGAATAAGCATTTGTCTAGAGCCTTCTCGGTTGCTCTCCTTGCTTGGCCGAAATCTCCACTTAAAAAGCCAACTAAATTTGTTTCTTCCAACTAGTTAGTTTTATATTTAAGTGTAGGTTTAGTTACATATTAAATTAATTAGTTACTTCAAGTTACATTAGGTTAACTTAATTAGTTTAGGATTCTAGTTAGTTAGGCCTAACTAGATTACTATCTAGTTATCACTATTTAGTTACACTAAGGTTGTAGTAATTAATTTAGTTAGATTCTAAGGTAACTATAGTAACTAAATTAAATATTCTAGTTCTAATCTAACTAGCTTAGCCATTTTTGTTGACTTAGCTTTATTAATTTGACTTCTAGGTGTCTTGTTCCCATTGGTCCAAAATTCCTAATTTCCTTATTGTTTACTTTATTTATACGTGGGTCCCACACATATAGTATCGGGTCCATCATCAAGTTTTATCTTGAGTAATAAAATAATACGAAAATTATTTTATCGCACGCTTAAATTCTAAAAATTAAAACATTCGAAGTGTCTTTCGAATTGAGTTTACTAAACTCCTTCGCTCTAAAAAAAACAAAACAAAAATAACATTTTATACAGACAAGCATAAAACAGTACATTGGGGACATAATTGTCATTTACCCTAAAGTCAGAATTTTTAGGGTGTTACAAAAAGAGCCTATGAATTTCTAAGACATGTCTAAAAGAAGGAAATGAAAGACCATGGAAAACAAAAGAGAAGCAGAAAGGTACGAATACCTATGTTCTTAATTGTAAAGTCTCGTCTTCATTAAGAGTGACCTCTTGGGCAATTATTTTAGAAGTTATATTTTTTGCTTTTCCTGAATCTGACCAGGAAATGAGATCAACATCCATCAAATTAGGATGCTAGGAGGAGCCCTCAGTAGCAAAAGATGATTTGGAGTTAGCAGATTGGAGGTGCACAGATCTCCTACGTGAAGCCATGGAAAAAGGCAAAAAGACGAGAAAGGTACTTCTTTGAAATTTTATAGAAAAATAGATAGCTGGAAGAATCTTATGTTAGGGAATAACATACAAGCCTTTCCATTTACCTTATTTATAATTGTGTTAATTACAGATATGGTTTAAATATGGATTTCTAATTACCTTAGTCTTTTATTAAGAGATAAGGTTAATAATAAAATAAAAGGTATCTAGACAGTTGTAAAGTAACTCATAAAATTGTCTAAGTTAAATTCACGTGAAGTCAAAGAGGTGAAGAGTAGACAAATAAAGGCTACAAATTAGTTGAAATTACATGGCCGAAAAACTATTTGAATAAATTAGTAATTTCTTCCCTAAGCCTAGTAAAAGACTCCATGAAAGTAGGTCGTAGAACTTCATCTCCGGGTAACTCCCTCTTGACTTCAACATATCGAGCCCTCATGGAATCTCTAGTTTTCGATAATTTCTCAGCCTGGGTGGCTATCTTTTTCCTTTGGTTAAGAAGATTGAATATTTTCCTTTGACAAACTACAAGGGAGGAATTATCTATATCATAACCCTTCTTCAAGGCCTCAAGTTTCTGCTCCTCTTTCCCTAACTGACGCCTCAACTCCGTAATGGTAGACTCAGAAATCAAAATCTTATCTTGAATAGAGGACATAGTCAAGAGTGAAGCTTTCACTTGGGCACGAAGTGAACTAAGAGAACCTTGAGCCTAGGTTTCCTTCTCCTTCAGGTCTACTCGGCGTGAATCTAGCATCGACTTCTCTCCAAGAATAAGGAAGGCTCTACTAGACCTCTTCAAAGACTCTTTCACATAAGTTTTGAGAGAAGATAAGATAACCTTTTGCTTGTCACTCAGAGAGTAGAGGTCAAATGATTGAAGATTTATTTATAAGGCTGATAGCCTATGTTATAATAATAAGTCGAGAGAATCAAGTGTGAAGTGAACTTCATCCTGCACTGATGGTTGTAGGCCAATAGACTCAGAGTGAGTTTGTTCATCATCACTATCATACAATTGACTTCAATCCTTGACGAACATATCCCCTCCTTTAGGAACGGGGAGCACTTAAGTGTTCTCATTATTTTTATTAGCAATCTCGGCTATGCCAACAATTATCTACAAAAAGATAGAAGTTAAGGCAAAAGGACTAACTAGAATAAACAAATTTAATAATGAAATGTCAAAAAGTGTAAAGTACCATAGGGGGAAAAGTTGGGGTAGAGTCTTTGAAAGTTGAAGCAAGGATTTTAGAAGGGCTTTGAACCTCGACATTTTTGCTTGGTTCAGCAACAGGGTCATCGAGGTCAATAGTATCCTTAGGAGAAGAGGCAGGAGCCACCTTCTCGATAACCACTTCAACAGGGGGTTGACTTCCCGGTCACCACTTCAGCATAAGTAGTTCTCTCCTTAATAATCCCAGTCTCTTGACTTTTTGAGGGGAAGAGCCAGTAGGCTTAGTAACCTCTTATGCTTGAGAATCTGAAGCATAAGTCTCTTGAAATTAAAGAAAAAGTTAGAAAGGGAAAAGTCTAAGATTAAAATTAAGAGATAAAAGATGAAGTCTATACCTTAGTTGAAGGCTTTTTCTTAGATAGTTTCAGCTTCAACCTTGGAGACTTTTGCTGGATACCAGAAGTTGTCTTAGAAGGCACATTTTCGCCTTCTTGGCAGTTGGAGAAGAGGTCTTAATTGAACGAACCTCTTTACTCACCTCATTAGAATCTGAAAATAAAACAAATTAAATGAAAATAAGTCTAACAAATATATAAAAAGGGCTAAATGAACCAATATTAGTAAGAATAATCTTTACCTTCAGCCCTTCTCTTTTTGGTTTTTTGCAAGTCACGAAATTTACTAGTCAGCACCTCAAGAGGAGAATCAAATATATGTAATGAATACCATTGCCACTAATTGAAGAATTCATTAGTACTTAAATAAGAAACATCAAAAGCTGTGAAGCATGAAAAGGCATCAAAAAAAGTCTTATTCTGCTTAGCTAGGAATTGGGCATGTTCGAGTTTTACAAATTGAAAACCCATCGGGAACATAATCACCATTTAAGGGGCGTAGCCTGGGGAGAACTTGTATGATTCCCATTTGTTGAGAAAAGCAGTTTGGGATGTGAGCTTGCAAGGTACATGTACTTTGTCTAAGGAGTTAAATGACAAACTCTTGACGACATAAGATGCTGCGCCAAATTTAGTGTTGGTCTTGGCTTGATCCCTTGAACCAAGACAAACCAAGCTGTTTTTGGCAAAGGGCTAAAGAAAATCTGAATGAGGCTCCTTGGATAGGTTGAAGATAATTCAAAATACAACTTGAATTCTAAGACATCCTCTTCAACTGTCTTAGGAACTAAGTAAGCCAACTTCGACCCATAAGTCAGCATATCATCCTCCTTTGGCATCCATTTGCCTTTCGCCAAATGGTTAGATAAAATCCCATTCAACCAAAGTTGAAGTATCCATAGTGGACCTCCAAGATTGCTGACCCAATTAGACTTGCGTAGATCTGACAAAGCCAGTCAAATGGATTAGTAAAGATTAGCTAAGAAGAGACCATTGAGGTTCATATGCCTACCCTTAAGTATCAATGCTGCAATGGGCAAGTAGGAAAGGAAATCTTCAAACCTGCTGGATAGAACGAACTTGCACAACTAGTAAAGGATGAAGCTAAGATGCTATTCATCATCTGCTTTGGCAGATTTCTTCATGCAACTTTGCGTAAACCCGATATAACTCAAGTTGATTTTCTTCTGCAAATTTTTTTAGGCCTCAATGAAAGGAGTTGGTAGTGGTGCTCCAAAGGCATAAAGCCGCACCTATCATGGTTGGGTTTGCTATGACCTGGTGCAAGCTGAGGTGAACGGCTTCATACATACTAATTGATTTCCAAAAATTCCCCTTAACCTCATATGCATGGGTGAACAAAGTCCTATAATCTCTTGAAGGGTTTAGGAAATTCCTAAGTATTCTATTCCTAGCTAACCAAGAGTTAACCGGGATATTTGGATAAATAACCAACAAATCCTCCCCTTCAACTGTTAGGGCTAATTTTTCATCTTCTAAATCCTTAATAAGATTTTCTAGAATGGGGCCATGGTAAACAAGAAACGAAGAAGAAGAGCTAACCATTAAAGAAGAAGATCTAACCATTACCTCTTTAGATAGGGCAGCACGATGCGACGCTGTAAGCACAAGAGCCTTCGTGAGCTCTTAAATGTTCAATCCAAATATTGATTTCCCTTTATCCTGTCCTTTGGAAGCCATAGTATGCAAATGGAAGTTTCAAATAAGCTACTAGAAAAAGAGAAGTACCAGGTGACACTATGGTTATGGTGGGTAGTGTCTCGCCGAGATTTGTACCAGAAGAACCAGTGATAACTGAAGTAGTTCCTCACTGGATTAGTGTTATAGCCATCACGTTGATACTCACTAAAAAAGGGGGGGAAAGTATATTGGTGAATTGAATTTCAAAAAAGTAAAACACAGTAAATGAATGGAGCGTACCTTGGACACAAGGAACAACAGTTGCAGCTAAATAGGCCCATAGTTTGGCTAATGCAAATGGTGCATTTGGAAGCTTGATGGGATTAAAGGGCTTCAGGTAGTTGAAGATGTTAGCTGAAGGATTTGCTTGATAAGCTTTGCTGAACTGGAGAAGATAGCAATGAAATATTGATGTTATTTTTCGACAAAGGCAAGATACACTCGCCTTATGCTTTCCCTCTCAAGGGTAAGATTCTTGGTACTTTTATAATACTTTTCAAACGCAGTAATCTCCTTGGAAAGAAGGTTGAAACCTTTAACTATATTGAAAGGATCCTACGATAAAAAGAGGGCTAAAGCTAGAGCAAATAATATCAGTAGATCACATCTGAGAAAATAAGTACCTGAGTATTCAATAGCAAGGTGCAAAACTCCTTATACTCGATATCGCCCATGTGCTCATCCACCTTATCCAAATGTGTGGGATCTCTCGGAGTTTATGGGTGTTGAACATGGATAGGTTTATGTTTGTGCCTTTATAGGCCTCAAGTGCACAGATCTAACAAGTAATACAGTTTAAGAGTAGGATATCGTTCCCACAAGGACAATGTTACTTCTAATAATAAATATCAACCAATAGCTTAAATAATTATATTCAAGAACATAAAAATAGGGAAAAGCATATAAACTAAAGACTAAAAAGTAATAAATTGGAAATAAAGATAATGGTTAGAGATTAGGGAATCCTTCTTCACCTCTTACTTTAATTGATAATATGCAATTCTCTAAATCAATCATTAATGAATTGTTTAGTTAGCTTGAGAATCTAACTTAGTTAAAAGTCTATGTCTAGGTCAATCAATCATGCTTCATTTACCTAACTCATTATGTTTCTATAAGAGCTAGTGCAAAATCCACTCATTAAGGACTATTCTCAAACACTTGCTAAGCATGACTAAGATGTATATTTCTATCCCATTAGCGAATCAACTTATCCCACCATTAGAATGAAATCGAACATGCATCAACCATACATATGATCTCAAATCCAAATTCTTATGTCTAGATTCATTAGATTTCAACAAATCACTTAAAAGTTAGCCAAACAATCGAGAGCATTAAGATCCATAAGATTGAACAAAACAAAACATCAGTATAAACTCAAAGAAGTACAAAATCATCAATATCCATAGAAGGATCCAAAGTAATCCCTAAATACAACTTAGCTACTCATTGAACACGAAAATATAACACAAAAATCATGGTCATGATACAAAAAAGAGAAGAAAGTAAAGGGAAAATGAAAGAAGCTCATGGATGTGATCTTTGATGCTTGAATCTCCTTCAATGAAGAAGATGGCCTCCAACCTTGGTCTTTTTGGCTTCCTCTCAGCCTCAAACGTGAAACCTAGCCACAACTTCTCTAACTTAAAAAGCCTCTCAGACTAAAACTAATAAAATAGTATTTATAGGCTCAGAAAACAGGTTCACGCCGCCGCACCACACATATCATGCCGCGGCACATGTGTAAATTAGGGCCTCAAGCCACAGCATACATTCCTTTGCACCGCGACGTACTAGCCTTTGGTTTTTTGGATGCAGCAGGGGAGTGCACCATGCCGCGACATAAACATGCCTACACCGCGGTGTGAGTTGTTGAACTTCACACTTGGCTTTCTCTTCCAATTTTGGACCAAATCCTCCAAATTTCAGCTTGATTAGAGCCCTTCCTATAATAGAGAAAATACTAAGTTACTCACAGTTACAATTTCACTTAATCACTTACAGAATATATACAATTTGCTCAAAACCATATTGGAAGATATCAAAATTAGAATTTGACAAATATAAGCCTAAAACATTCCATATATGCACAACAAACAAGGACTAAGCTAATATAGCACAGATATAGGGCACAAATAACTACATTTCAAGGAGTTATCAGTTTATAGAAATCCGAGTTTAACAACCATGAAGTTCATTAGAATCACTAGAAGTAGAAGTTGATGAAGACATGATAAGTATGGAATTATCATATCAACAAGTTTTTTCCAAGGAAAGGGGTTTCAAGATTGGAATAGGGGTTTGAAAATAGAGTGCAAATGTAGCGTCCTACTTCTTAATTAATTTTAAAATATATAATTTAGACGTTACTACTTTACCAAAATATAATATATTATGTTAAGGGTTAAACCCTTTATTAAATAGTATTTTACATATAGATACTTTCTAAATTAAATATCTATTTATAAAAAATGAGACTTACAAAAGCCTTTACATGGTGCTACAAATTTATATATTTATAACTTCAATATTATATCTGTAACGCCCCTCTTCCAAGGGAACGTCACATGGTCGATTACAATGCGGAAATAAAGTTAGGTGAGTTGAGACCCGGTCCATTTTAATAAGACGCGTATATTCATTAGATTATAGTTGGGTATTTTAATTGGCGGTTATGTTATATATGTACTTTTTTTTTTTTCTTTTTAATTAGTAACCATGTTGACGAGACATCAATGGAAATAAAAGATCAAACAGTAAAACATGCATAGGAATTAATATCTCACGCATCATCATATATATATATATATATATAAGTTTATCAAAGCATTTAGTTACGAGCACTGGTACATCAAAAGCAAAGCTATACACTTTAAAATATTACATACACATCCCCACGGTATCGAATTTACATGACCCTACAAACAAAACATCGGGCCCCCAAAATAAAATACTTGGTAGCCTTCGGTAGCTACGAGTGACATCAATCCCTCAAGTGGGAGGAATCGTGTCGGGATCCTCTTCGGGGTCCTCTTCGGGGTCGTCCTCGGGGACTTCCTCGGGATCTTCCTCGGGATCTTCCTCATCATCGGAGGAAATCACCATAGGAATAGCGAGAGACACGGGACGGGGCCCGAGCGTAGAACGAAAAGAGTCCTCTCTCGGAGTGAAGTAACGATCGCCCCACATCTCACGGATCGGTAGTGAAACTCCAAACGTAGGCGATACACGGTGAAGACGGTGGTTCGTGGCGTCTCCAGGCTAGCGATATCGAGACATCTCCCGTGTAGACACGGCGCTTCGAAGCTGTAGTTGATATACCGGCCTCCGGCCCTCCTAAGAAAGTCGGACGTACATCTCCCAAAAATGCGTGCATACGGGGCTCCATAGTCTTGTGGTCGCTCGGTCAAAGGTAAGGCCAAAAACCGGGGAAGTTGGGAGCTTAGGTTCCTCACGGTTGTCTTCGATGAGACGCAATGTACAGATAAACAGAAATGGAAAGACAGGAAGGAAAAGAGGTAAGACATCCTTCCATCATTACCAATTATAGCATCAAGAAAACAAACGGCGCAAAGCGCCCACATAGCATTTACAACAACAGTAATAGTAATAGACATTCAAGAGCAGTTATGAATCAAGCGAGACAGTTCCGAGCAGTTATAGGTATATCAACAATATATCAATGCCAGACCATAATAATGATAAATGCAAAGAATGCACGGACTCTATACACATGAGCCCTCAATAACCAAGATCCTACTCCATGGAGCTAGACACAAAACATTCGGAGAGAATGATCGGGAGACATGCTAGTATCTCGTCGGCCATAAAAACAAGTGCTTTCCGAGAAAATAATCGGTCATTTTGCGCAACAAGGCTTTATACGAACATTCTCACAAGATCTCGATATAGGGCTGTGGCCGGTCGGGATCGTTGGTGCGTTTGCATCGGTTTGTCTCACGGTCCCGGAGGGGCTACCACGCCCTTTGTGAAACACCCGCGCCCCAACGCCCTCAAGGCCAACTACGGGACCCCACTTGTCTATTCGCACCCGCACTAAGGTGTGTTCAACTCCTAGGCAACTAGGCCTTACGACAGTCCAACGGACAAATTACAATGCATACGAGACTCTATGCATAATCGGGTATGATCATTATCACATACTATTCCATCATATGTCACAATTTGCCAAAGTAAGAATTAATACGGTCAATGGTCTCTCACATGGACCCACAATAGCATAATATTGTCATTAAATAGATCAATACCCTTTTCAAAACGTATTATGAGTTCTTGCTTAGGTTTAGCTTTACTTACGGGGTTTGCCTCTAAAGGAATTCTTTTAGTTAACTTAATTCCTCTTAGGTAATTTATTCATATGCCCTTAGAAGGTTATTCTAAGATCTCAAAATCTCACACTCTCGGGTTCTTCCCCTTATGCATCCACTAAGTAATTTCTAGTCATCCCTTTTATTTATGATCAATATTCCTCTATTAGTCCCAAGGTTTTGGGTCCGAGGAAACTACACGGTCGGAATCACCAATTTGAATCACAGATTTCAATTACTAGGTGTTGGGTGATAAGTATACGTTTGAATTCGACGGAGACTACGTTTTATGAATGGTTGAAGTTACCATTCGACGAAGAATAGTGTAACGGGGGAGGAAAGAATGGGAAACACATTTTATAATAGGATTGGCAAGAAATCATTTTCTCGTCGGATGGGGGTTCATCGGACGAAGAAATCACTTTCTGTCGGATGGGGTTACGTCGGACGAAGATCAAAGCGTCGAACCCTCCGGATGGTCGGCAACAACCTCAATTCGACGGGTATAGGTGTCGACGTTGGAGAAAATCTCCCAGTGTCGAACCGACGAACACCGGTCGAAATCTCTAGTTTCGACGGAGTGCAGGGAAATTCATCTACTCGTCGGGCGTTGTCTCTCGGGTCGACGATTATTGACTTTGGGGCATTTTCTTGTAAGTGTCCGGGGACTCTATTCGACGGGTTTTGGTCGGAAGATCAATCTCGACGGGCATGATCGAGGTTCATACTCGACGGATTTTCACTTAGTGTTTGTTGGTCAGAAATCTAAATTCGACGGGTTTGACATTCGACGGAAAGGGTCAGGAGTCTAAACTCGACGGATTTTAACATTTCACCAAGTGATTAGGTTATCACATTCGACAGGTTTGGCTATGGGTCCCTACTCGACGGATTTTAACATTTTACTAAGTGATTAGGTTATCACATTCGACAGGTTTGGCTATGGGTCCCTACTCGACGGATTTTAACATTTTACTAATGGGTCCCTACTCGACGGATTTTAACATTTTACTAAGTGATTAGGTTATCACATTCGACAGGTTTGGCTATGGGTCCCTACTCGACGGATTTTAACATTTTACTAAGTGATCGGTGATCACGTTCGACGAGTTTTAGGCTATCACGTTCGACAAGTTTTTATCATTCGACGGAATGGTCAGAAATCTTCATTCGACGGATTTTGACATATCACCAAAAGATCAGGTTATTGTATTCGACGAGTTTGGCCAAATTTCTTACTATTACAAGTTTTCCACATTAAGTTTCCAAATCCTGGGCTCAACACCGTAACTATCCGAAAATCACTCGGAACTCATTCCCTTCAATATTACACATTCTAATACATCCGGTTATCATTTATATATATATATATATATTCAAACTCAAACAATCAAATAACACATACCATACGAAACAACACACAAAAGCGGAAGACCCTCAACAAAATCACAGACGTTCCTAAATGCTAAGAGAGGTTGAGGAGGAGTGTCTTCCTCTTACCTTAAAGAAGCACAAAGAAAGGCTGCTCCTTTTGGTCAGAAATGATATTTTCAGCTTCCAAGAAATCCTTAAAGTTCCAACCTTTAAGCTTCAACCGTGGAGGAAAAGAAGATGAAGAAGACGTAGGACTTTGAAGATGATTCCCTCAGGTGTGGTGCTTCTCCAAACACGAAATGGTGCTGGAGTGTGACGGTATTGGAGGGTGAAAATATGAAGGTGGGGGGGGGAAATGGTGCTGCTGGAAGGAGAAATGGAAAGAGAGAAAGATGAGTGCTACGTACAGGAGGAGAAAATGGGTGGAGTGCAGAATGAATTAAGCCCCTTAATTCAAATGTGCAGCACAAAAATAGGAGGAGAGAGAAATAATAAAAAATGATTCAAAGAAGCTTCCTTGAGAAGCTTCGCACGCTTCTCTACGAAGTGCATAGTAAGCTTGTCTCCTTGATTAAATACAACAGATGATTTATTATACTAGCGAGATAAAACCCCAAAAATGTAGACCTCGTAAACGTACCCGGACTCGGGTTTAGTAAGATCCCCGTTGACACGTTGACGGTCCAAGGTTTACCGGCGTCGGGAAAATATTCTATTCTCCGGCTCCACTCAAGACACACACATAAAACGAAGAATATATTAAAATATTCATCATCTCCGAAAAATTCCACAAAAATTCTTAAAAATTGCAAATATTATAAAATGATCGTTTTTAACAAAATAATAAATTTTCGGGATGTTACAACACTCCCCTTTCTAAAAAGAAATTTCGTCCTCGAAATTTGCATACCTTAGAATAGTTTGTGGGTATTGCTCTCTCATCTTGTCTTCCAATTCCCGGGTTGCATCTCCGGTCACCTCGTTCCAGGATCACTTTCACCAATGCGATCTCCTTGCCTCTTAATTGCTTTATCCTGCTATCCTCGATTCTTATAGGAGACGTCTCATAAGTTAAGTTTTCTTTTAGTTGTACTTGTATCGGTGCTATGATATGACTTGGGTCGGGAAGGTATTTCCGAAGTTGTGACACATGGAAAACATTATGAATGTTTGAAAGAAAAGGAGGTAAGGATATTTGGTATGCTACGGGACCTACACGAGCAATGATTTGGTATGGTCCAAGGAATTTAGGAGTGAGTTTTCTAGATTTTAAAGCCGGCCCACCCCGGTCGTAGGTGTGACTTTCGGAATACATGCTCACCTTCCTCAAACTCAAGAGGTTTTCTCCTTCGGTCTGCATAACTCTTTTGTCGACTCGAGCCGTCCTCATCTTTTCTGAATCATTTTAACCTTCTCGGTTATGCATTGTATAATCTCGGGTCCAATAGTAAGGCGCTCGCCTTCTTGGTACCAACACATAGGCGTTCGACATCGTCGTCCATACGAGCTTCATAGGGTGCCATCCCTATGCTCGAATGATAAGCTTGTTGTTGTAGGTGAATTCTATCAAGGGTAGAATGTCATCCCAACTCCCAGTTTGCTCTATGGTGCAAGCTCTAAGCAAATCTTCCAAAGATTGGATTGTTCTCTCCGACTGACCGTCGGTCTGCGGATGATAAGCAGAACTAAGTTGTAATTTTGTCCCCAATGCTTCTTGCAAACTCTCCCAGAAATTTGAAGTAAACCTCGGATCTCTATCTGAAACAATACTTGTAGGCACACCGTGCAGTCTGACAATCTCTCCAATATAGATCTGAGTCAATCTCTCTAGCTTGTATTTGATGTCGATCGGAAGAAAATGTGCTGATTTCGTGAGTCGGTCCACAATTACCCAAATCGAATCATGACCTTTTCTTGTCCTTGGTAATCCGACTACAAAGTCCATTGCAATACTGTCCCACTTCCATTCCGGAATAGATAACGGTTGCAGCAATCCTGCTGGTCTCTGATGTTCCACTTTAGCTTTTTGACAAACCAGACAAGTAGATACACGTCTAGTAACGTCACTCTTCATTCCGTGCCACCAGAACAACTTCTTCAAATCTTGATACATCTTCGTCATGCCCGGGTGCATACTCAGTTGGCTTGTGTGAGCATGATTAATGATGTATTCTCTAAGTTCTTGATTCCGTGGGACACAAACTCTCCCCTGGAATCTCAAAATTCCATCCGTTCCCTCTGCAAACTCTGTTTCATTTCCTTGCTTCATCTGTTCCCTCACTTCTTGCAAGAATTTGTCCTTCTTCTGCTCTTTCCTTATGTTGTCCATCAACTCGCTTGAGATGGTAACCATATTCATACAAATCTTTCCTGGTTCTAACTTCACAAAAGACCATACATCTCTGAATTGCTCTATTAGATCCTTTTCCTTGATCATCAGGGCAGAGACACTGATCATCTTTCTACTTAGAGCGTCTGCCACAACATTTGCCTTGCCAGGATGATACAGAAGTTGGAAATCGTAATCCTTCAGGAATTCTAACCACCTCCGTTGCCTCATGTTCAACTCCTTCTGATCATACAAATACTTCAGACTCTTGTGATCACTGAAAATGTTAAACGTTGCCCCGTAGAGAAAATGCCTCCATATTTTCAGAGCAAAAACTACAGCCGCTAGCTCCAGGTCGTGCGTCGGATAATTCTTCTCGTGCACTCGCAAGCTGTCTTGAAGCATAAGCCACCACTCTTCCATGTTGCATAAGTACGGATCCTAGCCCTTGGTATGAAGCGTCACAGTACACTTCAAACTGTTCATTCGGATCGGGTAGCACTAACACCGGTGAGGTAGTCGGTCGATTCTTCAACTCTTGGAAACTTTGCTCACGGTGTCGGTCCACTCAAAAGTTTGGTTTTCCTTGTGAGTTGCGTAAGTGGTCCAAAGAATCTTGGAGAATCCCTCAATGAACCTCCGGTAATATCCCGCTAAACCCACAAAGCTTCGAATCTCTGTCTGACTTCGGCCTTTCCCATCGTAGTACTTGCCTCCACTTTCGATGGATCCACAGCAATCCCACTCTTTGAGATCACGTGACCTAGAAACTTGACTTCTTCCAGCCAAAACTCACATTTTGACAGTTTGGCATACAATTCCTTCTCCTTGAGATCGAAGAACTATATTGAGGTGTTCGGCATGGTCCTCCCGATTTTGAGAGTATACCGAGAATGTCATCAATGAAGACCACAACGAATTTATCCAAGTAAGGTCGAAAGATTCGGTTCATGTAGTCCATGAAGATAGGCTGGTGCATTCGTCACACCAAACGGCATCACCAAATATTCGTAGTGACCGTATCGGGTGCGGCAGTCTTGGGCACATCCTCTGTCTTCACTCGTATCGATGATACCCGGATCGCGAGATCAATCTTGGAAAACACTTGCCGCTCCCTTCGGTTGGTCCATCAAGTCGTCAATCCTCGGGAGTGGATATTTGTTCTTAATCGTCACTTTGTTCGGTAGATAGTAGTCCACACATAACCTTGAGGTGCCATCCTTCTTGCGAACTAACGGCCTTTGGTGCTCCCCATGGTGACACACTTGGCACGACAAATTGCTTTTCCAAAAGCTCTTCTAGTGTTTCTTTAGCTCGGCTAACTCGTTGGTGCCATCCGGTGCGGTGTTATAGACACGGGACCAGCTCTCACAGTACTAAGTCGATAGCAAACTCTATCTCTCGAGCCGGTGGTAAACCGGGCACACTCTCGGGAAAAACTTCGGGAAACTCATTCACCACTTTGGAATTGTGTCCACATCAACCTCGTTCTCGATTTTCAAAGAAGACGGTAGCATGTATCAGTGAGCTCCTTCTTTCAAGAGAGCTTGAACTCGGTTGGCCGTCGAAAATCTAGAATTCTCATTTATGGGAAAAACTATGGTCTTTACGGAACAGTCTAACGAGAACATGGTTAGAAGACAACCATCCATCCCTAGGATAATATCTAATTGGGAAAGAGATAAACAAATCGGATCGACCGAGAAAGGATCGACCTTCAACAATCAATGGACGGTTTAGACAAACTTTGGTAGTAACTACCGGTTTATCGGTGGGGGTAGAAACGGTTAAGTCAAAAGGTAAGGGCGACACGGGTAGACTCGGTTTTGCACACGGTCATACGATATAAAAGAATGGGTTGCCCCGAGTCATACGATGCGGTTAAAAGATTACCTTCTATGATGCCTTCTCCTGTATCAAATCTTCGGATTCGGAGGCTTCGGCTCCGCTCATAGTGTAAACTCGTCCTCCGGCTTGCGGTTTCTTGGCTTTCGCGGCATTCATTGAAGGTTCGACCTTCGCTTGATTGCGGTCTCGTAGATGTGTCCGGGTTTCCCACATCGAAAACAGATAATCCCTTTGATAGGACAATCCCTTGTCGGATGATCTTTTCCACACTTAGGCATTTGGAGGGATATGCCAAGTTTTGGCCGGTCAGGTTCCCACTAGAACCTCCACTAGAACTTCCACCCATGGCTTGTTGGTGACTTCCCATTGGTCGAGTATGGCTTCTTCCAGAAGCGGTTAGCACTTGTATTGCCGCCTCTGCGGAATCTCGCAGGCCCAAAGTTTCTATTCCTCATATCTCTAGATTGCTCCAGAGCCTCTACATCACGGCAAGTATCCGGCGGTTGTGAGAATTCATTGATCCTCAAGGTGATTACGGCTTTCCTCGGTTCGTACCTCAATCCTTCCGTGAATCTTCGGCACTTCCAAGCCTCATCGGTTGGTTACGAAAGTAGGTCGAAAAGCGTGACAAATTTTCGAATCTCGCTGCGTACTCGCTAACGGTCATATTCCCCTGTCGTAGGTTGAGGAATTCGACTCCTTCGCATGCCTTGCACTCGCGAGGAAAATACTTGTCCAAGAACTTTTCTTTGAACAACTCCCAAGTAATATCTCGGTTCGCAGCTTCTAGCATCCTCCGCACTCCGTTCCACCAGTTCTCAGCGTTACCTACCAGCATAAAAGTAGCATAATCCACCTTCTTACCCTCAGCGCAATTCATTCCTCGAAATACCTTCTCCAACTCCTTGATCCACAGACTAGCTTTGTCCGGATCAAATTCTCCTTTAAATTGAGGAGGATTATGGCGTCGAAACTCTGCTAAATTCTGAGCATCAGCAGTAGCCTCTAACTGTTGAGCAGCTCGCTCTTGTTGTTGCGTAACTCTCTCTTCTTTGTCGTGCGGCTTGCTCCGTTTGTTGTGCGATGACCTCGGCCATCCTTTGCATCGTTGTAATAGGCTTCTTTGCCATGTCTTCCCTTCGTGCCATCTCACTTTCTCGATTCGATTATCGAAAACACGAGAAAAGTCGATTGCATTCACTAAGAATACCAAACACTACTCCTTTACGAATACCATTCGAGAGAACACACAAAGCCAAACAAGACAGGACTCAACCACAAGACCCAAAGAAACATAAACCGGGGCTCTGATACCAAGAATGTAACGCCCCTCTTCCAAGGGAACGTCACATGGTCGATTACAATGCGGAAATAAAGTTAGGTGAGTTGAGACCCGGTCCATTTTAATAAGACGCGTATATTCATTAGATTATAGTTGGGTATTTTAATTGGCGGTTATGTTATATATGTACTTTTTTTTTTTTTTTTTTAATTAGTAACCATGTTGACGAGACATCAATGGAAATAAAAGATCAAACAGTAAAACATGCATAGGAATTAATATACGCATCATCATATATATATATATATATATATATAAGTTTATCAAAGCATTTAGTTACGAGCCTGGTACATCAAAAGCAAAGCTATACACCCCCCAAAATATTACATACACATCCCCACGGTATCGAAATTTACAGACCCCTACAAACAAAACATCGGGCCCCCAAAATAAAATCTTGGTAGCCTTCGGTAGCTACGAGTGACATCAATCCCTCAAGTGGGGAGGAATCGTGTCGGGATCCTCTTCGGGGGTCCTCTTCGGGGTCGTCCTCGGGGACTTCCTCGGGATCTTCCTCGGGATCTTCCTCATCATCGGAGGAAATCACCATAGGAATAGCGAGAGACACGGGACGGGGCCCGAGCCGTAGAAACGAAAAGAGTCCTCTCTCGGAGTGAAGTAACGATCGCCCCACATCTCACGGATCGGTAGGCGAAACTCCAAACGTAGGGCGTACGGCGGTGAAGACAGGTGGTTCGTGGCGTCTCCAGGGCTAGCGATATCGAGACATCTCCCGTGAGACACGGCGTTCGAAGCGTAGTTGATATACCGGCACTCCGGCCCTCCTAAGAAAGTCGGACGTACATCTCCCAAAAATCACGTGCATACGGGGCTCCATAGTCTTCGTGGTCGCTCGGTCAAGGTAAGGCCAAAAACCGGGGAAGTTGGGAGCTTAGGTTCCTCACGGTTGTCTTCGATGAGACGCAATGTACAGATAAACAGAAATGGAAAGACAGGAAGGAAAAGAGGTAAGACATCCTTCCATCATTACCAATTATAGCATCAAGAAAACAAACGGCGCAAAGCGCCCACATAGCATTTACAACAACAGTAATAGTAATAGACATTCAAGAGCAGTTATGAATCAAGCAGACAGTTCCAGGCAGTTATAGGTATATCAACAATATATCAATGCCAGACCATAATAATGATAAATGCAAAGAATGCACGGACTCTATACACATGAGCCCTCAATAACCAAGATCCTACTCCATGGAGCTAGACACAAAACATTCGGAGAGAATGATCAGGGAGACATGCTAGTATCTCGTCAGCCATAAAAACAAGTGCTTTCCAGAAAATAATCAGTCATTTTGCGCAACAAGGCTTTATACAGCAGCATTCTCACAAGATCTCGATATAGGACTGTGGCCAGTCAGGATCGTTGGTGCGTTTGCATCGGTTTGTCTCACGGTCCAGAGGGGCTACCACTGCCCTTTGTGAAACACCCGCGCCCCAACGCCCTCAAGGCCAACTACAGGACCCCACTTGTCTATTCGCACCCGCACTAAGGTGTGTTCAACTCCTAGGCAACTAGGCCTTACGACAGTCCAACGGACAAATTACAATGCATACAGACTCTATGCATAATCAGGTATGATCATTATCACATACTATTCCATCATATGTCACAATTTGCCAAAGTAAGAATTAATACAGTCAATGGTCTCTCACATGGACCCACAATAGCATAATATTGTCATTAAATAGATCAATACCCTTTTCAAAACGTATTATGAGTTCTTGCTTAGGTTTAGCTTTACTTACGGGGTTTGCCTCTAAAGGAATTCTTTTAGTTAACTTAATTCCTCTTAGGTAATTTATTCATATGCCCTTAGAAGGTTATTCTAAGATCTCAAAATCTCACACTCTCGGGTTCTTCCCCAACTATGCATCCCTAAGTAATTTCTAGTCATCCCTTTTATTTATGATCAATATTCCTCTATTAGTCCCAAGGTTTTGGGTCCGAGGAAACTACACGGTCGGAATCACCAATTTGAATCACAGATTTCAATTACTAGGTGTTGGGTGATAAGTATACGTTTGAATTCGACGAGACTACGTTTTATGAATGGTTGAAGTTACCATTCGACGAAGAATAGTGTAACGGGGGAGGAAAGAATGGGAAACACATTTTATAATAGGATTGGCAAGAAATCATTTTCTCGTCGGATGGGGTTACTGTCGGACGAAGAAATCACTTTCTGTCGGATGGGGTTCTGTCGGACGAAGATCAAAACTGTCGAACCCTCCAGATGGTCAGCAACAACCTCAATTCGACGGGTATAGGTGTCGACGTTGGAGAAAATCTCCCAAGTGTCGAACCGACGAACACCGGTCGAAATCTCTAGTTTCGACGGGTGCAGGGAAATTCATCTACTCGTCGGGCGTTGTCTCTCGGGTCGACGATTATTGACTTTGGGGCATTTTCTTGTAAGTGTCCGGGGACTCTATTCGACGGGTTTTTGGTCGGAAGATCAATCTCGACGGGCATGATCGAGGTTCATACTCGACGGATTTTCACTTAGTGTTTGTTGGTCAGAAATCTAAATTCGACGGGTTTGACATTCGACGGAAAGGGTCAGGAGTCTAAACTCGACGGATTTTAACATTTCACCAAGTGATTAGGTTATCACATTCGACAGGTTTGGCTATGGGTCCCTACTCGACGGATTTTAACATTTTACTAAGTGATTAGGTTATCACATTCGACAGGTTTGGCTATGGGTCCCTACTCGACGGATTTTAACATTTTACTAATGGGTCCCTACTCGACGGATTTTAACATTTTACTAAGTGATTAGGTTATCACATTCGACAGGTTTGGCTATGGGTCCCTACTCGACGGATTTTAACATTTTACTAAGTGATCAGGTGATCACGTTCGACAGGTTTTAGGCTATCACGTTCGACAAGTTTTTATCATTCGACGGAATGGTCAGAAATCTTCATTCGACGGATTTTGACATATCACCAAAAGATCAGGTTATTGTATTCGACGAGTTTGGCCAAATTTCTTACTATTACAAGTTTTCCACATTAAGTTTCCAAATCCTGGGCTCAACACCGTAACTATCCGAAAATCACTCGGAACTCATTCCCTTCAATATTACACATTCTAATACATCCAGTTATCATTTATATATATATATATATTCAAACTCAAACAATCAAATAACACATACCATACGAACAGCACACAAAAGCAGGAAGACCCTCAACAAAATCACAGACGTTCCTAAATGCTAAGAGAGGTTGAGGAGGAGTGTCTTCCTCTTACCTTAAAGAAGCACAAAGAAAGGCTGCTCCTTTTGGTCAGAAATGATATTTTCAGCTTCCAAGGAATCCTTAAAGTTCCAACCTTTAAGCTTCAACCGTGGAGGAAAAGAAGATGAAGAAGACGTAGGACTTTGAAGATGATTCCCTCAGGTGTGGTGCTTCTCCAAACACGAAATGGTCTTTGGAGTGTGACGGTATTGGAGGGTGAAAATATGAAGGTGGGGGGAAATGGTGTTCTTTGGAAGGAGAAATGGAAAGAGAGAAAGATGAGTGCTACGTACGGGAGGGGAAAATGGGTGGAGTGCGAGAATGAATTAAGCCCCTTAATTCAAATGTGCAAAGACAAAAAATAGGAGGAGAGAGAAATAATAAAAAATGATTCAAAGAAGCTTCCTTGAGAAGCTTCGCACGCTTCTCTACGAAGTGCATAGTAAGCTTGTCTCCTTGATTAAATACAACGGATGATTTATTATACTAGCGAGATAAAACCCCAAAAATGTAGACCTCGTAAACTCGCGTACTGGGACTCGGGTTTAGTAAGATCCCCGTTGACACGTTGACGGTCCAAGGTTTACAAATCGGGGAAAATATTCTATTCTCCGGCTCCACTCAAGACACACACATAAAACGAAGAATATATTAAAATATTCATCATCTCCAGAAAATTCCACAAAAATTCTTAAAAATTGCAAATATTATAAAATGATCGTTTTTAACAAAATAATAAATTTTCGGGATGTTACAATATCTACTCATGAGTTCCCAAAAATAGCAGCAAATACATAATCTTCTAGCTCTGAAATTCTATATAAACTTGTCGCACATGATTTTCATCTGTAACTCTTATTGCCAGAATTATCTGAAATGTTACACCATGAAAGGAGTGAGATAAAAATCTCAGTAGGAAAATGCTAAAACACGTAAAATAAGTTTACCTTCTACTCTTTACTATTCTCTATTTCTAAAATCATAACTGAGAATCCAAATAATAAAATACTTAGAAAAGGAGTAAACAACATAATAAAATGAATATTTGATAAAATAAATCAATATTAAAAGATAAGTAACTTATAACTTCATAGAAATAAGTAACTGATTATATGAGTAACTAAATAACTGATCATCCTTGAAAATCTTTTTTTCATCTTCTCTTTGTCATCTCATTTCAATACTCTTCATCAAATATGTCTCTTTTCTCTTTGATAATGAGACGTCCCCCAAAGTCCTTTGATTATGACCACAATAAACTCTAATCAGGGCGTCCCCAAATATATCTAATCATGGTCATAATATTAATTTTTGATCTTTTCTCTTTGACAAGGAGGCATCCCCCAAAGTTCTCTAATTATGACCATAATAAACTCTAATCAGGGCGTCTCCTAATACATCTAATCATGGTCATAATATTAATCTCTGTTTGATTAAGACATCCCTTAATCCTCTAAGCACGGCTACAATAATTCTCTTTTGCATATTGATTCATTTTTTATCCATTGGATAACATAGCTCTTTTAAAAAAATATTTCTATAAATCACATTTAATTATAAAATCGATTATAAAAAAATTAACATGAAGTATAGCTTATAATAAAAATTTGGTCAGAGAAAAAGTTGGTAATAATAATTTATAAAACTTTAAAATAATATGTTAAAATTCCATTTTCAATCATCTTATTCGAATAGATAAAATGTTAGTCGAATAAATCATTAAACAAAACAGTAATAAAGCAATTTGTCAAGTTGCTATTTGAATAAAAGAAAATATATTCAAATAGATCATTCAAAAAGATAATATTAGAAGTAATTTTAACAAACCTTATTTGAATAATACATTCAAAAATGTTTTTTCCAAAAATTTGTGGAATTACTGTTTCATTAAGAAAAAAATAGAGTAAATCAAGTTTGGATGCAAAGTGATGGACTAGGAGGTATGGTTGGAAGAAATAGAGAAGAAAGCGTGGTGTTTTTGTCACTTCCTACCTATGAATTGGTTTGTAATTGTTAAGAGAGAGAGAGTTGGTATTTAGTTGGGAATGAGGGAGTGAAATTTGCAGAAACAGAGCTGCTAGTTTAAGTGTATGGGTGAGTGAGTGTTGTGTCGTGAATGAAGGAGAGAAGGTGGTATTTATAGAGCTACAATTAGGTTGTTTTTTGTTTGATAGATGTCAAATGTCTTAAGGTGGTGTAAGTCTTCTCAAAGTCTTCCTTTATAATCATGTTTTCTTACTTGATATTCATTCCAAAATGGAAACTTGTCTTCCTTTAAATTATGCTTCATCATCTTCTTTTTCTAGATTTTTCGTGCATGGCTTCATTTGGTTGCCATGTATTGCTATAATCATTAATCTAGTCTATTTTCCATTCAAAGCTTGCCACTTGTTTTGCTTATTTCACTATGTTTGCATCACCTTCAATTAATGTTGGAACACATGTCCTTAGTCTTGGTCATGCTTCACCCACCATTTATTCTTCTTTCTTTTCTTTTATTTGTTTATTTTAACTTTCTCATTAAGTTAGTAGTGGCTTCTTCCATAAGCCTTCTTAACTTTCTAACTAAATGGCTTCTTCCATAAGCCTTATTCATTTCTTGACATTTGGCTTGCTTACCTCATCAATCTTTCATCACCTTCATTATATTCTTGAATACTAGTCACGTAAACCATCATATTTTCTTTTGTTTTCTTGACACTTGTATTATTTCTAGAATTTTCATTGCTTCAAGTGTCTTCCTTTTTGAGACTTGTCTCCTTCACAATGGCTTCTTCATGAAGCCTTGAGATTTTTCTTCCAATGTCTTCTTCAAGAATTCTTTAATGGGTTCTTCAAGAAGTCTCCAATGGCTTCTCTAAAAAGTCTCCTAATAGCTTCTCTAAGAAGTCTCCTAATGGCATTTCCAAGAAGTCTCCTAAGTCTTCTAAATCAAGACTTCTAAGTCTTCTAAATTAAGTCTTCCAAGTCTTCTAAACCAAGTATTCCATTCTAATCTTGACACATATTGCAGCAAATGATTGTTCTTTTCAAATACACTTGATTCTTGATGATTCCTTCATCTTTCCTTCACTAATTTCCTTTCATTAATCTAGTTCCATTGAAATTGGTTTGGCTGAAGAATCCATAGGGAAAAAAACTAGATGAAAACCAAGTTTTATTTCTAGTTTCATGTGCTGCTCTTCATTTATGATATTTTGTAGCTTCTATTTGAATAACCATATGGTTATTTGAATAATCCATTCTATACATATGTTCTTAGTAGATAATTTATTCGAATAGCAACAATTCTATTCGAATAAAATGATACATTTTCGTATTCACAGAAATGAGTTTATTTGAATAACTAATTGGTTATTCGAATAAAATGACTTTTATTCATCTAATCTTGTTTTATTTAATTTTGAGAGTTGTAATATTTTATTAAGGTATAAATATTTTTATGTATCTATATTATTATTTTTTGGGATGTTACAACAAACAGATGAATGATAACCTTATTTTAAGGATAGAATTAATGGGCCTTGATACACTTATAGATCCATTTTATCTCAGTCCAACCTAAATGGAGAGGATTATAGTAATGTTTTCTTCAATTAGAATTCCACCTTTACCAAACATTATTCATTTTGTGACAACTTAACCTACTTATTGTTTAAGATTGTGATTGATGTAAGTTGTTTATGTTGCAATACTGGATTAAAAGGTATAGTGGGTTGAGCTTTATGGATTGACCATGATATGGCCTTATTTACTTAGGTCAAAATATATGTATGCACAAACCCTTAAAGAAGGATAATTTGCATATCATGTGATTTAATGGTTATTGGACATAAGATTATTGAGTTAAAATTAGTAGTTAGAAAATATTGTCACAAAGTTCGACCACCAATTCAAATGTACTCAAAATTTTGGTCAAGTTAGTTAAAATATTAAGTTCTGCCAAATGCTAATTAGTGGAGAGTGTAGAATCTCTATTGAGTTAACCTGATCAAACGTTTGATTAAGGCAATGATGTTGCTATCTTCGCCTTTGGGAATAAGTTGACTTGTTCATTTGAGCCTTATGACTACAAGCTTGCTTAAATCAGCCAAAAAACTATAAATGTTGTTTTTGATAAGTAAATTGGTGGCCATGCGCATTGTCAAAAATTTAATTTAGAGTCCAGAATAAATATAACAAGGAAAGGACATGAATTAAATGTCGACAAAATGAGGAATGATATTATAATAATCTTATAAGGTTACAATTTCAAAATAAAACTTTGCTGACAAATTTTTACAAAACTATATAATAAGAATAAACCAAGTATCTATCAAGGATGGTTTTTATTTCATAAAAGCTATCTTCAAGTTGCCTGAAGGTGAAGAAGACGACGAAGACCTTGCATTCAAAAGAATGAGGGAACTAGACACTAGACCATTCTTTGAATACAACGAGGATTACGATTTGCGTACGAAACCACCTGAAAAAGGTGATAAAATAGACCATAAATTTGACTATCCTACTGGGGTCAAAGCATGGTCTAATGTCTAGTCCCACTGGTCTTAAAACAAAACACTCTTGAAGCCTAGTTTGGATAAAATGGGAAAGTGGTAAGGCAAGGTACCAGGCCAGTGTCAGCAAGGAACTTTGAATGAGAAAGGATCCTTGCAGGAAGTGTTCATGACTTGGTCGTGGCATGACCAAGATCAAATAATTTCTCTAAGAGGATAGAAACCAGGTGAGGACTAAGGTTATTCATAAAGTTTGTGGAATGCAAATAGCGCTTTGTTGAAGGCCATGGTTGAAAAGGGATGGCTATTTATAGATAGGAGTATTAGATGGCCATTGGTGGAGGCCAAAAGCAGCAGTTAATAGCATTATAGGATTTAGTTCCGAGAAGTTGTGCCTCTCATGAAGCCTAACCAGAAGATAACTAGTGTAACATTTTTCACTCATATTGAGCCAAAGAAAACACTAGTGGGGTGCTTATATTGGGGGTATTTTCAAATTTCCTAGTAAAACTTAATGATGTGAGAGGATAGGTACAAGATGGAAGGAAGTTGCAAATAAAAGACCATACAATAGAAGAGTCGAAAACACAAGGAGGTCGACATTAGAAAGAAAGGTTCAAAATAGGTAGGAAGTCGACAAAAAGTAAAAACTTGTCGACCAAATGTAGAGACGCACCACCCAATCAAAACTTCTAGAAATCGCTCAGAAACTATCTATAACTGCCAAATATGCAAAAGTGGACTACAAGCATGAAGGTTAATTCTAAATAGCGAGGCAACAGTTAGTAAGAAGGTGCCCAAATTGAAGGATTTTCAAATTCAAAGAGGAGCGAGAGTTACTGCAGTATAAAATTGAAGATGAAATCGAGGCTTGACACTCATCACTCCTCACACACATAGGAAGAAAAGAGTCTCTCAAATGCCTTTACTTTTCCAAAATTTTTCCTTTTTTGTTTATTTAGTTCTTTTCCTTTTTGTTGTTTTATTAATTGTTGCAACACTTGCTACCTTGTAAGTTACATTCCTTATTTTCAACTCAATCAAGTTACTATGTCTTATAAATGTTACTGGCATTTTGAATTTCGTCAACTTGACATTTGCATTCACAAATCTAGACACTATGTGAAAATAAAGAGCCCATAAGAGGAAGCGATTCCCTTTGCTAAATTGAGTTTCTAGAATCACACCATCGATTAAGGTTGTCAAAATTTGACTAAAAAAGTTAGCTATAACTGTTTACTTTTTTAGTTGTCACAATAGACTATTGATCAAGTTTTGTAATCCTATAAATAGATGATGAAATGAATCTCTAGTTTTCTAGAAAGTTAACAATTGGTACTAGAGCTCTCTATGGTCTTGGTGGGTTTGTGAAGGAGAAAAAGAGAGAAAATAACTAAGCCTATCTCATAAAAGAACCTTTAAACACTTCTATCAAGTATAACATCTAGCAATTCCCCATTACCCCCATCTCATGAGTTTGGCAGAAAAAAATTTCCAGTATAGGTTGTTAAAGTGAGAGCTTATCTTGGAACTCGTAGTCTTTAGGAGGTGGTGGATACATGCAGTTTTCCACCCACTTTGCCAAAAAATCCAACAATAGCTCAAGAAAGGAGCCATAATGAGGAAGTGGCCAAGGAAGTAGAGCACTTGCCATCATACACTCTGATTTTCATGATAACGTGTTTGTTAGAATCATGGACTGAGACTACAAAAAAGAGTTGGGATAAGCTCACGGAGCATATTCATGGAAGTGAAAGAATGAGGTAGAGGCAAGTCCTTAAGGAGAGAATTTGAAGTCTTAAGGATAAAAGATGCAAAAACTTTAGATGAGTTTTTTTATATACTTATGGGGGTAGATGAGGGGTTAGATGATAGAAGAGTAGTGGAGAAAGTTTAGATGAGCCTCCCTGAGAGGTTTGAACCAAAATTTCTTCTCTTGGAGTTTTTTTTCTAACATATCACTCTTAGAACTTATGAGTGCTTTACAAGCAACTGAGCAAAAAAGATCATTAAGATTGGAGGACGATATTGAAGGAGTTGATTTTGCTAAGGAGGGCAAAGCTTAATTAAGTGCTACTGGAAAAAAGGTTTGCAGAGAATGAAAAGAAGCTAACTCCAGCAAAAATGAAAGCAAACAAGTGTTAGATTGAGACTTTTCTTGAATACTTTAAGTCATATCAGATATCTTTATTTATTATTAGTTTTTTTGGGGTCAAAGATGACTTTAGTCAGTAATGATGGTTAAAAGTATGCTTTTATGCTTATCTTTGTAGAAAAAAGTTGTCTAAGTATGGTCCTAAGTGTTAGTAAATCAAAGTTGGATACAACCCAAGTGTTTTAAACACTTTATGGATGTGAGCAGAAGCGCACTCAGATCCGTGAAGAAGAACTGATAAAATTGTAAAGCACGTGAATAGTATTTTTATGGTGAGACCCACTTGTCAGTACTATTTGCACCAGAAAAATAAATCAAGAACTGCACACCAAATTTAACGTGGAAAACCCCCTTAGTCACCGAAGGAAAAACCACGGGACAAACTCCGAAAAATATTTCACTATATCAAGAATAATTACAATATCCTATCTACACTCACATGCACAAGAAGTACAAAATATAGTGTTTCCTAGTAAGACCCTCTCCTACTACAATTTGTAGTATTACAGAGACTAGAGAATAAATTCAAAAATTCGCAGTGTATGCTCACACACTACACTATTAAAATTTCCTCACACTCTCTATTTTTCTCTCACTCTTAGAAGCTATTTCTTTGCTTCTTCTACTTAGTGTGTTTTCGGATGGAGAAACTGCTCTCTATTTATAGAGAGCTAATGTGTGCAAATGCATTTACTTCACCATCCAACCACTACCAGCAAATAAGCACCGAAAAAACTCTACAGCAAAGGAAGAAAACATTCCTCCCTTTGTTGACTGCAAGCCACCGACTAACAATTCTCCACATTGGCTTACATTTACAAAAGTCTTCAACCTCTACTAATATTAATCAAGTTCAAGCAATGTTTGAACTTATCAACTGGAAATGACTTCGTCATAATGTCTGCAGGATTCTCAGTTGTCGCTATCTTCTGAATTGCAACTATACCGTTGTTGATACTTTCTCTGACAAAATGAAGTTTAACATCAATGTGCTTTGTCCTTTCATAGTAGACAGGATTCTTTTCCTGATGAATGGTACTTTGACTATTGCAATGTATAATTGGTTCTTTTTCGTTCAATCCAAAACTACCCAAAAGACCTTGCACCTATATGCTCTCTTTCACAGCCTCAGTCAATGTCATCTACTCAGTTTCAGTAGTTGACAATGCAACTGTGGATTGCAATGTCACCTTCCAACAATAGTACATCCAAAGACTGTAAAGATATAGCCTATTAATGGCCTCCTTTTGTCTAAATCTCCTGCATAATGAGAATCTATATAGCCTATGACCCCACGAGTTTGCTGACCATTAAACACCAAACAGTCATCATTGGAACCTCTTAAGCACCGCATGATCCATTACACAGCTTCCCAGTGCACCTTTCCTGGTTTGCTCATAAATCTACTCACCACACTTACTGCATGTGAAAGATCCGGTCTTGTGCACACCATGGCATACATGAGACTGCCAACTGCACTAGAATAAGATATATGAGTTATATGCTCCATCTTCTCCTTAGTTTTTAGACATTCCTTTGAAGATAGCTTAAAATGCGCAGCTAAGGGAGTACCAACTGGTTTAGACTGATCCATATTGAAGTGTTGTAGCACTTTCATAATGTAATTTTACTGAGACAAGCACAATCTGCCATGATGTCTCTCCCTATGAATCTCCATACTAAGAATCTTCTTTGCTGCACCTAAGTCTTTCATCTCAAATTCTTTTTCCAACTGAGTTTTCAATATACTAATTTCAGCCTTATTGCAAGCTGCAATTAGCATGTCATTTACATACAACAACAGATAAATGGGAGAACCATCTGGAAGATTTTTAGAGTAAATGCAATTATCATATTGGTTTCTGTTGTATCCATTACCAATCATAAATGCATCGAACCTCTTGTATCATTGCCTTGAGGATTGCTTCAAGCCGTATAATGACCTTTTTAATAGGCAGACATGATTCTTCTTCTCAGGAACTACGAACCCCTCTAGTTGACTCATGTAGATCTGCTCCTCTAGTTCACCATGTAAGAACGTCGTCTTCACATCAAGCTGTTCCAGCTCTAAGTCAAATGTACTTACAGTAGCTAATAGTATCCGAATAGAACTATGCTTCACCACAGGAGAGAATACTTCATGGAAGTCAATGCCCTCCTTTTGAGTATAACCCTTTGCTACCAATCTTGCCTTGAACCTTGGAGGTTCAATGCCAGGGATTCCCTCTTTCCTTTTGAAGACCCATTTGCAACCAACTATTCTTTTTCCCTCTAGAAGTTGTATAAACTCCCACGTTTGATTTTTCTAAAGAGATTCAATCTCCTCATTCATTGCTATTAGTCATTCCTTTGACTCCTGGCTATCTACTTCATCACGGTAGGTCTCCTACTGCACTATCTGCCATAGCCAAAGCAAAGGCTATTGGATCTGCATCTGACTAGTCAAGTGCATAAGCAACAGAATTCAGATATCTCTGTGGTTTCTGAATTTGTAGCCTTTCTCTGCCAGTAGAAATATTATATGGCTCTGCTCCTCTGGTTTCTTCACAAGCACCCTTGTCTCCAAGTTCATCTTGTTATTCTTCTTCAGGTTAAGCAACACCTGAAGTACTTGGCTGACTTGTGTCCTCTTCCTGCTTCATCTTCCCAATGTCAATCTCTAGCTCCACCTGTTTCTCAGCATCATGATCTGTCTCTTCCTGATCTACTTCTGATTCTCGCTTCTGATTCATCATTGTGCCTCATCAAATGTGACATCTCTACTAATAATGATCTTGGGTGAGTTTGCCTTTTCTGTACACCATAATCTGTGGCCCTTCACCCCTCATGGTTACCCTAGAAATATACACCTTCTTGCCCTCGTCTCAAGTTGACCATCACTCACATAGGCATACGCAAGACAACCAAATATCTTCAAATCATCTGAGTGGACATACTCCAAAATGTCCTTGTTGGTGTGTTTTGCAGAACTGAGCTTCACTCGTTTCTACTTTTCAAATACTCAATTTTTACAAAAATCAAGTTTACAATTCTTTACACCTTTCAGTAGTCCTCTGTCAGCAAGTATTATCATTCCATTCTCACTCATATGACCAAGCCGCATGTGCCACAGTTGTGTAACATCATCATTAGATCTTTCAGAGGATAGAACATTAGTAGTGCCACTAACTGTGCTCCCCAACAATAGATAGATCCTACCCTGCAATTTTTCTTTCATCACCACCATCGAGCTTTTGGTCACCTTAAAAAAACCACCCTCTCCAGAGAACTTGTACCCCTAGTTGTCTAGGGCACTCAAAGAGATTAAGTTCTTGCTTAGCTCTAGTACAAGCCATGCTTGAAATGTCCTTGTAGTACCATCATCCAATCTGATTGGTATCTCTCCTCCACCTACAATAGTAATTACCCTGTTGTCTCCTAATCAGACCTTTTCTTCCCGCTTTTGTACGAAGAGAAAAAGTTCCTATTAGGTGTCATGTGAAAAGATGCACCAGAATCCATGATCCACCCATTGCCCAAGTCATTAGCAGAAACTGTTAGGACAGATTCAACATCACTATCATCAGAACTTGCAACTATTATGTTGGCATTATTTCTTGGTTTCTCATTTCTCTCAGGACAATTTTTTCGAATATGCCCTAGTTGATGACAATGAAAACACTTTAAGGACTTGTGGTTTTTGGACTTTGATCTTCCCTTACTTTTGCTTCCTGGTCCTCTTTCTTGACAACGCTCTCTCATCACGAACAATCCATCTGCAAGATTATCAACACTGGATCCTGATGCCAATTTCCTATGCTTCTTTATCATTAACGCCTCCTTGACGGTTTTGACGGAGATAGTGGATCTACTATACATTATAGTATCACAGAAATTATCATAGGATAGAGGTAATGAAGTCAATAAGATCATAGCTTGATCAATATCTTTGACTATAATTCTAGCCTCTTGTACATTAGAAATCATCCGATTGAAGTCGTCAATATGATCTTGAATTGGTTTTTCTCCTGAAAGTTTGAATATGTATAATCTCTTCCTCTGGTAAAGTTAGTTTGACAAAGTTTTTACAAAGTACTTTTCTTCCAAAGCTTTGGAGAGTCCATCTGCAATCTTCGTATTCATAACCTTTCGTAGCACATTGTTTGTCGGGCTCAGCTATATTGTGTTATGTGTTTTGGCCATTATCTCCTCCTTTTTATCAGAAGACAATGTTTCTGGCAACTTGCTCTTGCCTTCCAACGCCTTTGATAGGTCTTACTAGTCTAGCAATGCCTGTAGCTTCAGCTTCCATAGACTGAAGTCGTTGGATCCATCGAACTTCTCCACATCAAATTTTGGCACCAACATCTTCGATCTGAAATTTGATCAAGTGGCTCTGACACCACTAGTTAGTAAATCAGAGTTAGATACACCCCAAGTGTTTTAAACACTGTATGAATGTGAGCGGAAGCACACTCAGATCCATGAAGAAGAAGTGATAAAATTATAAAGCATGTGAATAGTACTTTTATAGTGGGACTCACTTGTCAGTACTATTTGCACTAGAAAAATAAATCAAGAACTGTACACCAAATTTAACGTGAAAAACTCCCTTGTATACTGAGGGAAAAATCACGGGACAAACTCTGAAAAATATTTCACTATATCAAGGATAATTACAATATCATATCTGCACTCTCACACATAAGAGGTACAAAATATAGTGTTTTCCAGTGAGATCTTCTCGTACTATAATTTGTAGTATTACAGAGATTAAAGAATAAACTCAAAAATTCACAGTGTATGCTCACACACTACACTATTAAAATTTCCTCACACTCTATTTCTTTGCTTCTTCTGCTTGGTGTATTTTCGAATGGAGAAACTGTTCTCTATTTATAGAGAGCCAGTGCATACAAATGCATTTACTTCACCATCCAACCACTACCAGCAAACAAGGAATCGAAAAAACTCTGCAGCAAAGGAAGAAAATCTTCCTCCCTTTGTTGACTGCAAGCCACCGACTAACACTAAGTATGGCTTGAACAGTCAGCCATCAAACCTTGAATATATTGGTATGAAAGAAGCAAATACAATATGTCCTTTTCTTATTTTTATAGAGCCTCGCATATTGCTTTGCTTTTACCATGCTATTCTTCATTTCTTTACATGGTATCTAGAGCTCCTTTGATTTATAAGAGTCTGTGAGTGAGAGAAACCAGTGAAAACACCTGTACTGAAAAAACCACAAACGCCAATATGGCATCCGACAGGTACTCCTTACATCCACCTCCTATATTTGTAGGAGAAAATTACCATATGTGGGCTACAAAAGTGAGAACTTATATAAGAGCTTAAAGTTTATGGGAGGTGGTGGATACTAGAAGCAATCCACCTCCTTTGCCCAACAACTCAACATTAGCCCAGATAAGAAACCATAATGAGGAAGTGGCAAATACGTGAAGATTGATGAATAAGCATACTGGGATTGGGAGAAGGGATTGGGAGAAGACAGAAGCTAGTTATATGAATAAAGGCAGAAGCATACTAACTCAAAATCATGATGGAGTTGTCATAGAAGAAGATGATCATCATTGAATTGATTCGGATGAAGATTTTGTTGTAAGGGGCAACAAATCATTGGAAGAAATTTACGGCAGGTGCAATATAGCCTTGATAGAGCCTACAAATCATGAAGAAACAATGATGTCATCAAACTGGAAAGCTGCAATGGAGGAGGAACTGAAGATGATCAATAAGAATGATACTTGGCAGCTGGTGGAAAGGCCTACCAACAAGAACTACTGGTGTGAAATGGGTACATAGAATCAAGTTGAACTCAGATGGTTCTGTCAATAAGTTAAAAGTAAGACTATTTGTCAAAGGCTACTCCCAACAATATAGAATAAATTTTTCTTATACTTCTGCTATGGTGGCAAGACATGACACGATTAGGTTGTTGATTGCCTTAGCAGCTCAAAAATGTTGGAAAAATTTCCAACTTGATGTCAAGTCAGCATTTCTCAATGGCTATTTGAAGGAGGAGATATTTGTGCTAGAACCCCCAAGTTTTATTGAAAATAGAAAATAAGACATGGTGTATTGCCTCAAGAATGCGTTGTATGGCCTAAAGCAAGCCCTTAGGGCTTGGTATAGCAGGATAGATGAACATTTGCAACAGTTGGGCTTCAAAAGAAATCCTAGTGAGTCCACCTTTTACGTTTAACAAACAAGTGACGATGTTTTAATTGTCTCTATGTATATAGGTATGTAGATGATCTCCTAATATCTAATAGCAATACTGTTCTGGTACAAAAGTTCAAAAAGGAAATGCAAAATGTGTTTGAAATTACTGATTTAGGTGAAATGTCATATTTTCTTAGTATGGAAATTCTCCAAACTGAGTGTGGAATTTTCATAAGCCAAGAAAAGTATGCAAAAGTAAAGCTAAAAAAGTTTGGCATGGAAAATTACAGAGATGTTTCCACTCTACTATTGAATGAGAAATTGAGTAACGATGATGGTGTTGACAAAATTGATATTGGGATTTATAGGAGTTTGATTGATTGTCTGTTGTACTTAACAGCAGCAAGCCCTGATGTTATGTTTGCGACAAGCCTCTTGTCTAGATTTATGCAAGCTCCAAGTGAAACCCACTTCAAGGCTGCAAAAAGGCTGTTGAGGTATGTAAAAGGAACAACGGATTTTGGTGTTCAGTTTAGAAAAGGAAATGATGCTCAACTGGTTGGATATACAGACAGTGACTACGATGGCTCTTTTGATGACATGAAGAGTACCCCAGGTTATGTTTTTTCTATTGGACCAGGTATGAAGAGTTGGAATTCAAAGAAACAAGATGTAGTCACTAAATCAACAGCTGAAGCAGAATATATTGCTGTTGCAACTAATGTCAATCAAGCCATTTGGCTTAGAAAAATTCTTGAAGACTTATATCAAACACAAGAAGAAGCTACTGTTATTTTTTGTGACAACCAATATGTTGTTGCCATGGCCAAAAATCCCGTGTTTCATGGAAGAACAAAACACATCAAGATCAAGTATCATTTTATTAGAGAAGCAGAAAAGGAAGAACAAGTAAAGCTTGTTCATTGCAGTTCTGAAGATCAGATAGTAGACATCTTGATCAAGGCTTTGCCCAAAGCAAAGTTTGAGTAGCTGAGAAAGAGTCTTGGAGTTCCCAGCAAAAGAATCAAGGAGGAGTGTTGAGTGAATAATTCTTTTGCAGCTAATCATGACTACTTTTACTCAATATTCTGCACTAGCTACTGTTGACTACTTTTTGACTTACCAGTTGTTTTTGTTATCATGATAGTTGGCTGTAATTGATGATTTTTTTAGCTATCACAATAGATTGTTGATCAAGTTTTGTAATCCTATAAATAGATGATGAAATGAATGAATGAACCATTGCAATTTATCAGCAATCAACTGCTATCTCTAGTTTGCGAAAAAGTCAACAGATGTTGCATACTACGAGTAGGATGAAAACTACGCATGTTTTTGTCAGTATTATGACAGAATTTTGTAGAAGATTTCGTTGTGATTTTATTCACCCTATTCCTATGGTGTAATGTGTCAGATTGTGTTCTATCAATATTTTAGTAATGGAATGGTGATAAGACAGAATCCTTAAACCCTCCTACAGGAATAAAGCAAAGTGATCAACAACTACCGTAGCATATATAGCACTTTCACCGTCAATCAATCCTTCCACCACCCAACCCCCCCCCCCCCCCCCCATTTTGTTACCAATCACTCCTCTTTGATTTGTTTTTTACTATGATTGTGTTTGAAATGTTAAAAGAAATTACTTGATTTGTAAATCAAATTTTATGATTGGAATTTTAAAATATCATAAATGATTTGATTTATAATATTTCATGAGTTTTATTTTTTTTATTTAAAAAATTTATCAAACTTGACAAGATTTATTAAGTTTGATTTGATTTTAAATAAATAAACTATTTTATTCTTACTAATTACTTTTTATTAGGACTGCACCAAGGGTCAACTTTGAGTCTATATATTTTTACCTTGGAGAGCCAGTGCCATAATGTATGTTTTTTGTAGATGATATAGTCTTAGTTGGAGAGTCAAGAGAGGAAACAAATGGGAAGTTAGAGTTATGGAAACAAGTTTTGGAAGAACATGACTTTTGTCTAAGTAAGAGTGAGACGGAGTATATGGAATGTAAGTTCAGTAAGAGGCGTGTTAATGCTAGCTTAGCGGTGAAAATTAGAGATCATACCATACAATAAGTCACATAGTTTAAGTATCTTGGATCTATCATACAAAATGATGGAGAAATTGAAGGAGATGTAAATCATTGGATTCAAGCTAGATGGATGAAATGGAGGAGTGCTTCAAGAGTTATTTGTGATAGAAAAGTGCCTCTCAAGCTTAAGGGTAAATTTTACCGCACAGCTATAAGGTCTGCGATGTTGTATGGTACTAAATGTTGGGCAGTAAAAAACCAACAAAGAGCATAAGATTAGTGTCGTGGAGATGAGGATGTTGTGCTGGATGTGTGGCTATACAAGACAAGATAGGATTAGGAATGAATGAATTAGAGAGAAATTAGGAGTAGCACCTATTGTGAAAAGATGAAATAATCTCGCCTTAGGTGGTTTGAACATGTAAGGAGAAGACCCTTAGAAGACCTTATAAGAAGAGTAGATCAGGTGAAAAATAGCCCAATAACTAGAAGTAGAGGAAGATCAAGAAAGACTATAGGTGAAACAATTAAAAAAGATTTAGATTTGAATGACATTTCTGAAGAATTGGTTTATGATAGGGTACAATGGCGTTGTTTGATCCATGTAATCAACTCCACCTAGTGAGAAAAGGCTTAGTTGTTGTTGTTGTTCTAACTACTTTTTATAAGGATAAAAATAAAAAATAAAAAATCAAATCAAATCAATTCCTATTTTAATAAGTTTCAAACATTATTTATATTTTAAATCAATTCAATTCCCATTTTTTATAATAAATTTCATTAATAAAATTTAATTTTTAAATCAAATCAAATTAATTTGAGTCATATCAAATTAAATTATTTCTAATTTTAATTGATTCAAACATATCTTAACTGATTTGTAAGAGTCTAAATGTTGGATAGTAATATATACACAAACTCTTTTTTAAATGAATGGCTAAAAAATTTGCAGTAATTATTTTATACAGTATAACATTTCAGTCACTCATTTTTATTTCTGATGTTTTTGTTTTCCAAGTGTGCAGATATACTTTTCACCAAATGCCACATAATATATGCTTCACCCACTTTTGAAAACAAGAAGCATGCATTTAATACGAAGTGTAGGCAAGTGGCGTACCACATAAGAAAATTTCATTAGTAACTATGACAAGGTCTGCTTAGCGTGATATAACGAAAGCGAGCTGCATCTCTTATGAAGGGAACCTGTGTTAAATCCCTAGGTGAACTTTGTAGGGAGAGAGCTATATTGTTTTGCTCTGGGCCGAAAGGAAATTAAGATCCTGAAACGAATCGTGCTCCCATTTTAGTTTTACAAAGATTTATCGAAAAAAAAAATAGTAACTGTGACAACTAGGCCAGAAGAAAGCATAGAAGATTTGGAAAATAAGAAATCAAGAAGTGAATCTCAATACAAATAAGCTTAAGGTGTACACATTTTAGCCTGAAAAAATATGACTAACATTTTCAACAATTGCTCAAATATAAAATAACAGATCAAAAGCCGGTACATATACAAAGCACTTTCCTGAAAAAGTGGGAAAGGGAATACAAAGAAAACACTCAAATGTTTCTCGGGCAGATTTCGGCTTCTACCTAATTGGTATATGTAAAATAAGAACAGAGGAATACAAAGAATATACTCATACGTTTCACAGACAGCCCAGGAAAAAGAAAAATCAAAATAGAAAGGAAAATAGTTAGTTAACTTCAGTGCTTCTATCCTTGCAGAGCATATGCCACTCCTGTAGCACTGCTGCTTGAAGAGCTTGATGCTCAGCCTCCTCAGCAGTTAATTTCGATAGTGTTGAAGGTCCCTTCTTTTTCTCATCTTCATCGCCATCCTTCTTTTCTTTCTTTTCGTCTTTGTTATCTTCGTCTTCTTCATCTTCTTCATCATCAGATTTTGGAGTCTTGGGTTGTGGTTGGGCTGCCTTCAACAAGGCTATCCTTTCCATTGATATCCGAAGCCTCTCCGCAGCACCTACTTTCACTTCATCTTCAGGCATATACTCCACGCCACCATCAGTAAGGTCATCCAACCAGCCCTGAAGATCTGATCCAATCTCCTTGGTAATAGATGCATCAGATGCTCGTACCACAAACTTGCACATCATTGTTGTCGTCTCATCACCCAAGTCCACATTTCTACTCACTTCACTGGCACCAAAAATCATCATGCCCAAGAAGCCACCATGCCAAGTTTTAGCAGCATAACACAACTATTCCAGCAAAGTGGGAAGGAAAAGGGGAAAAGGGTTAGTAAATTCATACGATGCAATGCCTAACAACTCAATGCATATAATCCCTATTGTAGACCTTCCCTTTTATCCTATTTTATGTTGGTTAAGTTTCTCTTGGTTTAGGTACATATCTACTGTTTCCATCAAGGTAGAAACATACAAGTAAAAGCATACAAGGGACAAGGATTGAATAGTAATACCACTAAATTTTAAGAGGACTAGGTGATACTGAAGGTGATTCAAGGAAGGGACATAACAAACATCCTTTAACTATTTCAAACAAAAAAAAAAAAAAAAGATAACAAATCCACACCTGAAACCCTGCCACAGTGCGGATAATATGTGAACAAACTTTGTGGAATGGCTGTGAAGACAAGGATTTTAGTCCACTTAAGAAAGGAGAAGCTCCGTACTGCTGGGCTGCAGTAGCTTTAAAGCCACTTCCTTCATATGTATATGTACCAGTGTATTCTACAACAGCTGGTAAACTGGGCCACAGTCGGAAAAACTCAACAGGTGATATTTGGTGTGGCAAAAGAAGCTCAGTCAATGGAATCTTATAAGGTTGACATCTCAAAATCACAGGTTCACCTAATTCAGGCCTTAAGCTTCTCTTCTGTCTCATGATTTGAGGATCCTCTTCAGCGTAGTCACCTTCGTAGTCTCCAACAGCACCACTACCATAGAAAGGGTAATACAATACTTGAACCCAAAGGGCACATCTTTCAAAGTGGGAAACACCAACTGTCACACTGCACAGTACTGGATCCTGAGAACAGAACAACATCATTAGGAAAATGGATCAAGAAACTATTGCAAATACAAGAATAGTAAAGAACTATCGTGAAAAGAGACAATGCAGAGTTGCAAACCTTGTCAAGTACAACTATTAAAAGTAAATAATTAGCGCAAAATTTAATATAATCCAGCACAATTTACATAATGTCCAAAGTTCCAAACTCCAAATTAATGGGTAATTGTACCTAAAAGGCTGCCAACAGAGGAAGATATAACAGAAGCAACAGCATGCAAAACTACGCTCATCAGGGGACAGCATGAACTTTTTTTTATAGAACAACTATTACGAGATAGAAAAGAGGGAAAGAACAACTACAGCTAAGAAAAGAAATTCTCCGAAAAAGAAAAGTACAAAACAACAACAACAATTATTACTACTACTACTACTAGGACAGGTGTCATTTTCATTAGATATTGGTTCTTGTTTTACGTTATTGTTTGTCATGTTTAGGAATATTATCACCTCTTTCTGCCTTTGTAAGAACCCCAAAAAGCCCCCTCTCCTCATTTTCTGTTTCTCCTGATATCTAAGGACAGGTTTTCCAATGAACACAAAACACCCCCTCTCCCTCTCATATCCTAACACAAATTATATTTTTTTTAAGCCAGCAGCATTTTAAGGATGCAATGAAGGTGCCTGGTCTCTCAATTGATTAGATTCACAAAACACAAACTACTCAAATCCTTTTCATAAAAACATTCATAACTCCAGAGATTAACATCATTGCCACATTTTACCTTGTTTTTTGTGCTTTTTATATTTTCCTTTTTTTTCCATTCTTGTTTTTTGTACTTTATCACATCATTTTGTCTACATCCATGTCTTGCTTTTTTCTCCAGTCAGCAATATGTCCTAACCCAAACAAACTCCCTCATAAATATTAATGTCAATTTGTTCTTTTTATCTAATTATAACGGTCAGCTGCAGGTAACCTCTTCTAACTTGAAATTTGTCAGCTGGAAATTCCCCATAAATCCAACTAAATAAATCTAGACTCTAGAGGTGCCAAAAGCCCGTTGGGCCAGCAAATTTAGCCTGCGAAAACCTTTGGGCCAGGCCATATTTTCATAGGTCCGAAAAAATCAGGCAGGCCAGAAAATGTGGTTGGCCCAAATCAAGCAGGCCAGGCCTATTTCATTTAAAAGAGTCAAAATAGGCCCAGCTCATCAGTCCTTCCTGTTTGACACCTCTGCCTAATTCCAATCCAAGCATGAGACTGCTCACAAGTACAGACATACCCATCTAAACTTTCTAGACATGTCAACCAAAAAGGTGGAAGAATAGCTGAGAAGAAGTAATGCAAAATAACCATCTCAAACCGGAATGGAACATGCACTTTAGAGAAGCAAACCTGTGAAACCAGATTACGCAACTGCCGCACTGCTTGAGAAGAACCATCCATATAATATAATGCACCTGATAATCCCACACGTACATCTACCCGATTCAATTCAAGCTCAGTTAAGTTTAAGACCTGAAGGATTTTCATTTATAGTCAATGAGAAACACTGAAATAGGGACCATAGCAGATTCATAACAATTTGTGCCAAAAACAAATAACATTCTTCATCTATATGATTTAAAGATGAAACTATTGAGCAATTCTAGCAATGCATTTTAATTTTTTCATTAATGGATTATAGAAAAATATATAAGGCATTAATCATTAACATCAGTATTTCTTCAACGAAACCATGAATCCACATTTAGGAAGCTACTGCGTGCCAAAATACCATAATTAACATAATTTCTTTTTTCTTTTTTCTTTTTTTAATTTGTAGTTTCCTTTTGACCATAATACTATTCACACACTAATGCAACTTCCTTACCAATACATTGGAACATTAGCTTTCACAAAATAACACCAAAGACAAATTCTGAATTTTACCAAGGTTGTTATGATGGAAACAATAGTACATCAAATTAAATGTGCTACATTCTTCCAATAAAGAAATAAATGTGCTACATAACATGGATCTTAGAACAATAGATACCATGGCCCACCACATTTTTCAAGTAAAAATTAATCTACTTTGCTTCATGTCAAGTGATAAGTACTGTCAACCCCCTGCTCCTCTTTCACAAGGAAATAATATGATCACTACAACATAGTCTAAGCAAATACCCTGCTTAAACGTTTGAAAATGTTGTAAGCGAACTCTAAATAATTGAATAAGAAAGAAATAAATTGAGGAGGCTTTGACCTTTAAATGCAGAGTGATCCTCCCATCACTTGAATCTGCTAAATGATAACCTTCGACATAGCAGGGATCACTGCTTCCAGTCAAAGTAATTGCAGTTGGAGGAACCTTCAGCAAAGTAGAATCAACTCCTTTTGCCAGAAAAAGGGTTAGTTCGCTGGGGTCAGGTCTCCAGAGCTCTAAAATAGCTTTGTGAACCAATCCTTCCAACTTTCTATCCTGAGCAGCAGATGCTTCATAAAACTGAACAGTTAATTTGTGGTGACTAAACGGGTAATCCCCTCTGGCTGCTGTAACCCCTGCCCACCTGGAAAAAAAATGAGAAATAATCACACTAAGTTATCACATAAAGAATTAAATTTATGATTTAATAAAGACCATAGAACATTGTTAACATTAGAAATGGACGTTAAGCACCAATATATTCTGAGCAAGGAAGAAATTGGCAAGAAGCTTTTCTAAAACCAACACCTTTACAGCAATAAAATTTCATGACCATAACACACTAGACTTTTAATTAATGGATTACTCAAAAGGACAGAGAAAGAATGAATTGAGGAAATACGAATGAGATAAGGATCAGTGACTGTGAATATCAAGATTAATAATGCCAGCAGTTATGTATATAAATTTGCACAATATTCGCACCTACTCTCCTGATGACTTGAAGCATATTTGATTCTTTGTAATATCAAACGGCATTGATGTTTGCTGACAGAATCAGCCAAAGCATTGCTCCTAAACTCTTCAAGCTCTTTGGTAAGTAACTGCCCAGCCCTAGGGTGGCGTGATCCCAGCCGTTGAGCAGATAGAAGAACTGCCTGTACATCTTGAACTCTATTTGTTGTTTCTGCAGTCGAATCAATATTGAACAGAACCTTGTGAATATTTGATACAATGACATTAAGAGGATCATCTGGGTCATCTGCTAGGAGTGGATCCAATCCTTCTATATCTATGTGCTCTGCAATAGCCCAGATAAGGCGGGCCAATACTCTTGGAGTATTCACCTGTTACATTCACAAACATTAACATGCAAGATAAGTATGAGAAAACTACATCCATTTGTGATTATGAGTCTAACAAATTTCAAGTGATTGAGGAAACTCAAGTCATGTAAGAATTCATTTATAATAATGACAATATTAAAAAAAAAATAAGTGCATAAAGAACAAATGTACTAGAGGCTAGAAATAAAAATTCCATCCTTCCAACAAGCATCCTACTTAAATTTCACCATCTAAGTATTAAATATATATATATATATATATATAGCGCATATAATCTCAGAATAGATAATTTCTGCACAAGAAAAACAACTCACTGATCCAAACATGTCCTAGAGGACTCATAAAATATCTTCAAACACAGTCAAAAATAGTTCAGTACACCATGGAGAAGAGTAACTTAGTGATGACAGTGACAACATATACTACAATAGTTTGTTGGTTGCAGGAAGCAATTACTAGCTCCAGAACATAAAGAACTAACCAAGTTTTTAATGAGTTAATCCAGAGTCCACAACATCAATATTGGTAGTGTTGAATTGGAGGGTTTTAGATAGGAAAGGAGGAAAAGAGAGAAAAGGAATACTCAAAATAATAAGACTATATTGATATTGGTAAGATGATAATATGATACAAAAGACAAACTCAATAATCCTATTTATACTAATTTTAGACTCTTAATCCTAATTAAATAAGGAAACAAATTAGAAAATATAATAAGAAATAAATCTTAAGGATCTATGATATTCTAAAATATTTCAAGATACGATAAATATATTTTGAGATATTTTTTAGATATTCTAATACCCTCAAACTAAAGCTTCCTAAGTTTGAGCTTGTAACAATTAAATAATTTAATAGTGTGATAGTGGCTGGGGATGGGCGGAGACGATGGCTGGCAACTGTTTTTGGGACGAATACGAAGACGAGGTTAATGCATCTGCACAGACGGAGACAAGGCCAATGCATTTGGGACAAAGAGTTAGGGCCAGAGCATCTAAAACAAAGAGCCGAGCTGGTGTAAGTCATAACCAACATAAGTTATCATCAGAATGATCGTCGATGGGAAGAGAAGTCACCACTAATATGATTCATCCATGGGAGAGGAGTCACCACCGGAATGATTGTCGATGGGACCACTAGTATGATCCATTAGTGGGAAGAGAATGACATGACAAACACTGGCATTGAAATATATGTAGAGATGGATTTATTCCCATTCTCCCGCTCAATGTTATGCCAGCATTGGAAAAGAACCAAATAGTAGCCAAAACCAGAGATAACCACCACAAAGAATGATTTTTTATCCAAAAAAAAAAAAATACCACAAAGAATGCCAATACACAACAATCACACCAACTATCTAAGGGTCAAACACGGCATAATACAGCCCAAGGAAGTCAAACGGTCACGTGGAGGTCAGAGATGATGTGGTGAGGCAAACAAACGGCGAAGGTGCCCGGAAAGAGGGTGAAACAGACATGGGTCAGTGTACAATGACCAAAAACAGAAACCCCAATACACCTTAACCCCTTTGAGCAAAGGTACACGACAACCTATTGTGCGATTGGTCAAGGTGAAGACAGATCCAAATAAAGGAGAGAGAGGCGAGTCTAGTGGTGAAGACGGTGGCTGGAAAGGCGGCTGGACATGCCACCACGCGCGGCTAGAAGGACAGCTTGTGGGGCGAGCAGCAGATCTGCGAAATCGAATGTGTGGGTGCATGGCTCGTTGGATCGAGCTGAAACTTTGGGGAATGGTCAAACAGGAGAAGACAAGGCTGATTGGGGGCTTGCCGGTTGGAAAAGTCGTTGGAAAGTGGTTGGACGGTGGCAGATGGCGTCTGACTGCAGTGGACAACGGTGTAAGAGATGGATGCTGCCAGAAAGACGACACAACAGAGGGAGACCGACACTGCAGATCGCACGTGAGCGCACTTAAGAGGTCATATGGCGGTGTGGCTTCAAGAGCTAGTAGATCGGAACACACCAGAGTTGATGGCAGCAGCAATGAGGTGAAAAACCCACTAACAATGGTGAACCATGCAACGAGAGGCAGCTAATCGGAGTTCTAAATTTTTGGAAACTCGGTAGTGAAATAGTGACCGAACAGATCACAGATGATGATATCGCTCTGATACCATGTTGAATTGGAGGGTTTTAGATAGGGAATGAGGAAAAGAGAGAAGAAATACTCAAAATAATAAGATTATACTGATATTGGTGTGATGATGGTGTGATATAAAAGACAAACTCAATGATCCTATTTGTACTAATTCTAGACTCCTAATCCTAATTAAATAAGGAAACAAATTAGGGAATATAATAAATAAGAAATAAATACTAAGAGATTATCTATGATATTCTAAAATATTTCAAGATATACGATAAAGATATTTTGAGATATTTTTCAGATATTCTAATAGTACTTAATGTTATCAACTCCCAATGTTCATTATGTGATATATACCAGTATCATCACTTAAAGTTAAATATGAATATTTCTCTCTATATTCACATTGCAATATGAGACTACAATATATATACACTTGACTACAAGATAGAACATTAATTATCTATGCTAAGTCCTAGAAGTGTAACTACAATGAATACATAGATACAATGAATAGAACTCCACCATCCACAGCGTCCACACAGTCCACTTATTATGATTATAATCAACACTCCCCCTCAAGCTGGAGCATATATGTCTGATGCAACCAGCTTGTCCCATATGTATGTTATCCTAGGACCACATAAGGACTTAGTCATCATGTCTTCTAGTTGATCTTTAGTACCCACAAAAGAAGTCTTAATGATGCCTGAGAGGATCTTTTCTCTGATGAAATGACAATCAACTTCTATATGTTTAGTCCTTTCATGAAAAATTGGATCTGAAGAGAGATACAAGGTTGGTTGGTTATCACAAGCAAGTTCCATAGGACCTATCTCATAAAACTTCAACTCTTGGAGCAAATATTTTAACCACAAGAGTTCGCAAGTAGTATTAGCCATAGAACAATACTTTGCTTCTGTGCTCGATCTAGCTACAACAGTCTGCTTCTTGCTTTTCCATGAAATCAAGTTACCTCCAATAAGCACATAGTAGCCTGAAGTGGACCTCCTATCACTAGCATCACCTGCCCAATCTGCATCTATATATCCAATGATATTAGTATGATCCCTGTCCATATAAACAAGCCCTTTACCAGGTGATCCCTTGATGTATCTTAGGATCCAAACAACTGCATTCCAATGACTGTCACATGGTGAGTTAAGAAACTGACTCACAACATTGACAAGAAAAGCAAGGTCTAGTCGAGTCATGGTGAGATAATTTAATTTCCCAACTAATCTTCTATATCTACCTGGGTTAGGATAGGGCTCCCCCTGATTAGGTAGAAGCTTCACATTTGGGTCCATAGGAGTATCAATAGGTTTACAATCAAGCATCCTTATTTCTTCCAAAATATCAAGAGCATATTTCCTTTGAGAAATAGCAATACCTGTTCTTGATTGGGCTACTTCAATCCCAAGAAAGTATCGCAATTGGCCAAGATCTTTAGTTTTAAAATGTTTAAACAGGTATTGCTTCAATTTCTTGATGCCTTCTTGATCATCGCCTATAATGACAATATCATCCACATACACCACAAGATAAGTAAGTTTATTTGATGGTGAGCATTTAAAGAATACAGAATGGTTCACCTCGCAACGAATCATGCCAAACTGCTTAATGACTTTACTAAACTTCTCAAACCAAGCGCGAGGTGACTGTTTTAAGCCATATAAGGACTTTTGTAGCCTACAAACAAGACTTGACTCCTCCTGAGCAACAAACCCAAGTGGTTGCTCCATATAGATCTCCTCCTCCAAATCACCATGTAAGAAGGCATTTTTAATATCCAGCTGATACAAGGGCCAGGGTCTCATGGCAACCATAGACAAGAACAAATGAACAGATGCCATCTTAGCAACAAGAGAAAAGGTATCATTGTAATCCAAACCATAGATCTGAGTGTATCCCTTTGCTACCAGTCGAGCTTTCAATCGGTCCACCTGCCCATCAGGGCCAACTTTAACAATAAATACCCATCGACAGCCAACTGTAGATTTTCCAGGAGGAGGTGAAACAAGGGTTCATGTATTATTAGATTCCAAAGCAGTTATCTCATCAATCATTACTTGTCGCCATCCTAGATGGGATAGTGCTTCCTGAATATTCTTAGGAATGGTGACAGATGACAAAGTAGACACAAAGGCACAATGGGAAGGAGATAATCGATGGAAAATCAGAAAATTGTAAATCGGATGAGGATTGAGAGTACAGCGTTTACCTTTACAGAGTGCAATAGGTAGGTCAGCAGAAGTGTCAGGTGGGACCGTAGTGGGAGAAGCGATTGGAACGAGAGCTGAATCATAAGAATCAATAGTAAGAGTGATCTCAGGAACTTCAGGATTTCGGTGCTCATAAGTAATACCAAATCGACGCAACGGACGGTCATCCTGTGACTATGGAGCTTGAGGATGAGAGACAGGTGTTGCAAAAAGAGGAATGGGTAGTACTTGAGATGGAGTAGAGTAGGATGTAGCTGGTGTGACAAAAAAAGGGGTATCCTTAAAGAATGTAACATCTGCAGATACATAAAAGTGATGTGTAGAAGGAGAATAACATCGATATCCCTTTTGAACTCGAGAATACCCAAGAAAGATACATTTAACAGCCCAAGCAGACAATTTATCACAGCCAGGAGAGAGATCATGAACAAAATAAGTGGAACCAAACACACGAGGGGGAACAACATAAAGAGGATATTTAAGAAATAAAAAGGAGTGAGGAATTTTATTACCTAAAACAGAAGATGGCATTCGATTTACCAGATAACAAGCTATAAGAACAGCGTCACCCCAAAACTTCAAGGGTGCATTGGCATTTATTAAGAGAGTCCGAGCTGTATCAACAAGATGACGATGTTTGCGTTCAGCCACACCACTTTGTTGTGGTGTGTGAGGACAACCGGACTGATGTATGATGCCATGAGAACTCAGAAAGGATTTAAAAGACGCAGAAAAATATTCTTTTGCATTATCACTGCGCAAAACATGAATTGTTTTCCAAACTGATTCTTTATTTCGGAACAAAAGGTTTGAAAAGCATTAAATAACTCAGAACGATCTTTCATTAAAAATAACCAAGTACATCTTGAAAAATCATCAATAAAAGTAACATAATACCTATATCCTAAAACAAAAGGAACACGACTGGGACCCCAAACATCAAAATGAACAAGATCAAAAGGAGACATAGTTCGACTATTGACACTGCTAGGAAAAGATACTCTTAACATGTTTTCCAAGTTGACACGACTCACAGTTCAAGGTTTTCACATGTGAAAGATAAGGGACCATCTGCTTCAACTTGTCCAAACTTCGATGACCTAGACGACGATGCAAGAGATCGGCAGACTCTGAAACAGCACATATGGTGGAAGAGGAAGGTTGAAGATAGTAGAGATCTCGTGATTCAGATCCAGCTCTAATCGTCTGTCCCGTACTCTGGTCCTGTATAAGAAAGGAATCAGAATTAAAGGTTATGGAACAATTTAAAGTGCGAGTAATTTGGCTAATTGAAATTAAATTAAAGGGACAACCAGGTACAAACAAGACTGAATTTAAAGGTAACGATGGAAGAGGTGAACCTTGACCAATACCAGCGGCCTGTGCCTTAGACCCATCGGCAAAAGTAATATTGTGGGATATTTTAGGGTATCACAATATAGAGAAAAGAGAAGGATTACCAACTAAGTGATCAGAAGCACCAAAGTCTAAAATCCAGGATCCAACAGATGTAGATTGAGAGAATTACCGATGTGAGCAATGGTGGCCGAAGAGGAGGAAGCCTGTTGAGTGGCTTTGAACTGAAGATACTCCTTATACTCATTGGCAGTAAGTAGATGATCTTTTCTGGACTCGATCTTGTGCTCAACAACTGGTTCAAGAGACTGAGCTACATTAGCAGTTTTATTTGGGAATCCATGTAGAGAATAACACCGATCTTGAGTGTGTCCATCTCGCTTACTGTAAGAACAGTGTAAATTACCTCTACCACCTCTGCCGCAACCACCACCTCTACGACCACAACTCCGGCCTCCTCGATCAGTTGAGTTTGAGACAAAAACTAAAGACTCAGATGTTGTTTGAGAATCAACTACAAGGAAAGCTGTCGGAGAAGAAACTCGAAGCAAACGATCAATTAGTTCCTCTACCGTAGGAATATTAGGATTTGTCAAAGTCTAATTCCGAACAGATTCAAAGTCTTTGTGGAGGCCATGAACAAAAAATACCATAAGCATGTTATCAAGCTTACCCGCCATCTTTTGTGCATCATCATTAACCATCATCAATTTAATCTCTTCACAAATGGATTGTGCTTTATTCAGATAGGAGGGCAAGGCAAGATCAGTCATCTGCATTGTCGCCAAACTCTGAATCATCTCATATAACCGCTGTATATCATTAGCATAAACAGTTTGAGCCTTCTTCCAAATTTCGCAACATGTCTTGTAAGGATGGAAATAAACCATTAATCTTGGTTCAATAGACTGCCACAAAAATGATACAAGCTGATAATCTGCCCATTGCCACTCATCCTTCTCAAATTCAACAATGTCAATAGCTTTTTTAGTGAGACGGTCAGACAATCCTTAACCCAAAAACCATATCTCTACAGTATTACACCAATTCAAATAATTCTTACCATTCAACTTCTTGGTAATAATGATGGGAGACCTAGAAAACGCGAAAAAAATCAGACTCTTCTTAGTAGATTCAGCCATGGAAGAAGTTCAGAAGAAAACGACAAAATATACCAGAAACAAAAAAGAAGGCACACGGGATTCAAAGAGGGGTAGCACTACTGACAAACCCAGAAAACAAACAGGGGCAAAATAGAACCAGGAGGAGCTGGTGAACTTAACGGTAGAAGCGGCAACGTCAATGGCAGCCGAGAGGGTGGCGCGTGGATCACACGCGCCGGCGTGGATCACACGCTCCGGAGAATGAAGCTGCTGAAGACAGCGCGTGAGAGGGTGTGACGGCAGCGCTTGGACGGACGGCTAGTCGGCAATGTCTAAGGTGAACCCTGGTGTCACTTTGGGCACTGAACGACTACAAACAATGGGTCGACGCTGACAGCAGTTGAAACCCAAAAACAGGATAACAGGAACGAACCAGTTACTCTTTGGTACCAACTTAAAGTTAAACATGAATATTTCTCTCTATATTCACATTGCAATATGAGACTACAATATATATACACTTGACTACAAGCTAGAACATTAATTATCTATGCTAAGTCCTAGAAGTGTAACTACAATGAATACATAGATACAATGAATAGAACCCCACCATCCACACCGTCCACACAGTCCACTTATTATGATTATAATCAACATCATCAAAACTTATATGGTTATACCAGACTACTTAAACTCAAAATACAGAACAATTTGTTGGTTACAAACTTGTATCAATTATCAGCAGCAAGCACAAAATTATCCTATCAGTTGATACACCATATAACAGAACAAGTCAAACATTTTAGCACATGAAGCAACATAGCAAAGAATGCTTGTGAACTGAAGCCAAATACACAGAGAGATTCATTTCTCTGCGTTATATTTCATTTCAAGAAAAGCACACTTCTGTATAATAGGAACTATGCTGTGATGCACAAACATTACAGAATGCATTTTTAACAATTTACAAAGGGCAAGTTCCACCCAAAATAAAAAAATGGAAACCCTTCAAGGCTTCAACAGTATGTGTAGTTCCACCCCCCCCCAAAAAAAAAACAGCCTATCCTAATGTGCAAACTAAAACATTCTTCATAGCACTGTTAAAATTCATTAAAAAAAACAGTATCAATTTACCCCCATCAACTTTTCAGTTGGTCCAATTCACCCCCCTCAACTACCAAATTTCATTATCAATTTTAATGGCATTACGACAGATGTCTTAATTGAGAGTTTAGACTCCTAGAATGGAAAGCTTGAGGTGTAAATTACATGTGGGGTAAAGTTGAAGGGTTTTTATTCTAAATTTACGCTTTAAAAATATTTCAGTAACTATTAAAAAATCACTGTTTGAATGGTATAGGCCACATACATGCAAATGTCAGAATAAGAAATCTTTAGATGGCAGCAGTGCTGAATTTCAGGTATAAAAGTTTGTGTACCTCACGTAAGTCCTTCACAAGTTCACGTTGCAAGTTTTGCAATCTAGTCTCATTCAAAATTTGGTCCTGGGAAGCTCCATCTTTGACTCTTTTTACACCACCTCTTGTATCATATATGTAACAAAGCCTAACAAGCAACTTCAAGTAGCAGTCAATTGCATAGGTCCGGCCATCACAATCCCATTTAACGCAAGGCCGACAAACTTCCACCACTTCCAAAGCAGGTTCCGTCCAATTTAATGCACCATAACCAGTTCCATATGCCAAAGCTCCAATAACCCTGCCCTCCATGCCTGAGTTTTTTTGTTCAGGCAAAGGCAGAGACAGCTGAAAGCAACTCTCCACTAGTGATGCAACTAACTCCTCCCTAAATATGCTTTTACTTGTAATGCTATTAAGATCATCATTCACTCTGGCATCCTCAAAAAGAGAGGCAATATCAGTTCCGGCAAGAGGTTTTTGCCCTCTTCGGACACTTTCCTTGGCAAACAGGTCAACACAAAGAGCTGTTCTACATATACATGCCAAAGCATGCATACGATCTGATTCTGCTCTCAGGTTTCTCACCATCAAAAGTAGCCTCTTGAACAATGATACCTAACAAGCAGCCATTTATATATAATAAGCATTGCTATATCAAGCACAATTGACTTTGTCTAGCCAAACATCTAAGACTATATTTATAAGATCCAATATCACACATGATACAGAATGAAACACATTTAAAACATAAAAAGCCATCAAAGACAAGATTGCACAACAACACATCAAAGTCATAAATAAGATAAAGATATTTTATCAAAAAATAAATAAGATTTAGATCAGAAACCAAAAGTCTAGCTATTTAAGGCTTCATCCATAAGTAACAAAAACTACCAAAATTCTGATGCTATTGCATAATTCATAGGTGAAGTAGCACTTTACTTATAAAGATCAGCATAGACTACGGAGGAATACAATTAAACTATTTTCAAATTCATTGATGTAAATCACACTAGATAAGTAAAGGGGGCATCACCTGCATGTGAAGATCAAGGAGATGAAGATTGGTAACAACAGCCCTAACTATACTTTCTCTGGCAGAAGCAAATTCCTGCCTATCCCACAGGGTGAGAATAGCGATGATCGATTGCGACGCCCATTCAGGCTTCCCTCCAGGAACATCAGCCAGATACAACATATTAATCCCCACTTCATAAATCAACGCCGGTTCCAACGACGAAACCAAGAATGGTGCCAGGTGTGTAACCACATCTGAAACTCCCACCAACTTCTCAGCATTGGAATCAACCTGAACACTCCCACCGACACCACCAGAAGACTTGGACAGCTTCCGGATAACCTCGACGCTTCCGGAAGCCACGGCCTTCACCGAGTAAACCACCGGAAACACGGTGGCCCGGAAATTCTCAACCGGCAGAATTAGCGACCGCGCCATCAGCGCGCTGCGCTTCTTCCAGACGAAATCAACCATGGAGGAGACCCAATTGGAGCGGATCGCGAGGGAGTTCTCGCTGTCGATGAGCTTATCACCGGCGAGTCGGCTCATTCGCTTGGAACTGAACTCCTGGAAGAGGCGGCCGACGGACTCGAAGGCGACCTTGGAGACGGCGTCGGAGCGGTCCAGCATGTTGGCGCCAATGCGGGCCCACCAGGCGGAGACGCGGTCGAGGAGGCTGACGTTGTTCTCGCAGAGAGTGACGAGGTCGTCGCGGGCGAGGACGCAGCCGAGGGTCTCGGTGATGGAGAAGCGGAGGTTGTCGCTGGGGGAGTCGAAGCAGTCAGAGATCTCCTTGTTGCAATCGGCGATGAGACGGGCGAGGCGGTAGGAGGGGATGGCGGCGAGGATGGAGACGGCGGCGGCGGTGACGTCAGGGTCGGGGAAGTGGAAGTCGTTGCGGATGCCACTGCAGACTGTGTCCCAGAGGTCAGGGGTGAGGCGGGTGGAGCGGATGAGGTCGAAGGCTAGTTTCTTGCACACGGCGGAAGCGGGGGCGGCCACGATCTCCTCCACGGCGGACTTGGCGATGACCGCGATGTCGCGGCCCGCCGCGGATTGTTGGAGGGCTTGGAGGAGGGCGCCGGATTGGCGGAGGGCGTCGTTGGAGCGGAGGTCGGCTTGGATCTGAGCGAAGAGGATGTCCATGGTTGAGATCCAAGGAAGATCACGATATGTGATTGCGAGTTGGGAGGGATTGGAAATGGTACATGAAAAATGAGAGTGGGTTTAGGTTAGGGATTGGGGATTTGGAGGTAATGGAACGGAATCATATCTCTGGGAAAATAGGTCGTGACTAGTGAAATTTTGCAGTCTGGGAGAAAGAGAAGGATTGGAGGTAGTTAAGCCTGCATATGGTGATGGCGTGGCCTGGTCCAGTTGGTAACGGCAGTGTTTTCTAGTGTAGAGGCTTACTTAGCAAAGGAACAGTTGAAGCTTGGAAAGAATTTTCAAGGGATCAGATATGTGTGCTTTACTGGGGGTAGGTTTGGTTAATTGGTTCATGAGAACCATAAACCATAAACCATTTAAAGAAACTTTAGAAACAGAGACTACACTATAAAGACGCAGAACAGATTCAACAATTTGCCCTGTGTCTAGGGATAGGTAATTAGGAATCAAGGCTTGGTTTGAATTTGCAGGGCTATGTGGTTAGGGAAATACTTCTGAACAAGAGACATATATTCCATTCTAGGTCTTCGTCTATGTATCTATGCATGTAGTCACTAATTTTTGTATTTAATGGGAGACATACTCATTTAGATATTTCAAAAGGTTTCCTCACTACATTTCTGTGGCAGAGCAGACTCGGAAGCTAGGGACTAATAATAATTATAAGAACATATGATATAAATTTATCAAGAACATTATCATATATATATATATATATATATATATATATATATATATATGAAAGATTGATAATATTTTTTTAAATGAGTTTGTATATAAAGTGAATAAATAAAGATATATTTATTTTGAAATTATTTAATGAATTAAATTATGATTTATTTTAAATTAAATTAACAATAAATATATCTTTATTTATTCACTTTATAAATAAATTTAATTTAAAATAGCTTATTCTATGAAAGATAAATGACAATTAACTATTCTAAGTTGAATTAACTAAATGATCTTATATTTTCATCTCTTTTGGTGATTTACTATTTTATCAACCTACTTAAGAGAATTAGGAATTTTGAAAAGTATTATTTAATTTATTAAGTTTAAGTAATCATGCATATGGTAATATTTTTATTTTAATCCCATGAACAATTAAAATAGATCAAATTTGTAAAGATACATGTGTTCTCAAAAAAAAAATTTCTTTTTAGAAACACTAAAATCTTTTAGTTCTTTATAGTTGTTATATATATATATATATATATATAAAAAAATTTAGTGGGAGCCTGTGTTCCTCCTCATTACAATGTGACTCCCACACTGCTACATCTACTACACCAATTATCCTCCCAATAATATACTATTTTATTTCCTTTTCCTACTATCCCTAGCAAAGGACGAATCCAAAAAATATTCAGTGAAATGGTTGATTAAAAATCATGAATCATATTATTAAATATAAAAAAAATAAAGTTAACAAATAAAAATGTATTTATTCTTAAATTATTTAGTAAGTTAAGATTAAAATACAATATTTTAAATTAAAAATAAATATATTCTTATTTACTCATTTTATAAGAGTATTTTTCTTTCATTATATAAGAAGATTTATGAATAAAATGAAAAAATTAAAAAATATATTTATATTAGATATTAAATGCATCACAATAATAGTTATTCTTTACATCATGGTTTATAAGTAAAATAAAATTTTTATATATATAGATTTTAAAAAAAGGGAAGAGATTGAAGCTAAAAATGAGAGAAATTAGTAAATTTATTATATAAAAATTAAAAATTAATAAAAAGATGAGTTTAAATTGTAATATTAATATATATAAAATAATCATGAATTATATGTCAAATACATATCAAGTATAAATTCTTTTAATTTTATTATTTTTATCTTTAATATAATTATCTTGACTCTCTTGAGGTTAGTCTTTATAATATTGACATCTCTTTTATTTGAGAAATTACTCATACTTCTATTGCTTTGTATTTTTAATAGACTTTGTGTTAATATTTATACATAAAATAGGAAAGATATATTTAATTTTGTAAACAAAGAAAAATATTAAAATATAATAATAATATATAAAATTAAAAATATAAGTATAATTTTTAAATAAGAGTATTAATATAATAAGTACTAATTTTATAAAAAATTAATATAATTATTTTTTAATAAATTAAATTAAATTATAACTACTTTAAAAGAAATTAATGATAAAAAGGGGACTAAGCCCACATACGCCCCCCCCCCCCCCCCCCCTTAGATCCGTATCTGATCCCTGGTGAATCCATGATTAATAAATTTGGTAGTTCGAGTAATTTGTTTCCTAGAAATCAAGAGGTATATGATATGAAGATGTTGTACTATACATGTGTTATTTCTGCATGTATTTTTCTTTAACGAAGTAAACCCATAAATCATCAAGATCTAATCAATCGTGCATTTCAAACCGTTTTTGACAAAGAAAGCTGTGTTTAGAGACTAAGATGATGATTCTACGATAAATTTTTGCTGAAACATATAATATGTAATGACATTGGAATATAATACCTTCTTCTCCTTCTAAACTTTATTTTATTGGAAAAAAATATATTAATGATATTTTTTCTGTACCATAAATTCGAATCTTTCTTTTTTTTATTAAGGTTTGCACACGAATGATACATGAATAAATTAAGAATTAAGTGATAAAAATAAATATAATTTAAATAAAAAATTTATTAAATAAAATATATGTATCAATTTATCAAGAAAAATAATCTTTATAAGTCTAGGGTTTATTAATTAGGCCTACAATAAAAGTGGAGTTGAATGAAATTAGACATTTTACATATAATTTCATTAACTATTTATAAACAGAGGCTAAAAGCACATAGAATGACTATCTACGCATAAAAAAAAGGGGAAAATATTGCTTTTGGAGATCTAATAAGAGCACTAAATTTATGATCTAGAAAGTAAATTATAACAACTTTAATATGAGGTAGTATATTAACAATTAAAATGTCAGACCAAATCATCATAATCTTATTAACTGTAATGCATTTTAGACAACCAAGCAATTAAAATTCCATCATTACTAATTTTGGGAGAGCAACGTCAATGTAATATCTTTAAGACAAGTCAATCAAATCTTGCATTGACTGATAATAATATTAAGTAGTTTAAGTTAGATGTTTGAGGCAATAGTTTGGTTCAAATACTAGAAAAACTTGAAGATACTTTCCTAGACCTATAAGAAATTACCTTGTAATAATGAGATTCTACTAAAGGCGAGCATGTAGAGAAAATTATGGAAATTGACAATCAATTAATTATTAATGAAAAATTTAATTTTAAATTACAAGACTTCTAATTAAATTTTATATTATATTTACGTTTAAACATAAATTATTTAATTATTAAATGACATTTATTTTGCCCCTTACGGTTAATTCTAAATATTTTGAATCATAAAATATGTAAATATCACTTGATAGTCTGACCACAAAATAAGAAAGATTTTCTTTTCAAATTTAATTGAATCAATTAAGCTAGCTAATTGATAAGGTGATTAGGGACACCTTTTAAGAATTAATAGTTGCAATTCAAGGAGTGTAGCTTGTTTGACTAGTAACTAAATCAAAATGTCAAAATACAATTTTTTTTAAAATCAATTAATTTTTTTGAATCCTTATAAAAAAAATGCAACTAAAAGACTAAGAACATGAATTTTTACCTGATAACAGGTGGCTAGCCACCCATCCTCATTAAGCTCAACTTCATTCCACCACTAGAACCCCAAACAGCCACCACAGGCTCCCTGCTACATCTGCACAACGAACCCAAGCCACAGTTAGAGCCAACATTTGGCGCACCATCGCACACTGCCACCTATTGTTCTAGACCAAACATGAAAATCACTCACCAAGAACCTACGCACCGCTGAATGTGAGATTGGAGAAAAATTACAAGAAATTCTACCATATAAGGAAAAAATTTATGGAGCTCAAGACATTGTGAGATCTCGTTTAGGTTATGATAAAGAGTAAGAAAGCAATGTTGGGAGAAGTAAACATTATGTTTGGATGATAGGTAATGAGGGGAACGGAAAGGGAATGGGAAGAACGGAAATAACTTCCCTTGTTTGGGAGTTTTAAAATGCATAGGAACGGAACGGAACACATGGGGAATCATTTCCCTCCTCTTCCCCTCAAATGCCTAACTTTTGTTCCCCCCAAAATTGAGGGGGAATGAGGGGAACACATGGATAATTCCGTTCCGTTCTGTTCCGTTAATGAAACTTCCAAACAAAGAGAATAGAAACTATGTTCCATTTCATTCCTTTCTTTTCCATTCCATTCTTATATATTCTGTTCCGTTCCGTTAATAAAAAAACATCCAAACATAGGAAAAATGAAGAAAGATTTAGAAATTTAGAAATGGTTGGGGTTACGTTCTTCAGGTATTTTGATTCTCATAACATTTTCATTTTGATCTTCAAGGGTAATGTTGAGAAAAATAAAATGAAAAAAATGGACGAAGTAACTTATTTGGATGTTTAATTTTTTTTTCATTTTTGTTCTCTATTTTTGCAATATCATAAGTGATATATTTTTATTTTATTATTTGGTTTTCTATATGTAGCAGTTGCCGCATCAAATCACATATCAAAAATTAAAGCAATGAGTTAATAACTGGAAAGACATATAAATGATTTTTAGACCATATATCTTTTTTTTTTATATTATATTGATTTTTAACATTGTACATAATGTGCACCTCACATAGGGACGTACACCATTTATATTGATAAAGAAAATGAAGGAAAGAAAAAAAGAAAAGAGAAAAATAAATTATGATAATAAGAGTTATGTGAATTATATGATTTTTTATTTATTTATAACTAACATTATTGTTTTAACACTTCTTTTTACGTACTTATGTGAATATGGGTTCAAACTTCAAACTTAAAAGTTTAAATAATGCTTTGCTCTCTTAAACAGTATTACTAGTACTTTCTTTTTTTAGTGAAATTCTTGGACAATTTTACTAATTTAATTTTACTCGTAGAACAAAATTTTTAAGCTACTAGTCAAACACATAAAAAAATATAAAAAAAAGCATTAACAAATTTAATATGAACAATTTAATTACTATAATTATATATTATCCTTTTTTTAACATAAAAGACTTATACTAAAAATGAATAAATACACTAGTTCCAACCTAAATGATGAACAAATGAAACATAATATTTACAAATAGAAATTCATAATTTTTTTTTTAAATTTGATTATTTAGTTCAATAACATAATTCTTTAATCCTAACATAATTCTTTAATCCCTAATTATAAATATTAGTTTAGACTAGTCCTTGTTTTTCACTTTTTTAAATGTTGATGTAAACGGTAATTTTTTTCCTTAAATAGAATAAATGGAGATTTAGAAACAAAACATTCTTCAGAAAGTTTTTAAATTTTAATTTCATCAAAGAAGTTATTTTAACTTATCTTTATTTTCTTTTTGTTTCAGATTTTATTACCTAACAACTAAATTCATTATCTTCCTTTTTATTTTAAATTAATTTTTATTTCATGTATATATTTACTTGTTTAGTGTGAGTATGCATTGTTTTAAGGTCATTTCTAATATACACCCTCCTTTGGAGGGTGTACCATACACTTAGTCAATCCTAGGCATTAATTGTTTTGAAAAATACATCAAAGACTAGGATCAACGACAAGTAACCTGTTAACCTTTTTTTTTAACTTTTTTTTAATCTCCATCACCATCGGCCAGTCACCATCCAGCGAATTTCGGCCACCGTCCGGCGAACTCTGGCCACCGTCCGGTTAACTTCGACCACCTTCCAGCTGCTGGCCAGCCAACTCCGACCACTAGCCCCCACCTTTTTCCATGGTTATAAGGTTTATTTTTTTTAAATTGTAAAATTGTATAAATAATATCAATTAAAATTGTATTAGTCTTTATATTTTTTCATATATAATTGTGCATATTGAAAACTCTACTGATTTTATTGTGTGTAAATATCACCAGTTAAAATCTGTAAATTTTTCAGTATGCACAATTATTTATGAAAAAATATAAGGAGTAATATAATTTTAACTGATATTATTTTAACTGGTATTATTTACACAGTTATGCAACTTAAAAAAAATTAAACAGTATAACCTAAAAAAAAAGTGGTACCCGACGGATGGTGGTTGACCGATGGTGGAGGACGGTGACCGACGGCACAATAGTAGTGGTGGTGGTATGTAAAAAAAATATATAAAACCAATAAAAAATATAAAACAAAAAAAAAGAAAAACCTACAAAAAAAAACTTGCAAAAAAAACCTGCTATAGCAAGTAAATTAGAAGGTGTATGGTACACCCAAACTTAAGAGGGTGTACCATAGCATCCACCGAGTTTTAATTGGTTAACTGACTAGATGACTGGTTCAATTCTTCATTTGGATCGGGCATGCAGTTAACCAGTGTGACCTAGTATGACTTAGCTAGTTTTCTAGAAAATTGGTAAGCCGAGAAAGTTAACTGACTTGACTGGTTCATGTAGTTCAAAAAAAAAAATTCAACGATAATCTAAAACCACCACAACCAAAAGAACGTAGATGTTGGGGAAGAAAAACTAAAGAGGGAAAGGGGTTGAAAAAGGAGAATGTAGATCAGAGAATGACATAGCTCCACCGACGAAACAAAGATGCCATGCCTTCACCACGCATTGTTGACATTGAATGGATGGAGTCAGCCAGGGAATAACGCCATTGCCATCACTGCCATCATTGCACCTTCCATGTGTTTCTTTCTATCTCTTTCTTGTTGTGCAATGTGCAGAGATGAGTAGTCCTCATTCTTGTAGTGTTGTCCGGTTGGAGATGTAGGAAGATAATATAATAGAGAAGGGTTAGGTTAGATTTGAGCTAATGACAGCCCAATAAAAATAAACTTGCTATTAGGATTTTGTTTGGCTTTAAGTAGTGAGTTTTAGCCCAATAAAAGTAAAACTTTACTATTAATTGTTCAAATCTAAATATTTTTATATATGTAATTTTTATTTATATTAAGTATTTATATTTATATTTTTATTTTATGCTTTTTCGACTAGTTGAGCTAATAACCTATTAATCCAATACTTTGACTAACTCGGTGGTCAATTTTATTTTCTTTTTGGTTTGGGTTTCATTACCTAACAACTAAATTCATTATCTTCCTTTTTATTTTTTTCTTTCATGTATATCTTTACTTGTTTAGTGAGAGTATGGCTCTCGAACCTAGGAATTTTAAGTACTTGGGAGTAAAGATAATACTATTAATATAAAAGTATAAAAAAAAAGTTTCAATAATTATATTTATATATCAAAAAATATATTAATACAAAATTATGAAAGATTAATTTACAATTGTTCTCTTAGCGTTTTCATATTTTGAAACTGCTGAATAATCTTTTTATTATCAATACTATAAAATATTTTCTTCTCTATATATGTAACTGCGTAATCATTCAATCATTCATCTCTCATACGATTGCGTAGCCAATTTTTTTATGATATTCATAGGGTGAAGAACAAATGGTTAAATAAAAGAAAGAAAGAAAAGAAGCTTAAGAAATCTGAAAAGTGCCACTAAAGTGTAACAGTAAAGAGAAAGAGGTGAAAGAAGATTTTGGTGCTCTGAGTATTTTGGGAAAATGTGGTACTCTATTGGCTCCAAATCACATGGGGACGGCGAGGTGTTTTGAAAAATAATATTAAACAAATAGATTTTACTTTCTATAACTATAAATTTACTAATTTATTTGTATGGGAACAAAAGTTACACATACAAAAAGGTAAAAAAAACACACATATATATATATAAGATCAAAGAGATGTTTTCAAGTTGAGGGCATGAATCCCCACTCCTTTTGTATGTAAGTTCGTCCCTGTGGCTCTCTAAAGTGCATGCTTTCTAAGTGCAACAACGAAACTTGAAACTTTTATATTCAAACTAGTAAGAAGTGTGACTTCTAACTTACCTAGCTCTATTCAAGTCATTTTCATAATAGAAGTTAAGGTAGGTTACAGTTAGTCACAATTTCTACTTTACTTATCTAGGTGTTTATCTTAGTTAAAAAATATTTATTATCCTAAGTGGATGCATGTAGGGTATAAGTTTTACAATTGGTCAGGTGGTAATTTAAAGTCATAATTCCTCGGACGTGAGAAATTACTTTATTCTTTCCTCAAGCTAATTATCACCTAAAAATAACCAAGGCTTCCAATTTATTTGTCCTTGAAGTGTGATTTAGTCCAAAATGCTAGACAAGGCTGACAACTTTTTGGTAACTTAGGTTCTCATAAACATGTTTAATTTAAGTTCTTAAGAGGTTAGTGTATCATATCTCTAGTTATTCAGCTTATATGTAAACAATTTTGTACCTACAAACATAACAAATATTATCCATGATTCCATGATAGCTCATACATAACATGATCACAAAGTTTGTGCATCCATGCATAACCCATTATGGGTATAAAAGTGTCTACAAAGTGTCTAACAAGTTATATCAAAAGCATTTAGAAGATGGCACCCATGCAATCCATTTATGTATGTACATCAAAACATATCATAGAACTCAATCAACTAATGCCTTAAGTGTCTATCTCAAAAAGTTAACCCCAGTAGCACTAGGTCATCTACTAGGGAGTCAATGCAAAGCTTACTGCAAGTCTTATTTGGCATATGAAGGTGTGGTCTCGGGAAAGTACAACCATCCATAATCTACCTCAATTAGTACAGTAACTAGAGTCAACGCAAAGCTCACTTCAAGTCTTCTTTTCTCTTTCGTGTAACTAACGCCCATGAGGATATTTTCATGCCTTGGTGAGCCATTTTGGAGGTCTTCTAGTTCTAGAGGGACCTTAATGACGTGAATGATGGAGCCTATGTACAGTCTAGGAGCCTAGGTACAGTCCACAGTTCCTATGTCAAAACGATGTAAGAGCAAACGAGCTAAATGCCTAGGATCGACCTAGGTGCGATTCATGAAGCTTGGGTGCAGTTTAAGGGTGAGCGAGCTTTATATGTTGAACTCTATACGGCCCATCAGGCAAGTGCGGTGGAATCCACCTCCTAAGGGTTGGATTAAAATATACATTGATGGATCTATAAAGCAAAGTACGGGTTAATATGATTGTGGAGGGATAATTAGATATTGTTCAGGAGTGTTCATCTCAACCTTCTCATGCAATATCGGTTGTTGCTCTATTACCCTTGTAGAGCTGTGGGGGACTTTTGCATGAACTCTCACTGACTCAATCGTTGTACCTCTCACATGTGATCATTAAAACAGATTCTTAGAGCACTTTGAGGTTGATCTTAGGTGGAGGTGACAACACATACCTCAATTGGCCTTCAGTGCATAAGATAAAGCAATTAGCTAACTCATCCTCTTAGGAAGTTCGTTGGAACCATACTTTAAAGGAAGGAAATACATGTGCTAATGGACTTGCTAATCAAGGTCATTCTATGGAGATGGGTGGGTCTTAGCTTTCCATCAAGTCCATGCGTTCTTATCGCTTGCCTTTACCGCTAATATATTTGGGGTTTTCTTTGATTGGTTGCAATGTAGTCTTTTTTTGTGTTTTTCTTGCTTTTGGGTTATTTGGCCCCTTTTCCTCAAAAAAAGAAACTAATATTTGTAAAATAAGACCCGACATACATTATTAAATTTTACTAGCAAAACAATTATTTACCTATCTTATATAATAATTGAATGAACCGAAGACTACCATAAATTTACACATTAAATTAATAAATTTAATTATTCACATAGGCTACGTTTTAGAGAAATTATTTACATTGATTTTAAACATTTACAATTATTTGCAATTCTTCAACACTTTAATATTTATGGTATATTTAAAATTCTCTTAGTTAGATCATCTAAGTCTGTTTTGAAATTATCTATTACTATATTAGGATTTTGTGCTTCCATAAAATTCTAATTGATTGTTATGGTTAAGTAATGGTTAATTTTCAAGAGAGAATTCAACATAGGTTCATAAGGTCCACGTGAGACTGTCTTACCTTGAATAACTTACCTTCTATTTAAATTAATAATTTGATTCTATATTGGTTAGGGTTAGGAGGGAACATTTTCATCCTAGCTATTTTGGATGAATGAGTAGTTTACATTTAATTACTCATGATTGTTAGTTTAAGTGAATAGGTGAATCAATTAAAATTGAATTAAAGGAATAATAATCTTAATATGGAAATTTATTCTTAGACCAAATCAATCAATCAATTTTAGACTCATCACTTTTTATAATTTTTAATTTTGGTTAATTTAATCACTTAAGTTTAATTTTAATTGTTCTTTTGTGTTTCTGTTATCCATATTAATTATTTAATTTAATCAATTATTTTTTCTTAGAGAATGATACCCTATTTGTCACTGTGCTAAAATTTAATTTTTAAAATTGGTAAAAAAAATTTAATTTAATAGTAAAACAACCTATTATGACCATATCAAATAGAGAAAACCTCTGAACCTTCACTACATATTTCTGAAACACATTATTTCTACCATAACGAATACCAAAAGGGATGTAAGCTTGCCTTATGGTATGCTCCATCCCAAAGTTTTCATGCACTATGGTGTTCATATGAAAAATGAAGAAGAGAAGGAAGGATCAGTCTTCATAAGGATGAATTTGAAGCAAATGCATCTTGAAAAGAGACAACCAAAATATAAAGGATTAGAACTTAGAAGCAAACTGAGGCATGACCGCCCACCTAAACCTAAGAGGTCTGCAAAGAAGATGGAGAAGATTGCTAAAAAAGAAGTAGAAAAGGAAGCTGAGAAAGTTGAATCTGAAAATGACTCTGAAAACACTATAGTTGAGGAAGTAGTGAGTAAGAAGGAGAAAAGAAAAAGGGAAAAAGAAGAAGAAAAAGAATGAAGAAGAGAAAAGGAAGAAAAAAGAGATAGAAGAAGGAAAAGAAGAGAAAAAGGAGAAGAATAAGGAAAAGAAGGCTAGTGAGAAGGTTACTAATGAACCTTCTCACCCTGAGAGTGAACCCTCTCAGAGTCTGAAGGAACTCTCTCAAGGTCCAGAAAAAGAACCCTTCCTCGAAGATCAACCTGATCAAGAGGAATACCTTTCTGCTGAAGACACACCAACCACTCCTACCAATCAAGAACCAACTGGTGATGGGTCTGGAAAGCCAGAAGATGATCTTGTTGCACAATTTTCTAATGTGGATCCTTGAGTTACAATAGTAAGGATTCTCACCCAACTCTCTTAAGAAAGAAGTTAAACACTTGAAGGACCACTGCTATCACCAGGACCTGTTAGGACCTAAGAAGAAGAAAAGAAAGATGAAGAGGAAGGACAAGGAAGAGAAAAAAGAAGAAAGATGAAGAGGAAGGACAAGGAAGAGAAAAAAGAAAGAAAGAAAAGGAAACTGAAAAGGAAGCATCACAACAAGGAATTAAGAAGATTGATGATGATGAACCTTCTTAGCATACTGAGAATATTGTGTCACCTTAATCTCTTCAGCGGAAGGATGATGAGGCTTCTTCTATACCCCATTCACCCATTATCTACAATTCACCAAGGTAGCCATCACATATATATGATGCTACTGCTTATAGGACTAAAAAGGAATCAAGCCTAAAGACTTCTGATGTCTTAGTTGCTGCTATTGAGCACTTAGATTCTTTGAGGGAACCAATTTCACTTAGTTCCTTTCTGAATGTGATGACTGATGAACCAAGAGCAAGTAAGGTTGATCAAGCTATTGTCCAAGGAGTTCGAATGGAAGTGAGTGAGACACATCATGGTTCCACTCAAGCTGAACATACTCATTCCAAGCCTCCTATGAAGAAAACTTATAAATTTGCCAAGGAAGAAATCAAGCTGTTAAAGGCTAAAAACAAGAAGTGAGAAAGAGGGGTGAGGCAACTTAATATTGGCCAAAGGGAAATCCACTCCATGTTACACAATTTCATGGACTGGTTTTTCATGTTCGAGGAATGGATGATGAAGAAAATGGAAGACAAAGTCCTACTTGGGACTACTAGGAAGGAACATTACCTATATCCCCCACACACTCAAATTCTTGAGTTCACCTCATCTTCATCTTCCTTTGACCAATCTAGACCCCATCAAGTTTAGGACTACTAAATGATGGCATGCTATACCCCTATTTTATTTATTTATTTATTTTGCAGATGCCAAAAGAGGGAGATAGAAAAACATGAAAATTTTTAGTTTTTTGTTTAGCATAATCTTAGGGGGAGCTTGTATTAGTCATGGTTTTAAAAATCGAATTGGTCATTGAACTAGTAAAGAGATTGATTCACAATTTAATGGTCTAATTATGGTTGAACCGAAGTATAATCACTACAAAAAAACAAGTAATTTACGGCAGTTTTAATACGACAGTTCTTAAAAACTGCCGTAATATATAGCATAATACGACAGTTTTAAAACTGACATAATTTAAATTTATAAAACGGCAGTTTGATACATAAAACGGCAGTTTAAAACTGCCATTTTTTAATTTTAATTTTAATAAAAATGTTAAATAAAAATATCACCTTCTCTGATTCTCTCCCGTTCTCTCTTTTTTCCCATCTTCCTTCACTTTCTCTATTCGTCTCCCGCAAACATTCCCTAACATTTCCTCACTTTTTCCCTAACATTTTCACCTCTTCTCTACAATCTCCTCCACCTCTGCGTACTCGAACACTGCCCCTTCCAAAAACCCTAACAACCCCCTCCAACCCAATCCTCCTCCCAAATTACATCGGGTTCCCCTTCGACGTCACCTTCAAGATCTCCCTCGCCAGATCCAGCAACGTGCGCCTTTGACCGTCTTCGCCAGATCCATATGGAATGGGGTTGGCTCCGGCGTCATCGGTTCCTGGGTCTCTTTCAGGTCAGTATGGAGGTCTGATTGGGTTGGGTTCCTATGGTGGGTTTGCAGGACAACCTCCAATGGGCAATCATCCTCTGAATTCATTGGTTGGTGGGTTGGGTTCGGTAGGGAATCAGGCCCCGTCGTCCATGGGTGGTGCCGGTGGTTATGGTTTGGGTGGTCATTACGGTGGATATGGTGGGCCCAGGTCAACAAGTTTTGGTGGATTGGGCAGTGGTGCTGCTGCTATTGGTTTTGGAGGAGGTAGTGGTACTGGTAGTGGTGGTGGTGGACTTGGTGGTTCTAGCACTGGTTTGGCTAGCACTGGTTCTTTGTATCAGCTTCATCTGGATACCAGAATCAGCATCACCCTCCTGCTGGAGCGTCACCTATGCCTAGGGTTCCACTTGGTTCAATGTATCCGAATGTGCCCCCTTACTACTGAGGTAATTTTTTGATGTTCTTATTTTTAACCTTCTATGTAGTTTTTTTCCTCCATGTGTTTTCTCTAATTTTTTGTTCCTTTGTTTTTAGTGTGTTTCTCTGTTTGCTTCCCGTGCTTTTTTTGTTATCTTGTTACTTTGAATTGTTTTCCTTGCACTGTAAATTATGTATGTCTGTAATTTTCTATTCAATCTCATTTTAGTTTTAGCATTGTTGAGTTGTGTGTAACCTGTTGGTTCTGTTGATGAATAATCAGTGGTGTGGAGACTAAGTTCATTTGTGATAAACAATGTAGTTTGGTGCTCTTTGAGGTCTACATAGTAATAAAATTAACAATTTGCTTCACATGCCAATTTCTTAAGATCGATGATTAGATGTATCATGTATGGTGTGTTTGTCTCTTTTTTAATGGTAATGTCATTGCTTATTTGTCACCATTGGACCTCCTTGCTTGTGAATTTTGATCTTTCAAATTTTTTATTATGTTGAATGTTGAATTCGACATCCCTGATTGTTTCTGTTGTTGTTGGAGATCATACTCATCTTTCCACTCGATGAGGTATTCTATACCAGTGGCACCGTGGAGGGCTCTCTGACCTCACTCACTCACGCAGAAGGAAGAGAGCAGTGCGCGAACACAGAGACAGCGAGAGCGAGCTATTGAGACTAGCAAGGTTTAAGCACGCAGGAGTGTGAGTAGAGAGGCAGGACCAGCAAGGTTTTCAGTGGGTATTCCATCATCTTTCTCTATTTCTCTATTGTATCTATTGTAGTCAGGGAGTGATCTAACCATTTCTAGTCAGTGATTGTAAAACATGCACACATGTATAAGTGGCTGAACCCTGAAGAATATGTAGGGAGAAGAGTTGACTGTCTGAATGTTTGCAAAGAAATCTTAACTCATTCATACAGGATGAGTTAACTGAACTTCTGGATCATTAGTAGAGAAATAAAAATTGTGGAGAGTCTCCAAATTTGTTCTGAATATTCTGATTAATCAGTAATGAGGTTCTTATAATAATTGTGGATCATTAGCAATTTTGTTGCACAGGTTTGACTTCCCATCCTTTTTTTTAATTTCTCAGTCTCAACCCTGTTCACATGGCCTCCATTTATTATTCAAGTATTTGTTGGAGAGTTTTGGATTAGGTAATTTTTTGATTTTCTTATTTTTAACCTTCTATGTAGTTTTTTTTTCCTCCATGTGTTTTCTCTAATTTTTTGTTCCTTCGTTTTTAGTGTGTTTCTCTAGTTGCTTCCCGTGCTTTTTTTGTTATCTTGTTACTTTGAATTGTTTTCCTTGCGCTGTGAATTATGTCTGTCTGTAATTTTCTATTCAATCTCATTTTAGTTTTAGCATTGTTGAGTTGTGTGTAACTTGTTGGTTCTGTTGATGAATAATCAATGGTGTGGGGACTAAGTTCATTTGTGATAAACAATGTAGTTTGGTGCTCTTTGAGGTCTACATAGTAATAAAATTAACAATTTGCTTCACATGCCAATTTCTTAAGATCGATGATTAGATGTATCATGTATGGTGTGTTTGTCTCTTTTTTAATGGTAATGTCATTGTTTATTTGTCACCATTAAACCCCCTTGCTTGTGAATTTTGATCTTTCAAATATTTTATTATGTTGAATGTTGAATTCGACATCCCTGATTGCTTCTGTTGTTGTTGGAGATCATACTCATCTTTCCACTCGATGAGGTATTCTATGCCAGTGGCACCGTGGAGGGCTCTCTGACCTCACTCACTCACGCAGAAGGAAGAGAGCAGTGCGCGAACACGGAGACAGCGAGAGCGAGCTATTGAGACCAGCAAGGTTTGAGCACGCAGGAGTGTGAGTAGAGAGGCAGGACCAGCAAGGTTTTCAGTGGGTAATCCATCATCTTTCTCTATTTCTCTATTGTATCTATTGTAGTCAGGGAGTGATCTAACCATTTCTAGTCAGTGATTGTAAAACATGCACACATGTATAAGTGGCTGAACCCTGAAGAATATGTAGGGAGAAGAGTTGACTGTCTGAATGTTTGCAAAGAAATCCTGTACTTAACTCATTCATACAGGATGAGTTAACCGAACTTGTGGATCATTAGTAGAGAAATAAAAATTGTGGAGAGTCACCCAATTTGTTTTGAATATTCTGATTAATCAGTAATGAGGTTCTTATAATAATTGTGGATCATTAGCAATTTTGTTGCACAGGTTTGACTTCCCATCCTTTTTTTTAATTTCTCAGTCTCAACCCTGTTCACATGGCCTCCATTTATTATTCAAGTATTTGTTGGAGAGTTTTGGATTAGGTATTTGAATATCTCCAATTTTTTGCTTATGTCTAACAAATTTTATTGCTATTGTCAACACAAAAAGGGGAAAAATTCTGTTTCTGTGGGTACGGATGTATGAAATTTCCAAAAATTTACTCTGGATTTTACCTTTTAATATTATAATGTATTCTTGACAACTCCTCTCTTTTTTGTTTGCTCAGTTAATGGCACTTAAGTCTTGTCACAATCGCAATATCCTTTTAATATTATAATGTATATGTATGTTGATTTCTAGATGAATAGAATATTTTTACAACATCAATAGGATATCAATTAGTTGGCACTGTTGAATATCAATCTGTTTGTATTTTGGGTTCCTATGTTTACTCCAACAAATTAAATTCAAATGAAGTCTGGTAATTCGATAAATTTTTTATCTCAAATATGTTGGAACTCTGTCTCTCTTGTGTCTGTTTGATGCTTAGTTGTTAAAATACTATACTTATGTTGGCCCTTTATCCATAGTCAATAACCAGCTTGCCATCTGTGATCCTTTGATGTATGTGTGTTTGAATTTTCCTTTTATTATTATGCAGTGTTCAATTGAAAGCATTTGTTTTTTTTTTTGTAAAAATTAACTGACTTGAGATATTTTATTTTTGAAGAGAATATGGTGATATGCTTTGAAGATTAGGAGATTGGGAGATGCTTGAAAGAGATTCCAACTAAGATTAATAAATTTTCCACCAAAATGTACAGTAAAGTATCTTACTTGTATTTTAGTACCCTGCTTTTATTTTAACCTTTTTTTAAATAAAAGTTGATGAGAAACATTTTAACCTTCTATGCTATATATATATTTGAACTATAGATATGTCTATTTACTTTTATTTATAATATGATTAGCTCAATTGTGGTTTAATCTATATTTTGCACATGAACTGTATTTTTAGTTTTAATATCATCCAACAGAATGATCAGAAATCTTATACTCTTTCGTTGATCTCTTTTTTGTATCATAGTTTTGCTGTATCTAAGTCTAAATCAATTCTTCAGTGCCATCTAAGGTTTATAAATAGGGCTATGTACAACAAGTATCCATGTTTGGCTATCTTCCTTCTTGTGTTGGGAACAATCTCTTTTTCTCTCAGATCTATTATTTAACTGATAATCATTGGTTTGAGTCTTTGACATTGGTGGCAAGAAAACTAGGGTATTGCTTATCTTTAAAATTTGATTTGTCTATCCAACTATTTGTCTCTATGTATTTGTGTGTGTGCATAATTTACTGGTGTTGCTTAACGAATTTGACGCCTTTTTGATGATTCTTTTTGGCGTATTATTGACTTTGGCAGTAGAAATTGATGATTTCACATTAAGGCATTTGTATGGTTTGACTGGGCCTTCTAGGTATCTCACTTCTCTTTCTACATACTGATTTATTTTGTGTGTGTGTGTGTGTGTGTGTGTGTGTGATTATTGGGGTAAGCATGTGCTGTGTTTCTTCAGAGCTGAACAAACTTATGAGTATACACCTCGACTTTGAAGTATGTCATGTTTTGCATGAAGTCAACATCTTGTATTAAATTTTTTTCCCTTTTTAAGAGTAAAATCATTATGCATCTCCATTCTTTAATTTTATCTCATTTGCAAAGGATGGATATACTACTTCATTTGATAGATTTAAACACTATTACCTGCAACTGCTGAAGTAATCTTTCTGCTATGACAGATATGACATGTGGAGTATTGGTGTTGTGATGTTAAAGTTAGTCTTAGGGACATCAAATGTTTTCAAGATAAGTGCTTTGACACGTGCTCTTTTGGACCGGCATCTTGAGGGCTGGAATGATGGTGTGAAGGAGCTGGCATACAAGTGTCCTTCAGCAGGGTGTAATCCTAACCTTTTTTTTTATTACAATGGATTTTAGAGGTCTCTCTCTCTCTCTCTCTCTCTCTCTAAGCAAAAAAAGATACTTAAAAGCGTATTTATGGGTTGTGACAAATGCAAAATGAAAGCACTAATTAGGTGCTTTTCTATTTTTTTTGTTGGTGTTATATAAATTATGGCAGTTCTAACCGTCGTAATTTATATTTTTTTTGTTGGTGTTATGTAAATTACGGCAGTTCTAACTGCTGTTTTATGCAACAACTAACCGCCGTTTTATACATGGTAAATTATGGCGGTTGTTGTGGCGGTTAATAGGAAACCGTCGTATTATACCGAACGGTGAAGGTAATTACGTCAGTTTTGAAAACTGTCACTGACGCGAAATACTACAGTTAGAACTGCCATAATATGCAAAAAAAAGACCGTAATTTACCTATTTTTTTGTAGTGAATTTAATATATATATATAATTTAAAAGATAATTTTATTTCTTTATTTTAACTACAGTATAAAGAACCTTGATCTGATGCTCCCAAACAAACTTGTAGGTGATGTGAATGCAAAATATATAATTTCCCCCCTAATTATTAGTCTCTTTGCACTTTCCCCCCTAATTTATATAATTAAGCACTTTACACCCTAATTTACTATTTTCTATTGCAATCCTCCTATTTTTCTATTAAAATGAAATGTTATTAAAGAATAATTAATGTGAATTATAAAAATACTCCTATCTTTTCTTCTTTCACAAAAAATATATTAAAAAGTAAAAACAACCACAATAATCCGAAACAAAAAAAATCATGAAAAAGATCCAAAAGAAGTTTAAGTATTAAGTCTACAAATTTTGAATCAAGATTCTCTCCTATTAGTGAGATCACATAAGAGGATCTTATTAGAGAAAAAAAAACACAATTTATTTGAAATAAAATTAATAGACCTTTATAACTTAATATGGTAGATTTTTGTATAACAAAATTTATATTTATATCTCTCTAATAAGATGATCCTGTAACATGAGAGGATCTTCACTAAATTTTGACTTTGAACCAATATTGTCTATGGCAACCACAAAATGCTCCTAAGTTGTTTCTCTGTATAGACAAAAAAACTCCAGCTTCATAATGTAGTTCAAGGATGAGAATGATTGCATTGATGTCTACGAAGCTAATTCAAGGGAAGCCATTTGTGTGGCAATGAAATATCCAAGGGGTAAAGGTAAACATCGTGAAATCAATAGGTGGATAAATAATAGGAAGGCCCGTAGAGATTTGCATGATTCATCTTCTAAACTGGTAAATAATGAAATCAAGGTTGCTAAAATTAAGAATGGTGATGGTTTCCAGATAATGTATAAGAAAAGAGTGTGTTTTAAGCATTTTAAAGAGGGTGAAGGAAGAAGATATGAAGTATAATTTTGATAATGTATATTAATTATTGTTAAATAATATTTTATTTTAATTAAAAGGAAAAGATTACAATAGAAAATTTTAAATTAGGGTATAAAGTGCTTAGTTATCTATTATTATTATTATTATTATTAGTGTCCAACTTTTACTGTTTCAAAAAAATTATCTAAAATAATTTAAACAATTAAAACATAACTTTTAAAAAGGAGTAAAAATGTAAAATGCGTAAGTCTCACTACTCACGTTTAAAAAAACATTGTTTGAAAGTTACATTCCTCTTTATGTCGGTGGGAGTTACACAAAAGCCAAAATTTTAGGACAAATCAAAACTCTTAATTATTAATTCTAATTCTTGAACAATTCATAAATTTGAATTTAAAATGGTTTTTTCTTATTTCTTAATGAGATAAGAAAATATAAATGAATACATATTAATATTATTTTTTTATTGAAAAGAAAAAATTATTCTCCATTTCAATTATAATAGTAATTGTCAATAAACTTACTTACACAATTTAAATATATATATAAATTAATTATTTCAACAAAAAATGAAAAAATGGGATTACTAGTATAAATTAAGGTAAAATGTGCAAAGAAACTAATAAATTAAAGGAATAATTGAATAAAACGCATTTGATCAAAATAAAACCAAGCCTCTTTTTTTTTTTTTCAATTTTTATTATTATTGTATTTATATTTTCCTTTTGTCTTTTTTTTATTATCATTCTCATATCATGCAAAAATGATGTTAGAATGATAATTAAATGAAAAAAAGTGATATAATTAATAATTAATGATATAAGTAGTATAAAAAAATGATGCAGTAGCAAAATGAGGAAAGAATATATTGTTATCTATTACTCTGGTTCAGTGCAAAACCTGAAGTAGCCTGAACAAAACCCTTCTTTTGGGGCGCGGCACCCAAAACCCCTAGAAGCAGTCCGCAGCAGTTCCACACATTACAACCTAAAATTTATAGGTTCGCAAGGTAAAGTTTGTCTTCAATGTTTGTTTTCTTAAACTTCCAACTTTTTTTTTAAAATTTTGTAAAGCAAAAAATGGGTGGGTTAAATAGGTCAACAAAGCTTTGTGATCGGGAGATTAAGATTGGTTGCTCTGGTTCAAAGTATGTCGTTCGTTCTGTTTCCCGAGTTAAAT